>JAGIQG010000008.1:90826799-91434493 GCA_024679065.1 Sphyrna mokarran | reverse complement strand
TGGAGAATGCACTAGAGAACTCAGAGTCTTCTTGTGTCTCAATTTGCAGCAGAGTTTGAGCTTATGGAGGCTGAAATGTGAAAGAGCAGCCAGGTGTATGATGGAGTAGTCAAGTCATGAGGTAACAAAGTCACGAGCGAGAATTTCAGCAGCAGCACATGGGCTAACTCAGGGAGAAAGTTGAGCGATATTTTCATTGTGAAAATAAGTGGCCCAAGTGAAGGCACAAGTAAGATCCAAAACAGATTCAGGATCAAACGTGATCTTAAGGTTGTGAACAAACTGGCTTAATGTCATACTATTACCAAGAAGAGAGATGGAGACAGTAGTTAAATAACAGAGTCGGGGTGGGGACATGAGGACAAATTGAACAGTAAACTAATTATAATTTCTGCAACTTTTTAAAATCAGTAAATCCGTTGTATAAGTTCAAGATACGCCTGATCTTTTGACACAGTCAAAAATATTGCAAACATTATCCTTAAAACATCAGTAATCTGAAATTCTACAGAAGCAATGGGGTACGGTGGCACAGTGGCTAGTTCGATTCCTATCTTGGGTGGCTGTCTCAGTCCAAAAATGTGCGAGTTAGGTGGATTGGCCATGCTAAATTCTCCTCTAAGATGTGTGGATTAGGTAAATGCACAAGGTTACGGGAATAGGACGGGGAGGGGTGTGCCCGGATAAGATGCTCTTTTTAAGAGTCAGTGCAGATTCGATCAGCTGTATGGCCTCCTTCTGCACTGTAGGGATTCTGTGGTATTGTTCCCCTCACCACTATGACAAAAAAGCAACAGATATGAGCTTGATAACTCAGACCAATGAGACTGCAACACACAATGTAAAACAACAACTAGATAACCTGATGTAATATGTACCTTTCCTTGTTGAATAGTGTACATTTGTACATTGGGCTACAGCACATCACAATATTCTTTGGCATCATGAGTAGCAAGTACAAGAATTGAGCAGTTTCTGTATATTTTGTAAACAGAGGCATGTGAATGTCTTCACAGTTTCACTGATCACAGAATGATACAGCACAGCAGAAGGGCTTTCAGCCCAACAAGCCAATTTCAGCTCTTTGAAAGAGCTATCCGATTATTATCATGCCTCTGCTCTTTTCCCTTAGGCCTGCAATTTTGTTTTTCTCTCTCAAATACTTATTCAATTTTAATTTGGAATGTATTACTGAATCAGCTTCTTCTTTCATACAGTGCAGTCCGCAACACAACAACTCACTGTATCACAACTGGGATTATTTTGCTACAGCTAACCTCAATCATTAGTCATCCTGCTGAGAAAGCTGCTGTTTTTCCATTTTGTGTCTTTCCCCCAACAAATATCTTTCAATATTCTTGCTTTCTGCGGCCATTTAAAAATCACAACAGAAGGGAATGAATGTGGGAATTCCTTGCAGCATTCCAGACATGTTTGAAATAAGCAAGGGTTCACAAGGAGCCACTGATGTGGCTACAACACTACTCGATCTGTCGACTTTTTAAACACATCACCACCTGGGAAACCAAGTTTGTATACTCGCTCCAAATGAATCTGCATAGATTTTAAGTCTTCCTTTGCCACCCTCATTTCACAAAATGGGCAGTTGTCCAGGGCTGCTGCAGGATGACCTGTAATCAACATCTGAGCAAGGATGCTCCTTCCTTTAGAAGTTATGATTACCAAAGCATTAGCATTTCCAGCATCTGCAGTATTCTGCTTTCATTTCATTAAGTTTTAATACCAGCATATGCTACCAAGTCACCTCAGGTACATGTCTCACTTCTGTTCATCTGCGATGGACACGCACATAAAACATGCAAGAGCCCTAAACTGTATCCGTAAGAGACAGTACTTTCATCACCATTTTCACAGCAATGCACTCGAGAATTGCAAACAACATGTTTACTGGGCCTGAGGGTTACACTAATGCAAAACAATCTCTCATTTGGTGACAATATTTTGTTAATGCATTTTAGTTCCCTGTTTCATAACAGTGTGTGTATATCCAGTAGCCTCCTCCTAATAGGACTGGATATTAGGGCAGAATTTCTCCAGCAGAGTGAGGTGGGAGAATCCCAGCTGCGGAGTGAGGTCGGAGAATCCCAGCCGCAGGGCGAGGTCGGAGAATCCCAGCCGCGGGGCGAGGGTCGGAGAATCCCAGCCGCAGGGCGAGGCGGGAGAATCCCAGCCGCGGGGCGAGGCGGGAGAATCCCAGCCGCGGGGCGAGGTCGGAGAATCCCAGCCGCGGGGCGAGGGTCGGAGAATCCTAGCCATGGGGCGAGGGTTGGAGAATCCCAGTCGCGGGGCGAGGCGGGAGAATCCCAGCCGCGGGGTGAGGTCGGAGAATCCCAGCCGCGGGGCGAGGGTCGGAGAATCCTAGCCACGGGGCGAGGGTTGGAGAATCCCAGTCACGGGGCGAGGCGGGAGAATCCCAGCCGCGGGGCGAGGGTCGGAGAATCCTAGCCACGGGGCGAGGGTTGGAGAATCCCAGTCACGGGGCGAGGCGGGAGAATCCCAGCCGCGGGGCGAGGTGGAAGAATCCTAGCCACAGGGCAAGGGTTGGAGAATCCCAGCTGCAGGGCGAGTAGGAGAATCCCAGCCATGGAGCAGGCTCGAGGGGTCAAGCGGATTGCTCCTGCTCTTAATGTAAATGTATTTATTCATATGTTCAGGGAAATATCTATTGTCTTGATTCTGTACACAAGGGTTCAAGCTCCGTTTCTCGCCTCTCACAAACTTGCCAGCCTCATTTTGACAGTGAAATCACGTTATCATCTGGGCTCACTTATCCTAACCCTCTTGCAGGTCAATGTCCTCACTGGTGAGGATCATAGAAGGTCCTCACCAATAGGGACCAGACACAATGGCCTCTCCAGTGGAACTGGAGATGACTGAAGCCCCTCTGGGCGATCAGGAGCAATGTCAGTGATACATCTCCCAGTACACTGTATATACTATGTGTATGCACTATACTGGGAGACTGGGATACCTGTGTTTTTGCGTCCCCAGATTTCATCAGCCGGTGCTCAGGTGAGCTGAGGCTCAGCTCTCTCCCCGCCCCCAAAACTGGTGAGATTCACATTACGCTTTCTGTGTTGCCATAAATTCCCATTACTTACCATGCTGAAAAAATTGGTGAGAAAACCTACCTCCCCAGCTGGAAATTCCCACCTCAGTCAACGCACCTCGAAATGGTCTGTCAAATTTTCCGTCCTGCCTACAATGATTCCTGAGCAGGTGGGATTGGAAAATTTTTCCCCTTGGTTATACTGGATTACCTCATGTGGAAATGCAAAATTCCCTTCACTATTTCCTCTGCACTTCCAAACTAGAGCAGAATTTTCTCAAAATAATTTGAAGTGCAAATAATTTCTACTGCAAATATTTTTTCTCTACTTACTTTAAACCAAAAAAAAGAAAATTGTAAATATTCAAGTTAAACAGACAATGCATCGGTGATTTTGGCAATATTAAGTGAAATATTTCTGACACGCTATTGCAGCCTATTCCAGGAACACAGCTCATCTGGAAACTCCCCAGCTATGCATGAACTGCCCTTAGAGTCAGAAAGGTCAATAGCACACAGCAGCATGTTCTAAATATTTTTATAATACATTTTAAAAGACATGCTTCACATCTTGTCACAACTGATTTAAATTGGAGTAACCTATAATCATCTATTATTGCATATTGGCAGCAAGGTGGCACAGTGATTAGCACTGCTGCCTCACAGCGCTGATTCCTGGCTTGGGTCACCGTCTGTGTGGAATTTGCACATTTATTTGCATGGTTTTTTTCCAGGTGCTCTGTTTCTTGCCACAGTCCAAAGATGTGCAGGTTAGGTGGGTTGGGTCATGCCAAATTGCCCCTTGGTGTCAGGGCAACTAGCTAGAGTAAACACATGAGGTTATGGGGTAGGGCCTGGGTGGGATTATGGTCGGTGAAGATAGATGGGCTGAATGGCCTCCTTCTGCACTGTAGGAGTCTATGAAATGTATTTCCTTTCATATGCGTAATATGTTAAGGTGGAGTGAGGGTCGGAAAGTCCTAGCAACTGGGACATTTTTTTCTTTTCCTCACCCCCCCCCCCCCCCCCCCCCCCCCCACTCCACACACACACACACACACACACACCGACAAGTTAGGATCGGCCAGTGATCAACTACATTGCTGAACAGAAAACGCTCTCGTGTTATTTTGTGAGAAGTATCCCTTAAAGAGGAAATCTTTAAAGATTGAGTAGGGAGTGGGGATTGGGGAATGGGGTGTGGGTGGGGCAATTAACTGGTTGGCGTAACTCAGTAGGCTTATAACTGGAAAAGATGAAAAGACTAATTTGTGCCTGGAGCACCCAAAATGTGGGTGATGTCCAGTTCCTTCAAGCTCTAGCTTTTTAAAGTAGCCCTTTAAATTCCAGTCAAAGGTTTTCAGGGATTTTCTATTGACCAGACCCTGAATCAAAGCAGCGTATCAGGCTTCCCTGGGAAATTTTTCCCTTCACATCTCCAAATGCCAAAGTGACTGAGAAACAGCCTAAGTTGCTCTGACAGTCTCAGTTAGGTCACTAATCCCACAGGGCTCCTTTGGTGTAAAAGACAAATTTTAACTGTAATCACCTGAAAACCAGCAAGAAGCAAGCATCCTGTTCTACTGTCAGGAATGGCGTGCCAAGAATAAAATTTAAATTATTTTCTGGGATCTTCCTATCCAAAATCAATAGACCTTTAATTGGACTGTCAAATTTTCCTCCCCTGACTGAAAAACCTCAACCAGTGTGTTTGTTTCCTCAGTAAGTTTCCTGGGAATCAGAATGGTACATAGAGCACCAGTCCAGCTAAGAGCATAGTAACAATTTATTTTTGCAGGATGGGATTTTCCCACTCTTCCCACCAGCGGGATCTTCCAGTCCCACCGACAACGCACCTTGCTGCGTGTTTCCCAGCAACATGGAGTAGATTCAATAGTAAATCCCATTGACAGCAATGGGACCAGATTGTGGGTGGGGACAGAGGAATGCCACCCCATTGTACCTACTGGATATCTTGGTCAAATCATCAAAATGTCCTTTATCATAAATTTAAATTCCAATCATTTATTCTGAAATTCTTTATCAGCCTGAATAAATTTGCTACATTAGTGTTAAATAACAGACTTCCCTCAGTGGTATAGTAATAGATGCCCTGAAATGGCTTTAAGGTGCATTAAACCCTAGTTATCATTCTATTACTCAAAGAACTGTACAGCATAGATGGCCATTCAGCCCTGCAGGTCTATGCCAGCTCTTTGACAGAACTATCCTGTGAGGTCCATTTCCCTTCTCTTTCCCAAAAGCCTTGCAATTTTTTTCCATTTGAAGTATATATCCACTTCCTTTTCAATAACAGGGAATGTTTTTCAGTTGCATTTTGTACATTATTTGTTTTGTGGCAGCAGTGCTTTATGAGACACTTTATAACTAGTCAAATACCTTTAAAGTTTAGTCACTGTCATAATGTAGGGAGCTGGATTCGTATAAATTCCAAACTAGTTAGGCAAAATGATGAGGGAAAAAAAACATATTCAGCACAGTACTAAGGACAAACCATTATATGAAACGATGGTATAGTCAGTGAAACCTTGATCCAGGCAATGCTTGCTGAAATAGCTACCTTGGAACATCTGTGTCTCAGAATCTTGTAAATTGCAACCTCTTCCAAGATAAAAGAATGATTACTTTTTCCCATGGATATGAAATGACCAAACCCCAAACGCAGTTGAATATGTTGTCATTAAATAGATTCCATTTGCAGGCTTCATTGTAAATGTACGGTTTCATGTTCAGAATGTTGAGTGTAAATATTATGAAAACCCTTCCCACTGTATAATTAGGTCATGAGAATCACAACACAAACAAATTCTTTTGATAACTTGGACTGATTGCAATCAAAATACAAATTACAGAGACTGTTTATAATGTTTTTCAAATTTTCAGAGCAGATCTTATTCCCGTTCTTCAGTTGTGTGCACTCTCCACAGTCAGCCGAATTTCTTCTGGTTTCCAGAATGTGCAGCGACTGGTGCCAACGTGAAAGAGGCTGCACGAGTGGCTAAATCCAAATCTTTGGCAATGATTTCAACACAAAAAGCTGATACAATAGTATCGTTCTTTAATTCTGGTTGATTCCCCAAATCAGCATTATAAATCTATATTTTTGTAGCGCATTTGTTCCCTATCTTAGAAGACTAAAGAAATTTGGCATGTCAGCTATGATGCTCACCAACTTTTACAGATGCACCATAGAAAGCATTCTTTCTGGTTGTATCACAGCTTGGTATAGCTCCTGCTCTACTCAAGACTGCAAGAAACTATAAAAGGTTGTGAATGTAGCCCAATCCATCACACAAATCAGCTTCTCATCCATTGACTCTGTTTACACTTCCCGCTGCCTCAGCAAAGCAATCAGCATGATTAAGGAGCCCACACAACTCGAACATTCAATCATCCACTTTCTTCCATTGGGAAAACGATACAAAAGTCTGAGGTCACGTCCCAACTGAGTCAAAAACAGCTTCTTCCTTGCTGCCATCAGACCTTTGAATGGACCTACCTTGCATTAGGTTGATCTTTCTCTACACCCTAGCTATGACTGTAATACTACATTCTGCACTCTCTCCTTTCCTTCTCAGTGAACGGTATGCTTTCCCTGTATAGCACGTAAGAAACAATACTTTTCATTGTATACTAGTACACATGACAATAACAAATCAAGTCAAATGATTTTTGGAGAATTCTATATCAGTGATCATTTCAAAAAATCTATTTGGATTGAAATTACTGCAAAACATTTGTGATTTATACACATGATGTTCCATTATTTTAACTGAGGTGTTGCTCCATTCAAAGCTTTTGGTAAAATAGTGGACAAAATAATTTCATTCAATTGTATCAATGCTCATATTACTAATTTCACACAGCATCATTTCAACCTTCTTATGGTATTTCCAAAGCATTTTCTCCATTCACAGTGCTGTTTTACATTTTGCACTCACACTATAGCACAGCACTGGGCCAATGTCTGCTTAGATTAGCTCCCTATTACAATCAAACCAGCAATTATAGAGCTCTACATTCTTCCTACAAATATGAATTACTTTACTCTTCTTTCCCCATGTCCTTTTGCAGTTCAACATTACCCTCACAGTTTACAATGCTTCCAAGTTTTGTATTAATTATAAATTTTGAAATTGTGCCCTCTACTTCAATCTGCCCACTCCACCAACATCTCTATATTCTTTTGGAGTTTTATGCCTCACCTATGCCTTTTATCCATTGGTGAATCATCTTTTTTCAAAATTGTGGGCATCACTGCCTGAGCCAGCATTTATTGCCCATCCCTAATTGCCCTTGAATTGTGTGGTAGCTAGGCTATTTCAAGAGGTCATTTAAGAGTCACCACATTGCTATGGATCTCGAATCGTTAATAGGCCAGATGTAAAGAGTATTATTGAACCAGCTGTTTTTTTTTTAAAACATACACGGTCATTACTGAACTTGTAATTACAGATTTAGTCGTAGTTGCAGATCAAAGTATGAGGTGATGTATTTTGAGAGGATCAATAAGACAATGGAATACATAATGAAGGGTAGGATATTAGTAAGTACAGTGGATCAGAGGGACATCGGGTTGCATGTTCATGGATCCTTGACGATAACAGGACAGGTAAACAAGGTGCTTAAAAAGCACATGGGATACTTACCTTTATTACTGAGACATAGAATACAAGAGCAGGAAGATTGTAATGAAACTGTGTAAAACACTCACTAGGCCACAGCCAGCATACTGCATGAATTCTGGTTGCCACATTATAGAAAGAATGTGATTGCACCAAAAAGGATGCAGAGAGATTCAGTAGGAAGTTGCCTGGACTGGAGTGTTTCGGCTATGCACAGAGGCTGGTTAGGCCGGAGTTATTTTCCTTAGAACCGAGAAGGCTGAAGGTGTACAAAATTATGAAGGACATAGATGGGAAGAAAAATTTCCCCCTTCTAGAGAGGTCAATAGAGTTAAGATAATGGAGATTTAGAAAAAGTTTGAGGAGGATGATGGGAATCTAGAACTCACTGTCTGAAAAGGTGGTAGAGGCCTAAATGAAACATTTAGATGACCATTTGAATTGCCATTGCACACAAGTGCTGGGAAAATGGGATTAGAATAGATAGGTGCTTCATGGCTGGTGCAGACACAATGATCAGAATTTTACCCTCCCGCCCACCATAAATGATCTGGATGAGGAAGTGGAGGGATGGATTGGTAAGTTCGCCAACGATACGAAGGTTGGTGGTGTTGTGGATAGTCTGGAGGGATGTCTGAAGTAGAAGCGAGACATAGATAGGATGCAAGACTGGGCGGAGAAGTGGCAGATGGACTTCAACACGAATAAATGTGAGGTGGTCCATTTTGGCAGGAACAATGGGATGAAGGAGTATAATATCAAGGGTAGGAGTCTTGGCAGTGTTGAGGAGCAGAAGGATCTTGGGGTCCGAGTCCATAGGACTTTTAAATCTGCCCCGCAAGTGGAGGATGTGGTCAAGAAGGCATATAGTGTACTGGCCTTCATTAATCGAAGGATTGACTTTAGGAGTTGGGAGGTAATGCTGCAACTTTATTAGACCCTTGTCAGACCCCAGTTGGAGTATTGTGTGCAGTTCTGGTCGCCTCACTATAGGAAGGATGTGGAAGCTCTTGAAAGGATGCAGAAGAGATTTACAAGGATGTTGCCTGGATTGGGAGGCATGCGTTACAAAGATAAGTTGAGGGAGCTAGGTCTCTTCTCCCTGGAGAGATGAAGGTTGAGAGGCAACCTGACAGAGGTTTATAAGAAGTTGAGAGGAATAAATAGGGTGGATTCTCGGAGGCTATTTCCCAGGGCTGAAATGGTCACTACAAGAGGACACAGGTTTAAGGTGCTGGGGGGCAAGTACAGAGGAGATGTTAGAGGTAAGTTTTTCACTCAGAGGGTGATGAGTGAATGGAATTAGCTGCCGTCAGTGGTGGTAAAGGCAAACTTGCTGGGGTCTTTTAAGAGACTTCTGGATGAGTACATGGGATTTAATTGGATTGGGAGTTACAGATAGTTCTGTGGCCTGATAGGTACTGATATGATCAGCACAACTTGTGTGCCGAAGGGCCTGTTTGTGCTGTAGTGTTCTATGTTATATGATAATTACCTGAATAGAAAATATTTGCAGGACTGCATGAAAAAGGCAGGTGAGTGGTACTGGCTGATTTGTTCTTGCAGAGAGCTGGTATGGATATAAGACTATAATATATAGCAACCGAAGTAGGCCGTTTGGCCCATCAAGTCTGCTCCATCATTCAATCATAGCTGCTATGTTTCTCAGTGCCATTCTTTCACCTTTTCCCCGTAACCTTAGGTTCTTGATTGGTAAGGGGACCAATCCACATTTGTCTTAAATACACTCAATGACTTGGCCTCCACAGCTTTCTGTGGCAATGAATTCCACAGATTTACCACCCTCTGGCTGAAGAGATTACTCCTCATCTTGGTTTGTTCCTGAAGATATGCCCTCAGATTCTAGTCTTTCCTACAAAAAGAAGCATCTCGATATTCACTCTATCCAGGATTTTCAGTAGTCTTTAAGTTACTGAATGGCCTTATTTTGTGTGATAATCATTCTATGATCCCTTGTGCACTGAGTAAGTTTGGTAGTTGGCGAACTATCTAAGTAATGAATTTTTTCCAGAAGGAGCTAGTTTGTTGGTACATCTGAATAATATACACTTTTAAACAAGCACCTCCATTAGCAAGACTTCGTTCTGTCACATTCCAAAGAAATGTTTTTGCTTGATGATCTGATCTATCATTGAAATACCTCAAATCTCATACCCTCTTTCTCAACAATTCACCCCTCTGACCCCGCTGTTGCTTTGGATCCGCATCTTGTTTTTTTAGCACTGTTTCATATTATTGGCAAAACTTCCAAGTAAATACGTGTGACCTGATTTCATAATTTAGTCATATTTTTTGATTTAATGTGATTCTGAAACATCAAAAAATAACAGATCTTATCGAGCAAGATACAAGCTGAAATATTTCAAGCTCTGACCTAATCATGTCAGTCCTGACAGATTGGTTTTCTAATACTTTTTCAGCCACTGCAGGCATCATTTAACTGCTATTAAACTTAACGGTTAGTCTACAAATTCATGCATATACACAAGCCTAATGAGTTTGTTCCAAACCCTATTACACAAGATTTGATGACCAGTTACAGCTAAACCTCTAATTTCCAGTTTTACCTAATTGGACCCAGCATTTCATTCTTTTCTGTGTCTGTCACTATAGCCTCATCACTAAGTGGTTCTTATTTGTACAATTCACCGAATGGATCTGTTGAATTGGGCTTGACAGTAAATGACTGTGTAAAAAGCTCTATTTGCACTATCTGATACAGAGAATTCCCCCATCTCCTGCCTGGGGACTGAACACGAAACAGCTATCGCAGAATCAGAGTCCACCATACAAAGAGAGGAAATTAGAAGGAAAGCAAAGGAAGCAAGATCTGCAGGTTAATACAATGTAACTGTATGTAAAAGAAAGAGGAAAAGGAAAGAAAAATGAGAAGATGTGATAAAATGTGTTGGGGGGGGTAGATGACGTGAGAGATCTTGACATACAAGTACACATCCCCAAAGGCAGTTGTTCAAGTTGACGAGGTTATAAACAAAGTATATGGAACGTTCTCCTTCACTGCCAGAGCTATAGAAGGGTAAGGATATAATTTTAGAATTGTATAAAACACTGGTGAGGCCACAACTGAAGTACTATGTACAGTTCTGGTCACCACATTACAGGAAAGAGACAGTGCTGAGGAAGTTTACAAGAATCCACACAGACATGGGGAGAAAGATTCTGTGTCTTGGTGTTTACTGCCTTCTTGATGACTTCGTGATGCATTCTTGAGAAATCCATGGAATCTGTCTTGTTTGTATCTGCCATTTTCTCTATAGTGTGGTGTTTTTGACCACAGTTAATCTGTAAATTCATATATACCTCTTAATCTAATGTTCAGGATAGGTATATATGTTGTGAACTGTTTTATCTTTCTGAACTTGTAGAATCAATGTTGATTTTATTTGTACAAAACCTGTAGAAACCTTTCTTCCAAGAGCTGGTGTCATGAATCTCAATCTTAATCTAGTTTAAATATAATTGGATCTCTCCATAACATCTCAGAGTCTGGCTAACAACCATGACAAACTTTAGTTTATTTCCTATTCACATTAAAACGGCATCCTCTGGCTTCTGTTCCTTCTACTAATGAGAATACGTCCTCTTCATCTATCCTGCCCAAACCCCTCATGATATTGAATAACTCTATGAAATCTCCTTTCAACTTTCTTTTCTTGAATATCTTCACATATTTCCTACAGTGTGGTGCCCAGAACTGGATGCACTATTCTAGTTGATATTGAAACCAGCATTATCATTGAATCATAACATTCCTACAGTGCAGAAGATTCCATTTGATCCATCCAGTCTCCACTGACTCCATGACAGTTTTTTACCCTTGCCCTCTCCCCCACCCTATCCCCATAACCGCATACATTTCCCAAGACTAATCCATCGAACACTCACACTTTGGGACACTAAAGGCTATTTAACATGGCCAATCCACCTAACCTGCATATCTTTGGAGTGTGGGATGAAACTGGAACACCCAAAGAATATCCACACAGACATGGGGAGAATGTGCCAAACTCCACATAGTTCCTTCGTATGGCTAGCACAAGGGGACATAGCTTTAAATTGAGGGGTGATAGATATAGGACAGATGAAAGAGGTACGTTCTTTGCTCAGAGAGAGATATGAATGTGGAATGCCCTGCCTGCAACAGTAGTGGATTCGCCAACATTAAGGGCAGTTAAATGGTCATTGGATAAATATATGGATGGTATTGGAATAGCGTAGGTTAGATGGGCTTTAGATTGGTTTCACAGGTCTGCGCAACATTGAGGGCGAAGGGCCTGTACTCGCTGTAATGTTCTATGTTACCCAAGGCTGGAATTGAACCCAGGTCCCTGGAACTGTGAAGAAACAGTAGTGCTAACCATTAGGCCATCATGCCACTAGTATGCCAGTTTAATATAACTTGAAAATACTAGATAAACTCAGCAGATCTGTATTTGTGGAGAGAGAAACAGTGACTGTTTTAAGTCCAAAATGATCCTTTTTTGGAACTCAGTTCTGACTTGTCCACTTCGGCTGGAAGAATGGAAAAGCAGTATACTACTTAAATGGGGAGAAGCTATAGAACTCTGAGGTACAGAGGGATCTGCCTGAACTGATAGATGAAAGTTAGTAGGTGGGTCCAGCAAGCGATTAACAAGACAAATGGGATGGCTGCTTTGGCAAGTGAGAACACCATCCACCAGGTACACGGTACATACTCTTGCAACTTGGCCAACGTTGTCTACCTGATACGCTACAGGAAAGGATGTCCTCAGATCATAGTACCTTGGGGAGACTATGCAGATGCTACAACAACGGATGAATGAACACTGCTCGACAATCACCAGGAAAGACTGGTCTCTTTCTGTTGGGAAACACTACAGCGGTCATGGGCATTTGGTCTCTGATCTTCAGGTCAGCATTCTCCAAAGTAGCCTTCACAACACGCGACAGCGCAGAATTGCTGAGCAGAAACTGATAGCCAAGTTCTGCACACAAGGACAGTCTCAACTGGGATCTTGGGTTCATGTCACACTGTTTGTAACCCCCATAACTTGCCTGGGCTTGCAACAGCTCACTTACTGTCCTGTCAGGAGACAATACACATCTCTTTAACCTATGCTTAATGCTATCTCCACTTACATTGTCTGCACCTTTAAGACTTGATTTGCTGTAAGGACTCACGTTCTAAACAGTATTCTATAAACTGAGTGTGTGTGTTTAAATGCCCTGTTTGTATCAAGACTCCCCACTCATCTGACGATGAACAGAGCCCCAAAAGCTAATGGCGTTTGCTACCAAATAAACCTGTTGGATTTTAACCTGATGTTGCGAGACTTCTTACAATGGAATATAAAAGCAGGGAAGTTTTACTGCAGCTGTACAAGGCCTTGGTGAGACCACATCTGGAGTACTGAGTTCAGTTCTGGTCTCCTTTGAAAAATATTTAATTGCATTAGGAGCAGTTCAGTGAAGTTTTATACAACTCATTCCAGGTTGAAAGGCTGAGTTTATAAAGTAAAGTTAAATATGTTAGACGGCATTGGAGTTTGGAGGAATGAGAACTGATATTATTGAAATAAAAGATCCTGAAGGGGATTTGAATGGATAGATACCAAGGGGGTCTTTCCATTTGTGCTGGAAACTAGAACTAGGGGACCAGTTTAAAAATAAGATGTCTCCATTTTAAGACTGAGATGACAAAAATATTTTTCTTTCAAATGGTCATTAGTACATGGAATTCTCTTCCCCAGAGAACAGAGGCTAGGTAATTGAATTTATTTAAGACAGAATTAGACAGATAAACGAGTCAATAGTATGGGGTGAAACTTCAGGAAAGTGGAGTTGAAATCACAAGCAGATCAATCATGATTCTAATAGAAAGGCAGAGCAAGTTCAAAGGGCCGAATGGCCTGCTCTTGCTACTAAGTCCTATGTTCCTTCACACTCCCAGACAAACTGCTTATTGCATGACCTGCTGGCAGGAAGATAATTCATGCAAACTACTCCCACTCTGGAATCAGCTACTGGGAGATGCACAAAGAAATGCTCCAGCGAACCTCCTTCTAATTTTCCATCCTTCCCCATAAGGGAACACAAGATATTTACAGTTAAGATCAGGAATTAAAATCAAGAATTAATGAACGAATATTAAATTGCACCCCCAACACCTACAGTCTAGCCACCTCCATATCATATAACTGTCATTTTTAACCAAAAATACATAGAACATAGAACATTACAGCGCAGAACAGGCCCTTCGGCCTTCGATGTTGCGCCGACCAATTAAGAAAAAGCAATGATCCTCTAACCTAAACCATTCCCTTTTCATCCATAAAGATACAAGATGTCAATATTGGCCCACAAGATTCTCTGTCACTGAACATGATTTGTTATGATTCTAATTTATTTGCAAATATATTTATTTACCACAAAAGGGGGTATTGCGTCAGATGACAAAAATCTAGGTCAAAAAGGTAAAAAACATTTAAAGTAGGAGAGCAAGGTAGAGAAAGAGAGCGAGAGAGGGAGAGAAAGAGAGCGAGAGAGGGAGAGAAACCAAGAGAGACAGGGAGAGAATTCTGAAGTTTGCAGCTTAGGTAACTGAAGAGGCAGCAACCAAAGGTGCAGCAATTAAAAATGGGAAAGCAGAAGATACCACAATTAGACAGCCAAAAGTATCTCATAGTGTTTTGGAGTTGGAGGAGATTCCAGAAATAGGGAGAGGCAGAGTCATGGCAGGAGTTGAAAATAAGAATGAGAATTTTAAACACAAGACAATGAGCCAATGTCGGTCAGCGAGCACTGGGGTAAGAGTAGAATGGGACCTGCTGCAAATAAGCCATACAGCAGTGTTTTGGATGATCTTAGGTTTACAGAGCATGGGAGACTAAACAGCAATGTATGAGAATAGCAGAGCCTTCAGATTACAAAGGCGTAAATGAGGATTTCAATAGCAAAAATACATAGTCTTAGTGATGCCACATATGTGAGGTCAGAAGCTAGGGAAATGTAATATTAAGATCACGAACAGGCTGGCTTAACATCAAACTGTTGTTTGAAAGAGGGATGTACTCAGTAACTAGAGAACTGAGCTTGGATTTGGGGACTGAACAAAATTATTATTTTTTATTAATTGAATTTTCTTCTCCAGTGTAAAATGACAGTTAAGCAGTCTGGCAGTTCAGCAAGAAAGGTCAAGTCAAGAGAGGCAGTGCGGATATAGAACTAAATATCATCAGTGAATGTATGAAAATTAATACAGTGCCTTTGGATGATGCCACTGGGGGTGACGTGCAGAGGAGAAATAGGATGGTATTAAGGACAGATACCTGAGGGAATCTAGAGGTAACAGTACAGGAGCTAGAGGAGAAACCACAGCAGATTAATCTTCAGCTACAATTAGATCGCTAAAAATAGAACCAAGTGAGAACAGTCCCATCCAGCCGGACAAGAGTGGATCAGTATTGGAGGAGGATAATGTAATAGAAATCAATAAAGGCTTCAGGACAGTTTGGGAAGGACAAGAGGAGAAAGTTTACCTTTGTCAGACTCAGATGGATGACAGTGTGAGAGATGTTTTGGCAGAAACACAAAAACTGACTAGAGGGACTAAAATAAGAAATTCTAGAGAATAAGCAAACAAACTTGGGAAGTGACAATATGTGTGGGGAGAGGAAAGGGAGGTTGTAGATTGGATTTTGGTTGGAAAGGCAGTGAGTGAAGTATTGGGTCTTTTGACAAGAGGGGATGACAGCAGATTTAAAGGACAGAGGGCCAACTTAGTAAATGATTTGCTGCAGGAACATTGTGAAGAACTCAGGTCCCAATGTTAGACAGGTGGGGTTTTAGAACTGAAGCTGTAAGTGGATTATAGAAACGGAAATAAAGGATTAAAATGATTCTGTGAAAGGTCAAAATTGATGTATTGATGGGGATTTATTACACTAAGGGTCTATATATATAGGATTATGAGTTGTAATTAAGGATTAAAGCTTTGTTGACCTGATCTTATAACTGGATGTGAGCTATTCATAAAAGTAATTGTGCTTGACATAGTCTGAACATGTTCAATTAAATGCGCACGCTATATCGAGCTAAGCTGCTGATAAACTAAAGTTCTAACATCTGAAATAAAGTGCATTGCCACATTTAATAATTTAAACTCTATCTTGATCAATTAAGTTAGTTTTGCAACAGGAAATTGCTTGGTGTTAAAATTATACCAACAGATAAAATAATTAAAAATTAGTACAATGCATTCAATTTCACTGCTTTTGGAACTAAAATAGCATTATTAATGGCTAAAAAAAAATGCAAAAACCATGCATCTGGATGAACCAAGAATTTTCAATAAAGTTTATTTATTTATTAGTCACCAGTAAGCTTATATTAACACTGCAATGAAGTTACTATGAAAATTCCCTAGTTGCCATTCTCTGGCATCTGTTTGGATACACTGAGGGAGAACTTAACATGGCTAATCCACCTAACCAACACATCTTTGGACTGTGGGAGGAAACCAGAACACCCAGAGGAAATCCACACAGGCAAGAGGAGAATGTGCAAACTCCGTACAAACAGTGACCTAAACCTGGGTCCCTGGCGCTATAAGACAGCAGTGCTAACCTCTGTGCCACCATACCGCCCTATTACACAAACAATAATTGGGCAATTGTCCATAAGTGTCACTCATTCCAATTCCACTGTATTTGTTTGCTGTTGATTTTGGGTGCTGTAATTCAGAAAACTAACATTTAGCATCAGGATCCCTGTACTCTGCCCCAACAACATGTTGCAAGTATAACTAAAGAACAGCACTATCTACTGTAATATTGTGGTGTCTGGCAGTTCCTCAGTGTTGCGGATGTTTATTTTTTTCTGACAGATTTGACAACAACAGACTGATTGAACAGACTCTTCAGTTTAATATGAAAAGGTTTCTAACAGCCGATGGTGACCTATGGAAGCCCAGCACTGGCGGCTTTGAGAAGAAAATTAGAGATGGCTCAGAAGGGAAAGCAGAAAACGACCAGCTACAACAATAAAATCGAAGAGTGAAAATGAATTCCACAGTTTGTTTAGTCTTTCGACAGTAGTTATCAGTTCCATCCATATTTTTCCTGGTACTCATTTTGAAGATCAGAAGGACATATCCCTTGAGTTACAGTAGTCATTCCAGTATGTGGCTCTGGCTCATATTAAGTCAGAGGCCTGTATAAGGAAAGGCAGCAATGCAGAGAGATAGCACTCTACACTGGAGTTCAATTTACATAAGGCTGATGAAGTAAAATATTCTTTTCCCCGCTAATTATATGGATCCCATGGAAAATAAATTTGGACAGCCAACGTGAGTATGTATAGAATATGGTTCCATCTACCCCCAACAATATGCTACTGCTTAGCATACCGCTATACCATTTCCATTTCTGGCACCAGCCATGCTTGATATCTGGGCGGGAGTGCCAGATTCGCCTCTCATTATGAATAGTTTTGTACTGCGGACCAAGAATTGGCTTGAGACAACTTCCAGTCATCCAACTGGGATGGATTCAAATTCGTGTTGTGGAGGTGAAATTATAGTTCTTACCATGTGCCATGTTTTGCGTTTCCAAAATGTTAAATATCTGTTTCCATTTATAGGCCTGAATTCTGACTTTTGCTCCACATGAGCAATAATATAATTGGCATGCTATTCTTACCTTTTGTGTTCCTTGATATGTTACTTAGCTGCAGTCTCGTAGGTGGTCATCTGAGAATGGAGTTATTGGAAAAAAGAAAGGCTGCAAACTCAATTCCTAAAAGACCTTTTGGCAAAATGTAATTGCTTGTGAATGGGGCTCCTCGAAGAATCATGTGAACAGGAGATGATTTTGCGTGGAGTAGACTGTTTAGCTTTGTATGCCTGTTTCACCATCCAGCATGATTATGGTCAATCAACAACCTAACTCCATGAATTTAGGTAGGAGCAGGCATGGGCCATTCAGCCCTGCCTCTGTCCTATTTTCTGCCAGTTTTTATTTATTCAGGGGTTGTAAGCATTAATGGCAAGGCCAGAATTTATTGCCCATCCCCAATTGCCCTTAAACTGAATGGCTTGCTAGGACTTTTTAGAGGGCAGTTAATAGTCAACCACATTACTGCAGGTCTGGAATCACTCATAAGCCAGACCAGACCAGATTTCCATTAGTGAACCAGATGGGTTTTTAACAACAACTGATGATAGTTGTCATGTTCACCATTACTGAGGCTAACTTTATAATTCATTCAATTTAAATTCCATCAGCAGCCATGGTGGGATTTGAATACATGCCCCTAGAGAATTAGCCCGGGCCTCTGGATTACTAATCCAGTGAATAACCACTGCACCACCACAGCTCTTGGGGCAAAAGGAGATCAAGAGATATGGGACGAGAGCGAGACATTGAATTTGATGATCAGCCATGATCAGAATGAATGGCGGGGTAGGCTTGAAGGGCCTAAAGGCCTACTCCTGCTTTAGTTTCTATACTTCTATGTTTCTATCTCCTCTAAATCCCTTAATAGCCTTTGAGAAACACAAATCTATCAGTCACAGATTTAAAGTCAAGAAGTAATGTATCATTAATTGTCATTTATGGGTGAGAATTCATCAGTTAATTAATTAGAAAATGGTTTTAATTTTATGCATGCAATATCATCGATGGCATTCAGAGGATGGTTAATAAATACCAGTCACTGATTAAAAATGACAGCAGCTCACTTCCCATTAGAGTGAAAGAAGAGTGCCAAGAAAGTTCCTGTCAGGCCCCAGAGTTATCATAGTAATTATTTGTAGTACATACTTGAACTTCTATGTAATAGTGATAGCTCGGTGCGAAGCAATAATGTTTTATGTGGATTCAGCACAACTTTTGCTTATTTTTTTCAGTATGATTTAATGAATCTAAGCTGGCACAATATAGCCACAGCTTTAAACTGAAATGGCTTTTTTAAATAATCACCTTGACAATTTTGAAAACTGTGCCCACCAAAGTCTTTTGTGTACTCTGGGTATGAGCAATCAGCGAGCAAATAGCTCAATGAAATGCAGCTTTATGTAAAGGAGATGTGGCTTTTTTAATCGAGAGTGATAATTAAATGACAGGGTCCAAGGTAATGGTGCATGATGGGAGGCTGAGGTAAATAAGAGATCAGATAAATGGAACAATGATTATCTGCTGACATGCTTGGGTTTTGAAAGATCTTAAACTATAGGAGAAAAGGGAACTGAGGGAGGGAAGAAGGAAGGGAGGAACGTCCCAGTTTTGAGGTCCTGATAAGGAATGCGTCCGAGTAGGATACAATGCAATTGATCTTAATTTCAACCTGAAGGCCGCAGAGAGCAGGAAAAGCAGCAGGATCAGATTGTTCAGATTACATCAAAGTTACAACACTGAAACAAGCTATGTAGCTCAAGTAATCATGATGGTATTTATCCTGCATGTGAGCCCAACATATTCCCAGAACCCTTTATCGCTCTTCCCTTCAACCACCTATTTAACCTGTTCTTACAAATTTGTACTTTAATAATTAACTTTAATAACACGAATAATGCATTTCAGTAGCTTCTATGAGAAACAAATCAGTGTCCTATGTTTCTTTACATTTAATCTGGCATTTCCATCCCCTCATTTAGAGTTTCAATACGACTGAGAACAGTCAGCCATATTTTTACTAACATATCCCATCCTTTCATCATTTTAAACACTTCTGTCAAGTCTTGTAGCTTTTGTGCACAATGTCTTTGCTGGAAGGAGGGCCAATGCCCAAGGATATTCATGATGCAGAGATTGTGACCCTGTACAAGAAGAAAGGTGACACCAGCGATTGCAACAAATATTGAGGCATCTCCTTAACACAGCATGGTAGAAATGTATTTCTCATGTTGCCCTTACTCAGGCTGCAGGTCCAGGTTGAACTCATCTCCGCAAAATCCAGTGTGGTTTCTGAACCGTTTACACTATCCTCTCAGTCTGGCAGTGGCAAGGGCAATACCCTGAACAAACGAGACTATGTATAGTCTTCAGCAAGCAATTCATGACCAGTTCCTTGTGGAGACAAAGTCCCATCTTCATTGAGGATATCCTCCATGAATTGTGAGGCATCACCAGCATGCTAAATGGGATAGACAAATATCTCAAAATTGGTTATCCATGAGACCCTGCATCAGCAGCAACAGGACTGTATATAACCACAATCTGAAACCTCCTGGCCCAGCATATCCCCCACTCTACCATTACCACTAAAGCCAGAGGATTAACCCTGGTTCAATGAAGAATGCAGGAGAGATGCCAAGAGCAGCACCTAAAAATGAGGTATTAACCTGATGAAGCTACAACAGAGGACAACTTGCATGCCAAACAACATAACCAGCATGCAGCAGACAGCTAAGTGATCCTATAACCAGTGGATCAGATCTAAACACTGCAGTCTTGAATGCGTGAATGGTCATGAATAATTAAGAAACTAACTGGAGGGAGAAGTGCCACAAATTTCCCCATCTTCAATGATGGGGGAACCCAGGACATCAATGCAAAAGACAAGGCAGAAGCATTTTCAGCCAGAAGTGCAAATGGATAGTCTATTTTAGCTTCCTCCTGAGAACACCAGAATTCTCAATTAATTTGATTCATTCCAAGTGATATAAAGAAATGGCTGAAGGCACAAGATACTGCAAAGGATGGTGCCTAAAAGCATTCTAGCAATACTACTGGTGACTTGTGCTCCTGAACTTGCAGTGCTCCTAGCCAAGCTGTTTGAGTACAGTTACAACACTGGCATCAAATCAGGACAAGTCCAACCTAACCCCAATTATTGCTTCATCAGTCTACCGTCAATCAGCAGCAAAATGAAAGGTGTCATTGACAGTGCTTTAGCAGCACTTACTCAGCAATAACCTGCTCACTGATGCTCAGATTAGGTTCTGCCAGGGCCATTCAGTTCCAGAGCTCATTACAGCCTCGGTTCAAATATCAGGGCAGGACTTGATTAAGTGTAGCATTAAAGAGCTGTAGTAAATTGGGAATGGGAATCAGGGGAAAACCCTCCTCTGGTTGAAGTCATACCGAGCACAAGGTTGGATGATTGTGGTAGTTGGAGGTCAATCATCTCATTTCCAGATGATCATTGCATGAGCTCCTCAGGGCAATGTCCTAGGCCCAACCATCTCCAGCTGCTTCATCAATGACTTCCCTTCATCATCAGGTCAGAAATGGGGATGTTCACAGAAGGCTGCACAATGTTCAGTGCCATTCGTGACTCTTCAAATGCTGAAGAGTCAGTGTCTACATGCAGCAAGACGTGGATAATATCCAGGCCTGCATTGTCAAGTGACAAGTAATATTTGTGCCAGGCATTGACCAATTCCAACTAGAGATAAGCTATCTATCTTCCCTTGACATTTAATGGCACTATCATTGCTGAAGACGCCACCATCATCATCCTGGGGGTTACCATTGACTGAACTGCATTAGGTGACCATATAAATACTGTGACTACAAGGGCAGGTCAGATGCTGGAAATTCTGTAGAGAATAACTCACCTCCTGATTGCCCAAAGCCTGTTCACCATCTACAAGGCACAAGTTAAGGGTGTGCTGGATTACTCTCCACTTGCCTAGATGAATAAAGCTTCAAAAACACTCAAGAAGCTCAATACCAACCAGGTCAAAGCAGCCTCCTTAAATGGCACCCCATCTACCCCTTCAACATTCACTCTCTCAACCATCAGTCCATTATGTGATAACAGTGCATACCACTGACAAGGTGCACTGCAGCAACTCCTTCCAACCTTTCACAGCACCTTCCAAACCCATGACCTCTACTGTCTAGAAGGGCAAGGGCAGCAGTTCCACGAGAACACATTCCGACTTGAAAATATGCCTTCAGTGTTGCTGGGTCAAAATCCTGGAACTCACTCGCTAACAGCACTGAGGATGCACCTACACAGTAAGAAGTCTGACAACACACCACAGGGACTGCAGCAGTTCACCACGACCTTCGCAAATGCAATTAGATATGAGCAACAGAAATGCTGGCGCACCAGCAATGCGCACATCCCGTGAAAGGAATGTTTTTAAAATCCCTTTGGAGCTTCTTTAATCCTCATAAATATTTACTAACGCATAAAATAACATAATTCAAATCCAAAGCAGAACACCAGTTTTGATGTGCAATGCCAAAAAAAGTCCAGGGAAACAGATAGGGACAAAGATGTATTGTGTTGCTGTCTTCTGCAAGTTTCCTGCTGTACCCTTGTTTTAAAGGGAGAAAGCGATAGACCAAGCGATTACAGATTGGTCAGCATTACCATAGCGGCATGCAGAATTTCAGAAAAATCAAGCATCATTTAATTAGCACTGATTTACTAAGGAAAAGTCACGCCTGATTAACTTGATTGAAAGAGGTAACGAGTAGGTAATGAGTGTAATATATTTGAGATAGTCCATATGGATTTCACCAAAAAAAGTGAACAAGCAAATAAAGTTACAACTTTCTTTAGTGCCCTCGCATGCAGAAAAATTGTAACACGGGAAACTTCTGTTCACTATTAGTGAAATTGTTTAGTATTTTTAAAGGAATGTTTTGTCTGAATTACAGTGCAATAATATGCTGGCTGTTTGTGAATCCAAATGGACACCAAGGCAGGGGAGACTGCATTCCATCTGTTAGCTATTTCCCGGAAACATCCCACCCGTACATCCTTCTACACTCAAGTGAGAAGAAGGGAACTTGCTCTTACTTTCTGCCCGTTTCTCCAGTGTTTAACATATACAGACGGAAGTGATGATTTTTATGAATCACAAAAGATAAATTTAACCTGGAGGATTTTTTTTCAAAGAATTTAACTAACTTGAAGGGATTAACCAGGTGGCAATGGTTTTAACCTTGTGAATTTAAAACCATTGCTGAAATCAGCAGTAGCATATTCTGTTTTAAAAATTAGCGAATATTTACGTCAGCTTTATAGAAACTAGGCTGGACAGAGTAGAGAGGGATACACCTTTACCCGTCAAACAGAAGGGCACAGATTTAAAGTAATTGGCAAAGGACACAAGAGTGATATGTGAAAAATCACTTCCACGCAGTAAGTGGTTAAGGTCTGAAATGCACATCCTGAGGGTGCAGTGGATGTGGGTTCAAATGAAGCTTTTAAAAGAGAATTTGACTGCTAGATGCTGAGAGGTTGTTTCCCCTCGTGGGAGAATCTAAGATCAGAGGGCATGATCAGAGGGTTACCATTTACGACAGAGGTGAAGAGGAATTTCTTCTCTCAGAGGGTAATGAATCTGTGGAATTCTTTACCACAGAGGGTTGTGGATACTGGGTCATTAAGTATGTTCAAAGCTGAGATAGACAGATTTTTGATCAATAAGGAATCAAGGGTTATGGGGATAAGGCAGGAAAGTGGAGTTGGGGGTTATCAAATGAAACTAGTCATGATCTAAGTAAATGGCAGAGCAGATTTGATGGGTTGAATGGCCTGCTTCTGCTCCTACATCTTATGGGTCTTAACTGATAAGGAAGAATGTGCAGAGTTATGGGGGGGATAAAGTAGAATAACTGAATCGTTTTTTTCAGCAAGCCAGTGCAGACATAATGTCTGTAACCATTCAGTGACTTTCTAAGAGACTAGTTTGACCAAAATGGTTCCTCACTGAAGAATTACAATTAAGAGGCTAGAACGGAGAAGCTGGGGTTGTTTTCCCCTCAGCAGAGAACTCTAAGGGCAGATTTGATAGAGGTGACCAAAATCATGAAGATTTAGGTAAGAGGAAATAAAAAGAAACTGTTTCAACAGCTGAAGGGTCAATAAACAGATGTCACAGAATTCACACATTTAAGAAAACTGACAACAGAGGCAACATGAGGAAAAACATTTCTATGTCACGAATAAACAGGATTTGGAATGCCCTACCCATAAGGGTGCTAGATACAGATTAAATAGGGCACTGGATGAATACATGAAGCATGCAAAAGTAAATGGGACAAATTGCACACAAAAGAGCCAGTTCCAATTTAAGGGAATGAATGAGGGGGCTTCCTTCTGTGCTATAATTCTCCAGTCCTGAAGAATGCATTGATCCAGAAGCTTGAGCTATTAAGAAGTTTACTCCTCATACTGCAAACTCGTTATGTAAATGATTTGGATGAAGGGACCGATGGTACGATTGTTTAATTTGCTGATGACGCAAAGATAGATTTTAAAAAATTAAGTTGTGAAGAGGACATAAGGAGGCTACAAAAGGATATAGACAGGTTTGGTCGGTGGGAAAATCTGAAGTTTGCCATTTCGGAATAAAAAGGCACATCAAAATGATGAGGTTGCAGAACTCTCAGATGCAGAGGGATCTGGATGTCCTTGTGCAAGAATCATAAATAGTTAGTATGCAGGTGCAGCAAGTAATTAGCTAAGCTAATAGAATATTATTGTTTAAGGAAATTAAATACAACAGTCACAAGTTATGCTTCAGTTATATAAGATATTAGTGAGACAACGGACACAGTATTATATATAGCATTGGCTTGCTTATTTAAGGAAAGATGTAAGCAGTCCAGAGCAGGTTTACTAGATTAATACTTGGAATGGACAGGTTGTCCAATGAGGAGAAATTACACAGGCTAGACTTGTATCTGTTGGAGTCAAGCAGAGGTGATTTTATTTTTTTTTATTAATTTCAGGGCTTTGCTGGCTAGGCCAACATTTATTGCTCATCCCTCTGCAATCCACGTAGTGTAGGTACACTCACAGTGCTGTTCGGAAGGAAATTCCAGGATTTTGACCCAGCAACCATGAAGTAATGTCAATATATTTCCAAGTCATGATGGGAGTGACTTGGAGTGAAACTTTTGGGTAGTGATGTTTCCATGTATCTGCCATTTTTGTTCTGGATAATAGCATTGAGAGTTTGGAAAGTGCTGAGGAACTCACCAAGTTTCCTAGAGGAACTATACGTCAGTTGTGAAAGGAATGAATTTTTTTGTGGAAGGGATGCCAATCAAGCAGGCTGCTTTTTCCTGGATCGTGTTCAGCTACCTGAGCACTTTTGGAGCTGCAATCATCAAGACAAGGAAAGAATGTTCCACCATACTCCTGACGTGTCCTTGTACATTATAAATGGGGTTGTCAGAGTCAGGAGGTGAGTTATTCACTGCAGTATTTATATGGTAAGTCAGGTTGAGTTTCTGATCAATGGCAATTCAGAGGATGTTGACAGTGGGGTCTCAGTGATGAGATGACATTGAATGTCAAGGGACAATGGTTAGATTCTCTCTTGTTGGTGATGGTCATTATCTGACCCTTGTGTAGCGCAAATGTTATTGCCACCTGTCAGTCAAGACTGGATAATGACCAAGTCTTGTTGCATTTGGACATGGGCGACTTCAGCATCTGAGGATTTGCAGAACATCAGTGAACATCATGACTTCTGATCTTATGACGGAATGAAACTACTAAAGATTGTTGGGTTTCAGACACTACCCTAAGGAACTCCTGCAGCGATGTCCTGGAATTGAGATAATTGATCTCCAATAACCAAACTAGCTTTCTTTGTACTAGGTGTAAATCCAACCAGTTCTCCTAGGGGTCCTTAATGTCACACTCAGTCAAATGCAGGGCAGTCCTTTTCACCTCTCTTCCCGAGGTCAATTGTTTTGAAACATACAAGTTGCTGAGGGGACCTGATAGGGTGAATGTGAGAGAATAGTGGCTGTGAGATGGGACAGTGGGAAGCGGTAAGGTGTGAGGGTAAGGGTCCAGAGTGGCAGAGCAGGCCTCATCTTTGGAATTGTTGAAAGGGACTAGAAGTTTAACACGGATCTTGGGAGCGAGCAGGATTAGCAGGCATGGGAACTGTGGCAGACGGGGGCTGTTTGGGGAGGGAAGACATTTGAAGCAAGGGTCGAAGTGAATGCTGTGAAATCTCTACAGAATGGGAAGTTGTCCTTTGCCTCTCCAGAGATCCCAACTGGTTGGGCTGAGTTCAGGTGCAGGGCCTGGCCTTCCTGCTCGCATCAGGAATGGAGAGAGGGGAGAATGGGTGACTTCCTTGGCTGCCTCCAAGAGTGCACATTGCTTCACCCTTAGCTTCTAATTTGGAGAGGGATCACTGAGGCGTGAGACCAGTGAATGCTGCTTTTTGGAGAAGATTTCAGGATCCTGAAATCCTGGCATACTGAATCACCACTGGTCCCCACCAGAGTATGATAATTATGCATGAGATTTCCTGTCCACTCTGTCATGGGATGTGATGCAATCTTCCCAGCTGCATAATCACTCAGGTGAGCAGTACATGACATGGTGTGTTCACCCACCTCACTCTCCAATGGAAGTCACTCCAAATTCCCTCCCCCCACTCATGGACTTGGTCCCAGAGCAGAAAATTCCGCCCACTATGTCTCACATAGGTACATGCTTGTTGCAAGGCAACATTCAAACGTAGCTTTCTCCATTTAGTTTTTGGATACCATCATTGAGCAGTAACACCTAGAAAACAGAATATCCACTTGAAAGAAATTGCTGGAAAAGTCAATAGAATCCCTAAGAGTACAGAAGGCGGCCATAGGGCCAATTGTGTCTGCACTAACCACAATTCCACCCAGGCCCTATTCCGGTAATCCCACATACTTATCCTGCTAATACACATCCTGGGACAATTTAGCATGGCTAGTCAACCAAAGCCGCACATCTTTGGACTGTGGAAGGAAACCGGAGCATCGGGAGAAATCCCACACAGACACAGGGAACTTGTGCAAACTCTGCACAGGCACCCAAGCCAAGAATTGAACCCAGATCCCTGGCACTGTGAGACAGCAATGCTAACCACTGAGCTACCATGGCACCTGCGAAAGTCAGGAGTGCATGGTGCCAACAGCTGTAATCCAGTCAGCTTGAGCAGTAACTCTCTGAGCTGAAAATAAAAAGGCTGCCGTTCTCCCTGCCCTTCTATATGAACATAGAAAGTTACAATTATCACCAAAGGAAACAGCAATGTTGTTTCGGATTCTGGAAGATCTCACCCAGTTTGTGAAGACCACCCCAATTACTGCTGGAGCCTGAGACTGCCTGTGGCTGAAGGCAGGCTGACTGCCGGTAATTGCAGTCTGCTTGCTGTTTGTAGCTTGGTAACTGCTGGCATTCTGGCCCCTGGGTGTGGAATGGCAACTGCTGGCTGGCTGTGAGCTGACCACTGGTGAATGGCCCACACCTTGGCTGAGAGCAGCTGGCTACTGTTAGCTAGCGGGCTGGTACAAAGGCTGATAGTATTGTCCAGACTTCCTCTTTTTAATACACAGGCAAAATACTGCGGCTGCTGGAAATGCTGGAAGAATTCCCAGGAAAGGTCATCCATCTCTGCACCTGCTGCTGGACTGACTGCTTCTAGCATTTTCTATCTTAAAAGTCATGTGAACTGCACTTGTGAGCACCACCCTGTGAAACAAATTCACAACACCATTCTTAGCACTCACAATAACGAAAATGGAAGATACATTGAGTACCTGGACATTACTACAGGAGTTCCTCAGAGAAACAGATAGGAAGGTAATAGCATAATCACAGACCCTGCCCGTACGCGTGCCCCACCTACACATCCACAGGCATCCCATTAGTTCCCCACATTTGCACTGCTGTTCTCAACCATATGCAGGGTTACAAGGCTTTCACCTGATCTGCTGACCATGGGGTTGCTTGGCTGTATCTTAGCTGCTTCTCTCAGTGTTTAGTGTGCAGTCTGTTCCATGTTGTAACTTAATTGATATCTGATTTTAAACTATGCATTTTACACTCTCCATTCATTGGTGCCTGTACCATGACCAGATGATGACCAAGAACGAAGGATACATTGGACCATACAGGTACAGATTATGATGTTACTACCATCCAGCTACATTACATCATAGATCCCTAAACTTTCAGCTGCAAGATCCATCTTTAGTGTGTCCCTTAGCTACACTCTCACACAGAACAAACCAATGGACAACGAAGGGGGAGTCAGGAATACTTTAAAGACCATTTTGTGAGAATGGCTAAGTAAAATTCCTCTATTGGATGAAGATGGTGAATTTGTTTCCACAGAATGTTGCGGAGGCCAGATCATTAAGCCTATTTAAGACAGAGATAGATTGATTCTTGATTGATAAAGGGAACAAGGATTACGGGGAAAAAAAGAGGGAGAATGGGGTTGAAAAACTTACCAGCCATAATTGAATGGCGGATCAGACTCGATGGGCTGATACTCTTATCAGTAGAATGGCTTAATTCTACTTCTATATCTTATGGCTTTATTGCTCTCCCAGTGTATATACCAGTTACCAGACATTAAGGAAGACTTTGCAGGATCAACCAGACAAGCAGAATCCTATCACATTCTCCAGGGCAATTAGGGGTAGGCAATAAATGCTGGCTTAGCTAGTGATGTCCAATTCCCATGAGGAATTCTTGGATTAGGAAACAGATTGATTTAACTATAGAAAATAAACATTTTTGTTTAGTTTTATACAGCTTCTGCATGGATAATTGATACTTTTGGAATGGAAGTTTAAAAGCAAATTTGGCCGAAGCCTCATAACCAAACACGTTGATCATTCTGCTCGGTGTTTAACCTTTCTGACCCTAAATTCTGCTGGGAGTTGCTTCCCAAAGCAAGCACTGGGATTTTTATCCCAACATGTCCAGCATCCTTCTCCCAGCTAACATTTGCCCAGTCAATATTAAGTGAACTTTCACAGGTGTAAGGATGCTCACTCACCAACATACACAACCCAATTGCCTAACGGTAGCCACGGATATTGGCACAGAGGGGAAGCTTAAAGCAGGTAAAGAATCAAACAAAGTCTGAATCAAGCCAATATGAAGATATTAGGAAGGTGCATGAATGTTTGGTCAAAGTCGCTGTCTTGAATGAGCACCTTAAAAGGGGAAAAGGCGGAGAGGCTGTCAAAATTTATGGACAGAATGACAAAACTAAGGACTTCGGCAGCTAAAGGCATGGTAGTCAGAGACAGAGGAAGAAAATTAGAGCTGTACAAGAGGCCAGAATTAGCCAAGTGCAAGAATCTGGAAGAAATGCAGGGCTGGGCAGGTTACACATATAGGGAGATGCCAGGCCTGGAAGGAATTTGAAGATTAGCGTTGCTAAACTGATCCTGGAATGGTGAGCAGTTTTAGCAGCACAGACCTTATAGTGCTTTATATAATCTGGCCAGAATCAGTGAAGGAAAGTCTTGTAATTATAGTACAGTTCACAACCACAAGGCACCAGTACTTTTTCCAATCAGAGTCACTTCTGTAATGTAGGAAATGTGGTCGTTAATATTGCGCGCCATAAACTCCCTCAAAAAGCAATGTGACAAGACCAGATAATCTATTCTTCAGATGTTAAGGGATAAATATTGACTAGGACACCGGGAATGCCTCTCCTACTCTTCTTCAAATGGTGTCATGTGGCCTTTAACTTCAAGACACCTTCAATGCCACACTGCAGGATCAGTCTTGACTTTGTGTTCAAGTCCTGGAGTGGGACCTGAACCTGGGACCTTGTCACTTGCTGTGTTACCAACTGAGCCCCAGTAATAATTTATGAACAGTTATCTCAGTTTTCCGGTACAGAATTGAACATTTATATCTCTTGGATTAAGCCCATGGAGATACGAGGGGGAACAATCAGGGTGTGGAAGAGCAATGATTTTAACGGTATACTTAATGTTAGCACTGAGTTTATTGTTTACCACTTAAAATCTATTTGGCCTCCTTAGTCTATTCAAGTAATTCTTTAAATTTAATTGATGTGCAAGCAAAAGCTATTCAGAAAAAAACACGCAAAAAGACCATACATGTTATCTTACTATACAATCAATCTTTTACATACTCTGTATTCCCCCCCAACCCCAGTTTGAAAGCAAAAAATATCAAGGTTACAATATGAAAATTGTGTTCTCACAGTCCATTACAACACGAGGCATCCCTCTTCAAGGATATTCAACAAGCAGTTCTATTTGTGAAACAATCTGACAATTGGTGACTTGCATCAATCCTCTTATTTTGAAAATCTCCATCCTTTCCAACATTGCAAGAGCAATCCTCAATCTCTTTTCCGTGACACTTTTTGTCAAATGGACATTGTCTTAGGGTGAATAGTTATCTATAAAGGACTCTATCGGCACATTTTTCCTCAGTTACTCCTTATATGGGAGTTCCTTTAAATACATAATCACATTTAGTGCTTCTATCAGCCATGTAAACAGTGCCATAAATGTTGTCCAACCTAATGGACAACATTTATTATTTCTTGCCACTAAAAATATGATGAATGTTGGTGTACTCAACTAACCCTTAGGAAGGCTAATGTGTGAAGCATCACTAAATGACTAATTCCATCCCTTCAGGGTCACCTAAGAAATCTGAGCATATATTCTCCAAAAATTTGTTTCTTCAATGTCATAATTGCTGTTAGCACTTCTCCAACAACAGCACATTTCAATATGGTGCTCAATTCTAATCCACCATAGTACGTTTCCAGTCTAGTTTGTGTGTTTCAGCTTTTCCTTTGACTGAAGGTCTTCTTTTTGTGAAGATCGTCCTCTTTTATTGAGATCTTATTAACATTCTCTAGGTAAGATGGTTGATTCAGGGTTATGACCAACTTAACCTGTCAAATGACCAACTGCATACATTCTAAAATTCCAGAGGCCTGAATTCCAATTTTAAATTTCTTTTTAATTTTATCCATCATAAATTTCTCAAATGGCACATGTTCCTGCCCTTTCTCCGCTCACAGCAAAACATCTACATGTATTAAAAAAAATGCCTGCAAGTTTTCCTTTACTGTACTGGTAAAACATTGCTGGATCTGCTTTCAGCTGATGACAACCAGCTTTTAGTAGAAGGACCTCACTGAAAATACTGCACCCTGGATGCAACATTTAGGACACAAACACAATTGTTTAGCTTCCATAATTTTCCCTCCATATCTCCAATTTCCTTGAGACTTAAAGAATATTTCTCTTTGAAATTGTTTTCTTTGCAAACATGTAGCTTTGACGTCAATGGATCCAATGAGTATGTCACTAAAAGTGCTAGAAAAATCCTTTAACATAATTTTCCTGTTGATAGGGAATTTAATCTTTATTTCCTGGCTACCCAGTTGTTCCTCAAATCCCTGAGCTACAGGTCTACTCTCAACTTTGTACATATGGTCGGGAAATACCTTTCCTGCATATATCCATCAATGGGACAATGCTGGCTGTCTCTTGTCTGGCACCTCTCTGTAAACACTAAATTCTCTACAACCATCAAGTTCTTTTTGCTTTACTCTCTATCTGGTTATTAGTTACTAGAGCTTCTCAATTGTTGGAGCTCCAACTTCTTGTGCTGCTCTTCATCTGTTCTTTGACCTTGCTCATTAAACTACATCTCCTACTAGCTCTCCTGTTCCTACCTGGGCTACCACCGTCTCGACCTGCTCCTCCTGCAACTAGATTTCCTTTCACATGTTCTTGATCTTTTCAATGGGCTGTAATCACCATTAGGCCAATTGTTGAAACTTAAACAATGTTTCCTAACTTTCCACATTTTCACTTCCTTCTGCTAATCTACAGATAAAATCATAAGACCATAAAACATAGGAGCAGAATTAGGCCACTTGGCCCTTTGAATCTGTTCTGATATTCAATCATGGTTGATATTTTCCTCAGCCTCATTCTCCTGTCTTTTCCCCATAACCCCTGATCTTCTTATTAACCAAGAACCGATCTATATCTGTCTTAAAGGTACTCAATGACCTGGCCTCCACATCCTTCTACAGCAAAGAGTTCCACAGATTTACCACAAATTCCTCCTCATCTCTGTTTTAAAGGGTTAGAATTAACTCAATCAGAAGGTTGAGCCTTCTGATTCTAATTTTTCCAATTGGTAGAAACATTCTTTCCACATCCACTCTATCCAGGCCTCACAATATCCTGTAAGCTTCAAAAAATCCCCCCCATCCTTCTAATCTCCAATGAGTATAGACCCAGAATCCTCAATATTCCTCGTACGACAAGTTCTTCATTCCAGGAATCATTCTTGTGAACCTGCTCTTGTATTTTAGCTGTCTCGATATGAATGCTAATGTTGCATATGCCTTCCTAACTGCTGAATGAACCTGCACATTAATCTTAAGAGAATCTTGAACAAAGACTCCCAAGTCCCTTTGTGCTTCTGATTTCCTAAGCATTTCCCCATTTAGAAAATAGTCTATGTTTCTGTTCCTCCTTCAAAAGTGCATAACCTCACACTTTTCTGGCGCCTCTCTGTAAACACTAAATTCTCTACAACCATCAAGTTGTATTTCATCTACAACTTCTTTGCCACATTCCTGTCTCCTGATCCTTGTCTTGCACATTCAGCCAGTTTTTGTATTTTCCTATGGCCTTACCTCCTAGTGTGGCTTCCCTCCATCCACTTGCCCATTCAGGCATGCTTCAGTTGGTAATCTATGATAAATGCCCTATTCTGATCTTAACTCATTATCTGCCACAATCTGTTGTTGTTACATGTCCGGCATACATTTGGACAAAGTGTGTGGTGTACCTTCAGACTCTATCATCTGTTCTGGTTCCGTCAATATGTAATCAGTGCCAATAACTGCGTGGAATGCATTCTAATAGTTTGGCAACAATGTTGCCAGATTATCCTTTTGCCATTAACTTTTCCTGGGCCTCTCCCATTCTTTCTGAACTTCTCTTTTATAATACACTATCATGCTGGGCTTAAAGTTTCTGATGGCCTGATCGGAAACTTCAAAGCTCTTCTGATTTTTTTCTGAGAGCTCTGCCTTAATAAATGCTCTCCTCCCTGCACATGTGGCATTCAAATGTTTTGCAAAAATTGAATCAATGATAGTTTCCTCCAAAGTTGGGTGATGGTCCCTCATTATTGATGGTTTCTCATTATTTAAGGTGTGTTTGGATTCTTGCCGCAAATTAAACTGATAGTCTCCAACCATCTGGAACATGTTTTCATACATGTACTGTCCATGATAGAGCAGTTGTCAATTTTTAGTTTGGTTGAACAGCCAAAATTGTTTTCAGCATTTCTTCAATTGCAGTGTGATTTCTCCAAAACATTCCATTGCTTAAAGTCTTTCCGCTGCTGTCTACATTGCTACTATATTCAAATTTTCATACATAATCCTGAATTCATCGTTGGTAAATCCTCCTCCACTGTCTGTTAAGAATTTAGATGGTGCACCCAGCCCTATTCCTATCCATCTTTCCATGATTTTATCTTACCGGTAATTTCTTTATCTATTTGCTGTAAACTACTGACTCTCATCACTACATCTATAAAATGTAGAAGAATCTCATAGTTTGAGGTTCATCCCTCCAGTTTCATCAAAGTCTCTTGCAATGACATTCTCCTGTATTTTTACAAATAACACATGTCTCACTAATATCTATAACAAATCTAGTGTATTTCTCAACCAATACCCTTGAATCTTTGAACAGAATCTTTAATCTATGGCCAGAGGGATGTGTCAATGTAGCTTGGGAATAATTTGCTTTTCCTTTAAGTCCCTATCCTCAGCAGTTATTAATATCTCTTCAACATTCTGTCTTGAGATGATAGGCCTGAAGAGAATACAATAATGTCCCAAATCTATTTGATTTCTCTAAATCAACCCATACTCCATTGTCCAATTTCAACAGGATTTTTTTTCATTGAAGGCTTACTTAACAGAAAAGACACTTCATTTATTTCCACATCAGTACTGATAACATGATTTACCACTGCTATTTTGCATGGAGTAACTTATTCCTTTTAGTGATTTCACAGTGTTACTATCACTAAACCCGAAAGAAGCAGAACTGTCATATTCTTTGAATTTACTTTGACCTTATTTACTTGAAGAATCAATGTAACATTTAGCCAGTCCATTCCACACATTGTGGAAGTACACCTACTTTCTAGAACTGTGCAATTAAACACACGCGACTAGGATACTTATGAGTGGACTGAAGTTTCTGCTGACGGATACAATTCCTTCTGATTGGTGTGTATCATCCACCTTACTTTCCATACTTTCTATATCATGTGCTGTCTCAAAAGTCCTGTCTTTCATGTTTGGGTAATTCAATAAATAATGATATTTAGGGTCGCACCTGAACCTGTTGACCATCCCCTTGGTTATTTCTGCAGTTCATCCCCTTTCCATATTTCACCAACTCTGACTGGTCCCAAGAGGGTCGCTGCCTCATTCTTTGCGTTTGTTATTCTTATTTTGCAGAGACATTTGGTCCCTATATTTGATGGTCTCAAAATGCTGCTAGTATTTTATCCTCTATCTTTGGTGTCATTGTTGAAGAGCCCTATTGTACCGCAAAAGCAGCCTAAAATGAATGCCATCCCAAATTATTGGTTTTTTACAACTTTGGACATTTGATCCAAAAACGTAACTTTGTCATAGGTTTTAACTGGAATTAGAGTTAATCCACGTTTGATACACTAGCACAGTCCAATAATTTAAAAGCAAGTACTGATTTAGAAGTTTCAAAATGGAATCACTGCAATCTCATACATAGTCAATTAAACTCCACGATGTATTCCTCTGCAGAAGAATTATGCTTTTCTGTTTACTTTATCAAAGTCTGACTAAGCCTCATGAATGTTTAATTAGTCATATTTCATTTTGATTTTATCCACGAATTTCAAACTTTTTTCATTTTCCAGTTCCTGACTGTCTGAAACCAAGAACGATTAATCTTGCGTCTGGCAGAAAGAGGAAGTGCCAGGCCTATCACTTGCTTTATTTCCATGAGATAACCCATGTATAGACATTACTTTTGTTCTTCTATTGATCATAAAATTCTGTTTCACAGAACAGTTGGGGAAAATCATATCCTGTCACCATATAACTGTTTCCAGTTATCTTTTTTCAAAGAGTCTCCAATTACAGTCTTCTCTCAAAAAAAAAACAACTCCAATACTAGTCTTCTGTCTGGATGGAAATCTTAGTCCACAATCTTCATTTTCAGGTCATCATTCTCTGCTACTGACTCAAAGAAATGCCAAAGGCTGGTTGTGAGGAAGACACTGAGACACTTTGGCAGAGACTGTTTATTGCTTGCTACAGAGATTATTTCTCCACTCCAACACTTTCTCACCAGTGACAGTTTAAGTGTAATAAAATAATCAGTACTTACCTCTGTTCGCCTCATTATGTTAACTATTATCCTATTAGATACTAACATACAGGACTATACGGTTTGATAATGGCTGCCCCAGTCATGTTACTGTCTAATAGTTATCATAGATAGGTATACTGTTGGCTTTGTTGATTGTGCTCCATGTCATTTGGACGTGTTGAATGTCCACAATGAGTCTAGGTCTCTTTCAGTTTCATCCTTATGCAATTCAACACATCATGGAGAACGGTTGTCTCTCATTTTTCCTTCCCTTCTCTGCATTAAGTTTCATCTGCCATTTTCCGACCACTTCAATTGAATCGAAAATTTCTGAGGTAGCTACACTAGTTCTTTTATTTCTTCTACTTCAATATCATCTCCAAATATTGCATTGAAATTTGGAATAGTGTATGTTTGAAACAGTAGTGTTCCCAATGCTGATCCCTGCAGCATACAACTCTGTGGCTCCCATCCCAACCTCCACCATTCCCAGCCTAATTGTTTGCACAAGTAACCACTGTTTTCTTCCAGCTAGGTTTCTTATCCATGTCTAAGGCTTTCCCTGACAGTTTTGAGCTTGACTAACAGCCATTTGCAAGTTTAATTATAACACATGATATACTTCTGATATCCAAAAGGGATGTCACTTCCTTGAAGAAGTTAAGCAGATTTGTCAGGGAGGATCTTTCAATTCTGAATGTAGGCAGACTGTCCAGGTTATAGTGATGTGAATACACCTCATTAATATCTGATTCCACTATGTTACTCAGGATTTAAGTAAGACAGAGGTCTATCGACATCTGTATTTCAATTGTTACCCTTGTTGAATAAAATACACCACATTGATCTATTTCTCATCAACTGATTGCAAATCTTCTCCCCAATTTACCATGCCGCTTTGGAGAAAATACTACTGAACCCTAGGAGAAAATACCCCAAAGGTGCCTGAGAAAATGGGTTTCAGGAACAGATAGAGGGCAGAATTTCATGCCTCCAGTTTGCGGTTTAAATTAATTTCAAGCTTACTAATTTTTACATATTGTCTCCTTATGGATGTTGGCCACACTAAACAGACACAGAGGGCTAAATAAAAGCAAATTACCATGGATGCCGGAATCTGAAATCAAAAGAGAAAATGTTGGAAAATCTCAGCAGGTCTGGCAGCATCTGTAAGGAGAGAAAATCATAGAAATCATAAAAACCCTACAGTGCAGAAGGAGGCCATTCAGCATTTCAAGTCTGCACTGACCAAAATCCATCCAGGACCTACCTCAATATCCCTACACATTGACCCACTAATCCTCTAACCCTACGCATCTCAGGATACTAAGGGACAATTTTAGCATGGCCAAACAACCTTACCCACACATCTTTAGCCTAAGGAAGGAAACCGGAGCACCCAGAGAAAACCCACACAGACATGAGGAGAATGTGCAAACTCCACACAGACAGTGACCCAAGCTGGGAATCGAGACTTCGAAAAGGGCCGACCCTTTGTCAATTTCAAAATATTCAAGATAATGCACTTCTGTTGCATAAGCAAATAATGGTGGCAGGTTGACACAACAAAGCCATTGCAACATGGTGAGAAACTGTCACATTTATCAACAGCTTACCGCAACAGTGGCTAAGACTCACTAATAGCTGAACACTTCTTACGTTACAGTAGTAACAACACATCAAAATTACCTGTATTTCATGAGTTGTAAGACACTTTGAGACATCCACAGAATGTGAGAGATGCAATATGGATGCAAGTTCTTTTCTTGTTTGAGTTAAAAATGTATTTTCTGCATCTGAACATTACTTTATCAGAAAATCACTTCTCCAGGAATGCTATTTCCCTCCACCTGCTACTGTTAAAACATCAGATCAACAGCACGTGCATACCGACTCCACAGAAACAACACAGCAGACTTTTACATTTTATTCCACCACAGCCAAACTCACACTGATCATGTAATCAGTGAATATCTCAGCATGATTGCAAAGCACTCATCTAACCCACAGGAGCAGGTGGTATCATCAACAAAAAGTAAATTCCAGACTGCACATAATCATGAGATAGGATTATATTCTGAAATTATTTTCGGTAATTTTATACGTATATGTAAAAGTGAATTTGTATATACGCATCTGTGAAAAAAGCATTGAAAGCTTTAATTTTATGAGAGGTTTTTATTCAGTATGAGCCAATTTTAACATGGCAACAGCTTTCATGGCAGACTTTAACAAACATTTACAACGGGGATTAACATTTGCCATGTCATTACTGCAGGTTTGTCAAGAAATAATTTTCAGATGAGTACTAGAAAGTTCTCCAACACATATAATCAATGATTAACCTGTATAATTCAATGAAGTATTTTAGCTGTTATACAAAGCCTTTGGCTTTGTGTGATTGTTACCATACAACAGAGTGTATAATACTTTGGATGGAGAAGTTGGATTATCTATAATCCTGAAAGACTTTCAATACCAATGACTGTGATTTCTTTCTGACTCAATCAGGATTTTCTCACTGGTTTTATTAAGAGTTCCTTCATACACAAGTTATCTATTTGTTGTGATTTAACAATACTGCAAAAGCCTGGGAAAGCATCAAGTCAGATCAAAAATGGCAACACACTGGATGCCTCTTTTTAGAGCTATCATTTTATATTAATGTATTTGGAAGGTTTTGCAACAATATTTTTAATCCTTACAAATGTAGCCAGCTTACCCCAGCTGAGTTAACAAAGGCATTTCTTATTAAGAGTTCATGAGATGTGGACACCACTATACAATTCCTAGGTGCAACCATCTTCAGCTGCTTCATCAATGACCTTCCGTCCATCATGAGGTCAGCTGTGTTTAGCACCATTTCCGATTCTTCACATTTTGAAGCTGTCCATGTTCAGATGCAGCAAAACCTGGAAAATGTTCAGATTTGTGCTGACAAGTGCTAGCCTCATACTCCACAAGTGCCAGCCTCATACTCCACAAGTGCCAAGCATGACCATTTACAACAAGAAATAATCTAACCATTATCCCTTGACCTTCAAAAGTATTATAATCACTGAATCCCCCACTATCAACATACAGGGGGCTACCATTGACCAGAAACTGAACTGGACTGGTCATATAAATGCTGTGACTGCAAGAAGTCAGAAGCTAAGTATCCTGCCGTGAGTAACTCACCTCCCGACTCCCCAAATCCTGTCCACCACCTACAAGGTCAGGAGTGTGATGGAATACTCTCCATTTGTTTGGATGAGTGAAGCTCCAACAACACTGAAGAAATTTGACATCCAGCAGAATTCAATCTGCTTGACTGACACCCCTTCCACAAATGCTCACTCTCTTTATCACCGATGCACGAGGCAGTAGTTTGTACAATCCACAAGAAGGAACTCACTAAGACTCCTTAGGCAGCACCTTCTAAACTCTCAATCATTACCATCTGGAAGGACAATGGCAGCAAACACAAGGGAACACCACTACCTGGATATTCCCCTCTAAGTCACTCACTATTCTGATTTGGAAAGACATCACCATTCCTTCAGTGTCGATGGTTCAAAGTCCTGGAACTTCCTCACTAACAGCACTGTGGATGTACATACACCACAGTGGATTGCAGCGGTTCAAAAAGACAACTTACCACCACCTTCTCAAGGGCAATTAGAGATGGGCAATAAATGCTGGCTGAATGAACGACACCCTCATTTGACTAGTTAGTTTTGTAAAAATGTCCTTGAGATGGTGGTGGTGAATTGCCTTCTTTAACTGCTGCAATAATTGTGTTGTAGGTACACCTACAATATGAAACTGAATCAGCTAGACAGAGAGAAATGTATTAGCTTCAATACCAAGCTTATGTTGATTGCTATTGGGCTCATGAGAGGGGTGTTACAATTGACCTCCAGGACCTTGCTCCCAACTACCATCCAGTGACCCTTTCTGAACATGCATATGTTTCATGATGGTGTGCCATGCCCCAGTATATTATCAATTTTCAGACAATACCTCCGAAAACTAAACAAATAGAACCAAAATGCCACAGAAAATCATGTGATCTTGGTATTTGAGTTTCAGGAAGACCTAAATCTCAAGTGAATACTTAATCAAATATTCAAACATTCACATCCATCCGGGGAACTCCGCAGCTCTTTGTTTGAGGATGATTAACACAAAAAAAAACTAAAGAATTTTAGTCTCTCAGTTTCACCTTGGACAAAAAGAAACATCAAAATTCAATATGTTCCTAGATTGGATTCCATCAACCTTCCATTGTATTATGATAATTTCCCTCATCCAAACTAGACTTGGTGAAGTTCAAGATGCCAAAAGACAACATAGATGATTGAAATCAACATGCACACCAATATGTTGCTTTGAAAAAAGGCAGTTGAATATGTATCAGTCACGTGGTGAAGAAACGATTTTTACAATCTGCTTTGAAACCAGTGAAAAGCAGCTTATAGATAGAGATACACTGAAAACCATCAAAATTGCTGCAAGTTATTCAAACAGCCACAGCAATAAACAGCAACACCTTGAAAATAGGAGATCCTGCTAGAGAGGTCGATCCTCAACCTGTCCCAATCAGTTTGCTGAGAATCCTTCATTTTTCCTGATCTTCACTTCAACTAATGCGTAAAGTTCATCCAAGAATTTACAGGCCTGCCACAAAAAAGACTGAGATAGAGATATATAAGCTGTAACAGAAGAGTACCTTTATCTGTATGTATTGCTTATGTGTATGAAAGTATATGGAAGGTGAATGGGTGAAAGGTTACATCAAATTTGCTTCTCTGAGGCCTGTGACTAGTGGTGTGCCACAGGGATCAGTGCTGGGTCCACTGTTTGTTATCTATATCAATGACCTGAATGATAATGTGGTAAATTGGATCAGCAAATTTGCTGATGATACAAAGATTGGAGGTGTAGTGGACAGTGAAGAAGATTTTCAAAGCTTGCAGAGGGATTTGAACAGTTAGAAAAATAGGCTGAAAAATGACAGATGGAATTTAATGTAGGCAAGTGTGAGGTATTGCACTTTGGAAGGACCAACCAAGGTAGAACATACAAGGTAAATGGTAGGACACTGAAGAGTGTAGTAGAAGAGGGATCTGGGAATACAGATACATAATTCCCTAAAAGTGGCATCACAGGTAGATAGGGTCATAAAGAGTGCTTTTGGTACATTGGTCTTTATAAATCAAAGTATTGAGTATGAGAGCTGGAATGTTATGGTGAGGTTGTATAAGACATCAGTGAGGCCAAATTTAGAGTATTGTGTGCTTTTGACCATCTAATTACAGGAAGGATATTAATAAGGTTGAAAGAGTGCAGAGAAGGTTTACAAGGATGTTGCCAAAACTTGACAAATTGAGTTACAGAGAAAGGCTGAATAGGTTAGGCCTTTATTCCCTGGAGCATAGAAGAATGAGAGGGAGATTTGATAGTGTATAAAATTATGATGGGTGTAGATTGAATGAATGCAAGCAGGCTTTTTCCACTGAGGCCCAGGGAGAATAAAAACTAGAGGATATGGGTTAAGAGTGAAGGGGGAAACATTTAAAGGGAATATTGGCGAGGGGGGTGGGGGGCGTCATCACACAGACAGTGGTGGGAGTGTAGAATGAGCTGCCAGGTGAAATGGTAAATGCAGGCTCACTTTTATCGTTTAAGAAAAACTTGGACAGGTACATAGATGAGAGGGCATGCAGGGATATGGTCCAGGTGCAGGTCAGTAGGACTAGGCGAAAAATGGTTCGGCACAGCCAAAAAGGGCTAAAAGGCCTGTTTCTGTGCTGTAGTGTTCTATGGTTCTATGGTAAGCATGTGATAATAAAAAACCTTTAGTTTTAAACTCTCAAACGTTTGCTACTAGAATGAATGAATTGCCACACTAACTTTGAGGGTAAGAAAACAAATACATCTTACAGACAAACATACTGATCATGGGCAATAAAAGGAAACACAAAATCTGTCCAATAACTAGTAGAGCAGGATTAGGTTCAACAAATAACTATGAACACATAAGTGTCCTGCCTCTCACATAAAACATGGTTATTTATGCTAGTAGCAGATGCCTGGAGCCATGGAACTACACACTAGCTCGAGTCAATCTCCCCTTCACAGTCACTCACCTCACTGCATCACAAGAAAACTCTTTTCTATCCCTTACTGACATTTGCACATTTTTTTCTTTCTAACTCTTTTGAAGGTATTCCTCCCTTTCTAATTCCCCTGCCCACAAATGGAATTTCATCTCTATTTCCAGTCCAAACTCCTCCAGTCCAGAGGCATTCACACATACCGATTCCAACACATAGTTCATATCAGGCCTTGATCGTCTCATTGCTCATCCCAGATTTAGGGCAAGAGGAGGAGGAGGAGGGATGTGAGGAAGAACGTTTTTTAATGTCCTGGAATTCACGCTCGTAAAACGATCGTCAGTTTCAAAAGGAAATTTGATAGGCAGGTGAGCAAGATGAATTTTCAGAGCAACAGGGCTAGAATGTGGGCTTGGATTAACTGGATTGCTCTACAGACAGGCTGCATGACGGGCTGAATGAACTCTCTCTCTGCTGCAATTATTCTAGCCTCGCTGTAGTATTTTGACATTTTGTTTGCTCTGTGAGTGGACTCTTTCCTGATGTGTTAGCTGACCAAAACTTTCCATACAGCCAGGCATCAGCAGCGACAAGATCATCATGGATAATTGCACCAAAAATACTGGCCATATCTCTTTAGGATGAAAATCAACTGTTTTATTGTGTTTTTGCCAAATTGCTGACCAATACAATAAACAGTGTACCTCTTTGCAGATAGTGGATATGGTTACAGCTGTTTCTTGTAGCCCTTTTGGTTGACTGACTGTGTTGAATCAGATCTAGTTATATATTGGCTCTATCTACATAGAACTAAGGACTGAACTCAAACTGCCTAAACAGATTTTAACAGGGCTCTTTGCTAACACATAAAAACCATATACTTAGGTTTATATAGCGTCTATCCAGCTTCAGGATCTCCCAAAGCACTTCAGATTCAATGCAGCATTTACTGGCGTGCAGTCACTGTCGCTGCATTGGGAATTCAGCAGATGATTTGTATATAGCAAGTTCCCAAAAACAATGTTGTGATAATGGTCAAATCTTCTGCTTTTTTCCAGTTGATGTTGACTACAGGGTTAATATTGGCCAGAAAGCTATTCTTCTTTGAGATAGTGACACAGGATTTTTTAATTTCATCCTGAGAGGCTGGAACATTGGTACAATCTTCAATCCAAAAGATGACAGCTCCAATTTCAATTTGTAGTGAATTGTTGAAAGATTTGAGTTAATTTATTCAGTACATTCTTCAGATCCTTCATATCCTTCACGCAGTGCCCTGAACTGAACATAATTCTCCCAGCTAGGGCCAAACTCACATTTTATATAGGTAACACGTATACATGCGATTTATTGAGGCAGCAGGTCGAAAGATGTGCAGGTTAGATGGATTTGGGTACTAAATTGTCCCTTAATGTCCAAAGATATATAGGTTAGACAGATTAACCATGGTAAATGTGTGGGGTGACAGAGATAGGGTGGGTGGGGGAGGAAAGGTACAAGTAAGATACTCTGGCAGAGTTGGTGCAGACTCGTTGGGCTAAATAATCTCCTTTTCCATTGTTGGGATTCTATTCTATGATTCAGAAAACAGCCATGAAAATTGCATTTTATCATCTGGAGTTGGAAATAGCACCTGACCAGACTTGAATGCTGAATCCTCAAAAGTCTGCCTTTATTCCAACTGAGCGATACTGGCTCAGCATATTTCACGTTTTTGCAATGTCCAAAGATAATCCACTTTAACCTTTTCAGTTTTGTACCATTTACTGTTGTCTTTTTGATTTATTAATTAAAAAAAGTTTAGGGTGAAATTACTCTTCAGCACAAAAGCAGTGATAGTGAACTGGCAACCCATTCAGCTGCTGACTTTTTAAATTTTGTTGATACCAGTAGAAAAACAGTTAATATTTGAGATCTGTCTCCCACTGAAAGGTAAATGGGGTGGACTGATGCAGTATCTAAGATTTCCACCAGAACAAGCCTAGAAATGTGAGTAGACTTTCTAAGTCATGTCTGAGCAACATGGGCAGGCAGGGGTTGAAGAGTAAATCCTGTTCCTGAGATCTGACTCCATATTCAGGTAAATATGTTTTTAAAAATTGGTTGCAGCCCAAACAGGTTTTTGTCCAGGGGAAAGCATTCTTGCAGAAGTGCCACAAACACTTGTTAGACCACTTATTTGCATCTGCAAAGAGGTTAATGCAAGTTTCAGGAACAAACACTGGATATCCATTTGTTGGCTGGTTGCTGATTTCCAGCTTGTAATGAATGTCCACAACATGATCACCAAACAGAGGTTTACGCTGACTAGCACCTGCCACTGCAGTCAAATTTCTATTCTCTTAACTTTGTAATAAATAGGATGGGTACCACCAAAATTAAATATATGACAGTGCTCACTCTTCAGTTGTACAAAGATTGTCTCGCCTTTAACAGTTCTATTATTTTTCTTTAAAATATCACGCAAACAAAGATGTTTCACTTCTGGAAGATTATGCAAAAGCATTTGTAATTTGTGGCAAAACATTATATGATCAAACCCCCAGGACCACATCAGATTAAATCTAGCAAGTGTAATGATAATGTAAGAACATAAGATCTAGGAGCAGCAGTAGGTCATTCAGCCCCTTGAGGCTGTTCTGCCATTCAATACGATCATGGCTGATCGCACCTCGGCCTCATTTCTACCTTCCTGTTCTTTCCCCATGACCGTTCATCCCACTAGAGCTCTACACAACCTTTGTTGATCACTCAAAAGCCTTCGACACTGTAAACCGACAAGGCCTGTGGAGGATCATGTCAAGGTTCGGCTGCCCTCCCAAATTCATTCAGATGGTACGCCAGTACCATAATGGCATGATGGCCAGAGTACTGAATGGCGGACAGTCTTCTGAGCCATTCCCAGTCATCAATGGTGTCAAACAGGGCTGTGTTGCTCGCACCCACACTGTTCAGCATGATGTTTACTGCCATGCTGAATGATGCCATCCAGGGCAATGTTGCTGGAATCAGCCTCAAGTACAGAGTAGATAGGAAGCTCTTCAACCTGAGGAGATTTCAAGCTATTACTAAAGTGAAAGGAACTGTTCTGAGAGATTTCCTCTTTGCCGATGACTGCGCCCTGTACGCTGGCTCAGAGCTAGAGATGCAAGTCAGTGTGGACAAATTTTTCACAGCTTGTGACAACTTTGGACTCACCATCAACATTAAAAAGACAGAAGTCATGCACCAGCCTGTTCCTCATGCACTTTCCACAGAACCCATAATCACAATCAAAGGGCAGAAACTACAAGCAGTGGACCAATTAACTTACCTTGGCAGCATCCTTTCCCAAGTAGTGACTATTGATACAGAAGTTAACTGCAGAATAGCAAAGGCAAGTTCTGCTTTCGGTAGATTGCACTCCACTGTATGGGAACATCGAGGAATCAGCCCACAACAAAATTGAAGGTCTACAGCGCCGCGGTACTCACTATCCTCCTTAATGCCTGTATAACATCGACTGGATCGAAGGCATGCAAGACAGCTCAATCATTTCCACATGACTTGTCTTTGCAGAATATTACACATCCATTGGCAAGACAAAGTACCAGACACTAAAGTTCTCTCTAGAGCAAGTCTACCATTAGTCCACACACCGCTGATGAGAGCACAGACCCGATGGGCAGGTCACATCATCCGTATGTCAGACGAGCGCATACCCAAACAGCTCCTTTTTGGGGAACTTTCTACTGGATGACACTCACATGGAGGGCAGAAGAAATGTTTCAAAGACACACTCAAAGCCTCTCTGAAGTCGCTTGACATTGACACAACCACCTGTGAAACACTGGCACAAAACCACCCTACGTGGCGCTGCATCATCCACAAAGGCTGTCAAGTTCACGAAGCAAGGTGTATTGCTGAAGCACAACTTAAGCGCAAGCTGCGCCAGTCCAGAGCCACCAGCACAACAAGTTCAGTGTTTACAAAAGTCTGTCCAATATGTGCCAGGACATTCCATGCCCAAATTGGCCTGATCAGTCATCTTCGGACACACTGCGACCAGCTTCAAAATGACTAATGGTGTCAAGGTCCTCATCGATGATGATGGACGAACACCAATCATCCCACTACTAATTAAAAATCTGTCCATCTCTCCTTTCAATTTGTTTAGTGTTCCAGTGTCCACTGCATTCTGGAGTTGAGAATTCCACAGGTTTAAACTCTCGAGTGAAGTAATTACTCCTCGTTTATGTTTTAAGTATGCCTTCCCTTGGCCTAAAACTGTGGCCTAGAATGCTCAACAAGGAGAAATATCTGCGATATGTCTACTCTGTCAATCCTCTTAGCATCTCACATACCTCAATTAGATCTCCTCTCATTCTTCTAAACTCTAGTGAGTAAAGGCTTAATCTGCTCAATCTCTCTTCATAAGACAAATCCTTCATTCCTAGAATCAATCTGATGAATAATCAACAATAGTTCAAAAAAAAGTCTGTCCCATAACTTTAATAAGCAGTTGGAGCAGATGGTTGCTGTTTCCAACAGTACCGAATCAACATTTTCGTAAATTTGAGTTTAAGTTAAGTTTACTTATTAGTATCACAAGTAGGCTTATATTAACACTGAAATGAAGTTATAGTGAAAATCTTCTAGCTGCCACGCTCTAGCGCCTGTTCAGGCACATTTCGGAGAATTTAGAATGGCCAATGCACCTAACCAGCATGTCTTTCAGACTGTGGGAGGAAACTGGAGCACTGGACGAAAACCCACGCAGACACGGAAGGACATGCAGACTCCACACAAATAGTAACCCAAGCCAGGAATCGAATCCAAGTCCCTGGTGTTTGAGGCAACAATGCTAAGCACTGTGCTACCTGATTGTCAGGTGGATAATATGACAATCTGGAACATCAAGGTGAGAATTGAGTTAGAGATCAAGAAAATAATTCAAGGTGATGGGAAATTAGGCAATACTGAGAATTGGAAAGGAAATGCGGGTTAGAAGCGAAAAGTGCCTACAGAAATAGTTAGCAAACCTGCCAGCTAAGATTCATAATACAAAATACTACGCATCATAGAGTTCAAACAAAAAGGTTTACACAGAAATGCTGCATTGCATTGAATTCTGAAAACTGTGACCCTAAGTCTTCTCTTGAGCAGCAGAAAGTCCTGTTGGACAGCTGCACACGATTATAAACACATGTCATGTCAAACTCACCAACATAATCAAGAGAGCAAAGTACCATTGGTTTCTAATACTCAACACCCCTTAGACTCTCTGGGATGATATTTTCTCTCAGAAGGTCATGTTTATTTCAGTAATTGTGTCTTCATCATGGACTGCCATAAATATTTTGGCATTGCATTCCAAAGTTGTAAAAGCAGAAATCATTTTTTACTCTGCTGCAGAATTTTCTCAATTGTTTTAAGTCTCCTTTTTAAGTTCTTTTAATTTAAGATTATCCAAAAATTGCTTCAATACCAAAGCATCTGGAGTGAAAAGGAAAGAGCAACATTATATTCATTTGGGAGGGATAGCCACAAGCCGGTCTCCAAAGACCTCAGATTAGCTTGAAAATCAGATGGAATTTCAGCACATTTTCCCTTATAAGGAAACAATGGCCAGCTGCCAATACATGGAGCATTCCACAGACACTGGGGTAAAATGTGTTTGGTGAGCAAGTTTTCCTCATATGGGAATAGCTTGGCAAAGGTGAGATGAGAGTAGCAGAAAGCATCGCTCTGGCACAGCGCGGACATGGCATGATATAAAAGGCTGGTCCTAAAGTAGCAAATATCAAAGAATGTCAGCACAGCAAAACCGACCTCCCAAAATGATTAACTCTTTTTTCAGATCTGTACTGGTATTTCTGCACCAGAATCTAAATGAAACCCCTTTTATTCCTACATTCTAGAAGTCACTGTTGATGGTATCAATACACAATTCCTTTGTAAGTGTTCAAGATTCCTCTGTCCATTAGTTCAAAGCAGGAAGGTGGGGCCTGTACACTGTGTGAAATGCTTACTATCTATCTCATCAACAGTAATATTTAGTCTTATAAAGTCCCCATTGTTATTTTTAAATTTCCATCTGGAGAATTCCACAGGACTTTTTCAGATATTTTGGAAAATTGAGGACAATTTGAAAGTTGAAAAAGCTACAAGATCTCTCGTGCTACCAGGAAACTGAAGAGAGAGTGTCCCTAGGCTAAGGAAGGGGAAATTAGCCAGAGTTTCCACTTCTAATCACTAACTGCTGGAGTTCTGCTGGAGACTGCTCATGTGCAAATATTGGGCAAAGACAGCACTGAGTTAAGTTACAATCACAAGCACCCCCCCCCCCCCCCCCACAACTTCCACCCCACCTTCCCCCCCAACACCCACCCATCTTTGGCCAACCCTCTCATTGGCATTTAGAGGAAATTTCATGCGTCAGTGGAGGATACTCATCAATGCTCATGGAAGATTAAAGAAAAGGAAATTATTTGCATGTTGGAAACTCGCCACTGTCACACTTTACTTGTCTGCAATTGTTACATTAACAATTGCGCTGGAGCGTAACAGATTGAATTTTGGTTTGGACTGTCAACAGACAGGGTTAGTCAGAGTGAGAGGACAGTAGGGATTGATGGGTCTGAACTACTGACAGCTGGGTAGGCCTTTCAATTCTGAGATCTTACAGCTGCTTCTTTGCCTAAACAAACGGCTTTTGCTCATTGGACACATTCCAAGACTGAACTTTCCATATTTTGGAGGTAATTTTTGACATTCAAAGTCACAGAATCACAGAGGTTTACAAAATGGAAACAGGTCTTTCGGCCCAACCTGGTCATGCTGCCCTTATTTTTTTAAGCCCCTTAGTTAATCCCAATCGTCTACATTTGGCCCATATCCCTCTATACCCATCGTACCAGGTACCTATCTAAATGCTTTTTAGAAACATAGAAAAACTACAGCACAATATTGGCCTTTCAGTCCACAAAGTTGTGCCGAACATGTCCTAACTTAGGGATTACTAGGCTTACTTATAACCTTCTATCTTACCATGTTTCATGTACTTATCTAAAAGTCTCTTAAGAGACCCTATGACACCAAGATTTTAATTGTACCCGCCTCTACTACTATCTCTGGCAGCTTGTTCCAGAGACTCACCACCCTTTGTATCTTTCCCCTCTCACCTTAAACCTATGCCCTCTAGTTTTAGACTTCCCTACTTTTGGGAAAAGATGTTGACTATCTACCTTGTCTATGCCCCTCGTTATTTTATAGACCTCTATAAGATCATCCCCCAGCCTCCTACGTTTCAAAGAAAAAAGTCCCAGTCTATTCAGCCTCTCCTTATATCTCAATCCATCGAGTCCCAGTAGCATCCTAGTAAATCTTTTCTGCACTCTTTCTAGTTTAACAATATCCTTTCTATAATAGGGTGACCAGAATTGCACACAGTGTTCCAAGTGTGGCCTTACCAATGTCTTGTACAACTTCAACAAGATGTCCCAACTCCTGTATTCAATGTTCTGATCGATGAAACCAAGTATGCTGAATGCCTTCTTCACCACTCTGTCCACTTGTGACTCCATTTTCAAGGAGCTATGAACATGTATCCCTCCCCAACAGTAGTACTCTACTACTAACTGAGTAAGTCCTGCCCTGGTTCAGTCTACCAAAATGCATTACATCACATTTGTCTAAATTAAACTCCATCTGCCATTCATCAGCCCACCGGTCCAATTGATCAAGATCCTGCTACAATTGGAGATAACCTTCCTCACTGTCCACCATGCCATTAATCTTGGTGTCATCTGCAAACTTGCTAACCATGCTCCCTATATTCTCATCCAAATCTTTAATATAAATGAAAAATAACGATGGGCCCAGCACTGATCCCTGAGGCACACCGCTGGTCACTGCCCTCCAGTTTGAAAAACAATTCTCTTCAACCTTCTGTCAAGAAGCCAATTTTGTATCTGTTTAGATACCTCACCTCGATCCCACGGATTTAACTTTATGCAACTAACCTACCATGCGGTACCTTGTCAAAGGCCTTGCTAAAATCCATGTAGACAACATCAAATGCACTGCCCTCAACTATCTTCCTGCTTACCCCTTCAAAAAAACCTCAATTAAATTTGAGAGACATGATTTTCCACTCAAAGCCATGCTGACTGTACCTAATCAGTCCATGCATCTCTAAATGTCTGTAGATCCTGTCTCTCAAAATACCTTCCAACAATTTACCCACCACAGATGTGAGGCTCACTTGCCTGTAGTTCTCAGGCTTTTCCCTGCAGTCCTTTTTAAATAAAGGCATAACATTTGCCACTCTCCAATCTTCAGGCACCTATAACTATCATTAATGCAAATATCTCGGCTCGGGGACCCGCAATTTCCTCCCTACTCTCCCACAACGTCCCAGGATATACCTCATCAGGTCCCACAGGTTTATCTAAGTTAATGCACTTTATGACTTCCAGCACCTCTTCCTCTGAAATATGTACACTCCAAGGTCATTTCTGATACTTGGACCATTTTCAAGGCTTCAATCTGCATTTCCCAGTTGTCAGCCTTGGTAGCAGCTCTAGGAGCTGCCTTCTGCAAATCTACCTTGGATCTCAAAGAGGAACAAAAAAAAAGACACCAACATCATTAACATCAGCAGAAATTTAAAGTTTATTTATTAGTGTCACAAGTGAGCTTACATTAGCTCTGCAATGAAGTTACTGTGAAAATCCCCCCGTCTCCAGATTCTGGCACCTGTTTGGTTACACTGAGGGATAATTTAGCATAACCAATTACATAACAGGCATGTCCTTTGGACTGAGGGGGGGAGGGGGGAAACTAGAGCATCTGAAGGAAACCCATGCAGGGACAGGGAGAACGTGCAGACTCTGCCAAGCCAGGAATTGAACTTGTGTCCCTGGTGCTATGAAGCAGCAGTGGCAGTGCTAACCACTGCCACCGTGCCGACTAGCAGAAAGAGTGGCTTATCCTTCCTCACCCACCTGTCACTCTACAGTATGGGGGAGGTGGGGGGAATGAACAAAGGTGGTGACACTTCCATCACAGTCAGATGATTAATTTTCCAAATGTGCCTGAACAAATGCCATGAAGGTGCTCGGACTTACTCAGCAAGTCTTTTCTGACATTCGCAAACTCTTGGCCAAGTGGGCATGCATCACCAACATTCTTGCAGGGTCATCACATCCCTAAATTATTTTGCCTCCTACTTCCTCCATGGATCTACTGGCAGCATCATCTGCACAATCTCCTGTGCACAGATGTGTCACAAGGGTAGGTATTCAATGGCATGTTTTTTGAAAAAGTGACCAAAGAGGTGGATGGGGGTAAGGCAGTTGATGTGGTATATATGGACTTTAGTAAGGCATTTGATAAGGTGGCCCATGGAAGGCGTCTGCAGAAAATGCAGATGTATGGGATAGAGGGTGATTTAGCTAATTGGGTTAGGAATTGGCTAGCAGATAGAAGACAGAGGGTGGTGGTTGATGGGAGATATTCATCGTGGAGTTCGGTGACAAGTGTTGTACCTCAGGGGTCTGTTTTGGGGCCCCTGCTGTTTGTAATTTTTATAAACGATCTGGATGAGGGTATTGAAGGATGGATTAGTAAATTTGTGGATGACACCAAAGTCGGAGGAGTGGTAGATAGTGAAGAGGGGTGTTATAGTTTGCAGACAGACTTGGACAAGTTGCAGAGCTGGGCCGAGAGGTGGCAAATGGAGTTTAATGTGGAAAAGTGTGAGGTAATGCACTTTGGCAGGAATAATAAATGTGTAGAGTATAGGGCTAATGGTAGGATTCTTAATAATGTTGATGAACAGAGGGATCTTGGTGTATATGTGCATAGATCCCTGAAAGTTGGCAATCAAGTCGATAAGGTTGTTAAGAAGGCATACGGAGTCTTAGCTTTTATTGTAGGGGGATTGAATTTCGGAGCCGCAACGTCATGTTGCAACTGTACAAAACTGTAGTGCGGCCGCACTTGGAGTATTGTGTGCAGTTCTGGTCCCCACATTATAAGAAAGATGTGGAGGCATTAGAGATGGTACAGAGGAGGTTTACCAGGATGTTGCCTGGTATGGAGGGCAGGTCTTATGAAGAGAGGCTGAGGGATTTGAGGTTGTTTTCGTTAGAAAGGAGGCGGCTAAGAGGGGACCTTATCGAAACATATAAGATGATTAGAGGTTTAGATCGGGTGGACAGTGATAGCCTTTTTCCTAGGATGGAGAAAGCTAGCACGAAGGGACACAGCTTTAAATTAAGGGGTGATAGTTATAGGACGGATATCAGAGGTAGGTTCTTTACCCAGAGGGTGGTTAGGGAGTGGAATGCCCTGCCTGCAGCAGTTGTAGATGCGCCAAGTTTGGTGGCGTTTAGGAGGTTAGTTGATAAGTTTATGGAAGAGAAGGGAATGGTTTAGTTTGGAGGGTCATTGCTTTTTTTTCATAATTGTTCGGCGCAACATTGAAGGCCGAAGGGCCTGTTCTGCGCTGTAATGTTCTATGTTCTATGTTCTATGTTTTCCAGTTACAAGACTTTGCTTTTGATGACTTCAGTCAGAAAGGAAAGTCTCTCAAATTTGCTGCCCTGGCCACATTTCCGCAGGTTCAGAGAGTCAAAGACTGTGCACATGTCACAATCAAAGTGTCCTCAGGTCAATCAGCTGTGTTTGTCAATGAGAAGGAATTAAACTTTGTCACTGTTTGACTGATACGTGACTATCAAAATATTATCATGCTTGTCTGTGCAAGATCACCATGGAGTGGTCACATGGAGTAGCCTTCATTCTCACAAAGATCTTCAAATCAGATTCAGTGATTGACTCTTTAGAGTTAAAGATGTGGTTGATGATCCCTGTGAGGAGCTCTACCATTGAGAAACAAATGAAGGTACATCAAAAGCCACCCTGACACTTGGAAAGTCATCAAGCAAGACATTAGGATGCTGAAGATATGATTTGGGCGTCTCGACCTTCACCAGTAAGGATGTGCAGAATGAGAGCTGTGTGCTGCATCTTACACAACATCATTCAGTAGGGAAAACAGGAGCTGCATAAGGAGAATGATGAAGACTTTGCATTCTCACAGGAAGAGGAACTTGATGTGGCCACATCTTTTTGATGTTCGAGACGTGTGTCTTCCTTCCATTTGCTGTGGACAAAGTTTTTCTGTGAGCCCACACAGCCCACAACCTGATCTCCAGGGATGCCTCTGGGAATCGGTGGGAGCCAGCCTTCCCTCTTTGAAACTCCACCACTGCTCCAGTTGCTATTTCTCATTTGTCCATTACAGGATTCTGTCCCTTAGATACCAGGGGCTTCAACACTCAAGAGCAGGTTTTCATGTTGCCAAGGCTTTAAGTGCTGGAATTTCCTCCCTACATTTCCCTCCTCAATACACTGCTTAAAATCTATATTTCTGACTGTATAACTTCACATTTAGCTGCATTGTGCTGCATCTGCCAAGTGTTTGCTCATTCACTCAACTTGGCTAAATCACCTTGAAGCTTCCTTGCACATTCCTCACAACTCCCAATTCTGCCCAGTAATGTGTCGTCAGCCAACTTGGAAACATTATATTTGGTTCCCTCATCCAAGACATTATATATATCGGGAACAGCCAGGGCCCTTGCACAAATCTCTGTGGTGGCCCACGAGTCACAGCCTTCCACTTGGAAAAAGACTCATTCTAAAGTGCTCCCAATCCTCAGCCTTGCTACCATTCAGGGCAATTTTATGTTTCCTCTATGGATTTAGCATTGTCCCTAATTTCTTTTGTTAATCCACCCCCATCCAAATATTCCTCCAACCATCCCAATCTAACCCAATCCAACTATCCCTCAATCTAACACCCCACCTCTCAACTACTCCTCTCAACCTGATCCAATTACCTATCCCACCCAACCTGAATAACCCCTCTTGACCACTTGTCTAAACCATATCCCCAACGCATCCGGATTGTATCTGTCTAACCAACTTAACTAATATCTCCTCTGAGCTGAATCAATTACCCCAGATTTATCGAACTATCCCCTCTGACCCGATCCAATTAAACCTCCTGACTACCTAACAACCCCTGATTTAACTACCCCACAACCCCACCCAGTTATCACTGCCTTTCCCAATCAGATCCAGCTATCTCCCCAACCCCGATCCATCCAATAATCCTCCACCGATCCAGCTGTCCCAGGGGTCACCCAACCCAACTAACTGTCCAGGTTTGAACTGACCAAATCCTCAAGGCCCAGCCCAACTATCCATCCCCCAATCATTTAGCTAACCCCACCCACTCTAACTACCCCTCCAACCATATTATTAACACCCTATCCCCTCTCTTTCCAACAGTGGAGGTCTTGTATTGCAGTGGTAACATCCCTATCTCTGAACCAAAAGCTCCAGTGCCGATAATCATTGGTCATGATGGGAGCATTGAGGACACAATTCAATGGTTCGAATGTTAGCCTGGGAATCTTTCCACCATTTCTGCAATATTCCCCACAGGGAAAAGAATACATGAAGAAACGCTTCAAAAGTAAATGAATAACCACCAACCCCTCCCCCAACCACTAGCCTACGTCAATCCACCTGGACTACCTCCTGACCACTCATCCATTCACCAATTCACATCTATTCATTCAAATTCTTGGACTCTTACCTGAATATGGCAGCTCATGCTTTCGAATTCGCCAACTCAGAGAGTTGTGCAAACTCAGTCACAGAGCATGTTCAACATACGAATCAACAGATTTCTGGATACTAATGACATCAAGGGCTATAGGGATAGCACAGGGAGTGGCGTTAAGGTAAAAGAACAGTCATGAACTATTTGAATGGTGGAACAGGTTCGATGGGCCGAAAGGCCTGCTCCTGCTCTTATGTTCCCTATGTTGTAAAGAAAGGGATATGTCCTTCCCCCCAGTTCTACTATCCAGCCAATGTAACAAATGTCATTTGTTGTTCTGGTAATGGGCAAATCGTGGTTGAGAGAAACAATTGCAGAAGCAGCTCAAAGCAAGCAGCTAAATTTTAAATGTTTAGTATGCATACTGGAAAAATCTACATATAACCTCTTCCACAAAAAAAACTGAATTTTGTCTCTATCCATAAAATCCATTCAGCCCATCAAGTCTGCACCGACTGTCCGACAAAGCACCCCACCCAGACGTAATCACCATAAACCCACATACTTAATCCGCTAATCCCTCCAATCTAGACCAATCCACCTTTGCTGCACATCTTTAGACCGTGGAAGGAAACCAACACAGACACAGGAAAACGTGCAAACTCTGCACAGAGTGTCACCCAACACCAGAGTTAAACCTGCGTCCCCAATGCTGAGATAGCAGTGCTAACCACTGTGCCACCCTATAATCTCCAAAAATGTAATCTTTGTTTAACACTTGCGGTTACACTGGTTTTCCTTGAATCTATGTGCCTGCTCTTAATCACAGTAATTATTGTTTAATTGATTGTGACATACCGATGACATTTATATAAACTAAATTCAGCGAAAGGATATTCCTGAAGTATTTCAAGGAGGCATGGTCTTAATTGACCATGAACAATGACTATCGTTGGCTAATCAAATGGCTAACTCCTATTCCTGCTTTGAATGATCTTGTTCCTTTCTTCCTCTCCACATTAGTCATACAATTAAATCAACAATGTAGCACACGCGATTGACTGCAACACTGATTACCATCACATTGTGCACGAAAGAAAACAGATGCTGAGGTTCGCTATTTTATCTGATATTGAACCAAATTAAATATAAGCCCACATATTTATCCCGCTAAGCCCCCTAACATACACATCTTGGGACACATGGTTCATCATTTATATAAATGACATTTATGACAATGTGGAAGGGAGTAGAATGAGTATGAGTATATTTGCTATTGACACAAAGATTGGCCAGGTGGTTAACAGTGAGGTTGAGTGTCTTGGATTATAGGGAGATACAGACAAGGTGGTTAAAAGGACAGATAAGTGGCAAATGGAATTTAGCCCTAAGAAGTGTGAGGTAATGCACTTTGAAAGAAATAATTTGATAAGGAAGTTCAGAAGAACAATGGAATCTTGGCATGTTTGTCCATTTATTTCTGAAGACAGAAAGGCAGATTAACAGGATGGTGAAAAAGGCATATGGCACACTCGCCATAACCAATTGGGGGATAGGTTACAAAAGCAGAGAGGCAATGATGGAATTGTATAGAATTTTGGTGAGGCCACAAGCAGAGTACTGTGTGTAGTTCTGGTCACCATATTATAGGGAGGGTGTGAACACACTGGAGCGGGTACAGAGAAGATTCACCAACATGTTTCCTGGGATGGAACATTTAAGTTATGAAAAGAGGTTGGATAGGTTTGGATTATTTTCTCTGGAGCAGAGAAGACTGACAGGCAACCTGACTGAGGTGTTCAAGATTTAGAGCATGGACAGGATGGATAAGGACAATTGTTCCCCTTAGTTGAACACTCAGTTATGAGGGGACACAAGTTAAACATGAGAGGTGGGAGATTTAGAGGGGATTTGAGGAAAAACGTTTTTACTCAGAGGGTGGTGACGTTTGGAATGCACTGCCTGGGAGGGTGGTTGAGACAGGATACCTCACATCCTTTAAAAAGTACCTAGATGAGTACTTGGCACGCCAAAGCATTCGAGGCTAAGGGCCAAGTGGTGGCAAGTGGGATTAGGTGGGCAGTCAGGGCCTTTCATGTGTCGGTGCAGAATTGATGGGCCGAAGGGCCTCTTCTGCACTGTATTATTCTGTGATTCAAGTTTCAGGCTCACATCATGCTCAACTTGAGCAGGGATTTTTGAACTTTTGACTGCAAACGCATCAAAAAAATAGAGACAGAATCAAACATGTTTTTACCGGGTGGATGTCAGGAGAAACCATAAATGTTGACAATTATGAAGGAATTTTAATATGGAAAACTTTCTAATTGCATCTTCTGAAATTGGAGGAAACCAAGTGGATTTCCTTCAGTGCACAACTCTAGTTGCAATCTGAGAGACTGCCCATCATTAGTCATTCTATAAAAGGTGCAATTACTGCTCTAAACCAGTAATTCAATATAAGCTTTATTCATACATTGCTGAAAAAAGAAACATGCTGTCAAAGTTTTTGATCTTGTACTTATCAGGATATGTAACCTATCCCCCAACTGATTATGTCGTGTATGCCATATGCCTTTTTCACCATCCCATTAACCTGCCTTTCTGTCTTCAGAGATCTATGGACAAACATGCCAAGGTTCCATTGTTCTTCTGAACTTCCTTGTCAAATTATTTCTTTCAAAGTGCATTACCTCACCCTTCTCAGGGTTAAATACCATTTGCCACTTATCTGTCTTTTAACCATCTTGTCTGTATCTCCCTGTAATCCAAGACACTCAAGCTCACTGTTAACTTCCTGGCCAATCAAATTTCAAAAGGAGGCAACCATTTATACTGCATGAGAAAAAGAAGCTGATTGATCAAGGAGATGCACGGAGAACGCACCAAGAACCCTCAGGCTTTTATTTAATTCAAAAACAATGCAATGCCTGGACACATTCCTTTTGCCTGCAAAAGACAGATCCCTGTGTACGAACATACGTAGCTTCCAGCAAGCCAAACTGAGCCACATTACAGGTCTAACTGATAATCTTAAATTGATTGCTCATGTAATTCTTAGTACACTCAGGATTGTTCAGCAAGTGCTGTCCAATTTCGGAATCACATCTAGCAGTAGACATCACATACTGAAATTTATAAGCATGGGCTGATTGAGTACAGCAAGTAATCTGCCTGTGGTAAATTGCTGAAGGGAGGTGCTGTTTGATATGATCAGTCACTCACAGGTCATAGAGCCTGCATGCCTGTCATCACAGCAGCATGAAATTTGTTGTGGCACATCATTCATTCGGCTCACAATGCCTGATATTAAATGTGATGAATTGATTGTTCAGCAAGTATTGTCCAATCTCGAGCATGCAAGGAGTTACACTAGCAATCAATTTAAGATTATCAGTTGGACTTGCAATATGGCTTGCTTACACTTGCTCAAAGCTACAGGCATTCACACACAGGAACGTGTCCAGACATTGCATCTATTTTAAACTAAACAAAAGCTCAAAAGAAAAATAATTCCTGCTTCATTCTCCATGTTACACCAAAACATGGTTGAACGGCTAACCAATTAGCATCCTACCTCACGCATCTTCAACATAGTTATCAGCCACAAGACTGAGGTACGGGGACCATTTTGATTTGAACTCCTTATTCTAGTTTACTTCAGGTTGTTACATTTCCATTGTTATGTTCCTCCATCTCCATTTCCAGTGATATTTAACAGTGTTCACCACAGGCTTCGTATTACTGGATCAAATCATAAAAGAATCCTACAGTGCTGAAGAGCCTATTCAGCCCATCAAGTCTGCACCGACTTCCACAAGTCTGCACAATCCCATCTTGACCCATCCCCATACCGCTATGCATTTACCCCAGCTAGTTGTCTGATACTAAGGAGCAAATTAGAATGGCCAACCCAACTAACCCACACATCTTTGACTGTGATAGGAAACCAGAGCACCCAGAAGAAACACCATGGGGAGAACATGCGGACTCCACACAGACACCACCCAGGAATCGAACCTGGGTCCCTGGTGCAGTGAGGCAGCAGTGCTAACCACTGTGCCATCATGCCATCTTCAAATCTTATTGATTTACTCATTTATGGGGAGTTGTTACTGATAACACAACAAACACTTCCTCACTTTCTTAACAGAGGCATTGATTCACGAAGGTTAGCACTGCTGTTGCCTCACAGTGCCAAGGGCCTGGGGTTGATTCCCAGCTTGGGGTCACCGTCTGTGTGTAGTCTGATATTCTCCCCATGTCTACATGGGTTTTCTCTGGATGCTCTAGTTTCCTCACATAGTCCAAAGATGTGGGGGTTAGGTTGTTTGGCCATGCTAAATCACTTCTTTGTGTCAGGGGGACTAGCTAGGGTAAATGTGTGGGGTTCAGAGATAAGGCCTGGGAAGGATTGCAATCGATATAGACTCAATGGCCGAATGGTCTCCTTCTGCACTGTAGGATTCTATGATCTATTTTGCATGAATTACAATTTCAATTAACACAGTGGAAAATAAGTTTAGTGCACTTGAAACATCTATGCAAAGACATAATCAACAGTAAGTTCTAATCTTTTTAAATTTTACTTGTGTCTTATGCAATGGGTTTTGCCCCCTTATCTAGCTTTCTTGAGAATGATATTTTAAAGATAAAATGATGATAAACATTTAGTAAGGTGCCTTTGTTATTTACAGCAAAGGTATAAATGAATTTGTTATGTTCAGATTTACTATTTTGCTACAGTGAAGAGGATCATTTTTCCATAAAGATATCTCATCAGTGTTTAAAATCAGCATGAGTAACTAGAATGTGACACCTTGCAACACAGAAGGTGAAAATTCAGACCATTGTATCTGTGCCACTTATTTATCTTTAAATGTAGAATGTTTTTAAGAACATTAACATATGGAGGGGTCTGGGCATGCAAGTCCACAGTTCCCCAAAAGTGGCAACACAAGTGGCCAGAGTGATTAAGGAGGTGTAAGGTGGGGCACTGAGTACAGGAATTGGGAAATTATGTTGCAGCTATATAAAACCTTGATTAGGTCTCATTTGAGTACTGTGCAGTTCTGGTCACCACACTATCGGGAGGATGTAGAAGCTTTGGGGAAATGCAAAGGAAATTCATCAGGATGCTGCCTTGTCTCAACGGTGTTGATATGAGGAGAGGTTGAATAAACTAGGATTATTTTCACTGGAAAGATGGAGGCTGAGGGATAACCTGATAGAGGTCTATGAAATTATGAGAAGCACAGACAGGGTGGATAGTCAGAGGCTTTTTCCCAAGGTGTAAGTATCAATTACAAGGAGGCACAGGTTCAAGATGAGAGGGGGAAAGTTTAAGGGAGATGTGCAGGGCAAATGTTTTTCATGCCCACAATGGTGGGGCCTAAAGTCCACTGCTAGAGGTGGTAGTGGAAACAGGCACATTAGCTACATTTAAGAGGCATTTGCATAGGCACATGAAAAGGGAGGGAATTCAGGGATATGGTCCGAGTAAGAGCAGTAGGTGTTTTTTAAGTTTAGTTAGGGCATCAAGGTCGGCACAGACTTAGAAGGCTGAATGGCCTGTTGCTATTCTTGTTGTACTATTCTTTGTTCTTTTTTGTTGTACATGGGGCCTTGCTTTGTGCAAATTGGTTGCTCTGTTCACCTACATTCCAATCACAACTCTGGGCAGAGTTTTAGCATAGGTGAGCGAATGGAATTGGGTGCAGATGCAGTGTTAAATAGGCAAGAGCTCCAAGGGTATCAGGAAGCCGTCACCAGCCCATCGACCTGTGAGTTTAACTCAGGTGGGACAAGTGTTAACCGTCCAAGACAATCACAAAAGATAGATTTGCATTTGAAATATGTAAGGAGGCTAAAAGTCTCTGGTTTGGCCTGCTTTTCCAGTTTAATTATGACAGGCTGGGATTTGCAGGTCTCGAGGAATCTGACAGGCAGCAAGGTGCAAACATCTGGTGAAAAAGGCTTTACAGCACTCCTAGTGGGCCAGGAGTGGCCCAAGGGGTGCTTGTCTCTCCCCACCCCCACAGCACCTCTTCTCTCCTGCTCCCAAGATCATCCACTATGACCTGGAGTTGGGGAATCCACCGCCTCCCCACCCCCAACTCTGGGCTGGCTGGACCTCCAGAAATCAGTGATTGGACCTTCCTTGTCCCCCAACATGCCAGACACTCCTTGCTCCCAGGATTTTCCTACCCTCAGGTGGGAACCCGGCGAGAAATCACTACTGGGGAAGGGAGTGGGGAAACATCCCTTCTATGGGGGAGGGGATGGTATGAATCCCCACTATCTGTGTAGGAGGGATTGGGGTCTTCAATTTCACTTTGAGAACATGGTGCCCTTTACAAACAGCACCCAATCTCTGTGAAGCCGGGTACACCTGTGTCTTTAGGTCTTGGATCTCTCAGGACCAGTGTAAAACCCATCCCTCTCCAAAAGTGACTAAATGTGGGAAAATTGCAACCCGATTTACCCAAAGTGACACTTGGGCTAGAATTTTTCAGCTGTTCTCATCTCTCCATCACTACCAGCGAGAATGGAGAATTTGATGCTCAGCCAAATCTCCGTTCACTAAAGCGGGACTGGAAAATCTCAGCTGTGGGTGAAGTCGGAGAACCCAGCCTTAATTATTTTTGGCAGAAAATTCGACTCATAGGTTTGGAAAAAAAAGAGATTTAGAAATACAGCCATATTCTCACCCTGCGTGAGTCGTTTTTAAAGGCTCAATCTACCAAACCTTCCCTTGTAGGCAATGTATATGATTTGTCCAGGTACAATCACTAGTCAGCGCATGGTAATCATGGCAGCCAGGTTTCTGAATTACATGCTACAATGATAAGACCATGAGCATTATTGTACACTGACACTTTAGCAGATAGCTTAAAACTTGGAAGAAGGAACACAGACACTAGTAGGGAATCTGAAAGGAAATTTATTCATCAAGATGATTAGGTGCTATCATAAGACGTTCGCTTAAAGCTCATCTTGTTAATGAATATAGATTACCTGCTCAGTACTCACTCTCAGGAATTCTTTTCTTGCTGTCACAAAATCTGCCACATTTGGCAATTTTATGGTTTATTTATGTTTCCATTCAGTAAAATCCTTTCAGGTGTTCAGATGCAAATGTGCTTTCACCTCACCTCTTTGAGTGCCTGATTTAACACAATTTCACCCTGACACATTCTATTCAGAAACCCAGCAGAAAAATACGTAACGAATTAGCTTGAGGGCAAAGCCTATGCACTACGTCACCAATCTCACTCCACGAGGAACATCTGGGCCGATACTTGTACCTCATAATAGAAACTAAACCATGCAGTATACATTAAAACACAGCTGTGATGATCTGAAGCAGGTCATTATATTGAACACAAATAACTTTTTTTCATTTTCTGCATTAAAGGAAGTCATTAACCATCTGTTTAAAGGCCCATGTGCAACTTAACAGTTAGCAAGCTATCATGCGTCTAACTAATCCGCTGGTCTGACTGCATCCTGCAAGCATCCAGCACAATTTCATTCACCTGCAGAAGCTAATAAAAATGTTAACAACCAAGGTCATTTCAGCTCATTTTAAGAAGGTCTCCCACTGTATTTTAACCTTGACTAGACTACCCACAATCAGTCTGTGCTGTTAATGCAGAACAGAGTCAAATCTGGCTGATTTGCACAGTATGTTTTGAACTAAAATGAAATTTTTGAAAATGTGCAGAATCATAAACAGATTTTTAAAAAAGAATTACACATTCCGTGAATCTTAAATTTTGCCAGAGCTTAAGATGGGTTGAAATGGCTGTTGGAGAGTACATTATTAATTACCCAAGGATCCATCTTAATGGTAGTTGACTTCCTAGGCTGATACTTTGACGTGGAAGTGTTGCACTCTCAGGAGTGTGTTTTGGGTGCGGCATTAAACTGAGGCAGATCTCTGCACCCCAGATGTATTCTATGATTATTGCTGTTTCTGTTTTATTTTATTGTTTGATTTATTAGTGTCACAAGCAGGCTTACATAATCACTGCAATGAAGTTACTGTGCAAATCTCCCAGCTCCTGTCTGGGTACACAGAGGGAGAATTTAGCACGGCCAATGTACCTAACCAGCACATCTTTCAGATTGCAAAAGGAACCAGAGCATCCCAAGGAAAACCACGCAGACACAGGGAGAATGTGCCGACTCCACACAGATAGTGAACTCAACACAGGAATCGAACCTGGATACTTGGAGCTGTGAGGCAGTGGTGCTAAATCACTGTGCCACCGTGTTGACCGCAACTTCTGTTTTGGGAAGTAGCAAGGTTTTGTGACAGTGGGAACCAGACCATGTCCCAGCATGGGGATAAAATACACTTCCAAATCTAAAAGGTGTGCAAATAAGGAACATTGTTATCAGCATCTTGACAGGAGTGCTGAAACCCCAATGCCATGGGTTAAACAGGTTCTGACAAGTTAGGCTGGAACCTCACACTGCAATGGAAGTCAATAATTATTAAACAATCAAAAGCAGTGCAGGAATTTGACGACTGCTGTGAATTAATATATTACATAGTTTTGCTGTTTTACAAGGTTTGTCATTCACATTTGTTATTTGCCATCACATGCAATTTCATGGTTGGCAAACAATTGAAAAACCGTATTTTTTTCCTGTTTTCTCATCTTCACTGGCTATTACGTGCTGGAGTAGTGTTTTGTCACTGGATTAGTAATCCTGAAACCCAGGGTAATGCTCTGGGTATCTGGGAAAAAAATCCCAGACTACACCAGAAAATTTGAAATTAAGTCCAATTAAACCATTGATGATTGTCATAAAAAGTTTATCTGGTTCACTAATATCCGTTAGGGAAAGAAATAAGCCATCCCTACTTGGTCTGGTTTACATGTGACTCCAGATCCACAGCATTACGGTTGACTCTTAAATGCTTTCTGAAATGGCCTGGCAAAATATTCGGTTCAAGGGCAATTAGGGGTGGGCAATAAATGCTGCCCTAGCCAGTGATACCCACTTCCCGTGGACAAATCTTTTAAAAACTAGTCTATCGATTGCTATTTAAAGCATTTTGAAGTAGTATGCAGAGCTATCAGCATAAGGAAACAAATCGAAGAGTGAGAATTATGAACAAAAAGAACGAGACAGACTAGAAATTAATTTAAACTGACAGAACTGTTTATTTTCTTCACACGAAAGTTTATTTTTAAACCAAAAGGAGTGAATGACATTCTAAATGAATACCAGGAATGGTTGGAGAGGTTAGGTTTGAACAAGGAAAGGTTGAAGAAGCTAGGTTTTTATCTACTAGGGTTTAGAAGAGGAAGAGGTGACTTGATTGAAACCTTTCAGGTCATGAGGGGTATTAACAGGGTAGATGTGGAGAGGATGTTCCCTCTTGTCGGGGAATCTGGAATGAGGTAAAAATAAGGGGAAATCCATTTAAGGTGGAGATGAGGAGAGATTTTCTCTCTCAGGAGAATAGTGTGAACTGGAACTCTTTCTCGAAATGCAACGGAAGCAGTCTTTGAATGTTTTTAAAGCAGGGATAGATAGCTTTTTGATTAAGAGGGGGGTGAAAGGTTATGAGGAGAAGGCAGGAGTGTGGGGTTGAAATTACAATCAGATTAGTCATGATCTTATTGAATGAGGAGCAGGCTCGAGGGATGGGAGTGGTCTACTCCTGCCCCTGGTTTGTGTTTTCATATGTTTCTATGTTTAGATGAAATGAGACAGTCACAGCACTGCATTCATTTCCTTGTACATTGAATATAGATGTGTTCAAACACCTACAGTGGATATGAAATATAGAAGAGAATAAAATAAGCTGCTATTCAGGGACTGTGGATATTTTATTCCTCATTGACACACTGTTCAGCCAAGTTTTCCACATCACACAGATCTACTACAGGTCACAGAAAGTTTAAATCTAAAACAATGATGATTCTGGTGAGTCTATTTAGAAAATTGCATGAAACAATATTGTCAGAGTTGATAATATATTACCTGGAATGTTAGCTTGGCTCTAAAGCAATATAAAGATGATTGTTGTTAAATTATTCCTTCAGGGTTGAATAACATACAGAGGGTTTATCCAGTCTGCTGGCCTCTGTTACAGTGTCATCTGCTCATGGCTAATAATTCAATTCCCTTCCCTGCAATTGTTTAAAAGTTTGTAGCATGCATAAATGAGATTAGGAGTCTGCCCTTCACAATAAAGGGCTTTCTGTATTATTTTGATTTTCCATTATTAAATTCACTTTGTCTCCAACCAAGCCTCTCTCTTATGAAGAAGGGATTCCTCCTTAAGCTGCTATCAGGCTACTTGCTGAATGTTTTTAACCAAGCAATCTGCCCTTCACATCTTTACCACATCTGTCCCCCTCTCTCTCACTGCCTGACTGAGAGCATTTGGCACTTCATCATTAGCAGGCAGTTGATGTCGACAGAAGGGAAGAGAATCTGGCTCTGTACCTCCAGAATGGCCAGCCACATTTGGCACTTGCCCTCAGCAGCCTACCTCCTACTTTGTTTCCTATTCCCCACCTGCCTTGGGGTCTGGCTTAGATTTCCATAATTACAAATCAGTAGCATGTAAGGACCCTCAAACTCTAAGAAAGAAAAGCTGCTACCTGCAGGTGGGACACTTTGGAATTGGAAGGAAGACATTTCTACATCATCTTTCTCGAGTAGTTATCTCTGAATTGGACCTTTAAAATTTTATCTCTTTATATGTTTATTATTAACTCAAGTTCCTTAGACCTCAATGCAGTGACATAAGTCTGGCAAGGTGGGACTTATGATGTAGAGATGCCAGTGTTGGACTGGGGTAAACACTGTAAGAAATCTGACAACACCAGATTTTAGTCCAACCTATTTATTTGATAGTAAACTCACAAGCTTTCGAGGTATTTCGACCTCTTCGTCAGGTGAATGAGGTGTTCTAGTCTCAGACAGCACATACAGCAGCACAGACAGTTTACAGATTACTGATTAGAATGTGAATCTTTACACCTAACCTGCTATTCAAGTCTTAAAGTGGCTAACAATGTGAGTGGAAGGAGCACTGGGCACAGGTTAAAGAGATGTGTATTGTCTCCAGACAGTATCCTCATGAGAACAGGATATGGCGCTTGATTCATTGATCGACAGTTCCGATGCGCCACAGCAAAAAACGGCACTGACCTCCTCAAAAGACAACAGTGGACAGAATACCCTTTGTTGTCCAGTACTTCCCCGGAGCGGAGAAACTACGACATCTTCTCCAGAGTCTTCAACATATCATTGATGAAGACAAACATCTCGCCAGGGCCATTCCCACACCCCCAGTTCTTGTCTTCAGACAACCGCACAACCTCAAACAGACCATTGTTCGCAGCAAACTACCCAGCCTTCAGGAGAACAGTGACCACAATACCACACAACCCTGCCACAGCAACCTCTGCAAGACACGCCGGATCATCGACATGGATGACATTATCACACATGAGAATACCATCCACCTGGTACACAGTGCATACTCTTGCAACTCGGCCAATGTTGTCTACCTAATGTTGCAAGAAAGGATGTCCCAAACCATGGTACATTGGGGAAACCATGCAGACACTACAACAGCAGATGAATGAACATCGCTCGACAATCACCAGACAAAACTGTTCCCTTCCTGTTGGCGAACACTTAAGCGGTCACGGGCATTTGGCCTCCGACCTTCGGGTAAATGTTCTTCAAGGTGGCCTTCACGACACACAACAGCGCAGAGTTACTGAGCAGAGACTGATAACCAAATTCCGCACTTGAGGATGGTCTCAACAGGGATCTTGGGCTCATGTCACACTATCTGTAACCCCCATGACTTGCCTGGGTTTGCACAACCTCACTTACTGTGCTGTCTGGAGACAATACACACCTCTTTAACCTGTGCTCAGTGCTCCTTCCACTCACATTGTTAGCTACTTTAAGACTTGAATAGCAGGTTAGGTGTATAGCTTCGTATTCTAATCAGTAATCTGTAAACTGTTTGTGCTGTTATAATTGCTGTCTGAGACCAGAACACTTCATTCGCCTGACGAAGAGGTCGAAACACCTCAAAAGCTTGTGAGTTTACTATCAAATAAATTGGTTGGACTTAAACCTGGTGTTGTCAGACTTCTTACTAAGGTGGGACTTATGCTAGCTGAAATTGGAAGAGGTTAACTCTGTCACAAATCCTGAAGTCAGCGGTTACGTTATAAAGAACGAAAGAACAAAGAACAAAACAGCACGGGAAACAGGCCCTTCGGCCCAACGAGCCCGCACCGCCACCCCGATGTTCCCACCTCTATCCGCGATCCCTGTCCATGTTTATAGATCTATGGATTAAAAACCAAATTTGAGTCAATTTAGGGAGAATTTGTTTTGCCAATTAGCCTAAGAGCACGTCTTTGGGATGTGGGAGGAAACCGGAGCACCCGGAGAAAACCCACACAAGCACGGGGAGAATGCGCAAACTCCCACAGGCACAGGCCCAAATCCATGTATCTGCACAGCACAGCGATAGTCACTGAGCTGTCGCGTTGCCCATCAGATGGTCCAGATCAAGCATACACTAACGACATGAAACACTAGATACTCTCGGAAAAAAATCCAAGAGCAGTCCTCTCACGACCCATCGCGTGTATGCCCCTCGTTAGACAACAAGACCAAAGCACCTGTAGGATAAAAACAAGTACATCATGGTTCATTTACTAGGCTATTGATCCAGAGACACAAGTTCAATTCTCACCACTGACACTGAGAAGCTTAATTTTTATTAATTCATTCATTTGAAATTTTGAGGAAAATCTAGTATCAGTAATGGTGACTATGAAACTAGAATAAAAATCCATCTGGTTCCCTAATGCCACATAGGCAAGGAAACCTGTCATCCTCATCTGCTCTGGTTTGTATCCAGCCTCACCCTAGTTTGACTGACTCTTAACGGCCTTCTGACATTGTCTAGCTAACCATTCAGTGGCAATTAAGCAAATGGCTCGCCAGCACCTTCATAAAGACAGTAAGAGATAGACAACAAATGCTAGTCTTGCCAGCAATGCTCTTGTTCTATCAATTGGCTTTTTAAAAATAATTTATAAGACAGGGGGAGGAGAGGAGTTTGGAAATTCAGGAAAGGGGTGAAGCTGAGGCACAATTAACTTATTTAATGCTATTTAAAGATAGGACAAGCTCTTGCAAGAGAAATTGCAATGCTTGGTACTGAAGAGTACAAATGTGGAGCTCTCAATTCTCTGAGGCTGTTGGTCCAAATTAGAGACAGAAGTATGAGCTACAAGAAAGTACGTTTCTAGATGTCCTAATTCCAACACTGTCAGATTTCCAAAACTCCAAGACTCCCTTGCACATGATAGCTTCATCAGATCAACAAAGTAACTTGTTTCAAGATGAATAACAGAGCAGATAATTGAATCAGAGAGAGTGCAAGGTACTGAGCTCCTCAATTGTCAAGCATTGGGCTTTTGGATATCACTTGGCACCTTGTTGCAGAAGCAAAGAAATTCTCTAATATTTAGCCAAATGCCTCACATTCTATAATGCATACTAATAGATGGAAATTTCATATTGTAGATCCTTATTCCACTACACTTACTATTATTTCACTCCACTCCATAAATCTGATTAACTATAATCTGAAGATTGCTTGGTCAATTCCCCTGCAGAAGTAGAAAGCACACAATGCTGATGATTCCATCATAAGTCTGCAGGTGGACATGGCTGCAACTGGAGCTGGGGGCAATTCTCCATAATGTCCTGAAACTGAACAAGATTGAAGCTGAGCATTTCAGGATCTTTCTTTTCATGTTTGCATTTAACCCAGTCTTTCCTTCCACCTACAATCCTTGGGTTTTTAAAACCCAAAATTAGCATTTCCTCACCACAATCTCCTGATTCACTTATTTCTGCTTCTGATTTTAATCCTGATGAGCTCTTGGATTGTGAACCTTCATCCCCATTTACATCTACTATTGTTAAGATGCAGGAAAATTAATATAAATTAGGTCAGACTTATTACAAAAAGATAGATTTTGGAAAAAAGAAATGCTTGCAAGTCTTTTAATAGAGGTATGAGTCAAAGAGTTAATACCTTAACTGGTGGGAGTCAAAGAAATTTCACATGAACATGTTAACTCATTCGTTACCTATACATTACACAGTGTGAGCTCCACCCCACGGAAGCTTTAATTAAAATATTTTCTCAACCCTTTTAACTAGCAGTCATTAAAAAGATTTGTTCAAAGTTATCAGAGAAAATAAGAATTCTGACAACCAGTACAAAGAATGCTTTCTTTTCCTATTTCACAGGCAGTGAAGCATTTTGGGATATTCCAAGATGATGGAAGGCATGTCAATTTCCTTGCTCCTGGCTACATAGGTGAAAAAGAAAGAGTTATGATGAGTCAGCCGAATATAGCTCAGGTGGCAGTGAGCTGCTAAATTTGATGCCTGTGGTAGAAAAGAGAAGTTATAGAATCATATAGTCCCTGCAGTGCAGAAGGAGGCCATTTGCCCCATCAAGGCTGCACCAACAACAATCACATCCAAGTCCTATCCCCATAACTCCATCTATTTAACCTACTAGTCTCCCTGACACTAAGGGATATTTGAGCATGGCCAATCAACCCACACATCCGAGGGCTGTGTTGGAAACCGGAGCGCCTGGAGGAAACCTATTCAGACATGGGATGAACGTGCAAACTTCAATACCTGAGGCGAGAATTGAAATGGGGTCCCTGGCACTGTAAGACAGCAGTGCTAACCATTGTACCACCGGTATAAATTAACAATTGCTCCGATCAATGCCTGAAAACCATGCGTGGTGGAGATTGAGTTGGGATGCATGGAGGTAGGCTACGATATTCCCTGTGATTGGGAAACCTACCACCTGTCATGGTTGAGTCTTGTCTGTGAAGAATGGCTGTTGGGAAGGCTACTAATGCCCTGCAGTTTGAGACATTATTTTCAAGGCAGAAGGAATAAAATCAAAGAGAATAAAAAGAGACCTAAAAAATACTCCAATCTTTGAGATATTTACATTCCTCACTAATATTAATATCCCAAGTCCACGCCATACCTACAACAAAACACAATGGTCTGACCAACATTTTCTCCTCTCCGAAGCAAATTCCAAACTACAGTCTTCATCCCAGTGCCTCCTGATGATGTGGGAGCTTTGAAGTATTCCACGCTTCAAATCCGTTTTAAATATAACTTAAAACCTTTTGCAGATGTATAGCACACACCACATAACAGCTGCACCAGCAGAAGTATCATATGCATAATCTAGGCAAAAACATTTAACTTAATTATAGCACAGAAGCACACAGATGCACCATAATAATAACTCTATGCAACCCGTTCAAGCGACATAAAATATTTGCTGTTCCTCCTGGATTTAAGACAATGTGGCTTGACACATTCTGTTACTAATTATTGGTACAGCATCTTTTAAAAATAGAAAAATGTCTCAGGGTGCTTATAGAAGAATCATAGAAACCCTACTGTGCAGGAAGAGGCTATTTGGCCCATCGAGTCTGCATCAATCACAATCCCACCGAGGCTGTACCCACATATCCCTATATGTTTACCCACTAATCTGTCTAACCCACGCATCTCAGGACACTAAGGGGCAATTTTAGCACGACCAAATCAACCTAACCCGCACATCTTTGCTCCCTAGATTTTGTAATCAGAAAAAGAAATGCAGGATGTTGAACATAAAGATAAATGTTAATAAGAAGTTTGGTAAAGGAATGGATTTTAAAAGGAGTATAAATGGAGGAGAAGACAATGAAGACCTGGAGGGAATTCCAAAGTTTGGGACTAAAACAGCAGAAACCAATGGTGAGGCATAATGAGCAGAGCTGAATAACAGGCCACTGTCAGAGGAACAGAGTGGTTGTCAGGCTTCGGGAGGTTACAGGCTGTTTTGTGTCATAAACCAATGAATCTCTATTTGATTACTTGTGTGACGTGTGATGACATGATCAGAATATCTGGTAAAGATTTAATCTATTAATTCATTGTTTATAAACAAATTAAGTATCACGTTGTGCGTGTCACACACAGGTAACTTTCACCTTTCATGATATCCCATGGTTGTAACTCTCTCAACATGCGCTCTGAAAACAATAATATTGCTTCCAGTCCAATGTGCTTAGTATGACTCTGCCAGATAAAAAGATAGAAAACGAATCTATGCACTTGCTAATCACTAGCTTGAGCAACTGATTAGAAACAGCAGGTATTACAGATATGAACTGTTATGTTAAAAATACATGTAGTACTTGCATAGTCCTGCACCCATGGTAAGGAAGCAGGGAGCAGAGTATTTATTAGGTGTACAATGTTGTAGCCCTATCCTTGATCCATGCTTTCTATGACTGCAAGCTCCCAAAGGAGCCCTGAGGTCATAGAAATAGCCAATCGTGTCATTTTGAGAATACCCATTTTGTGAAGTTCTACTTCGTCTCAGATTTTCATATTCCTTTATTTGGTCTAAATTAATTAACTAAAAAAATGAAATATGGTCATGAAACTGTTCTTGAATGTACTCTCAAACTGTGGAAGAACTTTCTGTGCAATTGCATTGTGCCACACAAAAAGTTTTGTGAATGCCAGAATCACGTAGTCATTTGGCAAAATATCCAAACATTTTTGCATTTTGCTATCAGCTTTTTTGGCATAAACTCTAATATTTTGGCCAAAATAGTTCTGAAATGGCTTTTTGCTGGAGTGATTTTTTTTTATGGACTCACTATGATATAAGGACTTTCAGTATCAATGTAAGAGATTGATGCATGGTGATAGAATATATGGCCATATTAAGCCATGTGACTATTTGAATTTTTAACAGTTGAACATGGCCCATTCAGACAATGGTGGGTAACTTGTGGTCTGAGGACCATAGTTGAGTTCTGAGTGTGGCCCAGAACATATTCTCTTGACCACTGCTCACATGCAAAGTTGCCCCATTTCACGGATTTCTATCCAGGTAGTTTTTTTCCCACCAGTGTGTCTGAAGTGATAGCATGTAAAGCAAGGACAAGACAAGTGAACTGTGGGTTCATTGCTCACAACATTGACTGTGAGAGCCTCGCACTCCCTCTGCATCCAAAGTGTAAATATTTATTTTGTTTTTACATTTGAGGTTGATGATACTTCTATTAATATGTGATTAAAAATTTTCTATATGAAATATTCAGCATGTATTAAATGTATTTAATCTTATTCATGGGCCATGGTTAGTGAACAAGCCTGATTTCAATCTTGTGGCCCACTGAGATGAAAGAGAGCCACTCATGTGGCCCACTCTTTAGCCTTGGTTGCCCATAACTACATTAGGGTCCCAAAAAGACGGGAAAGGCATTCCTGCATTCGGCAGAGAAAACGAGAGAATCAGGTAACTATGGTGTGCTCCAGTCTAGCGGGTCAATTGTTACAAATATTACAGGAACCAATCTTTGCACACTTTTATAGACATTTATTCACAGTTACAAATACATACCTCCTAAGCTCCCAAACAGTTTAAGTCAGTTTCTACGTGTGGTGCACAACAGAATCCCCAGGTGATGGCCCCCACTTGCCTATAATTAAACAATATACGATTAATGTGATGGATATTTGAACATTAAGCAATACCTCTTCATCACTCAGCACAAAGTCAGCTGTGTACCTTTACTGACTTTAAGAAGCTGCATTATTTTCAAGTCTATGATTTGTCCCTTTTGAAGTATATTTGCACACATTGAGATAAGAGAACTCTTTCATTGGCTAAATCTCTCTTCACTTGTGCTGGGATTTGCTGGTGGGTCATGCAATTCAGAGACTGCTATGATGTTTCTTGCACCTTTCTGCTCTTTGAGGTGAAAGAGCTTTCCTCATTTCTAAAAAAAAACGTCTGGTGGAAAAAAACTGTGGTTTTCCCCAGGGAAATTTAGGATAAACAATTTATTCACAGAGAAATCCTGTTCACCTTGCCAATGGGTTTGGGAGGGTGTTTTTCATGGTGGGTATTAGTTTCTCTAATTTATTCAGTCACTGTACCTGTATTCTTTCAGTATATGGTCAAGACTTTGTAGATATGAATTTGCATTGCCTCATTGTACACAGCTAGAGTTCAGAGGTGCCAAGGGTAGGCTTAAACGTCTCCAAAGAGATCACTCTCATGCACCCGCTGGTGACTGACACGACTAAGAACTAGGTTATTCAGCCACCCTCTCAAATTCATTTAATGAATACAAAGGAGACTAAGGAATGGAATGAGCAAAGATAATCTGAACCATACCAAATTAAATATTTTCTATTATTCCACATAAATGAAAAAACTCTAAAAAAAAACCATGCATTTATTGCCCTGAGTTTGAAGAAGATTTAAACATTTTCCTTTTCTCCCATTGAAAACATTGACTCTTTAATGTACATCTACCAGACACCCTCAATATCACACTCATTCAAGTGACACTTTTTCACACCTGAGTTCTGGTCATTTGTAGCTACAAGTGGGTTAACAGAAATGTATCACAGCCAAACCTAATCCATACAGGTTTCTAGAGGGGATTATTGGAAAGCGATCAGGATGGGAGGGGATATTGGTTGAATTTCACCTCATTTGACTCAAGCAAAACATCAATCTTCTCATTTTAATGAATAGACTAGTATTTCTCACACATGCTCATGTTTATAAATTGTAACTCAAATGTGCCTCTGACATCAATGAAGAAAAAGTAATTTGGCATCGATGGTTAATATCTCTGTGGTTTTAATGTATAATCACACATGAAACATTCAAATATTATAAAAGCAAATATGTTGAAAAGCAGATTTAACTTGTTACTATTTGACTTTTAATAGCCTTGAAGGTTAAAACTGCAGAAGCATGTGGGGACAGAGCAGTTTTCATTTGAGAAAGACCACTCTGCATTTCTGTTTCTCACATTGCAGATGCAGCATCTGCATTTTTTTTTGTTTCTATCCTACTCTTGTCTAGTCTCTGTCATGGATGCTCACTACTTCCTGAGGTACAGATCCAAACATGTAGTGCTTTTCAAAGCTTATCTTTACAACTATTAGTCATGTTAGTCTAGGCTAAATGGTGTTATCCTTTGGGCCACGAGACACATCACAGCAGACTTGTTCTAGTCCAATTCATGTCGACAGATGTACATTTCTACTGGGTTATTGGATAGTAATCGCTTGCTTTTCCCCTCCCCATCGTGATCAGTTGTCACACACTATCAGTGTTCTAGCTGTAATTAACCAACACAGTACCATCTGACAATGGTACGTGAGACCTTCTTATTCAATATGGATCAAGAACTCATTGGAAAACTTCCTGGGCAATCAATGGAACTTGTAGTTGACTTATTTCCTTCTCATATTTGCCTGGGTGCTTTTGGTCACAATTTCACTGATACAAAAGTTCAAATAAAAGAATGCACAAGTTCAAGGAACAATTATAAGCATTTCAGGAAAGAGATTATGAACAGAAAGGGCAAATCAGTGAGGATGCTCAGCAATAGAAAGGACATGTGCAATGTATAGCTGAATATTGGCATTTTCTAAAGATGATAAATTGGGCCCCAATTGGGAATAAAAGCGTATGAAAGAAGATGTTAAGACCTGTGATTTAAGAATACCTGAAAAGAACTGTTAAAATGGAAAGGAACTGAGGAGTACAATGCAAGGGGTTTATATCCATGGTCAGCCTATTCACCACAACTTCCTGTCATTTCTAAGTTATTTTCTCTTCTTGTTATCCTTTAAATACATACATGTGTGCCAATACTCTTTCTGACTAAGCAAATAGGCATATGATCTCCTTCTGTCAATGCTACTGTGCAGCAATGCACCGCAGACAGAAGGCCCAGGGAATCGTGGACATAAGCCCACATCCTAGCCGTCTGTAATGAAAACAGAAAATACTGGAAATACTCAGCAGGTCAGACTGGGGCAGAAACATAGTTATCATTTCAGGTTGAGGATCTTTCATCAGAACTCTGGACTGTATGGGGAAAATCTCATTCCTGAATGCTAATGAGGGCAATTGGACTCGCATGGATGAGGTTAGACTCTGGCTCAGTCATGATACCCACTGGAATCAAACAGTCTGCTGACAATCACTGTCCGTAATGGGCACTTAGGAAATTGAAGGGCAGGTGTCACCGAGCAAGAAGGCAGAATCTTCAGGAGAGAGGAGAAAATTAGAAGGGAAGATTAACATGCGAGGAAAGTAACAAAACAGATGTGATCACCGTGTCTATGTTTGTTCTGCACTTAAAGGAACCAGCAATTCTCATTATTGCGACTTCATTAGGTTTTGTAGGGCCACGTTAGAACATAACACCTCATATAACAAATTACATACAAGATGTTCAAGCCCATTGTTAAGGACTGTTTGCTTCATTTGGCAAACTATCTGCCAATGTACCAACCAGTTAAAATCCTGAGAATATGCATGGTAAAACCACTGCAAGAACTGACTGATTTTACTAGTGAATTGTTTTGTGATCAAATAACTGGAAGCGTTGGTTTAACTTGATCTTATCAAGGCCATCATTTATTCTGGCCCGACACTTTCTCAGGACAGAATGTTGAACAAACTAGTTCTATTACATCTCTTGTCAAGAAGAGTAAATATTAGATTATCAATATACATTGATTTTGCGCCAGAATAAGTCATGCTACACCGGAAAAAGGAACATTTTTCCCAGCACAGACACCCAGTGTCATCTTCAAGTTTTCCCATGGTCAGCTTGGATATAATCACTCCATTGTACTCTTCCTGGTAATATATCAAAGCCCTAGTAATTTGTGACATTCTGAATTTCAGAACAACGCCCAATAGTATAATGACAAACATTCAAATTCTCAGCCTTTACTCTCTTGTCTCGTAAAATAGAATCCCTACAATGCAGAAGGAAGCCCTTTGGCCCATTGAACCTTCACTGGCAAGAATTCCACCCAGGCCTATCCCCGTAACACCAAATGTTCACCCTGCTATTGCGCCTGATACTAAGGAGCAATTCATCATGGCCAATCAATTTAACCCACATATCTTTGCATTCTGGGAGGAAACTGGACCACCCAGAGGAAAACTACGCAGACACAGGGGCAATGTGCAAACTCCACATGGACAGTCAACCAAGGCCAGAATTGAACCCCGGTCCTTGCTTTGTGAGGCAATAGTGCTAACCACTATGCCACCATGCATTCTCCAAGGCAGAAGAAACAATTTAGTGCCTAATTACTGGCCAACTTGGACTTTTGGCTCATATCACCAGGATCAGAAAAGGAAAGGCTAGAGAAACTGGGGGTGCAATTTTCCCATCTTGCCCACCATGGGGGTTGTAGCACTTGGGATAGGACCATGCAAAGAACTTGGGGCAAACATAGCTGAAAATTCCTGCCCTGCGGCTCTTTTTCCTTGAAATAAAGTGGCAAAAGATTCTTCTAAAACAATGCATGATTTTAAGGTGTTTAAAAACGTAAAGATGGAATATTACATCAGTGTAAGACAGTAGGACAAAAAGGAGCATAGATTTTAGTTGAAGGACAAATCCGTTGCTGATGTCGGGAAGATTTTCTCCATACAAAGAGTAATTTCAAAATAGGCACCCAGGAAAACTAATGAAGGCAACAAGACTTAAAGTCATTCAGGGTCAAAAGCCTTTTGAATGTTGTGAATGGATTTTATATGTTTGTGTTATCTCTGAATGGATAAACTAAGATGGACAGAATAATCTTCCCTATCTGAACTCATCTTGCAATTTTGACATTGTTCTAATCCATTTCATTGACATTCCTTAAAGCCAGATTTATAGTCCTCTTCATCCTGCATGGACTGGCTTCAGACAAGAGATAAAGACTAATGTGATTATCCACTATGCCATCCAGTCCACTGGATGTTATTGATGAGTTAAATTTCATTACTTATATTGATGAATTTTACTGCATTCTTCAGCAACAACCACTGATTGTGCCTTGAATAAAAGTGTACTTCTGTATAAATCAGCATCTGATACGGAAATTTAAATAACTTAAAATATGACCAGCAGCTGCTTTTAACTTGAACTAATATCTTGATTGAATCCAATTTTCAAAAACATCTGACACATTTCCATGGGCTGTTTTAAATTCCTGATTTTAAAAAGATATTCTATTCCCCTACATCCTCTCCCCTAACCCTATGTTTTACAGACTAATTGTACATTCTTCATTTTGTTTTTTTTTTACATTCTTTTATCCTGGAAGGAAAACATCATTTTTGTTGTCTATTTTTTTTAAAACAATTGGGATTTTTCAAGTTTCATAAAATGGAATAAAGTCAGTGGGGGGAAACTTGGACCTCAAAAAATCCAAGCAAAATTAGAAAGAGAAAAATCAGCAGCAAACATTTTCATTTGGCATATCATTAAAACTGAGAAAACGTGACAGAGACGTAATAAAAGACTCAGTGGAGCAAGCTCTGGGTTCAAGACCAGTTTTATGGAATTCACAATCAGCCTCTTCAAGGCAGTGTACTAAATATCAGTGAATGTAGTTCTTAATTCATACCTAACTAAGAATAATTAAGACCAACTAGTGACTGCCCTTGATACCCACGCAGAATTTGACCAAATGTGGCATCATTGAAGGCAATGGAATCAGGGGTCAAACTTTCCATTGGGTAAAGTCATATTTAGCACAAAGAAAGATAGTTACAGTCATTGGAAGCCAATCATCTCAGTCCCAGAATGTCACTGTACGAGTTCCTCAGATAATATCCTCAGTCCAGTCACCTTCAGCTGATTCATCAATGACCTTCCTTTCACCATAAGATCAGAAATAGGGATGTTTGCTGATGATTGCATAGTAGTCAGCACCATTTGCAATCTTCAGATATTGAAGCAATCCATCCCATATACAGTAAGACCTGGACAACATTTAGGCTTGGGTTGATAAGTGGCAAGTAACATTCATACCACGGAAGTACTACGCAATGACTATCCCTAACAGGACAGAACCCAACATCTCCCTTGGCATTCAATTACATTACTATTGCTGCCTCCTTCACTATCAACATCCTGGGTTTACCATTGATCAGAAACTGAATGGGACCAACCATATAAAGACTGTGGCTATAACAGCATGTCAGACACAGGGAATTCTGCATAAATTATTCACCTCCTGACTCCCCACAGCATGTCCACCATCCATAAGGCACAAGCCAAGAGTATGATGGAATACATTCCACTTGCCTGAATATGCAGTTCAAACAACATTCAAGATGCTTGACATCACACAGGACAAAGCAGACCATCTGATTGGCACCACATTCATCCCACTAAACTTTCACTCCCTCCATCACTGACAGACTTTGACAACAGTGTGTAACGTCTACAAATGCTCTTCAGCACCTCCTAAATCCATGATCTCAACCACTTAGAAGGAAAGGGGCAGCAGATGCATGGGAACACCAACAACTCCAAGCCATACACGATTCTGACTTGCAACTATAATTGCCATTCTTTCACTCTTGCTGGGTCAACATCCTGGAACTCCTTCCCTAACAGCACTGTGGCTATATTTACACCACATGAATTACAGTGGTTGAAGGCAGCAGCCAAACACCACCTTCTCAAAGGCAATTATAGATGAGCAACAAATACTGGCCTGGCCAGAAATGCCCACATCTCATTAACAAATTTACAAAGAGAATTCTAGATTAACGTTTACTGCAGTATAGAGAATGTCATTCTCACAGCAGGGAGACCAGAGAGATAATGTGAAAGAAAATACAAATGCCAAAATCTCCATTTCTTTTTTCGGTGAAAGTCAGATGTGTGCTGATTGCGTGTGAACCTCCCAAACCAACTTTTGACAAGAAAACTGGAAATATTGGGGATTTTCCCAAATTCAGTGATTCATACAACCACCTGAAATCATCTGGCAATTTGTGGTGAAAAACCATTGAGTACATTCACAACAGAGACTGTTAGATTTTAGAACACTGAAGTAAAGAAGGTTTATGGGAATGGGAAAGTAGGAGTAGAAGATTGGCTGTGGTCTTGTTGAATGGTGGAAGAGGCTTAAGGGTTTTTAAAGACCATTAATGCTGCTCCTATCCTTAAGTCCTTACTTATTTTATAAAATTGTTACAATCCTATTGTAGTGAAATAGGCTATTGTTCTGTTAAGATCTGGCAAGTTTTCTGTTTGTGGTGAGGTTATAGCATCATCTAAACAGCTGATACTAAGTTAGCTGATCATTATCAAGGGAGGGAGATGGAGACTATTATTGATGTCATTACACTTCAGCAAAAATTGTGATCTTCAGGACAGCAGAAAACAGAACTATAAGTTAAAAGAAATAGAATTGAACAAATTGTTTTTAAAAATCAGAGGCCTGAATGGCGTATCTGCTACAATGCAGGCTGAAAATTCAGCCATATTCTCCATTTATTGGTGGCTAATCTTTTATGCTGAAAATGCAGGATTTCTGGGCCATGTGTTTAAGGCAATAGCATGTAAAGAGGCAACTCTTGTGGCGCAGCATTACTGCCTCAGAGCCAGAAGCTCTGGGTTCACTCCCACTCCAGAACTTGATGGCCTTTCAAGATGATTAACAGTTGATTATCAGCCTGTAAATTTTCCTTTATCGTCTGATAGCAGACTGTAAGAGCAGGAGAGTCTCCTGATCAGCCATCTGCATAAGGCAACACTAAATCACTGTAGTGCCTTAGAACGTTACACTTGCCAAGCATAATCATGGACCAACATAAATTGAGGACGGCACGGTAGCACTGCTGCTTCACAGCTCCAGAGAGCTGGGTTTGATTCCTGGCTTGGGTCATTGTCTGTGTGGAGTTTGCACATTCTCCACACGAGTGTGGACATCAGGTCAATGCATAACAACAATAACAACAACTTGTATTTATATATCCACCTGTAATGTCGTAAAATGTCCCAAGATATTTCGCAGGAGCGTTATCAGATAAAATTTGATACTAAGCCACAAATGTTAGCCCAATCTTCATCAAAGAAGTAGATTTTAAGCAATACCTTAAATGAGGAGAGGATTTTGGGTGGTAAGAGGTTCTACAATTAATATATTAAATTTCGAGGAAATGGTAATAAGCAAAAGGAAACATTGGTAAATTATGTACTACTGATTGAGTAGTGTAAAAGTCAAATGTCATGTTCAATCTATATTCATTACTTTACCCATGAAATATATTCTGAACCAGGTTAGCAGAACAAGATAGGGATCACATTCTCCAAAAATACTTTCAACACTCCGTGGACCTCCCTGTAGATCAAGCCGAAGATACGCTTGAAGCCTCTGTGGTGAGCCAGATGCCTGATGGCAGGCTTGGTAATGCCTTGAATACTGTCGCGGAGCACCTTGTGGTGCCGCTTGGCTCCACCTTTATCAAGCCTTTTACCACCTTTCGCTGACACGATCAAAACTAAGCAATCAACAAATGCGCAAGGATAATTCAGGGAGGATGAATAACATCATGCAAAAACATGATCAACACTGAGGATTGAGTAAACCTTAGATTCATTCATCATTGAATGGACTGAATGGTCTTCCTCAGTTGTATCTAAATGTTCTTGAGTATGGACATCAGGTCAGGGAAAAGTGAGAGTCAACTGTGATGCCAACAACAGAATGGCTTGCTGCTACTCACTGTTGAGGCTTAGAGAATTGTTGACTGGGTGAGTTAGTAGAGGGTGGCTGGTAGCTATGGATTGCGTACTGGCACAGGTCAGTGCCTCAAGGAAAGGAACGAAAACTGAGAGAAAAGAAACACACAATGATTGTAAATGCCCTAACAATGGCACTGAATCTGAAGCACGAGCTGGATTATTGATTTAGACTGTGATGAACTTCAACAATATTATAGCAACATTCTGAACAAGGAAAAAGCGCTCAATGGTAAATGTGAAATATTTACTGGTTCAATCGTTTAAAAGCAATTGGCTTTTAGACAAATTTCAGCACAAAAGGAATTGGAAACAGCAACTTACTTAAGCAGATTTAACAACTACTGTCACTAAATTCCTGACAAATAAAAACGAAACACATTAATTTTCTGCTAAAGGTTTGGACATAGTTCCAAATTGGTCTAGAAGATGCAGCATTGAATGCTGAAAATAAAGAAATCAACATTTACCCCCAACCCTATATGATAATCATGTAAACAAGCTGCTTGGTTCCTTACCGGAACCTGCCATGCGTTTAATTTCACAATGTTTCAGACTGGTTAAAAAACCTCACATAGATTGGAAAACTGAATGTTCCAGTCTGGCCCCTTCAGGAAGGATCAGGTTACTTGAAGCTATTTCTTATTCTAGCTGATGAAAGGCTAAGCCAAATGTAATTGGCACTGATTGTATACCGAGACTGTAGAGATACCAGAAATATTTGGAGTCTGGACTTTGACTGCCGGGGTACCCTGCAAACAGTCAACTTACTTGTAAGTAATATCCTGAAAGGTTCAAAAGTAAGTGATATTCACGAACAGCCAGGTGAACTGCTGGAATGTTGCAGAGCAACTAAGTGAAAGCAGGAGGGTCAAAGGCAAATGTGTGTCAGCACACAGCACTGCTCCTAATCAGCTATGGTTTATTTCTTCAACTGTCACCTCATCTAATACAATCTTCCGCTGATAACGAGGTGCAACATTCATCCATTTTGCAACAAGCACTAGATCAAAATTTGATTCTGCCTCTCAACTTCCCAGTCACTCAGCTATTGTTTGTGTAGGAATAGATATATTCTTAACTCGGTTACACAATTCCTGGTATTTGTTTTTCCTGCTCTGCCCGGACAAATTCCAGGATTTTCAATATACTCCTTAATGATTTCAATTGATATTATCCTGAAAAATCAACAGACTTGTAAATTTTGATGATGCTTCACGTGTGTCCTGCACTCTTGTTGAGTCCACTTCCTCATTAGCACGCTATTCAAGGCAAGTTAAATGAACCGAGGCTCCGTCACCAAATTCCCAATGCCCTAATTAGAATTTTAATCTATCAGCGGTGTTTCCTTGACTTCGCTATCATTCCTACCTCAGCATTCTGTTATTTCTCGATGAGGCGACACAGTGCTTAGCACTGCTGCCTCACAGCACCAGGATTCCAGGTTCAATTCCTGCCTTGGGCGACTGCATGGAGTTTGCACATTCTCCCCATGTCTGCATTGGTTTCCCCCGCGTGCTCCAGTTTCCTCCCACACTCCAAAGATGTGCAGGTTAGGTGGATTGGCCATGCTAAATAGCCTCTTGGTGTCTCAAAACATGTAGGTTAGAGGGGATTAGCAGGAATGAGGTGGGCCTGAGTAAAATTTTCCATCAAAGACTCGGTGTACATTCAATGGGCCAAATGGCCTCTTTCTACACTGCAGGGATTCTATTACTCAGCTACACTGTTCTCAGATCTGCTTCCAATCTGGTAGGCACACTCTAACCTAAGGTAAAAGTTAATGCTGCCAGAATTCAAATTTCCGTCATTCAAACTTCTTTCAACTGAAAACAACTACAAATACAAAGCATCAAGTGTTGTTTTATCAAATTGGAAAACAGTTTCACAGTGTATTGTAACAGTAGAAAATGCCACATGATACAACACTGCACTGTGCACGTGAATAATGAACAGCAATTCCACAAAAGAATGCATTTTGTTTTTCCCAGAGATTTTGTAATGCGTGATGTCCACTATAAATAAAAAGGTGTTAATGTCTCAGGAAAGGCAAAGGTGCTAAATTTATCCCCTATATCAGTGGTCAGGGAAAGAAAATATTTTTCTATTTATAGGATTTAGACTTTGCTGGCTAGAGCAGTATTTATTGCCCATCCCTAATTGCCCTTGAGAAAGCGCCCTTGAGGCAGAGAAAGCTGCCTCTTGAATTATTGCAATCCATGTGGTGTAGGTACACCCACAGCGTATTAGGGAGGGAATTCCAGGATTTTGACCCAGCTACAGCAAAGTAACGGCAATATATTTCCAAGTCAGGATGGTGAGGGTCTTAGGGAGATGAACCTACAGGTCATGGTGTTCCCATATGTTTGCTTCTCTTGAACTTATAGATGGGAGTGGCTTCCATTCCCAAGCACCATACAGCACCTCTTGCACCCGAGTTTTCTGAGGAGATAACAGGACGGGTCGATGACGGTAATGTTGTTGATGTGGTGTACATGGACTTTCAGAAGGTATTTGATACAGTGCCAGATAAAAAGACTTATCAGGAAAGTTACAATTCATGGAATGAAAGGGACAGTAGCAACATGGCTATGAAACTGGCTGAATAATAGGAAACAGAGAGTAATGGTCAAGCTGGAGGAAAGTTTGTAGTGGTGTTTCCTAGGGATCAGTGCTGGAACACTTGTTTTTCCTAATATATAATAATGATATAGATCTGGGTCTGCAGGAAACAATTTCAAAGTTTGTAGATGATATGAAATTTGAAAGTATTGTAAATTGTGAGGAAAGCAGTGTTGAAATTTAAAAGGACATAGACAAGTTGATGGAGTGGGCAAATAGATGGCAGATGTAGTACAATGCAGAGAAGTGTGAGTGATGCATTTTGGTAAGAAGAACATGAAAGACAAATTAAGGGATAAAATTCTTAAAGGTACACTGGAGCAGAGTATGTGTGTATACGTACAAAGGTCATTGTGGATGGCAGGACAGTTAATAAAGCATATAGTACCACTGGCTTTATTATTTGCAGCATAGAATACAAGAGCAAGGTAATTATGCTGAACTTATACAAGACATTAGTTAGACCTCAGCTGGAGTACTTCATACAGTTCTGGGCACAACACTACAGTAAGGATATGGACACGTTGAAGAGAGTGCAGAAGATGTTCACAAGAATGTCATAGAAATGAGAGAAACTCCAGGTGTGAGTGTAAAATGGAGAGGTTGAGACTGTTTTCCTTGGAGAGAAGAAGACTAAGAGAAGATTTGATAGAGATTTTCAAAATCATGAGGGGCTGGATAGAGTAGTGGTAGAAATAAACTGCTCCCCCTCCTAAAAGGATCTAAAGTGAGAGGGCACAAATTTAAGCTGATTTGCAAAAGAAGCAAATGTGATGTGAGAAAAAGATTTTTTTCAAGTGATTCAGGTCTGAAATGCACTGTTTGAAGTGTAGTGAAGATAGGTTCAATTGAGGCATTCAAGGGGACATTATAGGCTTATATGAATAGAAATAATAAGCAGGGGTTCAGGGAAAAGGAGGGGAATGGAACGAAGCCATAATGCTCATTTAGAGAGCTGGTGCTGACATGATGGGCCAAATGGATTCCTGTTATGCCATAACAATTCTGTGATTGTGTGAAATGATCAACTGACTTGTTGATCAGTTGACAGTCAGATCAAGATTCATTACATGATACAAAAGAGGTTAATAAAACAAATACACTATCTTTTGAAAACAACTTTGCAGTTTTAAACTGAAGACTGAAGCACTGACTACCCAAATCAGAGAACAGTTTCAATCCTACTGTACGTACTGTCAACAGATGGTGACAATCTATTAACTGAAGAATTCTGTTCCTAACACCATGCTCCAGTTTATTTAAAAAAAAAATCAAATTTCTTCAAGAGTAAACTTTATCAAAATTGAAATATTAGAAGATTCAGGGAGGGAAATGAATCCAAAAAAAATTCCACAGTTTGATTTCTGTATTCTGACTCCTGCATCCTAACTCCAGTCTTGCTCACAGTATATCACCTGCCATTTCCAAACATACCTTCAGATATTTCATAGATTTTGCTCAAGGCTATTCTCTGTAATCACTTCGTTTGCACCAATATTGCTCTCTTCCTTTTGATTGCTCCTTTCAACGGGTGTATTAAGAGAAAAGGAGAAGCTGGCAGGATAAGGGTATTGTCACTACACTGCTATTCCAGAAATCCAAGGTAATTTCAAAGATTTCAAAGAGCAACACAGCACGGGAAACAGGCCCTTTGGCCCAACGAGCCCGCGCCGCCGTCATAACTTTATAGTAACAATTCCATTTTCTTATTCTAATTTTAGGTTATTCCTAATATGGAAGAATCTCAATATAGGGTCAATTTGTTTCCCAATCAGCCTAAGAGCGAATTTTTGGGATGTGGGAGGAAACCGGAGCGCCCGGAGAAAACCCACGCAACCACGGGGAGAACGCGCAAACTCCCGCAGACACCGGCCCAATTCCAAGTGTCTGCACAGCTACAGCGATAGTCACTGAGCTGTCATGGTGCCCTTCAGATGGTCCAGATAAAGCACTCATTTACGACATGAAGCACCAGGCAACCCATGAATCAACATCCAAGAGCTGTCCTCGCACCACCTGCCGAATGCATGCTCCTTGTTGGTCAAGTTGGACCGAATTACCTGTGGAAAAAAAAAGTCATAGTTAAACAGTCCTACTATATCCCTCTATCTGCATACCGCTCATGTGGCTGTCCAAGAGACCCTTAAACAGCCCTAGCGTGCCTGCTCCCACCACCTTACTCGGCAGTGCATTCCACACCCCCACTACCCTTTGTGTGAAAAACTGCCCTCTAATATTCGTCTTATACATAGCCCCCCTCACCCTAAGGCCATGACCCCTCGTCCTATCCATTTCTGAAGGTGGAAAAAGTTTACCTCCATTTACTCTATCTATACCCCTTATAATCTTATACACCTCTATGAGATCCCCTCTAAGCCGACGTCTTTCAAGGGAAAACAACCCCAGTCTATTCAATCGTTCCTCATAAGACAGTCCTTCCATACCAGGCAGCATCCTGGTAAACCTCCTCTGCTGTTCTGTTCTGTTCTGGGGACCTAGGTTCAAATCTCACCATGACAGATGGTGGAATTTGAATACAATTTAGGGTGACACAGTGGCTAGTACTGCTGCCTCACAGTGATAGGAAGCCAGATTTGATTCCAGCCTTGGCTGTGTGGAATTTATATGTTTTCCCTGTATCTCCGTGGGTTTCCTCTGGGTGCTCTGGTTTCCTCCCATAGTTCAAAGATGTGCAAGTTAGGTGGACTGGCCATGCTAAATTGCCCCTTATACGTCCCAAGATTTAATGGGGTAAATGTTTGAAGTTTCGGGGATAGGGCTGGGCCTAGGTAAGATGTTCCATTGGAAAGTCAGTGCTGAGTCCACAGCCCAAATGGTGTCCTTCTGCATTCTATGGAAAAAAGTGTGAAAGCTGACATATTTGCACTCTCTTAGCTTGCTAAAATTATCTACTTCAACCCTCACAGGCAGCCATGTGGAGCTATCCATTCCTCATTCACCTCAATAACGTTGCAAGAACTACCAACTACCAGCTACACAAAACCAAGATCTTCAATTAACATTCACTGGGTCACTAGGTTTCACGACTACGTTCGGACTGCAATCTTTCCAAAAACTGGTCCTTCTTCCTCTGTAAGTCACAGAACCAGTCCCACAGTTTGAAATTTATGGTCATTTAGAGGGATTCTGAGAGAACAGGAACAGTGAAGATAACCAACAGTGGATTATCTTCCTTGTTTAATTGAGCAAGTGATCTTTCTGCTTCCAGGACACTAAAAACCAGACAACCAAACTATATTCTAATAAATGTAATCATGACCTGATCAATATTCCTGTGGACAATTCTTCCTTGTTTGATTAAGGATGACAAATAGCGGTCTAGCAAGTGACACTCTCCACCCCAACCTTAACAACTCAGAACTGTTCTGGCTCTGACATTGGACTGGAACGTCTCATGTTGGTTCACCACATGTAGCAATCAAGTTGGCAAACATATTGGGCAACACAGCTGTAGACTGAAGGAAGCACTGAAGGAATGCTGCAGTTTCCTCCAGTCTTACAAATGAGATATTAAACTGTGGCCCCACTGTCCACACAGCTTGCCAAAATAAATTTTTGTCATTTTAATCACCATTTTGAAGAGGAGTTCAGGGGTTCTGCCTTGCTGTTTGCAAAGTCTTGCTGTCTGCAGATCTCTGCTGCATTTCCCTGTATTACAAAACTCTCAGGAAATATTCAATTGGCAGTGAAGTACTTGGGAAGGTCCTGAAATGGTGACAATTGTTATCTGCATCCACATCTCAAAACATGGATGTGACAAAAAAATTAATTCCAATTGTAAAACATAGTTAAGGAAATTCCGTGATGCTTTCTCACTCTGCGGTTGAAACTTGATCAGAAGCTCGATTTATACTTATAATTCAGGTCTCCATCAATCCTCCAACATGGTGACAGAATGCTCAAAAATTGTGGCAATGGACTTCAACAGCAGAAATCGAGAGACTGATGTGGAGCTCACAAGATGCAAGCCAGGACACAGAATGAAGGGGAAAAGTCTCACAAAGATCCCTGTTCCCTATTGTTCTGTTTATGTTTCAAAGATTTCTTTATATATCTGACAAAATTGGACTGATCAATCCAATATTTTTAAACCTTAAGTAAAATATCCAAATGTACTGTTGAGTGCCCATGTGAGTCACAAATTCTTTGCTGCAATTCTCCCTTCCAGGACTAAGTCCCATGACAGGGATGGGAAGAGGGATTTTCCCACTATGGGGCTGACGGGAAGGCATGCCATATCTCTGAGTCCAGTGTAATGAGTCATGCATCTAAGGATTTGCACCATCTTCCATAGTGGGTGGATCTGATGTCACACATTCTGCTGCTGTATCCAGAGGCCAGATTTTAAAGGGCCTGATGTCACTGACCCACCATTGAAGAATAAAAATAGAGCTCCCAAAGAAAGAAAATGGATCTCTGGGAATATTCTGAGGCTGGAAGATGGACCTCCACAAAGACACAAACTAGAAGAGCTAACGAATAGACACTTCTCCCACCCACTGCTTGGGGTTCCAAGGTCATGGCATCCTCCATCCCAAACTCTAGAAGCAGACCCAGGCCTTCTTCAGGTCAGTCCTGACTTTTGCTCACTACATTGGTGCAGATGTGTTCTTGACTGGTATCCCATTGGCGTTATGGAGCATCAGGTATGAGGAGAGGATTCTAGTCGGGTCCTTATTTACATTCTATCAATGGTATGCAAATCAGTTTCATGAGAGATTCCCGATCCACGTGGTGCACAGCACTAGAAGATCCCACTGTCATTTCCGTCAGCATAAAACTGATTGTTGGGCCTCCTGTTGAATTCTCACATCCACTATTTATGCTGCCAGCTTGGGCATGGGAAAAGTTTGCCGCAATTAAGACTTTTATATTACAGGTTAGCTTGTACTTGACCCAAAATCATGTAGGGGGGTTCCGTTTAAATGAATACCTTAACCAATCAAATATAGGATGTATTAAATACTTGAAATTTGTGGCTGACTTTAAGTGCATTTCTCCTATTGATTATTCGATATGGTGCCTATGGTGGAATGGACAGGAGTTCCTTACATTTCATGTTTGAAATGAAGTAACAGGCTATTACAACATTGCTAACATCATTGATCACCCCAAAATTAAACAATTTAAGTTAAAATCCTCAAAATTAAAAGAAAACTGTTGGCTTCTTTACACAAGATTGCACTGTAACATTTCAATTAGCAAGATAGAAGGTTAGATTCTGCTCACAGTTTTGAATTATCCAGCTTGCATTTCCAGCAGCCCATTGGTAGTTGCAACAGTTATGCTAAAATTTAACTATAGTACAAAATGATGGAATTTTAGGTAATTTTACAGCAGCTGAAGTACACATTCTTCCACTTTATATCATCATTTCAGTACGAAAATAAATAAATATTGCAAACTGGTATAATGGGATTTAAGATAGTTTATTTGCGAAATGAATAAACAGTGAGCTGAGCCAAAGTGACAAGCAGGAGACTAAATTCAGCTTATTGTAGTTTCTACAATATCATTATAATGAACAGCATGATTGCAGCAACGTTGCAGGGCCAGCACAGGCCAGAAATATTCTTAATTTATTGGAGTCGAATCGCGATGGGGGTCAATTTTATTTGACCCACTCAGAGAAAGAGGTTCATGTTCAGAGCAAAAAGGCATTCCTCGGAGCAAAACTGCACTAAATGAAAGAAAGCAGCTGATTCTAATCAGGCTAAGGGGTTGTTTGAATGCTCTGAGAATCCTGATTCTGCTCTGCACTGCACCCTTCATCTCACACTTTTAAATTACAGATTAGACCTTTCTCCTCTCCAATGCCCCGATACTAACACACATGATGATTGACCTTATTAGGCCCATTACAGAATGATTGGTTTTAAAAAATATACGTCAACACTAACATTAGGGGAGCCACATGTTCCGAGCCATCCATGCTGCCTGTCTCAATGATCTCTTTGTTTTCTGTGTGCCAAGCAACCATTTATTAACTGAAAAATCTTCCTAATCTCCAACTTTCCTAATTATTTATATGTCCCAGCTGCTGATGGATTTCCTATCAGGAAGATGTTATTCCTTTGTGGGAAATGGGCTGATATTACTAAAGTCTTAAAGGGGTCTCTACTTGACACAGGACAGTAACCATTAAGAATCAAAATTTTTCTGCCACTAGGCATTGGTAAAGATAACATCTGCTACAATAGCGAGCTGCACAGACTAAAAGGCCCCCACACGTGAGTCTCAGCCTGTATATGTTTCACTTGCATACCAGTTGAGGTTATTCATGAAGGGCCCCATCTTCTCAACTTTGCCCCTTGCTTGAGGTGTAGTGATCTTCAGATTAAATTATCACTAGTCAGCCCTCGCCTTAAAAGGGGTGAACAGCCGACGGTCACCTAAAGTCTGGCGACTTTACTGTTACTCCCCCGAGTTGGCTACCTCAGCCAGAACTGCAGTTACAGAGTCACAGCTCACAGTTGATACATAAGCAAAGCCTTAGGCTGGAATCTCAGCATCATTCACGCTGGTGGGAGTTTCCCACCCCGTCACAGTAAATGGAGATTGGCCTGGCCGCCAAGTCCTCTGGCTTCGCTGCAGCAGGAGCATGGTGTGAACAGCAGGTAAGATTGCACCCTTAGTTCCCAATCCAAATCCATAGCCAGTCACTGTCCTGCTAAAAAAAAATCATTGACCACCAGGTGAAAACTAGACCACGCTTGCCTTCTCTAATACCTAAGTAAGCGAGCAGATGAAGGACTTGGACAAACTATTTCAGGGACTTCTGGATTGTGTCCCCAAAACATGAAGAGGTAAAAAGTCCCGTTTGAAAACACACTGACTTGTATAAAGTACTTCTGTGCTCAAAGTCCTTAATTCATTCAGAGTAAAGTGAGCACAGTTCTTATAAAAATTAAACTGAGAAGTTTGAAATGAACGAGGCAGCGCCCTTTTTAAAATCAAGCTGTGCTATGACAGAAAATTCTTGTGAGGATTCCATTAATTCATTGTCCACTCACCATATTGCTGGATGTTTAGTCTTGTGATCACATTCCTAAAACATTCTTGCAGCGTTTGACTGAGTATAGTGCTTTGTAAAGCGGTCCCCAGTCCCCGGCATGTCACCCTATCGGCTGCTTACATTCTGAGCCCATTGTCCTCTCACACAGATAGCCTCTTCAATATGAAGCAGATGGAAATAATTCAATCATTTTCCTTTTCCTTAGACCGAACTATTCACATTTGTTTTTGAAAAACATATGAAAGAAACATTTGCAGCTTTCCAGGCTGACACTCTAGCAGACTGTGACTGTTCAGGGCAGATATGACTCTGAAAGGACTCTCCCTTGGGCATGTGCTGAGACCACCCCCTCCCCCCTTCCAACTTCCTTGTTGAACACAACAGTCCTATTTATTAGCACGGTCATCACTGAGCTCTTCAGTGCTCTTTTCTCAAAGAAGTCATAAGATATAGGAGCAGAATTAGGCCATTTGGCCCATCGCGTTTGCTCCATCATTCGATCATGACTCAAGTCAGCTTATTATTTGTTCGTTCAAATTATCCTCTTTCTCCCTTATTCCAGGGAAATTTGGGAATCATGTCAAGGTCTACGTCATATCACTCTGCAAGTTAATCCACAGAGGCTGGATGTGATGTCCTCTCAGTTCAGGAGGAGGGACGGTGGATTCAATTCTCCTCTGGATCCCAAGCAGGGGAATGCTGAGAAGTTGTTTCACGCTCTCTTTACGTTGTCCTGCGTACATTTGGAATAGTAAGTTTCACAGGGTTAGATCTCCTGTCCCGCCCGTCACAGGAGGGATGGAAACATGACAGACCATTTCAAGGTTCATCGACCTCGGGCAGGTATTTCTGGTCCTGAGGCAGATGTGATTGGAGATTCTCATCTATAGAATGTTATAACTGACAAAACCACTAGAAACAATATGAAATCACAACAATGTCATGAATTGAATAATGAATTAACAAATTTGAAAATCATACTACAACTCTTGTAGAGACCAAAAGATTTTTTAAAACTTCAGTATTCCAGTTAATAGCTGAAAGGATAACACAATGGGCCTGATTTTCCTTCTTCATTCTAAGCGCTGAATCTAGGCACAATTCAGATCCTACTTAGAAATCTAGTCCCAGGCACCCCTATATGTACTTAGTCTGAAAAAAAATCGCGGGTCCAAATCGCACTGTGGGTGGGGCTTTTCACGCCCAAGCTGATTGGAGCTCTGAACTGTGCATGCGTAGTTAGAAAAACATTTGAAATCGCACACCCGTGTCAGATCACTCCCCGGGTGCAGAAAGCAGCCCAGGAGCGAAAAGCAGGACTGATGAACCCCATAGAGATCACTGTGCCCCTTATCCACACCCTCCTCCACTACCCAGACTGATCACAACCACCCACTGATTGCCCCCAGGATGGCAGCAGACCCTCCACCCCTTCCCCTCCCACCAGCGATCCATCTGCTCCCTGTACCAGTGAGTGATCAGGCCCCCTCCCCTGCCCATTTTCCCCTGCCCCCACTCTCCGCTCCCCCTAGAGATACATCTTATCCATCTCCCTCCTCTCCATCTCCCCCGGAGAATGATCTGGCCTTACTCACCACTCCCCTCCAGAGAAACATCTGACCTGCCTCCTCCTCTTCCTCCCTCACCACTGCCTCATTAGGGAATGATATGACCCACCTCTCCTCCCCCCTCCCCCACCAGATAACAATTGGCTCTTCACCCTCCCACCCAAACAACAATCAGCCCTCCCCCATTACCACCAGACTGCGATTGGCCCTCGCCCTGTCCTCCTCCCTCAACCAGGCAATTCACTACCCCTCCAACCAGACAACGATCAGGCCTCCCTCCCCTCACCAGAGAACAATCTGACCCACCTCACTCCTCCCCCTTATCACTGATCTGAGTCAGAGAGCTGTTGGAAACTTTGAACTCATTCTTCAGCAGCTGGAGCTCCAGATTCAGACTTTTATTCAACAGGTTCATTTTGGCATCATTCCAGATTGCCAAACATGGTGGTAAAAGGGAAACGCTGACAAAGCTGGGCAGGCAATTCATTAATGCAACTTGTTTCGGGTGCAAATTGATCACAACCATTCCCGGGTGTCGGTAAAGTGGCATCTGCGCAGGCGCAGATCACGTTCATGGCCTCAAACCCAACTTTACCATGTTTTCGCACCCATTTGACGCAATGGCAAAATAGGGACCAATAGGTTTTAAAACTTTCACTCTAACAAGAGACCAAAACCACTAATAACTAAACACTATCTTTGCAAATCATAATTTAAAGCACTGGGCAGAACTTTCCTCTGTTTGCGTTTATTTGCGTTCTTTACCTTTCTCAGCCTGGAATTTATAATCTCAGAACCATCTTTCGCAGTTCCACTATCTTCTGTGAGATTCTTCCTTTAGCACAAGCTGGGTGGATCTTCCAGCCTCATATTCATCACTGCATTGATTCTTTCAATCTGAATACAAACTCACTCTTGTTCCTGCCAGCCTGTGGTGAACTTTGGCAGCAATTAACCACACCGACCATGCCTGCAAATTGCTGCATCTCAGCTTGAAACATTTACGGTGTAATAATAAGGGTAACCAGGATATTTAACCATAAATGGTGGGGGGTTGGTGCATTATCAGTAAGATTAATCCTGAGTCAACCTCCCCACCCCTCCCCGCACCATTACACACTCTTCCAGCAGAGCTCACCAAATAGTGATTAAGAATGGGAATGTCGAATAATTGTTCCTTCCTTAAGCCAGGATAATGAGGTCAATTTTTGCATCCTTACTTGTGCTCTGGTTGACATGAGCTAACTGAAGACTGACCTGGGGGCTTCCCAATTTGTAAGGCTCAGATTAATACGACTGAGGCATGAGGAAAACTCGACACAATATGTTGGCAGAAGGATCAGTAATCACGCAGAAGTTAAATCTGATGATGTTTGTTCGATTAAGCAGAAGAATTAATAACTATAAGAAATCTAAACTGACAACCCAATTATGATCCTTCCAAAGACAATAATGTCACTTCAACATGACTGGTTTAACTTTTTTTTAATCAAAAGATTAATGCAAGTGTGCTGCATTGCAAGGAGCGCTCCATGAGGTTTTGAATTTTTAGAAATCAAAAATACGTACATAATTTAATCCTTCCCACAAAACAGTCCATGTTTGTGCCTAACTCCTTGCTGATGAACTACTGGAAAAAAATAAGGCGGCAGAACTCAAAGAATTTAAATTGAACCAAAAATATGCCAGGTTCTCTGAGCATGGGATCTCTCCTCATTGCCCCACAAAAATCTCAGCAAAAAATGCATAAAAATCCCAAAGACCTGACAGAAATGACAATTTACGCTATTTCCCTTGGGTTTCCAAAGGTGCCCATGATGTGGAGATGCCGGCATTGGGTTGGGGTAAATACAGTAAGAACTCTCACAATACCAGGTTAAAGTCCAACAGGTTTATTCACAGAACAGAACTCCTACTTACCTGATGAAGGAGCAGCGCTCCGAAAGCTAGTGGCATTTGCTACCAAATAAACCTGTCGGACTTTAACCTGGTGTTGTGAGATTTACTGTGTTTCCAAAGATACTATAGACAATCAAGAGTCCCTGTGGAAATTCATCCTCATGTTTAAATTCAATTACATAAATACCTTTATAGACCATCTTAACAATTTATTTTATATACATTACTATCTTAAAATTGAACATTATGTTTTGCATCAATAGATTAAACTGCTGCGTTATAAAATGACAGGTCCAAACAATAAAATTGCTTCTATAACATTACTGTAAACTCAGTAAGGTTGGCAGAAAAGTCCATGTGCAATCATCTTTCATAACATTCCATAATGTGTGGAAGCAGTATTTGAGGCCAAGCGTCCAGTAAATAAATTAAAATACAAAACAAAAAACATTCAGAATCCTTAAACTGGGCAGGCTGGAAGTTATAGAAATATAGTTTTTTTTCAGCATAGGAAGCCATTCGCCTCTTCACTTTTGTGCTGGCTATCCAAAGATATTCTCCCATTCTCAAACTCTCTCCTCATCAATCTTTGAACCATGCGTTACCTGAAAATTTTCTCTTTAAAGATGCAATATTCTTTTCCTGAACCATTCCCAACGGCAAAGCAAAAGTTTCTCCTAATCTTTCACCGCATCTTCTTAGTTTTAAATTGATGAGTCCTTGTCACTGACTCCTCAGTCAATATTCTTTTCCTATTTCATAGGCCAAAGCTCTAAGAACATTGAAGAAACATTTTTACTATCCAGGATAATGCAGATCACTTGACTGGCATCCCAACCACCCTCTTCAACATCCATTCATTCCACACAGTGACAGCAGTGCATACCATCTACAAAATGCAATGCAGCAACCCACCTACAACAGCACCTTCCAAATCTACAAACCCTATCACCTAGAAGGATAAGGACAACAGATGCATGGAAGTACCACCACCAACATTCCTCCCCAAGCTGCACAACATCCTGATTTAGAATATTATCCCCATTGTTTCACAATTGCTGGGTCAAAATGCTGGAACTTCCTTCCTAAGAGCAATACGGATGTACCTACACTATATAGATTGCAGCGACTCAAGAAGGTAGCTCAACAATACCTTCTTGAAGCCATTAGGAATGGGCAATAAGAATTGGGCTAACCAATGATGTCCACATCATGTGAAAGAATAAATAATATCCCTACAAAATATCAAAAATCATTATTTATAAAAGAACAGGATTGAAAAACTGTCCAGAGTCTCCATTATCTTTAGCATTATTTTCAACAGCCTAGAGTTCTGTTATTTTTTATTTAGAACTATTTCTTTTCTACAATCATTTCCAAAAAATGGTTATGTACCCTCCCCTACAGCTACATTCTTACCCAATGTAAAATAATAATATCTCATTAATCTCCTAGCTATGTACAAATAGCCCACCTGGCTTGTAAAAGCTTAATGAAGGATAAGGAAGTAAATATTGACAAAATCTGGAGTCCAAAGGTATACTGATACCTAACAATATTTAAGGGGGAGGCAATAGTCTAGTGGTATTAACTAATGTTATATTAACTCAACTAATATTCGAGAGACCCAGATTCAAATCCTACCATTGCAGGCTGTGGGATTTGAATTCAATTAAAAAATATTTGGAACTAAGAATCTACTGATGACCACAAAACCATTGTCAGAAAGTGGTTCACTAAAGTCCATTAGGGGTGGAAATCTATTGTCCCTACCCTGTCTGGCCTACATATGACTCCAGACCCACATCAATCCGGTTGATTCTTAACTATGCTCTGAAATAGCCGATCAAACCATTCAGTTCAAGGGCAACTAGGAATGGGCAATAAATGCTGGCCAGCTAAGTGGCACCCATGTCCCATAAACAAATTTTAAAAAAACTCCCATCACTTTCTGACAAGTCCTGCAACCACACATTGTGTTTTGCATTCCTCTGGATGCAACCAATGAGATCAAAAGGCGGACCCCGACATTTGGACAGCCCAAGAACTCTATTAATTTTGCCCAGGTTTCCACCCCGGAGAAGGCATTCTGATTTACCTGAACACAGGGTTGACCACCAAGGTACAAACTATTATCGCACAAGCCAGAGGGTGGCCAGGCATGTGAATAGAAGTTCAAACTATTTCTAGATATTGATCTTGTAGCATCCTTTCAGATTCACTTTTTTAACCATTCATTCATGTGATGTGAACATCGATGGTGAAGCCAATATTTATTACTTGATTGCCTCTGAGAAGGTGGTGGTGATCCGCCTTCTTGACCTACTGGAGTAACATGATGTAGGTACATTCATAGTGCTGTTAAGTAAGAGATTCCAGGATTTTGACCCAATAACAATGAAAGTACTACAGAAGCAATGATGTATGAGCTGGAGGGGGACTTGCAGATACTGGTTCCATAAATTTGCTTTCCTTGTTATTTCAGGAGAACAGAGATCGTAGGTTTAAAGATATTGTTGAAGAAGCCTTGAAAAGTTGCTATGGTAAAGCTTGTCGATAGTACAGACTGTACCACTGTGTGCTTGTGGTGAAGTGAGCAAGTGAATGTTTAAGGTGGTGGACGGAATGCCAGTCAAGTGACTTCTTTGGCTTGGATTGTGTCAATTTTTTTGAGGATTATTAGAACAGGAACTCATTTAGCAAGTGAGAAGTTTTCTATTACACTATTGACTTGTGCCTTGTAGACAGTAGATAGACTTTGGGACTTCAGGAGGTGAATTATTTGCTGCATAACTCCTAATCTCTGACTGCCTCTGAGCTGACAGTATTCCTCTAGCTGCTCCAGTTAAGTTTCTGAATGATGGTAACCCTGATTTGCTGGTGTTGTTGGTGGGGTTTTCAGCAATGGTAATGCTGTTAACTGCCATGGGGAAATGGTTAAATTGTCTCTTGTTGGAAATGGTCACTATCTGACAGTTGTGTGGTGTGAATGTTGCCACTTTTCAGCCCAAGTATGAAGAGTAGCTAGGTCTTGCATGAAAACACAGGCTGCTTCAGTTTCTGATTGGTTGTGAATGCAATCCATCAGCAGATATCAACATTCTATCCTCATGATGGAGGGAAGGTTACTGATGAAGCAGCTGAGGACATTACCCTGAGGAACTTCTTCAGCAAAGTTTTTGGCCGTGATCACTAGCCTCCAACAACCACAACTGTCTTCCTTCGTTCTCAGGATGACTCCGACCAGTCTAGAGCTTTGCCCCGATTCCCATCAGCTTCAATCTTGCTGCGCTGTTGTCAAGAATTATCACTTTACTTAGTCTTCTGTCCATATTTGGACACAACTTGCGAAGAGATCTGGAGCCAAAGGGGTTGGGGCAGATCCCAAACAGAGGACTGATGAACAGCTTATTGCTGACTTAGAGCGCCGTTTGAAAGCTATCAACTGCACCTTCCATCACTTTGCTAATAACTGAGGAGAGACTGAAGGGGCAGTAATTGACTGGGTTGGATTTCTCCTGCCTTTAATGAACAGAACATAATTTTCCACATTGTCGGGGAGATGTCAATATTATAGTTATATTGTTGCATGCGAGGTCCAAGCCCAGTTAGTTCTGGAGCTTGTCTTGAACAAAGAGAGATATTATTTGCTATCTCCTGCCTTCAGCCCTTTCTTAATATCACATGGAATGAATTGAACTGCTCAAAGACTGGCATGTATGATGGGGACATTAGGAGGAAGCCAAGGTGGATGGCCTATTTGACATGTCTGCTTGAAAATAGTTGCAAAAGCTTCAGTTTTGTCTTTTTCACTGACAATGCAGGGCTTTCCCATCAGTGAGAATGAGGGTTTGTACAGCTCCTCCTTCTCCATCCAGTTGTCTAACTGTCCACCACCATTCACAACTGGATGTGGCAAAACTGTAGTGCTCTGATCAGATCTACTGGTAGTGGGATTGCTTAGCTTTGTCTATCACATGCGACTTTCAGTGTTTAGCCCCAAGTTATAGCTTCTCCAGGTTGACATCTCATTTTTAGGTATGGCTGGTGCTGCTCCTAGCATTCCTTTCTGCAATCTTCATTGAGCCAGAGTTGATCCCTTGGCTTGATGGTAATGGTGGAATGCGAGGTATGTGGACCATGAGGTTACAGATTGTGGTTAAGTACAGTTCTGCTGTGGCTAATGGCCCATAGCTTATCATTGCTGCCCAGTTTTTAACAGAGTAGCTCTGTTCAAAATCTACTTCATTTAGCAAGGCCATTGTGCCACACAACATAATGGCAGATACCCTCAATGTGAAGCTAGCATAAGGATGATGCAGCCATCACTCCTGCCAATAGCGCCATGAACAGATACACCTGTGGCAGATGAATTAGTGAGTACAACGGCAACTCTGTTTTTTCCCTCTTCCTATTTCTCTCAGCACCAGCCTCAGACTAGACTTGTAGTTATATCTTCAGGACTTGGCCACCTCAATCAGTACTGATGCTACTGAGCAATTCTTAGTGATGAGCTCCTCCACCGAGAGTATATTCTGTGCCCCACATGCCCTCAGTATCTCTTCCAGACAGTGCACAACAGAGCTGAGCTGATTCATCAACTGAGGAGTGGCAATGGGTGGTAATCAGCGAAAGATTTCCTTGTCCACGTTTGACCTGATCCATGAGGCTTTATGGAGTCTGCAGTCAACGTCGAGCACTCCCAAGATGATTTCCCCCCAATTGTATACTGCTGTGCTGTCACCTCCAGTATAGCCATCCTGCCAGTGGGACAAGATGTACCTAGGGATGGTGACAGTGGCGTCTGGGACATTGCAAGGTATGATTTGATTCGATGACTATAACTATGTCAGAATGTTGCTTTCCAAGCATGTGGGACAATTCTCCTAATTTTGGTAAAAATTACCAGGTGCTGTTAGAAAAACTTTGCAGAATTCACTGAACCGGTATCACTTTCTCATTTCTGGTATCTAGATTGATGCTGGATAACCCATCTGGTTTTATGATTATTCAAATTTTCTATAGTCTTTTGGTGCAGCTGAATGCTTGTTTAGTTATTACAGAAGACATTTAAGAATCAACCACATTATTGTGGGTCTGGAGTCACATGTTGTCTTTTTTCTGGATGCATCATTGTAACTTTATCACAGGCCTCCCTTTTAAGTTTCAGTGCGGTTTTAACCTATGCAGTTCTGTTCTTCAGTGTAACCTTTTTTGACATACATACACATATTATTTTGTACTCTACCCATCTTATATTTGAGGATTTTAGTTGAATTGTTTTTGCCCATAATTTGGACCATGTCTCTTTTTATTTCATTGAAATGTTTCAATTTTTCAATTGCAATTTCCTAGTTGTTTCCCCACTTTATTTCAAATAAATAAAATAATGTTTTCTTCTTTGCAAGACTCAAAAGCATTTGATCAAGGAAGTATTGCTGAATGCATCTTAAATAGTATTTGCTCATTCCATACAAAGCTTGTTCCAGTCTATATGGGATAGTTAAAATTTCTTGGGCTTCTTGCCTATCCCTCTGAACTGAATGCAAATTCTTTCTCCACCTCATTCCACTGTCCGGTGGTTCAACAATTAAATACATTCTTTCCCATTTCTTAATGGATTTTAATACAACCCACTGCATATGATTTTCCTTTAAGCAGCATGACAGAATCCTTCACTGTGGAAGGATTACACTGTGCTTTTCTCTCATCCCCATCTGTCCTAATAATGTTGTAGCCAAGAACTTTCCACTCCTTGTTCTGTTCAAATCTAATCTTCATTATAACTAGTTCTAATGACCGTTTACTAATGTCCTTTATGGAAGGAAATTGCCATCCTTACCTAGTCTACGCATGACTCCAGAGCCACAGCAATGTGATTGACTCTTAACTGCCCTCTAAAATGATCTTGCAAGCAACTAGGGATGAGCAGTAAATGCTGGCCAGCCAGAAATGCCCATGTCCTACAACTGATTTTGATCACTCTCTTCCCTAGGATTTGCATTTACCACAACTTCAGTGTTTTTAAATCTCTGACTACCTCAAGCCATCTTTCCGTTTCTCTTCTGATTACTGATATTAATTGTGTGAAAATGTTAAATATTCAACTTGGATTATAACTTGTGACCATACAACCCTCCTGGACTATGATATTAAATCTGGAAACTGGGAATGGAAGCATGGTCCATTGGTTTGGAAATGTTAGATACAAGAGGATTTGTGAGTGGTTTCATTATACAGAAGTGTAAAACAAAATTTGTTTTTGAAACTTCCCAAACTAGCTGTTATGTTAAATAATGTGGTTGACAGAAAGCTGCCTTTGCCTCCATTCTTGATGTTCCAATTTAGCCCTTCCCTGCATGTCATGTTCTTATAAAAAAGAACAAGAGCCAAATCTCAAACAATTAATCTACATTACTGGTATGAGCATTTTAGATTAACTGAGAGAGAGAGATCTAGTTCAATTCAGATTTGTTACATTCACCCCTTTAAAGAAAAAGCCAGTGAGTGTATGCAGAACGGCCATAAATTCTTGGCATAATATTGTACACACTTGTGCATGTTCAATAAGCTATTGTGGTTTAACAAAATATAAAAGGGGTGGCATAGTGGCACAGTGGTTAGCACTGCTGCCTTACTGTTCCAGGGATCTGTGTTCAATTCCCGGATTGGGTGATTGTGTGGAGTTTGCACATTCTCACTGTGTCTGTGTGGGTTTCCTCCCAGGATGCATAGATTAGAGGGATTAGCAGTGCAAATATTTGGGGTTATGGGGATAGGGCCTGGGTGTGATTGTTTTCAGTGCAGACTCAATGGGCTGAATGGCCTCCTCCTGCACTGTAGGGTTTCTTTGATTCTATGAAAACTTTGTAGTTAGAAAGAAAGTACCTTGAGTTAATGTTAAAAGGAGTACTGTTTTCATCGTAAGAGTGTTAGAGAAAACTGCTTTTGAAAGTGGGAACAGTTAGGCAGTGAAGCGAGGTGCGTTTTTTTTTAAACAATAATTCTATCTGCGTTTTGCTTCTATACAAGGCAGAAATGTCTAAGAAGCATTTAAAGTGAATCTGTCAAACAATATTTTTCACTGTGAAGATTGTTCTCTTTAACTGTTAGTTAACTTTAACCTCCTGTGGAATATGAATGAAAGTTAAGACACAGCCTTGCATGGTGGGGATTCATTCGCTGAGTAGAGAACAAGTGAGATCTGTAAGTGAACCTAAAGTAGATTGGAGAATACTGGACATTGCCAGCATTTCTTATACAGTAATATGTGATTCAGTTGGGCTAAAAAAACTAAAGGAAACATACAGCTTATTTATGATTTATTTACTGGCTACATCTGTAACCAAGTCCATCACAAACTTGATAACATGAGGGTAAACCTATGACTGAAACCTTCACAGAGTCCAAAAGATTATCAGCTGAGAGGCACATGTAAATCCAAAATCAATCATTAAATAAATTTGAACTTTTGACCAAATTCAAACACAGTGAGGATGGGGAGATATTAGCCTGGAGCAGGTTTTGCACAGGTGGGGTCAAGGTCAGAGCTTTGTCCCATCCCAGTGCCATCAATTCCCTTTATATTCCAGTGTCTGGGCTCCATGCCACCTAGTTAAGGTAGTGATGGGGGAAAGAAAATGGTAAGATTTCAAAGAGTGCAGTGACGTGGCTCTTCGGGGGGGGGGGGGGGGGGTATATTTCAAGGCCATATGATTAGCGAGAACCCTATGGATCACTTGAGCAGGAAGCTGAGCCAATTGTCAGGGCGTCATATATCACAGAAGGGACTCGCAGTTGGAGCCAGGGAGTTAAGCAATCGCATTGGTAATCTAGTCTGACCTTGCTGTATACATATATTTGTCGGCAATAAAGCCTTTTTTTGTTAAAGCCACATCAAGTCATCACATTAACAGTGGGCCATCCTATTCCAGCTGGGCAGAGTGGTTTAAAATTACTATCATGTTCTGACTCATACGCAGCCTAAACTACTTAACCTCTGTAAATTTATCTAAAAGATTGGAATAAACAGGTTTTAGAAAGTTTTTACAAAAAACAGACCAGCTGCTTTTTAGTTTGCCTCTGGTTCCTACTTAGTTTATAGGCAAGGGAATAGGAGAATTGCGCAGCACACTTCAGAAGTACCCTACACAATTCTCCGATTCTCTCAGCCTATCTATCTACAAAAGCTAGCCATGCACAGTGTTGTCTAATTACCTGCCTTGCTTCCCTCTTCCTCTTGTGTATGTTATATGAAGTAAATTGCTTGTTTCTTCAAATAAATCAATTAAATTTTACCTTTATTATGTACTGACAACATAGGGTGCTGTGAAAATAGAGGAAGAAGGAAAATAAAATCTGGGTGGTACGGTGGCACAGTGGGTTAGCACTGATGCCTTATAATGCTAGGGACCCAGGTTCAATTCCAGCCTTGGGTGACTGTGTGAAGTTTGCACGTTCTCCCCATATCTGTGTGGGTTTCCTCCAGGTGTTCCCATTTCTTCACACAGTTCAAAGGTATGCAGGTTAGGTGGACTGGCGGTACTAAAATTGCCCCTTAGTGTGTTAGGGGGATTAACATTTAAATATGTGGGGTTATGAGGAAAAAGCCTGGATGGGATTGTTGTCTACACAGGCTCGATGGGCCAAATGGTCTCCTGCAGGGATTCTAATTTAAAGCCTATAAGATATTGTACCTAAATGTAGATTTTGGAGTAAAATTTACCAAACTCAAAATTCCCCTGCACACACCTTAACAATTCCTTCTGCCCAACCCAAAAACACAGAAATTATAGTAAGAGGGTCCTTTCAGCATTAACACTCGGGACTGCTAACACTATATAGCACTTTTCTACATCAACAACAGAACTTGATTTTTTTGTTTTGAAGTAATTTTCCTCCTCATAGCCTGAGTATTCTATCTTCGTTCCACCAGATCGGGAGAGATTTTCACGTTGAATGAAAATCTGTCTGTAACTACTCCAAAGCACCCGAGTGAATTTTTCTGGGTGCAGAATTGACATCTCCTGGAGGTATCAAATAAGAGCCGACCTGGAAAAATTGTGGCATTTTCAAGACACTGATTTGTGAGCAGAAGCAAACATCAATTTGGTTAGAGCAATACAATGGCAGTGCATTCCTCTAATATATTTCAGCTTTGCTCTCATTGCAACTCTGATGTACGTAATCAGTAGAAAAAAAGATGTTACATTTATATGGCCTCCCAATTCTACTGATACTCCACAGCCATTGGCCTACTTTTAAATTGCACTCACTGGGCAGAATCAATGTTTCATTTTTTCCAATAATCTGAGCAACACTTAATTCAGTGAGCCATTTCTAAAAGGGTGCCACAGTGCATCCGATAGATACCACTCCAAGGTTAAAATGAAGCTGTAGTAATCTGCAGTGGTTCAAGGCTCACCACTATCTCATGTGACATGGCCAACCACAACCACATCCTGTGAAAGAATAAAAATCTCCATGGCACAAATCAGAATTGCGATAGGGTTGCTCTCCACTTGCTTAGATGATTGCAGTTTTAACAACACTCAAGTGGCTTAACATATTCCAGGACAGGGAGAGGAACAAAAGAACTGATTTATAGAGGTGAGGTGACATTGTGGCATCAAAGGATGTTAACAAATGAAACCAATGGGAATCAGGAGGAAAGTCTCCAGTGGTTGCAAGCATTCCCAGCACAAAGGAAAATGGCTGTGGTTGTTCGAGGTTAATCTTCTCAGAGGCAGGACAACATACTAGTGTAGTTTGTCCGGCCACTTTAACAACTTCATCAATAATCTTCCTTCTATCAAAAAGGTAAAAGTAGCTATGTTCTCTGATGATTGCAGTATCATTCACACCTCCTCAGAAACCAAAGCAATGTGTTCGCCAGCAGCTACAGTTGGTCAGCAGTTCCTTGGGTTGATAAGTGACAAGTACATTCATGCCACAAGCCTATCAGACAGTGACCATCTCCAGCTACAGAGAATCTAACCCTTTTGATGTTCAACAACATTACAATCATTAAATTCTCCATATTGGAAAATCCCATTGACTGGAACTGCACTGGACTAGCCACATAAATACTGTGGAGCAGTCCAGAGGCTGGGAATTCTGTGACGAGTAATTCATCTCTGACTTCTCAAAGTCTGCTGACCATCTGGTCTGCAGTGGACCAAGACAGCAGTGGCTCACCACTATCTCATGTGACGTAGCCAGCAATACCCACATCCTGTAAAAGAATAAAAATCTGCATGGCACAAACCAGAACTGTGATGGATTGCTCTCCACTTGCTTAGATGATTGCAGTTTTAACAACACTGCCCAACACATTCCAAGATAAAGCTGCCCACGTGATCGGCTTGATGTACAACAACAGCAGTGTGTACCATCTACAAGATGCACTGTAGCAACTCACCAAGGCTCTTTTGACAACACAGTCAAAATTCATAACCTCTACCATCTAGTAAGAATGGGGCATCAGATACAAAGGCTCACTACCACCTGGAACTTTCCCTCCAAGCCACAAACTGTCCTGACTTGGAAATATGTTACTTTCCTTCACTATCTTTGGGTCAAAATGCTCCCTAGCACATGTATATACCTATACCACAAGGACTGCAGAGGTACAAAAAGATGGCTCACCACCATCTTCTCAGGAGTAATAAACAATGACAATACAGAGTAAAGGAAAGAGATAGAGAATTTGGTAAACTGGTGTGGCGACAATAAGCTTTTCTTCAATGAGAATAAAATGGAGATATCAATTTCAGAAAGCGTAATGGAGGACATGCTCCTGTTTACGTCAATGAGAACAAAGATAAATGGTCGGGAACTTCAAGTTTCTCGGTATCCAGATCACCAACAGATTGTCCTGGTCTCACCTTGCCGACACTATAGTTAACAAAGCTTACCAACGTCTCCACTTTCTCAAGAGGCTAAGGAAATCTGACATGTCCTCTCTGACTCTCACTAACTTTTACAGGTGCACCATAGAAAGCATTCTTTCTGGTTGTATCACAGCTTGGTATGGCTACTGCTGTCCAAGGCTGCAAAAACATACAAAGGATCATTAATGGTGCTCAGTCCATCACACAAACCAGCCTCCCTCCCATTGACTCTGTATACATTTCCAGCTGCCTCAGAAAGCAGCCAGCATAATCAAGGACCCACGTACCCAGGAAATACACTCTTCCACCTTCTCCTCTTGGGGAAGGGATACAAAAAGTCTAGGACATGTACTCATCAACTCAAGAACAGCTTCTTCTTTGCTGCCATCAGACTTTTGAATGGACCTACCTCATATTAAGTTGATCTTTCTCTACACTTTAGCTATGACTGTCACACTACATTCTGCAATCTCCCCTTTCCTTCTCCATGTATGGTATGCTTTGTCTGTATAGCACGCAAGAAACAATACTTTTCACTGTAGGTTAATACATATGTGACAATAATAAAATAAAAATAACAGCCTTCCCAGCAATCTGCCCTATCCAGGACTGAATAATTTTTAAAAAGCAACAGCGATTTTCACATACAGACTAAATATAACTAGATAATTGAAGACTATAAGATTCCCTCATTTCAAAGTCTGGACTGAATCATTAACACAGAGTTTAAGAATACACACCTGTCAAGCAGGTGCCCATTCCTATTCGAAAAGTTTTGATTAATTTACAGTGATAAGTTAAACAAAAGGACAAAGATGGAAAACCTGATGTAAGGCAGACATTTCCTGTTTCAAAAATAGCAGAATTACCTTAAGTCAGCAAAAAAAAAATTAGAAATGTCGTAAAAGCACTTTTTAATTGCATTATTAACCTGCAAACTAGCAGCAGTTTGTTGTCAAGAGAATTAGGCAAGAGCTGGCTCTTTAACTTCACTGTGAGACATAAAAGTAAAGTAAAGAAACAAAGAGGTCGATAAGGCCAGACAAAAGGACCTCCTCCATCTCCATCCTTCCATGTGGGAGTGAAACCTGTAGCCCGCCTGCAGCTGAGGTAGAAATGCCTCCGCAAACCCTGGCTGCATTTGCTTTCAATTAGTTCCAGGTGTTTCTACTGGGTACAGGGAACAGTGAAGGCTGACAGCAGCATCTACCACTCACAACACCAAACAACAGCAAACCAATCACAACCACACTTCATTGTTTGGCTGTAGACAAAGGCACACTGTATAGAGAGTGACGGACTGCCCTGCTTGCCCTAGCCCAGGGATGCAGAGAAGGAAAATGGTCAAGAATATCAATGAACTGAGCAATAATCCATATGCAAATTGGAAAGCTGGAGAGAAACAGCAAAACAAGGCTGTCTTTTTACACTTCCTTTAATCAAAAGATTCAGAGACCCAGTCTGGGTGTGACAGAGCTAAATTAAAAAAGTACAAGAACAGTATTAAGACATTTAGAATTGCAGAGATTTACAATCTTTTAGGATAACTTTTTAAAAATAAAGCCAAGCACAACGTGATCACATTTTCATAGGGGAAAAAAACACTTTTAAAACTTGTATAAAAGCTAGTCCTGCAGCAAATAGCCAAATATGGTTACATTTGCATTTAGTTAATATTAAAATTTTTTTCAGCATTTGTCTAATAGAATCCAACTGTTCATTTCAGCATGACATCAGCTCACAGTGTTGGATATGCCTGTGTACTGATGAAAATAAGGGGCCCTTCAGAATGCTGAAAAGTCAGCTTTCACCAAGGTGCCCACACAGTAAGGAAGCAGAGTTGTGCTGTTATTACCTGCAACACGCAGTGCCTTCCTCTCCCCTCCATTCCGGTGTCTATTTCCCAGACAAGCCTTCCTATTAGCTGAACTGCTGCTAACAGTAGTTTTGGACTCGGATACCCACCGGGGCTTCCCACAACTGACTCACATGACCTTCACAGCACACTTCCAGCTAACAGGATTGCAGAATGCTGACAGGCTGGGCTGGGTCGGCATGGCAACTGTTGTCCCTGCTTTGCAATTCTGGGAAGGTTCCATGAAACAGCGTATGCCTTTTGATTAAAAAAAAAGTTTTGCAAGAGCTGTGCTCCACCTCCCTCTCTGAGGCAGCATGAGCTTACAAATAAGTCTCCCCTCCAAGTGACACATCTCAAGCCATCACGTTCATTTTTTGTCGCGTGTAGACAGAAGCAATAAAGCATTGCCAGCAGTCTGTTCATGGGATATGGGATGAAGTATATCACCTCTGCTAGGTTACCTTGTCTTGGATTAGTATTAATACACACGCTTTCCCTTTATGTGATGAAATCAGATGAATAATGCTATTGTGTTGCAAGTATTTACAGACATGCCCAGTACCCACCCAAAACATGTTCAATGCGTTTCTTTCTTCGCTTCGCCAAATTTTGAGTGTTTGGTTCCAGGCATTTTCATCTCCTTATTAAAATTGATCTGATAAACCATTTATAATGCTCCCTCATTTCCTTTGGTGATTGTTTTGATGTGGTTACTGGGGTGAAGGATGACAGCATCAATAAGTATGGCACTTTCTATTTTGTGTTTGCACCTAATACTAACATTAAATCTGCCCAGGTCAGATACAATAACTGGAGTTAAGTTTGAGTTTAGTTTCTCTCTACATACTTTGTCTAAATTTTGAATATTTTTATCAAATCTCCTCGCAGCCTTCTTTTCTCTCAGGAAAACAGTCTGAGCTTCTCCAAACAAACTTCATAACTAAAGTTCCTCATCCCTGGAACCACACTAGTAAAATGTTTCTGCACTCTCTCCAATACCTCCATATCCTCCCTAAAGTGCGGAGCTAAGAATTGGACACAATATTCAAGTTGAGGCCAGACTATTGACTTATGCAAGTTCACCATATCCTCTTTGCTTTGGAACTCTATGTCCCTATTGATAAAGCCCAAGAGTGGAATTTTCCAAATTCTTCCTGTTGTCTCCAGCAGGTAAAGCAGAGAGCAGCCTGCCAGATGCCTTGTCGGGCTTTCCCACCATATTTTTAAACACTTTGAAAAGAAAAGTGAAAGGAAAGGAGTCCCTTCACTTCCCAAGATTGCTACACAAGCAATCTTGGCTTCTGAAAGATCATGACACCCCAATCTGAAGAAATTAAAAATAGGAAAAAAAACCCATCCCCCACTGCCATGGACACGGAACCCCCACCCCCAACTCCCATGGAATGCATTGATACTTCTCTGGCACAACTGGGCACTGACCCCTAACACTGTCCACACACTGTCCCAACACCTACCTCCTGGCATTTCTCCCTGATGGAGCTGTTTATCACTGCCCTGAAACTGCCAGATGGCAATGTCCAAACACCAATGGGCAATGCCAGAATGCAGTGTCAGGAGGCAGTTCTAGAGGTCAGTACCAGAGAACAGTGCCTGGGACAGTCATGGCACTGCCTGAGCATTATCCTTTCTTACATGGGGGCTGTAATTTCTTGTGCACCCTGGCAAGATCTGTTCATCAGTTCCCCATTCTTCAAAGTTGATTATAAACTTGCCAATGTGACGGGGGAGGTGGGGGCAGCAATGGTGGAGGAATTCTCTACGTGGGAGGATGATCCAACAGGGAGCTGCTATGCATATGTTAATACATTCAAATGGAGCTCATATCAATGCATGGCAGGAACTCCGTTACGTCACTGTCAGGGGGCAAAGACAAAAAAGGCTGAGGAGATTCTGCTGGCGTGAAAAATGTTTTAGAATTCTCCCCTTAATTCCCTGCCCCCTCCACTATTCCCATGTGCCAAAATAGGGGCAGAAAATCCCCTCTTGCTCCCTTAGGATATTGTCCATCTATCAACTGTCCTCTCATCCTGTCCTGTCTGTCACCTTTAATGACTTACATACATATACACCCAGTTCTTCAATCCTGTACCTTTCAGTTGTACACCCTATTTTATGCTGCCTCTCAATGTCCTTTTTTCACCAAACTGAATTATGTCACATTTCTCCTCATTGAACTTTATCCCCATTTTGTATCACCCATAAAGATTCTTCTGTACACCAAGGTCAAGGTCATTAATATATGTCAGGAAAGGCAAAGGTCCCAACACTGACCCCTAGGGGACTCCAGTACAAACATTCCTCCAGCCTGAAAATTTTCCATTAGCCATTACTCACTGTGTTCCATCACTTAGCCAATTTTGTGTCCACGTGGTTACTGTCCGTTTTACTCTATAAGCAATATCTTTGCTCACAAGTCTATTGTGCAGCACCCTACCAAACACTTTTTGATTTCAACAGTCACTTTGTAGTAAAGCTGAAAAGTTATTGCTCAGTACATCCTACTTCCAGCCATCAAAGCTCAGAGGTTCAGCCATTGTGGCAATATTCCTTGACTTTCTATAAGTTTTATCACCTTTACAAAGGAAAAAATACTTCTCAGAATTAACAAAAGAGGAAAATTCTAAGACAGATATAAAAATAATTAAAAAGTGAAGCCTAGAAATAAATTCTTTTACATAAATTTCAGAATATGGAATTTTCTGCCACAAACTACTGGTGAATTCTTTTAAAAGGAAGTTGGATTTTTCCTCAAAATAGGAATATCAAAAGATATGGGATTGGGTGACTGGCAGTAGAGTGAGTTGCTTATTTCTGAAGTGATGGTCAATTTCTGTGCTGTTACATTCTCTGTTACGCAAGAATTGAAACACTTTAAAAATGGGAAAATTCAAATATTGTGAAACTTTTTGAACTTACTATTTTTGCATCCTGTGCATTCAAACATACTTCAACATCAATAATGCTGAGATTCATCTTATTCAGATATTTTTCTCAGAACGTTATTCATTGGGGCTACTAATAAAAGCCGGAGTTACATTCTAATGCTCCCACACTTGAGCTATCTCACCACACACTCCCTGTGAATGCTGCTCCCAACTGAGTGTGAGATTAACTTTCTACTTCAGAGCATCTTTTGATGTTGCAAACAATGTCAGAACCAACAACGAATTATGCAGCATCTTTAACTGGTAAATGTCCAAAGACACTTCACATGGACATTATCAAACACATGGCACGGTGGCACAGTAGTCAGCACTGCTGTCTCACAGCACCAGGGACTCAGATTCAACTCTGATCTCACATCACTGTCTGTGTGGAGTTTGCAGATTCTCTCCGTGTCTTTCCTCCGGATGCTCTTGTTTTCTCCCACAGTCCAAAGATGTGCGAATTAGATTGACTAGCCATGCTAAATTGACCCTACTGTCAGGGGAATTAGCAGCGTAATTATGTGGGATTACGGGAATAGGGCCTGGTGGGATTGTGATCAGTGCAGACTCCATGGGCCAAATGGCTTTCTTCAGCGCTGTAGAGAATCTGTTCCATTCTAGAAATGATACTGAGGCAAATAAGGAGTATTAAGGCAGATTCTTTCATGGAATGTGAGCATTCATGAAAGGCCAGCAATTGTTGCTCATTCATATTTCTCTTGAACGGAATGGCTTGCTGGGCCATTTAAAAGGGTAGTTGAGTAAACCACATTGCTGTGGGTATGAGCCAGACCTGGTAAGGATAGCAAATTTATTTCGCTAAAAGACATTAGTGAATCAAATTGGGTTTCAGATAGCTTCATGGTCACCATTACTGAAACTAGCTTTATATTCCAGAACTCAAATGACTAAAAGCTTGGTCAAAGAGTAACTGGAAGGAGGAAAGTTAGGTCAAGGGTGGATAGGCTTAAAGTGGGTACTTCAAATAATATAAAACTTTGGCAGCTGAAAACATGGCACCATATCCTAAATTCTATTCTTCACAAACGTGGCAGTTTCTATTCCCCTTAGTGCCCACCCTGTGTGCTAGAATTCAAACTCAAGATGGGAGCATTGTTGTGAAGGCCAGTACTTGTTGCCCATCCATAACTGCTCCTGAGAAAGAGGTGGTGAGCCATCTTCTTGAACTCTGCAGTCCATCAGGTGCAGATACACCCATTGCTGTTTGGAAGAGAGTTCCAGGTTTTTGACCAAGCAACAGTAAAGGAATGGTGATTATATTTCCAAGTCAGGATATGTAGCATGAAGGGATACTTGCAGGTGATGGTGTTTCCATGCATCTGCTGCCCTTGTCCTTCCAGGTGGTAGAGCTCATGGGTTTGGAAGGTACTGTCAAAGCAGGCTTAGTGAGTTCCTGCAGTGCATTTTGTAGATGGTCCATATTTATGCCACGATGCATCAATGATGGAGGAAGTGAATTGAAGGTGATGGGTTAGGTATCCAATCAAGTAGGCTGTTTTGTCCTGGATAATGTTGAGTTTCTTCAGAGTTGATAAGTGAAAATATCTTCCCTTAATATTCAGTGGCATCACCACTGTCCACCTCCACTGTCAACATCCTGGGTGTTACCATTGATCAGAAACAGAACTGCATCAACCATATAAAAGTTGTGCCTACAAGAGTAAGTCAGAGGCTGGGAATTCTGTGGTGAGTAACCCACCCAAGTCTCTCCAGTATTTATAAGGCATAAGTGAGGAGTGTGATGGAATACTCTCCACTTACCTGGATGAGTGCAGCTTCAACAACATTCAGGAAGCACAACACCATCCAGGACAAAGAGGTCACTTGATTAGCACCTCTTATACAAACATCCACTCTCTACCATTAACACACAGTGGCAGCAGTGTGTACCATTTACAACATGCACTGCAGTAACTTATTATGGTTCTCTCAACAGTTTCTTCCAAACTCATGAACTTTATCAACTAGGAAGACAAGGACAGCAAATTTATGGGAATACCACCACCTGCAAGTTCCCCTTCAAGCTACTCAATGTCCTAAATTGGAACTACATCACTGCTGCTTGGTCAATATCTTGGAACTCCCTCCCTAGCAATACCTGCATGTACACCACATAGTCTGCAGCAATTCAGGAAGGCAACTCCCCAGCATCTTCTCAAAGGCAATTAGGGTGGTCAATAGATGCTGGGCTAACCATCAACATTCACTCCTATAAAATGTTTTTTTTTAAAATACACCCAGGCAATTGGGAAGTATTCCATCACTCTCCTGATCTATATTTTGAAGATAGTGGACAGGTCATGAACTACAAAATACCCAGCCTCTGATCTGCTCTTGTACCTACAGTATTCACATTGCTGACCCAATTCAGTTTCTGGTCAATAGTAACCCCGAGGATGTGAATAGCAGGAGATTCAGCTTTCAGCTGCTATTGAAACTAGGTCGGCAGTGAGAGTGGGGGGTGGAGTGGGTTGTTTCTAAAGCCCTACCACAATATTAGCCCACTCTGACATTCAGGCAGCTGGACTGTCCCACACCATCTGTGGAGGTCTGGAAGGCAATTGGAAAACCCCAGGTGGCCTCTGACAGTTGGCCCCTAGTGTCCATTAACAGGCTCAATTAGCTAAATATTACTTTTGGAACAATAGCCCTGGGGCAGACCAAGGCAAAATGCTGTGACTGCTAATGCTGCCCCCCAAAATCCCATCCCTTCATTTTGAATCATAATCGTTATTAGAATGGCATTATTGACTCGTGATCCATTGTTCTCAATTAGTCACCAATACTCTGCAGTGTAAATCACCACTTACATTGCTCCAGCATCAGTCAGGTATCCTAAGGCACAGATAGAGAAGCAACGATCTGAAATGTTAATGCTGTTTTTCTCTCTCTGCAGGTGCTGCAAGACCTGCCGAGCATTTCCAGCAGTTTCTATTTTTATTTTAGATTTTGCGGTGCTTTGTAGCAATTACTTAACTCTTCCCTGGATTGGACCACCAGGGGACCAGCAGCAGATTTCAGAGAGATCTGATCTGTAAGAAGAGAAGAATACATGCGAGAAAGTCACTGTGGCACCATGCTCCTGAGAACTAGAACACAATACACAAGTATCTGCTCTCAGTGTTGCACAGTTATTTTTCCCTTAACCTTGTGATGTATGTCACAAAAATGTTGACATATTGAAATTCTGAGACAGATTGGGGATTGTGTTGAAGCTATCTAATATTGGCCGGAATTTTCTAGCCCTTCGCCCCCCACTACGGCTGCGAGGAAAGTTTGGTGCTCAGCCAAATCTCTGTGCACTGCAGCCGGACCAGAGAATCCCGCTGTTGTGAACAGCCAGAAAATTCTGGCCATTATAATCCACTAATTTTTTTGCTATCGTTTGATACAAAAGAAAATCTTGGTCAAGTTGAGATGATGAGTGGCACTGTGCTTAGCATTGCTACATCACAGTGCCAGGAAACCACGTTCAGTTCTGATCTTGGGTTACTGTCTGTATGGATCTGCACATTCTCCCCATGTCTGCTCCAGTTTCCTCCTGCATCCAAAGATGTGTGAGTTAGGTTTATTGGCCATGTGAAATTGCCTTTTATGTTAGGAGAAATAACATGGTAAATATGTGGGATTACGAGGATAGGGCCTGGATGGAATTCTTGTAGATGCAGGTTCAATGGGCCAAATAGCCTCCTTCTGTACTTAGGGATTCTATGAATAGCAAGACCATTAAATATGAGTCAAACTATTTGTTAGGAGGCAAAAACTTTGTAGTTTCTGTCACATTTAAATATTCACTGAGAGTGAAACAAATCAGTTTGATTTTATGCCAAATACATAATTAAAAATTTGAAAAGCAGAGAAACTTCAGCTTCAAAAAGGCATCACTGTCCAACTGAGAATGTCTACTCTTTGCTTTAATGTTCAATTTGCTACTCAAAAGAAAAGATTGATAGCCAAAGGGAGCAAACTGAAGGCCTAAGTAATAAAAACAGAAAATGCTGGATAAACTCAGCAGGTTTGGCAGCATCTATGGAAAGAGGAAAAGGGTTAACGTTTCAAGTCTATTGATCCATTTACAAAACCAAATTTCTTTTTAGCTGTTTAGATTCTTTACTGTACATTTTTCTACGTGAATCATGTGAAGTCAAAATTGAGAATTCAAAGATGAAACGCAAAGGGTAGAATTTTCCAGCCCTTCTACTGGTAGGATCTTCCAGTCCTGCTGTCATTTACGCTACAATAGGTTCCCCAGTGGCATGATGAACGAGTCATGGAAAATGCCACTGACTTTGGCGGGTCAGGAAGATCCTGCCAGCAGCCAATGTGAGCTGCCTCTGCCATTGAAAATCCCACTGCGGTCCAGGAAAATTCCGGGTAGTGAGCTTGAGATGGAATAGAACCAAACAATGTTTTGCATCTCTGAGGTGAAGGTAGTTTATTCCATAATTAGGCTAGACGGTGTTAGAAGTCAAATAAGGATTTCCTGAAGGTATCTATTCCTGTTACACTCAGCTTTATAGAAATAAAAAAGACTGCCTCCAGCTTTAAAACACATCCTTGGTAAACACCATCTGGGAACTCACTGAAAATATTCAGGCTGAAATAATCAGTTTTGGGGAGGACCTTGTTGTTTAACATATTCCATAAAATAAAAGATTGATCACGGAATTAGGTTTTAAGGGGCTCAGGAAAGAACTCAGAGAAGTTTAGGGACAGAATGCCAGAGTATAGGGCCTTTGCAGCTGATGGCATTGGAGGGGCAATTAAAAGCGGGAGTGAGCAGGAGGCCGAGGTGGAGGTGTGAAGGGTGTAAGAGGGGGCTCAGTGTGAGGCTGGGATTGGTTCTGGCTGAGTGAAGTGTATGGTTCATCTTCTTTTCACACTGTTGCCTGCCCTCTTCTGGAGTGCACTTGCATTGACCAGGGCTGGCACTGCATCCCAGGTGGAGGTGATTACCCTGCTGGAAAGCTGTCTCCTGTGTCCCAACCCTGCTCCACTCCATCCAGCATCTTGGGTGAGGGCCTCTTCTGAAAAGCCTGGCTCTGCCTTCTTGCCCTACCATCCCCTGCAATCACTGTGGAGCAAACATTGGGGAGCCATTTATACGGAGCTGGGGGACCGACGGTTGCAGCAGGGGTCGAGGACATTATGGCAGGCCTCAACTACACCCAGAAGGCAGTCCAGGGAGGGGAGGCTGAACTTTGGGGCAGCAGTCTTGTTGGCCTTTGGAGCCATCTCATTGCTGTGCAGCAGTCCTGGACTGCACAGAGTGATACAGGTGTGTACAGGTGTGTTTTAAATATGGCACCTAGGATGGGGGAGCAATGAGATCATGGCATGTTGGGCCAATCCAAGGCCACCTACTAGCGATCCAGTGTGTTTCATGAGCATGCACATTTAGTTAGCTCAGAGATATATGATAGGGCACAAAATCCCATCTTTACAGCCAGTGGGGAAAACACTGCTTTTCATACACAACACCACATACAGTCAGCTGAAATCAACTTCACTCACTAGGCAATGGCCTAGTGGTATTATTGCTAGACTATTAATACAGAAACTCAGCTAATGTTCTGAAAATCCTTGTTTGAATCCCGTCATGGCAGATGGTAGAATTTGAATTCAACAAAAAAAATCTGGAATTAAGGATCTACTGATGACTATAAAATTGTTATCCATTGTCAGAAAAAATCATTTGGTTCTCTGATATCCTTTAGAGAAGGAAATCTGCCATCCTTATCTGATCTGGCCTACATGTGACTCCATTGTCACAGCAATGTGGCTGACTCTTAACTGCCCTAAGGCAACTAGGGATGGGCAATAAATGCTGGCCAGCCTGTGGCACCCATGTCCCATGAATGAATTTTAAAAAATCTTGGGTTCAATCTCAACTCACCAACAAATGCTAGATTAGCTTCATGTCAAAGATTGAAAGGAAAAAATATAAAATAGTAACCAAATGCACCTTCAACCCACCTACTTCCAGTTCTGATGAAAATGTGGGTGGAGGACCAATCCGTTCGCTGGAAAGCAGTTGGGTCATTTAAATATTATAATGATGCTGTGTGACTTCATTTGAACAGCCATTCTATCCTTAACCACAGGCAGTTTAAAACAGGTGTGAAGAGCTGAATCCACCAGGTAAGGGCCTTGATTCCACTACTTTTGAGTCAGGGGGAGCAACATACTTTCTTCAGGCACAGTAAGCTGCCCATTAACCCCAATTACCTCTCCCTCCTTCCCCTCAATGATCTGTCTGCTCCCCTAGCCCCGTTACATCTGCTTCCTTGGCCAACTGTTGGACCCCTAACTCCCATTGGATTCTCACCCCTTTGATTAGGGTCCACTGGCCCAGCATCAGACTCAATCTCCATCCAATCAGCATCAGACTCAACTTCCATTCAATATATCAGGAGCTCCACCTTCTTCCCATCCCACCACCTCCGAACATCCCCATCATGATTAGTACCCCCACATTCCCCGCCCCTCTCCAGTCTCTTAGAATATGAATAGAGCAAACCATAACCTGATTATCATTTAACACCCACATGCAAACTGGATATCCCCAATATTCTATAACCCATCTGCCCCATCTCAGAATCTCTCTCACAATGCATGTATCTGCACTTGTTTTTGGTCTTACGTGGTTTCCCCACAAAATTGGCCTCTAACTTTTCACTAAATACCTTTCTGTGGGAATGGGAAAGCCTCAGAAATCAATTTAAAGCAGCCTGGCAGTTTAAAAGGATCCATAGAATCCCTGTAATGCAGGACGAGGCCATTCGGCACATTGAGTCCTCACCAACCACAAATCCCACCCAGGCCTTATCCTTATAATCCTATATATTTACCCCACTAATCCCCCTGGCACTAAAGGTCAATTTAGCATGGACAATCCATCTAACTGGCACATCTTTGGACTGTGAGAAGAAACCAAAACAATGGAGGAAACCCACACAGACACAGGGAGAGTGTGCAAACTTACCAAGCCAGGAATCAAACCTGGGTCCCTGGTGCTGAGGCAGCAACGCTAACCACTCTGCCACCGTGTCACCTTTCCGTGAGACACTCTTCCTGTTTTTCTAACTTCACACTACAGCGGCACAGAATGCACCACAACACAAACGTTCTGGCCCCTATTCCCATTTAACTTCAAATGTTGCCGCTTCAGTTGTTTAGATGGTTGCCAAACACTTTGTAGAGAGAAGAACCAAGCCTCTCAATTCAAGTGCAAACACGCTGCCTGATTTGTTCTGATATGTATCCAATTAGTGGCATCTTGAATTTTATCTACCTCTATTTTCTGAGTAATCGGATTGTTTATTTTCAAATCTTTGACTTCAGAGCATTTGAACAGAAAACACTCTATTTAGAATTTCTGAACTGTGTAAGTTGAGATTGTCTGCAACAATGACACAATAAAACAATAAAAGTACCTGAGGTAAAGTGAGTACAAATGTACAAAACAACATAAGTCATCTCACCATCAATGTCACACCAAATTTCTTAGCTGTCTACTGGTGCCATGCTACAACTAAGAGATTTATAAGATAATTATCATAGAATTGAAACATAGAATCCTTACAGTGCAGAACAAGGCCATTGGCTCATTGAATTGCACCGATAACAATCTCACCCAACCTCTGCCCCCATAACCCTACGTATTTATTCTGTTAACTCTTCTGACACTATGGGGCAAGTTAGCCTTCCAATCAACCTAACCTACACAGCTTTGGGAGGAAATGGGAGCACCCAGGGGAAACCCACACAGACACAGGGAGAATGTGCAAACTCCACACAGTCAGTCACCCAAGGCTGGAATTGAATCCAGGTCCCTGGCACTGTGAGGCAGCAGGGCTAACCACTGTGCCTTTTTGTTTTCAGGAAGTGTCTTGAAGGTAGAATGAGGGGAGTTAACACAACCTGTTCTGAAGTTTGCCCAACTGCAAGCCTAGGTATTTTAATTGTTAGAGATTAAAGGTAGTCCAGGTTGTTTTACTGGAGAAAAGGTGCAAAGTGGTTATGCTTGAAGACAATGGCAGCAATATCTGCACTAACAATGGAGAGATTATGAGTCTCCAAAGCCCCAGAAATGTGTTGAGAATTTGAGGTTGTAAGCAGCTGTGTTTTAAACCATCCATTTGAAAGTGAAAGGTGAAAGAGAATTGGGCTCTCAAGGACAGCTAATCAGCATTTCTTTCAGGATACAACGCTCGTGAATCATGTTCCATTGCAATGGAAATAGACTTTGAGAGGGGATGGATTTTGAGGATTTCACTGAAAACTTGCAAGCACAATTAGTCTGCCTGAGTCCGGGAGAGAGAAACAACAGCTTGTGGCTGGAAGTCTCTCTGGTTCATTGTGTCAGGTCAAACCTGACACTGAGATTGGAACGACCAAATTCCTGAGGAGTTAAACAAAGCTGGGAGCTTGGTTTAGCTTGAGTTAGAGAGAGAATTTTCATGAATACTGTTACCATTTTGGGATTAGAAGTTACCAGGCTGAGAAAAGGGAAGAACAACATTAACTCTTGGAAGCTAAGAACCATCTGTACTCATTCAAAGAAACTGATTATCTACTTAAAAGACAGCACATACCTGTGTAGTGTGATTTCTTTCAGTTGCGCTTATGTAAAATGAATAAATTGCCAACAAAGGTAGTGGTTAGTCATGATTCTTTTTAGTCTTTTGTTTTGGTAAAAGACTCAAAGTATGAAATCTTATCATGTGACGCTTTCAGCTATTACTGGAAGTTCGAGTTTCTTTTTAAAAGTCTCAAGAGATTGTAACAAATTGGGGACTTGCCTGGAATTTTAAATCCACAGACTGAAATGAACACAGGACATGGTCAGAGTTTAAACAGGAAAAAAATCACACTGGCTTTGGCTCTACTCATTGGGACTTTAACGTGGTTATATTATTTATTGATGTCAAAAGAGAAAATTTTTTAAAGAGTGTCTTGCAAGAGTTAACAAAAGTAAATTTAAGAACAATGGCAGAAACATTACAAATAAGATTAATAACAGGGTCTAAGAAAGCAGAATTAATTGAGGTGTTCCTTCAACATTTAAATATTCTGGAGGGAAAAGGAATGCTATGCAGCGTGGCATACAGTCCACCTCTCCCTGATCGGTCCATCCCCAGTAGACTCTGCCCCCTCAGACCCAGTCCCTTGGCATTGCCAGGCTGGCACTGCCCAAGGGGCACACATCCCCTTGCCCCTGATCTCATTTGGGGTCTCAATAGCCTGCAGATCTATTGACAAGACAATCACTCTTGGTCCCCTTTGATGGGGGATCATACACGATCCTTGCCAGAGAGAACCTCTCCTCGCAAGGCCACACAGTCAAGTGAGCCCAGACGATTCTGTCCAAGGCTCTCTAATCACATTGAAATTAACGTTAGAATAAATTTAAGTAATTTATTCAACCTTGTGTGGAAATGGGCGCAAGGCTAATCGCACCAGACATCCGGTGCTGGTAAGATCGCAAGAAGCAAGAAATTGGGCGAGAACCTGATTTCTTGGCTCTCTCATGATCTTATCAGCTCATGATCTTATCCCCCAGAATCATGCATTTGTGGAATTTACTACAGAAAAATCACGATGGAGGGTGATGAAGCTTGATCAAAATTTTGAAATCCATTGGGCATTGTTACTGGAAGATTCCTACAGAAAATCAGATTCTACCCCCCATCAAGAAATTGAAAAGTATCCAAAATAAGGGAAGCTGCAGTTTTAGCTGATGCTTATGAATTACCCACAAACACAGGGTGGAAGCTCAACTATGTTTGTGAACCCACATAGAAACTGGAGAGATAAACTACTTGACAATGAACAGAATGCTAATTTCCACAGGGGGTTGGCATGAGAATGAAGCTTGTGGTAAACCAATGTCAGTAGGTGTACATCAGAACATAAAAGATTTTCAGTGTTTTATATTTGAAGGTGAAGTGACTCCATTTTTGCTAGATACAGGAACCAAAAAAATTCTGAGAGATATGGGGACAGCTCAAAGCTTGATGTTAGCAAAATAAATTAATTTTTCTTCAAAGTGTTCACTAAATAAAAGTGAATCGACACAATAATGCTGAAGAGGTTTACCTGTTTCATTATGCGGAGCAATTTTAATAGTGGTCTAGTCAGCTGGTGTGTAAATTATGAAAGTGCTGTCCATTAATAATATTAATCCTATCATAGAGTCCTATAGTGCAAGAAGGAGGACATTTGGCTTCTTGAGTCTGCACGGACCACAATCCAACCCAGGCCCTATCGCCACAACCTTATGCATCCACCCTAGTTCCCCCTGACATCGAGGGACATTGTAGCATGGCCAATCCACGTAACCCGCACACCTTTGGACTGTGGGAAGAAACCAGGGCACCCAGAAGAAACCAACACAGACACGGGGAGAATGTGCGAACTCCATGCAGACAGAGACAGAGACCCAAGCCGGGAATCAAACCCAGGTCCCTGATGCTGTGAGGCAGCAATACTAATCACTGTGCCACCTACTATCTTGGGGACCTAGTTGGAGATCATACACTGAGTCCAGATGTTTACTTAAAATCCACCGAAGTGGGTGAAGATAAGTATGCATCACCCAGATCAGTGAATTCTGAATAACATCTGTGTTTTTTTGTCTCTGAATCTGTTGTAAAAGACAATGGATGCCTAAAAGATCAGAAGCTCCAATAAATGAAATTAACAAGATACTGGAAAGAATTAAAACCAGCTGGAAATGATGATGCCGTCTCAATTCAACTTGCTAGCAAACTCTAAGCTGCAGGTGTCAAAACAGAAAAAAACAGCAGAGTACCATGACAATGGACAAACAAAGAGAGTAACCAGACTGAGGAAAGAAAGTGTATATTTCAGTGTGCAGGGTGGGTGTTCTTGATCTATCAGATATATTTGTGATTAAGAGAAGGATGTGGCGATGAATGCACTTGTGATTGATGGGTCATAACAAAATGTCAATTTTTACACAGGAAGTAATGACACTCTGAGTACTGCCTGAGTGTGGTAGAGGCAGATTGAATGAAATAATTTGCAGAGCAATGTGGAGAAAGCACTGGAGTAGTTCATACAAGAGCCAACAATGATATAATGGGCTGAATGGCCTCCTTCTGTTTTGTTTATTTATTAGTGTCAGGAGTGCACATTAACACTGCAATGCAGTTGCTGTGAAAATCCCCTAGTCGCCACACTCCAGCACCTGTTCAGATACACTGAGGGAGAATTTAGCATGGCCAATGCACTTAACCAATACATCTTTTGGGCTTGTGGGAAGAAACCAGAGCACCCAGAGAAAATTCACACAGACACAGGGAATGTGCAGACTCTGCACACACAGTGACCCAAGCCTGGAATCAAACCCGGGTACCAGATGCTATGAGGCAGCAGTGCTAGCCACTGTGCAACTGTACCTGTCTGCAACCATTCTACGTTAGCCATAAACAAGATTAAATAAATGTCATATGCATCAGAACTCTAATGTACATTCTACTAAAGTGCTAAAATCTATAAATTATTTTCTTACATTGAGTGCCCTTTAGTGTTACTGTTCCTGTATAAAGCTGTAAAGCATTCAAGGTGGTAATTTGCTATCTTATAATAATGGAATAGAAATTCATCTTCTCCACATTCATGTATACATTCAATTAAAGCAAATATTTTACTTTAATGTTATATTTATTTGGTCAGTGATCTGTAAAATTAGCAAGCTGGAATTCTCCGGCCTTGCCCGTAGCTGGGGTTTTCCAATTCTGCTACAGTGAACGGTGTTTTGGCTGAGTGCCAAATTCTCCATTCCCACTGGCAGTGGTGGTGGGTGAACAAGATTGAAGAATCCCAGCCATAATTTCAAGATGTTATTAACATAGTGATACATTCATGTAGAGCAAGAATAATTAACCAGGGGAAAGCCAACTTCAATGGGGTAAGAACAGATATGGGCCAAATAAATTGCAGCCAAAGGTTAACATAAAAAATGGCAACTGAACAATGAACCATGTTCAAAGAAGAGATAGTTTGAGTACAGTCAAGGTACATTCCCTCAAAAGGAAAAAGGTAGGGCAAAATTTGCATATGAATAGTGAAAAGATGATAAAAGGAAAACTTGGGTATAATAGGGACCAAAATGGGGCACATCTGAAGTATTAAATGAACATACTGCATCTTTCCTTGCTGAGGAAGGAGATGCCACCCAGGCCAAGGTGGAAGAAGGGAAAGTTCAGTCACTAGAAAGGTTTAAAATTGATAAGGAGGAAATATTGACTGGGTTGTCTGTGCTTCAAATTGTCAGGGCAGCAGGACCAGGTAGATACGTCCAAGGATACCAAGGGAAGTGAGAGAGTGCAAATTGTGCAGGCACTGGCCATAATTTCTCAGTTTTCCTTAAACGTGGGTGGTGCCAGAGATGGAACAATGACCAACATTACTCCTTTGTTCGTAAAGTGGTATAAGAATAAGGCTAACAACCACAGACCAGTCAGATTATCTTCAATGGAGAGGAAACTTCTAGAAGCTCTGGCTAGAATTTTCCAACTGTTCACACTGCTGGGGTCTTCTGACCCTGCCATCATGGGTTTCCCACCAGCATATGATGGAGTCAATGGGCATTCCATTGACTATGAGAAAGATGCCACAGGGAGGCCAAAGAATCCCGTCCTATAATTCAGGACAGAATTAATAGTTGCATGGACAATTTGCATAGGATAGTCAAAATGGATTTCTCAATGGAAAATCAGATCTAACAAACTTACTGGAGTTTATTCCAAGAGGTAACAGAGGCAGTTAGTGAGGGTAATGCTGGTAATGTGGTGTATATGGACTTCAAAAGCACCTGATAAAGTACTGTACTTGTGAGAAAAGTTATTGTTCATGGATTAAAAGGGACAGTAACAATATGGATACACAATTGGTTGACTGACAGGAAACAGAAAGTAATGGTTAACAGACTGTTTTTGAGTTGGAACAAAGTTTGGATTGGAGTTCCCCAGGAGTTGGTACTGGGATCTTTGCTTTTCCTGATAATCTAGATCTTGGTGTTCAGAGAACAATTTCAGCACTTGCACATGATACAAAGTTTGGAAATATTGTAAACTGTGAAGAGGACAATGTAGAACATGGACAAGCTGGTGGTGTGAGCAGATAGATGGCAGATGAAGTTCAATGGAGGGTGTGAAGTGATACATTTTGGTAGAAAGAACATGGAGAGGTAACATAAAATACTGAGCACGACTCTAAAAAGAGTGGAAGGGAAGTGGAACCTAGGTGCATACATGCATAAGTCATTAAAGGTGGCAGGACAGGTGGAAAGAGCAACTCAAAGCTTAGAATGCTGTAAGCTTTATTAATAGGGGCAGAGAGTACAAAGAGCAAGGAGATTAAGTTAAATTTGTATAAACCACTAAGTTAGACCTCAGCTGAAATATTGTGTTCTATGCATTGCATTTTAAGAAGTATGTGAAGGCAATGAAGAAAGTACAGAAGAAGTTTACGAGAACGAGGTGAGAAAAATGGTTTGGAGAAGTTAGGGTTGTTTTCTCTAGAGAAAAGAGGAAGAGATTTGATAGACGCATTCAAAATCATGAGGTGTCTGGACAAGAGCAGATAGAGAGAAACTGTTCCCATTCATGATAAGATTGAGAATGAGCTCTAAAGTAATTGACACAAGAAGCTAAAGTGATATGAGATAAAAACACTTTAACTCAGTGAATGGTTAGTGTCTGGAATTTACTGCCTGAGGGTGTGGTGGAGGTAGGTTCAACTGAGACACTTGAGAGGGAATTAGATGAATATTTTAAAAGAAACAATCTGCAGGATTAGAGGGAGGAGTCAGGAGAATGCATGAGGTGAAATGATCATGTAAGGAGCTGTTACAAACACATTAGGCCGAATGGCCTCCTTCTTCTCTGTAACAATTCTGTGGTTCACTTCATTTTCTTTTTGTGCTTTGTGTCCCTTGTGCTTTGTCTCAGCCATGCTCATATCATTACGTTTTTTTTCAATTTGTAGGAGGTAAATCTTTAGCAGTCACTTATTAAGTGTAAGCAGCACAAACCAGGAACATTTAAGCCTTGGCAGAAAGGTACAATTTCAATTAAAAACTCATAAAGACTTAGTGAGTTAAAGCAGTGTCGTACTGCCAGTCAGTTATATAAACCACACTTCTATGGTGGGCAGTTTTACATTGAAATTAGTATAATGTTTAAACCTAAGTAAATGCATTTGATTAATTATTTCCACTCCTGTAAAATATAATTGCAACCAAAGGTCAGAGGTTATTTTGAAAAACCCCATTAGAAATGTATTTTTAAGGAAAAATATTTAAAAATCTGAATAAATTTCCTGCACATGTGCCACATACATTATGCCCTAAGGAAAAGATAGAATAGAGCAGTAAGTTCCTATCCCTGTGGAAAAAAAACTCTGATTATAAGCAACCTTCAGTCTACTTCAGCCCTACCCAGTCCCACAGTGACCTGTGGGACCCGATGACTTATTTGTTTGTTTAAATTCCTAGGACACTGATCTTCTGATAATAGCTAAGGAAATACCAGACTGACAAAATAAATAGCATTTTGCAGATAGAGGATGTGTTGCAAGGTCCTCATTGGAAATTATATGGGTTGAGGGCGGTGGTGGTTTTTCCAAAATCTAAGATGTAATATCAAAAGATCCCGTTGGAAAGATACAGAGAAAATTCCTTTTGAAAGGCCTCCAACTGGTACTTTTTAATAAAACCAGAAAAAAAAACCTCTTAGTCATCAGTTGACAAGGTCGAAAACAGTCAGCATCCCACATTGAATTAAAATGTCCATTTTATATATCACTGACATGTGTAGGCCATTTTGCTCAGTGACTGGTGGATTTCCTGCATAATCAGATATATGCTCCATTGAAGAAGGAAATGCATAAGAATGCAGAAATAGAAGAAATATGAATCTTTATACTCCATCCCTGGCAATAGAAACCAGCCTTTCATTTGTCTTCCTAATTAATGACTTGCTATTCCTATATGCTAGCCTTTAGCGATTCATGTATGAAGTCACCTAGATCCCTCTGTATCACTTCGATAATATTTTGCTTCTTTTTCCTTCCCACCGAAGTGGACAACCTCACATTTTCTCCCATTATAGTCTATCTGCCAAATTTTTGCAAACACACTTCCCTTTAATTCACCTGGAGACATGGGCATTGCTGGCTGGCCAGTATCTGTTGCCCATTCCTAGTTGCTCTTGGAGGGTAGTTGAGAGTGAAATTGCTATGGCTCTGGAGTCACATATAAGCCAGACCAAGTAAGGCTGGCAGATTTCCTTCCTTAAGGACATGAGTGAACCAGATGAGTTTTCTGACAAGTAACAATGGTTTCATGGTCATCAGTAGATTCTTAATTCCAGATTTTTTTTTATTGAATTCAAATTCCATCATTCGCCGTGGTGGGATTTGAGCCCGAGTCTCCTGAACATTGGCTGAGGAGATTAATAGTCTAGTGATGCCATATCCTCCCCATTTATATTCATTTTCCAGGCATTTTGAGCGGAATCTTGTTGAAGCATTGTGGAGTCACCTGGAGAGCCATTGAGAGACCGCAATTCTTCTTTTCAGGAAGGCTAGTTGAACCACAGAGCAACCTTCCTCTAAAATCAAGTTCTACCCAGTAACAGCTACCAGCCAATCAGAGGCTCTTCTCTACAGTAGTGCCAGTCAAGAGAAAGAAGGACAATCCTAGAGTGCCAGGGCCATAACTGACCCAGACTATAAGAATTTTTTAAAAACATTTCTTCATTTTAAAACTAAAATTGTAAATAAAACATCTCATCAGATGCACTGACACCATTGGCTATGTTGCAATGTTTGTGAGCTGACATTACTTGTGCATTTTTTAAATAGACCATTGCAGAATAACGAAGTTGGAGCTGGTTAAGTCATTTTGTAATCCTCAAGCAGATCACCAACACAATCATGTCTCCTACAACACAACAGCACTTTCAATGTGCTTCATTGGCTATACAGTGCTCTGGGAAAGACTAATGTCATGAAAGGGGCTACAGAATTGCAAGTCATTTTTTTTCTTGTGCACACAACTGATGTAGTTCATTTTCAGATACCGGTGGCTATGTGAAGGCAGAGGGTGAATTACTCACTGGCAAAATGCAAAAGTAGATCATTACATTCCTTCAGTTTCGCTTGGTCAATATCCTGGAATTCCCCCCCTACCAGCACTGGTATCATGCCAAAATCAGGCATGGTGGCACAGTGGTTAGCACTGCAGACTCACAGCCCCAGGGACCTGGGTTTGATTCCCAGCTTGGATCACTGTCTGTACAGAGTCTGCATGAGTTTCTTTTGGGTGCTTTGGTTTTCTCCTACAGTCTGAGACACGTGCTGATTAGGTGCATTGGCCATGCTAAATTCTCCCTCAATGTATCTGAACAGGTACCAAATTGTGGCAATTAGGGGATTTTCACAATAACTTCATTGCAGTGTTAATGTAAACCTACTTGTAACACTAAGAAATAAACTTCAATTTACATTAAACCACCAAAACATATATCTGAAACGTCATTAGTAATCATGTGGTTTTGTCTGTATTATTTAAAAAGAATTTTTCAGCCTTTCTGTTGCCTAGTTTCTAACCAAATTATGTTAAACAAAATTGCTATGCTACTTATGCAGTGTTTTTATTTTAAAGTTACCTCAATAGTTCTGAATAACTTGGCAAGAGACTTATTTGCCCTTGAATAGGTGGTGATGGATGATGAGCTGCTTTCTTGAACTGCTGCAGGACATGTGGTGTAGCTGCACCCACAGTGCTGGTAGGGGGGGGAATTCCAGGATATTGACCAAGCGAAACTGAAGAAATGGCGATATATTTCCAAGTAAGGATGATGTACGGATTGCAAGAGAACATGTAGGTGGTGGTTTTCCCACGTATCTGCTGCTCTTATCAACCTAGGAGAAAATTGTGGCATATTGAGGAACAATTATCCAATAGCTGTTACATTTGGAGATACAGTAAAATTATTATTGCTTTTGAACAGTGTTTAAGCACAACATCTTATTGTTTTAGCAGATGATAAAACTTATTGAAATGTAGGATGGACTTTGATCACTTTGAAATATTGCTCAGGCAGCCCATCAGAAATGAATTACTTTCAACCATCTTTTATACATCTCGCTACAGATAAATATGGTTTGCTTTAAATACAACTAGACAATGGTTCTATGCCACATCCCTGTTTTCAAAGTATGAGGTGGTGAACACTGGCACTAATAGCTCACAAAATGATAAACAGCAGCACTTGGAATAACAGCAAGATGCAAATACACACAACAAGGAAAACCAAACTCCACTGTTATGAACTGGACAGTTTAGATGGCACAGTGGCACACTGGTTAGCACTGCTGCCTCACAGCACCAAAGGCTTGGGTTCGATGCCCGGCTTATGTCACTGTCTGCATGGATTTGCACATTCACCCCATATCTGTGTGGGTTTGCTCTGAGAGCTTCAGTTTTCTCCCACAGCCCGAGAGAGACGTCCTGGCCATGCTAAATTCTCACTGTGTATCCGAACAGACGCCAATGTGTGGCAACTAGGGGATTTTCACAGTAACTTTCTGTCAGCCTCCTTGTGGCACTAAAAAACTTTAAACTATGTTTTATTCCTAGTGAAGAGTGAGATCACCTGTTGCTAATACCTGTCCTTACACTGCCTGAAAATAGCCCAAAGTGGTGTCAAAATTAATTCAACCAAGGAAAATTGGCAATGCTATAATGAAATTTGACCCAGTATCTGCCATGTCATGCTATAGTTTTCAGTATCACACGAATAGTTAATATCATAATGGGATGATCATGTACAATTGTCACATAAAGCACTGAAAATCCCCTCTTGTTCAGCCATCAATGAGATTATTAAACACAGTCAATATGTTTTCCCTATGGTCTTTGCTATAAAATCCACATTTTGACCTGTTTTAATCATTATGATCGATTTTAAAGATTTAAGATCAAAAAGGCAATGAAAAAGCTCTAAAGATTTGAAATTCCCTGTCGAACAAATAATTGGAACTATTTCACCAGTATGTAAGGGAGCAGAAGTATAGGTTCAAGTCAGCGTTCCATTTTTGTGTGAAAGTCATTGGGGAGTTGAGGAAAAATGCTTTTATCAGAGGCTGGTGATGGTCTAGAATGCACTGCCTGGGAGGTGGGATGCCTCACATCTCTTAAACAGTACCTGGATGAGTACCTGGCATGCCATAATGTTCAAGGCTATGGGCCAAGTGCTGGCAAGTGAGATTGGATGGATAGGTCAGGGCCTTTCATGTGTCTGCAGACTTGTTGAGCTGAAGGATCTCTTCTGCATTGTAGTATTCTGTGATTCTGAGCCTCTGTGTTCTCATTTACTTCCTCTTATGCTTCAACTATATGTCAATTGGAATAGTAAAATGATTGAAGGATTAAATTCATTGTTAGACTGACATCTGACATCTCATGTCTCAATGTACAAAAAGATATTTCCTCTTGAATCCACTTATGCAGTTATTCTATCCTTTCCTCATAATCTATCCAGCAGATTTAGCACTAGGTGAAAAATTAGTGCACTGACTGGTTTATTAGAACAAATAATATTGGATTCAAATGGACACTATTACTCAATGCATAAATAAAGGGTTATCTAAGAATCCATGAAAAAAATGCCTTGGAAAGTATTGGATAGCAGAGGAAGTATCCAGAAGGTACTGTAGCGCATCCCTAGTTCATCACAAACATTTAAAAGGCATATGAATTCCAAAACACATTTCTTGGTCCAAGATCAGGGTTAAACTCTGCAAAGCATCCATAATCACTTTTTCATTGGGATTACTCAATGCAGCTGTTAATAGAATTCATTTTTTAGCTCTGATCTTGCTCTGGAAAATATGTTCTTAAATCTATCTGAGCTAAAGTAACATAAAGAATTGGAGTTAAGTGACATGGCTATTGCTGTTAAACAATGCTCTGAAAAAATGTTGTATTCAAGACTATCTGTGACCAATGAAGTAGTAGAAAATGCAGTATCTACAGGAAATGTTTAAAGTTTATTAGTGTCTCAAGTAGGCTTACAGTACACTATAATGAAGTCACTGTGAAAATCCTCTAATCTCCACACTCTGGCGCCTGTTTGGCAATTTAGCAGGACCAATGCATCTAACTAGCATGTCTTTTGGACCGAGAGAGGAAACTGGAGCACTAGGAGGAAACCCATGCAGACATGGGGAGAATGTGCAAACTCCACACAGACAGTGGCCCAAGCCAGGAATCGAATTCTGGTCCCTGTGCTGTGAAGCAGCAGTGCTTATCACTGTGCCATCATGCCACTAGTGATATTGTGCACCATTTCAAAGGAGACTTTTCCATATTCTTACACTTAAACTTTGAACTGATTATAGTTCTGAGGTGTCCTTTTTTGCTAAATCACAGATCACATCAAAAGGAAAACTAATACAAAATAAATATATGTAAGTTTATAAATGATCTCGACTTGGGTGTAAGAAGTACAATTTTGAAGATTGCAGATGATACAAGTCTTGATAATGTAGTGAGTAAATAGCGAGGAGGAAATAGTAGACTTTAGGAGAAGGCGGATGGTTGAAATGGTCAGACACGTCTGTTTCACTAATGTCCTTCAAGAAAGAAAATCCTTACCCAGTCTGGCCTACATGTGACTCCAAAGCCACAGCAATATGGTTGGCTCTCAACTGCCCTCAAGCAACTAGAGATGGGCAATAAATGCTGGCCAGCCAGTGATGCCCATGTCTCACGAATGAATAAAAAAGAAATCTGTGCACGACATTTTAGGAAGGATGCTTAAACATGCAGAGAATGCCTGGAAGTTTACCTGGATAAGAGTCTTCAATTATGTGGATAGGTTGGAGAAGTTTGGAAATTTTCTTTTTTAAAATTGTTTTACTCCTTCCTTAAAGTTACAAAGCCAATACTCAAAAAGGAGGTGATGGCCTAGTGATATTGTCACTAGACTAAGAGTCCAGAGACTTAGAGTTCAAGTCCCACCATAGTAGGTGGTGAAATTTGAATTCAATAAAAAAAAATCTAGAATTAAAACTCTAATGATGATCTTGAAGCCATTGTTGATTGTTGTGAAAACCCTTTAGGGAATTATGGTTGACTTTTGAAAAATGCCCTTGGGGATGAGCAATAAATCTATCCCACGTAGTGACACCTCCAGTCCCATGAATGAATTAAAAAAACCCAAATCCATTTGTTGCCTGCTCCAAAAATCAAATTCAAAATTCAATTGGAATTATGGTAGCACAGTAATTGCTGCCTCACAGCACCAGGGACCCAGGTTCAATTCCCGGCTTGGGTCATCATCTGTTTGGAGTTTGCACATTCTCCCTATGTCTGCGTGGGTTTCCTCTTGGTGCTCTGGTTTCCTCACATAGTCCAAAGATGTGTAGGTTAGATGAATTGGCCATGCTAAATTGCCCCTTAGTATCAAGGGGACTAGTTAGTGTAAATGCTTTGGGTCATGGGATAGGGCCTAGGTGGGATTGTGGTCAGTGCAGAGAAGATGGGTTGAATGGCCTCCTTCTGCACTATAGGATTCTATGATTCACTTCATGGTCCCCACAAGAGAGACAAACAAGATCCAAGCTGACAAGGTAAGGTATTGTGTCCCATCTTTGGCTTGATCTTAGCCAAACTAACAGAGAAGGAGAAAGGGAGACCAAATAAAGTTATTCAGAATTATGAAGGTTTTTGATAGAGCAGGTAAAGAGAAATTATTTCCTTCAGTCAGTAACTAGAGGCAATAAAATTATAGTAATTAGCAAAAGAACTAAACATAAATGAAGGAGAATATTTACCACAGAGTTAATGCACTACCTGAAAGAATGGTGGAATTGGAATCAGAGCGTTTAAATAGCAATGAAATTTGTATTTGAGAAGAACTGATCTGCAGCAATGTGGGATAAATCTAGCTATGGAACTAATTCAGATAGTCAATGTAGGCATGATGGGTAGCTGAATGCCCCCTTCTGTGTTGTATGATTTTAAATGATTTGCTTTCTTTTTCTAACCTTTGAAATCACATTCCCTCCATTGCAAGCAGCTGCTGACGTCCACTGATCACAATTACTGGGATTACTGCTATGCATTTTCCATCGTTTGTGGTAAGTCAAATGGACTTTTTTGTTTTGTTTCTGAATTATTTCTCCTGTGGTATCATATGGGCAGTTATTTTGCTCAGTCAAAAATGTGCTCAATTGCTACAGTACAGCTGGAAAAACATTCTTATTACTTTGATTTTAGAGATATTTGTAAAGCCTCACTGTTCAACTTGGAACAACTGTGCTGGGGTGGTCTCAACATATTATACCAGAGAGTGATGGCTTTTTAGTTATGACCTTTCGTTGCAATTATACATTTATGATGGAAATAATTAATCAAATGTATTCACTCATACTTAAATGAATCAATGAATGAAACTTAAATGAATCAATGAATTTTTAATCCCGCTGGTAAGGAACATTGAAACAGGACAAGAACCTTCCGGGGCATGAAGGGAAATTATACCCTGAAATGGCAAAGCAATTACTGGAGATCCTTCTGGTCAACGCTTAAGAATAGGCCACGCGCGCACGCGCACGCGGCGGGGGGGGGGGGGGGGGGTGGGGGTGGTGGTGGTGGTGGTGTGTGTGGAATAAATGAAGCAGACAAATTTTGAGGCAATCCAGTCACGTGGAATACAAGCAACATACGGCAGCATGGATTACAAGTTTACACATACTGTGCTCCATATGGTGATGTGCTAAACCTAATGAGGTTATCTGGGGAATGGTGCTAAGTGGAAATGATTTCTGATTTGATTTATTATTGTCACTATACTGTGCATTGTGTAGTATACAGTGTAGTGCATACTACAAATTGTATCAGTACAGAGTGAAAAGTATTGTTTCTTGTGCGCTATGCAGATAAAACATACCATACATAGAGAATGTAAGGAAGAAGAAAAGAACAGGGTGCAGAATGTATTAGCTTTGAAGGGTTAGAGTAGAGTTTTAAAAGCATAGAATAAGAATAAAGGATAGAATTAGAGGGCATACTAGGGACAGCTCACAAGAAGTTGCCATGCTCTGGCGCCATCTTGAATCTCAAAATGTCTCCTTAAATCATTGTTATACTCCTAATGAGTCTTAGTTGTCAGAAATAGAGTAACAGTGGCTGAGGCATGATAACTAAAAAGGAAGAAAAAATAACTTAATAATGTAAACAGGAAGTGTTTAATGAATGACTGTCATAATTATTGTTTGATTTGCTTAGGTTTGCCAGTTTAAAATAACTTGTCCAAATAAGCTAAAGAAATCAAGGCCCTTGCGTCCTTCTGTATATAAAATGAAAGGGGAGACATGGAGCTGTAATTAGAGTCCTTCTCCATCAGGTTACTTGCCAAAAAGTGGTAGTAACAACATACCAGGATTGCTAAGTTTTTGTATAAAGTCATTGAAAAGAAAAGCAGGTGGTGATGATGAAAAAAAATCAGAGATGCTGAACTGGGTGGAGTTGTGAGTATAAAGAGGATGTGGAAAAGGTACAAATTAAACTAATTAGACTATTGCAAGGGATTCAAATATATAATTATGGGAGACTTGAGAATAACGGCTGTACTCCCTGGAGGTACAGAAAGGAAAGGATCCAATAAAAGTTTTTGCAATGTCGAGAAGAGTATTAATTATTAAGGATTATTTGCGTAGCTCAGTGAATTAGTAACAGATCAAGATAAATAATACAAATGTAAAGGCAGAGTTTTTTTTATATTATTCATTCATTGGACATGGATGTCGCTGGCTGGCCAGCATTTATTGCCCATCTCCAATTGCCCAGGGCAGTTGAGAATCAATGACATTCTTGTGGCTCTGGAGTTGTATGTAGGCCAGATCAGATAAGAATGGCAGATTTCCTTCCTGAAAGGACATTAGTGAATCAGATGGGTTTTTCCAACAATCCACAATGGTTTCATGGTCATCAGTGGATTCTTAATTCCAGATTTTTTTATTGAATTCAAATTCTATCATCTGCAATGGCAGGATTTGAACCTGGTTCCCCAGAGCATTCGCTGAGTTTCTGGATTAATAGTCCAGCGATAATATCATTAGGCCACTACAATAATTTATGCAAAGGATTCTGAACGAGGTCCTTGCCATTCATGGGTTTACAGTGATTGTGTTGACATCATGGCTCTGACGGAAATCTGGCTAAGGGCAGATGACACTTTTCCCTAATTGAAACTACCTTATCTGCCTAGGTCTTCCATCACTTGCCCCACCCAAAGCATTAGGGTGATTGATGTGGCTCTTATCACCAAATCACAGAATTGGTCTTTCCCCTATTACTTTGTAGGTTCTCCTTCTTTCAGCATTTCACTTATTCCTTTCTTTCCCTTCTTATTTAAAATTTTCATTCTTGACTGCTTTCCCAAAAGCAATGAAAATTTTCTCATCATGCTATCTCCACTGTTTTGTTCCCTCAGTTACTGCATGAACAAATTTTCCTTTGATTACTACCTCCATCATGCTCTCTCTCCTTCCAGTTTATTGCTCTCCTTTCCTCTTCAAATTTATTTTTCCATTAAACTCCAATCCATATACAGAAAACATCTATTTAGTTGCCTGTACTGCTTCTCTCCTTTCCCCGAGCCCACCAGCCCCAAACTTCTTCCCAGATTCCTCTTGCCCTTGGTTTGATTTGATTTATTGTCACATGTATTAATATACAGCGAAAAGTATTATTTCTTGCATGTTATACAAACTAAGCATACCATACATAGTGAAGGAGAGAGTGCAGAATGTAGCATTACAGTCATAGCTAAGGTGTAGAGAAAAATCAATTTAATGCGAAGTAGGTCCATTCAAAAGTCTGATGGCAGCAGGGAAGAAGCCATTCTTGAGATGGTTGGTACATGCCCTCAGACACATCTTTTGTAACTTTTTCCCCAATGGAAAAAGAGTATGTCCGGGGTGCCTGGGGTCCTTGATTATGCTGGCTGCTTTTCTGAGGCAGTAGGAAGTATAGGCATTGTCAGTGGCTGGGAGGCTAGCTTGAGTGATGGACTGAGCTTTACTCACAACCTTTTGTAGTTTCTTGCAGTCTTGGATAGAGCAGGAGCCATACAAAGCTGTGAAAGAACCAGAAAGAATGCTTTCTTTGGTGCACCTGTAAAAGTTGCTGAGTTGTAGCACACATGCCAAATTTCCTTAGTCTTCTGAGAAAGTAGAGGAGTTGGTGGGCTTTCTTAACTACAGTGTCAGCATGAGGGGGACCAGAACAGTTTATTGGTGATCTGGACACCTAAAAACCTGAAGATCACCACCATTTCTACTTCATCCCCATTGATGTAGACAGGGGCACGTCCTCCACTACACTTCATGAAGTCGATGACGCCTTCCTTCGTTTTGTTGACATTGAAGGAGAGATTATTGTTGTTGCCCCAGTTCACTAGATTCTCTATCTCATTCCTGTACTTGGTTTTATCATTGCTTGAGATCCGCTATGGTGATATCATCAGCGAATTTGAAAATTGAATTGGAAGGGAATTTGGCCACACAGTTATAGATATATAAGGAATATAATTGGGAGCTAAGAACACAGCCATGTGGGACACTGGAGCTGAGAATTATTGTGGAGGAGGTGTTATTGCCTATTCTTACTGATAGTGGTCTGTGAGTTAGGAAGTCCAGGATCCAGGAGGTGCCAAGGCCCAGGCCATGGAGTTTGGAGATGAGTTCCGGAGGAATAATATGTTGAAGGCTGAGTTGTAGTCGATAAATAAGAATCTGACGTAGGTGTGTTTGTTATCTAGGTTTTCCAGGGTTGAATGCAGGGCCAGGGATATGATGTCTGCTGTGGACCTGTTGTGGCGGTAGGCAAACTGTAGTGAATCTAGGCAATCTGGGAGACTGGAATTGATTTGTGTCATGACTAATCTTTCAAAGCACTTCATCATGATGGATATCAGAGCCACTGAAGAATATTCATTAAGACGCAGTGTCTGACTTTTCTTTGGTACCAGAATGATGGTGGTCTTCCTGAGTAGCAAGTAAGGATTTCAGATTGTTGTAAGAGAGGTTGAAGGTTGGCCAAGAAGTTGGTCCGACTAGTCCTGAACTTACTTCTCTCCTATCTTCATGCCTGGTCAAAGCTCAACTTGTCCATTAGATCCCCCACCAATTTTTACAGATGCACCATAGAAAGCAACGTTTCTGGATGTATCACAAGTTGGTATGGCTCTTCTTTTAACTAAGACTGCAAGAAATTACGAAGGGTCGTGAACGTGGCCCAGTTCATCGCGCAACCATCCTCCTATCCATTGATTCTGTCTACACCTCCCACTGCTTCGGAAAAGCAGCCAGCATAATCAAGAATCCACGCACCCCCGGACATACCTTCTGTCAGGAAACAGATACAAATATCTGAGATACAAATATCTGAGATCAATTGACTCAAGAACTGTTTCTTCCCTGTGCCCTTAGACTTCTGAATGGACCTATTATATATTATGATCTTCCTCTACCCACTAGCTATGAATGTAACACTATATTGTGCAGTCTCTTCTTTCATTCTCCCTGAAGCACTCTATGAACAGTAGATTTGGTTTGTATAGTGTGCAAGAAATAATATTTTTCCATTGCATTCCAATATATGTAAGAATAATAAATCAAATTCATGCTCCCTCGACTATTCCACTATTCTACTGACTACCAAACTTCCCCTTCTCGCTCCCATGTTGGCTGATAATGGTTAAGAGTTCTCTCCTCTTGGGTACTGTCTTCCTCCCCATCAGAAGTGTTGTCCTCACTCATCTCATTGGGAAAACAGTGCAGGACTTCATTGCAAATTACTGTCTCATGTCCAGCCTAGATTCCTCCCCAAAATCCTTGAACGTGCTGTCTCTTCCTAAATCTATTCCCATCATTCCCAGAATGCTATGTTTGAATCCCTCTGATCAAATTTCCACCCTGCCACAATACTGAATTTATCAAAGTCACAAGTAACATCCAGTATGACTGTGAATCCTCCCTCCTCTTCCTTCTCCAGCTGTTTGCAGGCTCTGATGCTGTTGACCACAATGTCCTCCTTCATTATTGCCCAGCAGGATGGGACTTCCCCATCTTGTTCTATTCTCAGCTATGTAATCCCCAGTGGCTTCTCTTCCCCTTTCTGCACTGTTACCTCTGGGTGTTCCCCAAGGCTCGATCTCAGTCCCTCCTATTTATCATCCACTTTCTTCCCATCAGCGGTATCACCTAAGAACAAAGCATCAGTTTGCATGTGCAGCCAACAAATTTCAGCTCTACCTCAGCACTACCTCTCTCAACTCCTTCGCTATTTCTTAAATTGTCACACTGCTTCTCTGACATTCTGTACTGGATGAATGGAAATTTGCTCCAAAGAATGCCAGACTATGTCCTTGTCCACCTGGAGGCTACACTGGCCTCTGAGCCATGTCTGATTTCTGAAGTGAATTCCGTTGGCATGTCATAACACTTACTGGTATTCTTGAAAGATACAGCATTATGTCAATTTTTAATATTAACATATGGTGATCTAGTTCATGTCCTCACTAGAGGTGGGCATTTAGGAAGATCTCAAGAGTTTCCAGCCACAGTGGGATTTTCAGTTGTGCTAAGTGGGGGGGTCATAAAAATCACCCCACTGTTTTCAGTCTCCTCTACAATCCAGGCTCACCATCACAATTCCAACCATCTCCTTAGCAACTGTCTGAGACTGAACAAGGCCATTCTCAGCCAGTATCACATTTGACTCTAAGCTAACCTTCTAATCACACATCCTCATGATCCAGCTCTCTCACTAATGTCCTCATTCTGTAGCCCTATAGGTTACAGCAATTCAAAGCACTTTTCAAACATGATGAGAATTTCTGCCTCCACCAGCCTTTCAGTTAATCAGTTTCGGATCCCCATCACCCTTTGGATGTAAACATTTCCCCTTCCTTTCCCTCTAATCCTTCTGCTGATTTCTTTAAATGCATGTTCCTGGTTATTGATGTTTCTGCTAAAGCTGCCCCTTCCTATCCATGCTATGGATGACTGATGAGCTCAGTCGGGTAGATGGCTAGCATGTGATTCAGTATAATACCAACAGTGCCGATTTGATCCATTCTGGCTGAGGTCTACCTGGCATCAGCTTCGTCACCCTGCCTCTGAGAGGGAAGGCAATAGCAAACCACCAATTGGGGGAGTAAAAAAAAAAGACCTCCCAAAAAAATGGCCCAGGATGAGGCATAAGCAGAAACTAAGCTTTCAGGCAGATGCAAATGATGATGATCTACTCTTTCTAGGCCCTTCATAATTTTATACAGTTCAATTAAATCTCCCTTCAGCCTTCTCCAGTCCAAAGAAAACAGCCAGGAATCATTGAATTTGCTACCAGTTTGTTTTTTCCTTCCATATTCACTCCCTCATTTTCTGCTTTCCCTTTGCTTCTCTCCCTTCTGAGTCTACACTTAGGTTAGTTTATACCTTCTCTGTTAAAAGCATTATAAAAACACTTATTGCAATTGGTATTGTTATAAAATAAATTAGTTCAAGAGGTGAACAAAACTGAAACCTGCACAACATTCAGAGGAGATAAGAAAGGACAATAATTGAGTTTAGAGTTGAAAGGTTCAATGCAGTCCCTATCAGAACCTCACCTCCATTCTGCCCCTCTCCCCTTTTTATGTCTCTCCTGGAATCTCCTCCTGACCTTGCCCCCACTAGACACCGACTTATGCACTAAACCCTCCCTCCTCCATAGCCTTCCACAATCTTTCCAACTGCATGTTCCTCCTTCTGCAGTACACGGTCATCAACTTATCCCCCTACTTCTTTATCACTCTCTCCCTCAGCTTCATTCAGAACACTACTGACTGTCCTCAACTCACAAAGTACCACACTGCCATTCTGTCCAAGCTCCACTAGTTCCTTGCACTCCAGTGAGGTAACTTCACTATTTTCGTTCTCAAATCCCTCACCTTATGCACTCCCTTCACCCTCTTACCAGTGGATATACTGTCTGCTCTCTCTGCTTCACCATCAACTACCCTGTTCAAACTCTGAGACCATTCTGCCTTCCCACATTCCCTCCCTTCAAAAGCCTCCTAAAATTGGACCGTGCCTGGGAGTCCCCTCTTAAACCTGCAGCATTTCCCACTTTGTGCCCCATTGGCTCTTGATTGTTTTGGGCTCCGAATGGAGAGGAGTTGACATGTGCAGTGGGCCACAGAAGTGCAAACTCTTCCTGATACTAAGAGGCAGGGTCAGCAAGGACAAATGCACAGAAGACAGTTCACCTTTTCTGATAGATCACTGAGCTGGATCAAATTCTAATTAAAATGTGACTGGTGTATTGTTCTGGCAGACAATTAAACAAACCCATTCCCAAATGCAGCAGCCAGTTTTAAGCATTATACACTGTGCTATCACCAATAGGAAATGTAAAATTGGGCCTGATATGATTTTGTTTTGAGAATATGAATCCTTCCTTACAAAGAGAAGTTCATCAGGAGAAACTTTGAGCAGCAATTGGAACAAAGGCCACATTGTTCAGTCAGTTGGTACAGAAATCAGCATCGTAGCAGATGTGTCCATGAATTTCATAAGCCTGAGTCTGCTTTCAAAATTAGTCAGGACAATCAATTTTTAATGCTTTTGCTGTTGTTGCCAAACTGGCAAGGACTGTGCCGCTAAGTCCCAGTGGTAGAAGCAATAAACAAATGCATTTCCTTATGAATCATCAAGATCGTTGACCAAGATCCAAAGATATAAATTATTTTATGCACACACACACACACATCCTGAAGAAGTCAAAGCAATCATGAAAATGTTAAAGTCAGCAACTGTCTGCACTTCAATTGATACCTACTGTAATTGCAACAGTCTGTATACAACTGTATTTTTACATTTGAACATGTTGTTAATCTATATATAGCAATATACTAACAAGAAAAGGCCCATTTGCAGCTGGTTAAGTAACTTTCCAATTTTCTGCTACCATTGTAAAGTCTTGCACACAGAGCATATGCCAGAAATTTAAATAATGGCTGGAAAATCAGATGCAACACATGCTAGAACTTGCAGCATGGTCTTTCAAAGAGCGAGGCCAACCTGCCAGCACTAGACACTCAAAGACTTGCTGCACACCAGTCTAACACATTAAACACCTCAGTCCTGAGGATGAAGCTAGTACGCTGGGCAATTTTCTTTCAGTTGCTTTATTTATCAGCATAGAATCCCTACAGTGCAGAAGGAAGCTATTCAGCCCATTTAGCCTGTACTGACCCCAATCCCATCCAGGTCCTATTCCTATAACCCCACACATTTACTCTGCTAATCCCCCTAACATTAGGATCAATTTAACATGGCCAATCAACCTAACCTACACATCTTTGGACTGTGGGAGGAAACCAGAGCACCCAAAGGAAACCCATGCAGACATAGGGAAAATGTGTAAACTTCACACAGACAGAGACCCAAGGTTCAATCCCAGTCGCTGGTGCTGTGAAGCAGCAGTGCTAACTACTGCACTTACCATTGCACTGCACTTACCTTGCAATTATTTCAGTTTATGGAGGTATAAATTATTCAGAAATAGGCTGGCTTCTGATATTGTTCTCACTCCGTCACAGATTGTAACAGAATGAATGGTCTCTTTTAATGAAGGGTGGAGGTTAAAATAAGTGGAGCTGGGCATCGTTAATGGAGTGGCAAAACTATTGAAATTGAAATTTCCACTCAGCACCATGACCCCAAAGTCACACGAGAAAGAGAAAGAGACACACAGATACAGAGAGAGAGAGAGAGAGAGACACAGACAGACAGACAGACATACACAGATACACAGAGAGAGAGAGAGAGACACACATAGATTCAGAGATAGAGAGAGAGAGAGACACAGATTGAGAGAGACATACACAGACACAGAAAGAGAAAGAGAGAGACAAATATAGAGAGAGAGAGAGACACAGGTACAGAGTGAGAGAGAGAGAGACAGACACACACACACACGTAAGTACAAAGAGAGAGAGGCACACACAGGTACAGAGAGAAAGACAGGCAGAGAGTGAGTGACAGACATTAACATTTCCCTACACAGCTGTATGCTCTTCACATCACCTTTGCCATTAGAAATAAACCATCACAATGTCATTAACAACCTTCATTATCTTAATTCCAAAAGAAGTCCTGTCTTTGAGCTTGGAATCACATTGCATCATCACATCCTCTCAAAGTCTACAATCAATTTACCACTTTTACCTATAATTAACCTTGATGTCGGTCTGTGTATAGGAATGCAGAAATTGAGGTTTGGATAAGACTAATTTGTAAATATGGCTAGCTTAAAAAAAAACACAGAACACCCACTGTTCACTCCCAATTTCAACATTGATTTTCTCACCAAACTCCTGAGTCAAATACATCCTCCTGATGAATTAAATCACTGCCTCGACAGTTCATTGCAAAGATCCATCATGTTCTCTTTGGTGGAGATATATCTTATTATTCCATTCAGATTGAAATATGTTGGACAAAATTCTCTGATCTTCCAACAGCATGTTTCCCATCAGCAGTGTTGTGAATGTTGTGTTGCTAGCAGTGGGATTCTCTGCTCCTGCTGCTGCCAATGGGAATTCCCACTGACACCATTCCATGCCGGCAGGAAACCCAGGGAGTGGTGGGTAGGGTGCATTGCTGGCGGGACCAGAAAATCCTGCCGGCACGAACGGCCTGAGAATTCCAGCCATATTGTCAAAGCTAATGGACAATTAAATTAATAATAGGTTGCACTTTAAAGATAAGTTGATGGTTTGGATAAAATTTGTCAACCACATAATTTTGTTTAAGGGTTAACAGCATTCTGTGATTAAACTACAGCTCTCTATTTGTTATATTAGCTCTTTGTTCTAATATTTGCCTTCTGGTTTTTTTATATTTGAGTCAGGCTTCCTCTATTTTTCAGAGGACCGTGGAAAATAGGAGCAGGAATAAGACATTCAACCTCAAGCCTGCTCCGTCATTCAACTACATCATGGCTGATCTTCTCAATACCATTTTTCTACCCTTTCCCCATATCCCTTGAAATCTGTAATATGTAAAAATCTATTGATGTCAGTTTTGAACATACTGATTGACTGAGCCTCCACAACCCCATTGGGTGGGGAATTCCAAAGATTCACCACCCTTTGAGCAAAGAAATTCCTCCTTATCTCAGCCCTAAACAACATCATTCTTATTCTGGGACTGTATCCCCTGGCTCTCAACTCCAGACCAGAGTAAATATCCTTCCTGCCTTTACCTTGTCGAGCCCTGTGAGAATTTTATATATTTCAATTTTCACTATCTGGACTGCACATACGAATACTTGACGAACAATGCAAGTCTGAGGAGCTATCAGAATTTCACTCTGACACTTTGCATTTTGGGGAGCCCAGTCCGTGTGTCAGCATTTCCTGACAAAGGTCAGCACAAATCAACCTTTCACCCCTCAGTCCCACTCCTACAGATCCTAGTACTAATAGAACAAATGCCAGCTGCTTCAGGCTGTAGTTGCGACTTTTTAATGGGACTGGAATTCCTGCTCATCATCTGCAGCAGCTGGAATTGCTTCTATTTGCAGCAAATCCGAGAAGATGGGAAGTGGTAGAATGAAAGGGAGAGAGCACTGATTGCCAAACAAGAGTAAAGTGTAGATAAAATGAAGAGCAGTGAAAATACCGCAGCAAGTGTGGGCAGTAATACTGAGGGTGAGGGAGGAGAAACCTGGAGAAGTTGCTATTAGGCATGGATGGGGAGAATGCTAGCATTACCTGAGAACGTAAAGGGCTAAGGAGAAAAACCTGATCAGGAGGCAGAGAAAAGCACCATCGTTGTGGGGAAGTGTTGAGGGGTGGGGGGCATAGCGGGTAGTACCAACTCACACCAGACACACGGAGAACATACAAATTCCACACAAGCAGTCAACCAAGACTGGAATCAAACTCGATTTCTGGTGCTGTGAGGCAGCAGTGCTAATCACTGTACTGCCCCATTTTGATTTTACATCTGTGAGGATTTAGATGACACAGGAATATCCGTGATTATCTGGTCCTCAGGAGATCTTACTGAAAGAGCAGCAGTGTGAACATTGCAAATGCTTACAGTTGTAGTTCAATTCTCAGATTTTTCTCCCATCTACCTACTGTTCATGAAATTAAGATACAAGTCACATAGAACAATATATTTATATGAATTATTATATGTGTTTTAACAAGATATTTACATTTAAACAAATAAGTCAAACCATATATCCATTAGTGGTCTTTTTCCAAAGTTGTTTGGACGTTGGGATGGTTCCTACAATTGGAAGATAGTTAATGTAAGCCCATTATTCAAAAGGGTGGTAGAGAGAAAATGGGGAACTATAGACCAGTGAGCCTAACATTTCCCTAGTATTTCCCTAGTAACATTTCCCTAGTAGGGAAATTGCTCAAGTTCGTTATCAAGGATTTCATAGCACAGCATTTGGAAAGCAGTGGTATAACAAGATAAAGTCAGCATGGATTTACAAAGGAAAATCATTCTTGGCAAATCAAAAGGAATTCTTTAAGGGTGTAACTAGTATTGTTGACCAGGGAGAACCGGTATATGTGGTTGTTTTCGACTTTCAGAAGGCTTTCAACAAGGTCTCACATTGCAGATTACTTTGTAAAGTTAAAGCACACAGGATTACAGATAATTTCTTGAGATGGATAGACAGCTGGTTAGCAGACAGGAGGCAAAGAGTTGGAATAAATGGGTATTTTTCTGATTAGAGGGCAGTGACTAGTGGGGTACCACAAGGATCTGAAGTAGGACCCTAACTGATCACATTATATATTAATGATTTAGAAGAAGGAATTAAATACATTATCTTCAAATTTACAGATGATACAAAGTTGGGTGGGAGGATGCAGAGATGCTTCAGCATGATTTGTACAGGCATATACAGTACAATGTGAGTAACGTTGCTGAGAACAGAGGGGCTAGCAGCCTCTGACGGGCCAGGTGCTCTTGGTAGCTTGGACTTCTGTCCCCAGGTCAATGCCTGGGTGGCACAAGGTAAAGCGGGCCTTCTGCAGGGGTCTAACCAGCTTTCCTCTCTCGGTGGAGAAGACCCCATCACCTCCGAAAGATTCTACCCACTGTGTGAATAAAAAGAGCACAACATTCTTCAATAAAGGTTCTGTCAGTTTATTTGTAAGCATTTAACATAAATTCGATGAATTAAAATGACATTTTTTAATGTTGCTAATAAGGTAGCGTTTGTTTAACAGGGTGCATTTTCTATTTTTGGACCCCTTGATTCCAACGCTTAGAAAATATTCAGTTTGTGTTAATCAGGGAGTGGGGCACTGTAGGAAAGGATTGGCACAAATGGTCCATTATTACAGACACACTGTTATCAATGTACACAATTAATGGTGATTCATGAAACATCCTAGTTTCTGTAATTCATTTAGTCATACCAGTCAGTGGATCCATTGTTGTGCAGACAATTCAATTAATCACTGACAAATATGCATGTGATCCATTGTAGTACAATAGGGCAAAGAAGTCATGCAAAAGTGCACTGTCATGGTGCAACCAGTGAAGAAATAATAGACTCCCTATTGTACTCTGCTGATAATGAACAGGCTAATTGAAGGAAATGATTTGTTTTTTTGCCAAAAGCTTAGTTCCAAATTCCAACACCATGTCTTGTTTTTAATTCAATCAATTGGTGCAAAATCTCAATGTTGTACTTGACCTCAAACTGATATAAAAACCACATTTCATTTCCATCACCTATTACCATCTACAGAGCATTGCTTACCTCTCCCACGGCATGCCAATCCTGTTCTATATTCCTGTCCTTCAGTGGCTTCCCATTCTGAATGCATAGTTCTTTCAATTCCCTGTCCCTCAGTTGCGTCTTTGGTGTTGGATCTTTTCGTCATCATAACCCTACAATTTTTAAAGGCTTTCTTAAATCTCTCTCTCTGACTACTATTTTGTCAACTTTTATTAATTCCCAGGTATGGTAAATTAAGAGTAATTGATTATTGTTGTATATACTGCAGACATTTTGAAGGAATCTTTGTATGTTGTACCAAATCTTTTCAAGTTTGTTCAATAGCTCCTCTGTTACTTTATAAGTGTAAGTGCTGTTCATCTGATATTGCTTCCTTCCTCAGTCACCCTGTGCAAATGAAATGTTTTATTCAGATGTAATCCAATCTCGGAGAAACCTATAGTTACGATTAAGCACTAATTCAACATTACAAGAATTAAATTCCTTGAACACAATCCAAGCATTTACAGTGGGGTCATGCCTGTCAGTGTCTTCCACCACTGCCCCACTGATGTTTATGGGGCCATTGGAAAGGTACGTGGTTTGCATCAAGAAAGCAGTACAGGGAGCTTTACACACACACCTTTAACCCTCATCTGTTCATGTGGCCTCAAAATCCAACTGCCACCAATCCCTGAAAGAGTGATTTTACAGACCACGCTTCCTCTGTCCTCAATACTGGCAATTCCTCCTTATTTATAGAGGATAATTTTAATCTATTATTATGAAAGCAAGAATGTATAAGCTGGTTATATTTTTAAATGTTTCCTTTAATTTAAAATAAAACAGGGTGCCCTGAAGAGAGGATGGTGACCATCCTAAACTCTGCTAGGTACAGGCCCACTTCATTTGTTTGTCATAGGGACAAAGGCCCAGGTCGAAGCCCATAGAAACTGCCAGGTTTCACACGTTGACACAAAAGAGGGACCACTGACCATGCCACACTCAGACTCACAGCAATCTGGAAAGGAGATTCTAAACAGCTGCTGCCTTGCCAAGCAGAAGGCCAGACCGATTTATTGTTAACCACCAGGAAGAATGCTGATGAGAATGGTTTCTTTATTTGAAGGGATGGGATTTAGAGAGATTTAAAGACAAAAGGAGTTGCCAGAGGTGGCCTTGCCATCGGAAGTCAATTTGACAAAACTCTGAGATTGAGTGAAGGAACTTTCAAAAGAGACACTGGAAGACCCACCTTGACATGGCAGGAAGAAGGAAGCCTGCTGAAATACAAGGAGAGATTTGGAATTTATCTGCTGAGCATGTAACCTAATGTATAAATATGGGTGTGGTGTTTTCAGCTGTGTTCATTGACTAATAGCAAAAATACCTTTTCTATAATTTAATGCATTAGTTGTAAATTTAGTATGTTTGTTACAGTAAAAGTTTGAACATATAAAATCTTGTCGCGTGATTCTGTCCATGGGAAATTAATATCTGTTTCAAAAGTCGCCACTCTCCACAGGAACTGTGACACTGCATCAATTTTAAAATTCACTCTGCATGTCCATTTTCCTGGCCCGAAGCCCATCTGTGAGAGCCACATTGGTGCCATTGGAGGCTCGTCAGTTCATAAAGCATACCAAGTTTCACAGAGACAACAGTGCAGTAGAAATTCCTGGCGTTTCAAAAGTGTCTTGTGGTGAAACCACAGTGTATGTTGGCTGTACTTAATGAATATGAACAGTATAGAATGGCAATAAATAGGAGAGGAATAAAACAGTTAAAGATCACATCTTGATCATTGCATATTCCTCTTCCAGAAATAGAATTTCTTGGCAAAAACTGGTTAACTATTTATCAAGAGTGAGGTTGGTAAATTATACGTGCTTTTGAGCAATAAGCACAATTTGGGTTGATGTCTGGTCATGTGCCAGTGAGGAGCTGCCCACAGGCAGCTGCTTGAGGGTAATTTCCACACAAGAGGAACGTTTTCAAACAGAAACAATTATTGCTATCCCGATGTGATGCAGACATTGTTTCCTCTACTTTATACAGTTCACTGTTACATTTGTTCTCGCTGTTGTCCACGGATGTCTCCTAATGGTATCTTTCAATTTCCAAAGACTATTTCAGCCAACTCACTCTCAGCTCCACTCAGCTTTTTAAATCCAAGGCCAACTATTACTCTACAACATGTCACTCTAGGCTAGCAATACTGAACTAGATCTCTCTAGTCATGAGACTTGAGTCACACATCCTTTTAGTTTATTTAGATAATGGTTCCCTGTTGAAATATACATTGCAGTATTGACAATATACATCAAAGGATTGTCTGTCTGCAATTTGTGCCAGGAAATTTAAAACAAATGGGGTTGAATGACGCCTGTCAAAATTTCTTAAAGATGCTGTTTAAGAATGACAGCAGTGAATTCTACAAACATTGTTGGCATCATACAAAGTTTTAACATGTGAAGCAGTCCTTTACATCTTATATGTGTTAGGATGAAGGATCTGTTAAAAATGCTGGATTAACTTCAACTCTATACACCTTACTCCTTCCTCATTGATACTTGGATCTCGTGCTTACATTTACTAAACTCCTAAGCCAAAAGGAGGAGTCTTTCTGCATATTGTTCTTTTCTCTCTTCTCAGCACCAGTCTCTCCAGCCAATGCCCCAGATCACTCCCTGTGCTATCCTCTTCAGAAAGCAGTGATTCTTATTATCTATGTATGATTCTGGGATGTTTTCAACATCTTGCTCTTGAACAGTAGACACCGACTGTTTGGGGACTAATAGCACTACCGTTAAGCCTAATTCCATTATCATCACCATCATCTACAAACTTCCAACAAGGGTTATTACAAAATGTCTGGAACTCTGGACTAAAACTGATTCTCCCTCATCCTAAACAATTGACACTAAAGCTGTATTCTGAGCAAATTTGACAGGGTAGATACTGAGAGGATGTTTCCCTTTGTAGAGAAATGTAAAACCAAGGAGCACAGTTTCAAATGAAAGAGTCTCTCATTTAAGCTGGTGATGAGGAGTTTCTCCTGAGGGGTCATTAATCCTTGGAATTCTCTGCCCCAAGAGAGCAATGAAGACTGGGCCATTGAATATATTCAAGGTTGAGTTAGACAGATCCACAAAGGAGTCCATAACTTTAAACGGCAGGCAGGAAAATGGAAGAAAAAGACCACATTCCGATCGGCCATAATCTTACTGAATGATGGACCAGCTCGAATGACCTACTCCTGTTTCTATTTCTTACATTCAATCACAAGATTATTACAGTTGATGTTGCCTGTTTGGCCCATCTTAATTCAACCATCCCAGAAGACACTAGAGTTCCCCTATCATAAGATCCAGTGTTTTCTTAATTGGTTGTTGAGGTTTCCCACCCCAATTCTATTCTAGATGTTTATTATGTTGAAGCTTCAAATTTTTTAAGTGTCCAGATCACCAAAAACATTTCCTGGGCAACCCCCACGCCAACACTATAGTTAAGGAAGCCCACCAACATCGTTAATTTCTCAGAAGGCGAAGGAAATTGGGCATTTCTGCTACAACTCCCACCAACTTTTACAGATACACCATTGAAAGCATTTTTTTCTGGTTGGTATGGCTCCTGCTTTGCCCAAGACCACGAGAAACTACAAAGTCATGAATGAGGCCCAATCCATCATGCAAACCGGATTCCCATCCATTCACTCTGTCTACACTTCCCAGTGTCTCGGAAAAACAGTCAGCATAATCAAGGATCCCACACACCCCAGACATACATTCTTCCACTTTGTCAGGTAAAAATACAAAAGTCTGAGGTCAAGTACCAACTAAATCAAGAGCAGCTTCTTCCCTGCAGCTATCAGACTTTTGAATGGACCTACCTCACATTAAGTTGATCTTTCTCTACACCCTACGTATGACTGGAACACTACATTTTGCAGTCTGTTCTTTTCTTCTCTATGAACAGTGTGCTTTGTCTGTATAGAACACAAGAAACAATACTTTTCACTGCATACAAATACATGTGACAATAATAAATCAAATCAAAATCCCTCTCAGTAGGATTATTTTCATTTCTTATTAGCTTAAAGTTGTCCCCTTGTTGAGGTCTTACAATCCAATTTAAAGTAACATTGTGAATTAATATTATTCATTCCCTTTACTGTTCTTAAACATAACAATCCAATCACTTCACCCTTCAATTACATCTTTCTAAGGTTAAAAAGCCCAAGTTTCTCCTGTTCTCTCTTGTAACTCTTACTCTTGACAACAGGATCAGCCTCAAGTCTCTTTGATCTATTTTTAGCAGGTGAATGTTTCCCTTCTGTCTTGTTTACTAGAACTGGATACAGTACTCTTAGTGCCATCTGATCAGAACACAATTTAGTCACAACTTCCTTTCACATTAGTTCTACAGACTGATTTTTTTAAAAATTATTTAATTCCTATCTGGCTACAGGAGAGGTGCCAGAGGGCTGGAGAACAGCTAATGTGATTCCGCTATTTCAGAAAGGCTTAGAGATAAGCCAGAGAACTGCAGACCAGTGAGTATCACATCAGTGGTAGGAAAACTATTGGATAGAATCTATCTCCACTTGCAAAGGCAAGATTTGATCAGGGATTGTTAGCATGGCTTTGTCAGAGGGAGATCATACCTAACAAATTTGATTGAACTTTTTGAGGTGGTGACCAGGTGTATAGATGAGGATAATGCAGTTGAGGAGAACTTGCAGCTGGTGATGTTCCTATACATCTGCTGCCTTTGTCCTTCTAAGTGGTGGAGTTCGTAAATTTGGAAGGAACCTTGGTGAGTTGTGTGGTGCCTCTTGAAGACAATACACGCTGCTGCCTTTGTGCATCAGTGGTAGAGGGGGTGAATGGTTGTGGAAGGGGTGCCAATCAAGCAGAGTGCTTTCTCCTGGATGGTGTTGAGTGCTTGAGCATTGGTGGAACTGCACTCGTGATAGGCTTTGGGGAGTCAGAAGGTGAGGTCCTCACCTCTGACCTGCTCTTATAGCCACAATATTTATATGCTTAGTCAGCCCAAGCCTAGATATGCTCCAGGTCTTGCTATATTTAGGCATAAACTGCTTCATAGATGGAGGCCATTCAGCCCATCCTTTCTGTACTAGCTCTCCAAATGAACATTCATGACTTTGTACCATTCCCCTGCTTATTGTTTCTATTCATATAATCATCTAATCCCCTCTGAATGACTCGATTGGACCTGTCTCCACCTCACCTCCAGGCAGTGCATCCTAAACTCGACCACTTGTTGTGTGAAAAAGTTTTTTTCTCACATCATATTTGCCTCTTGTGCAGATCACTTGAAATCTGTGTCCTCTCGATTGGTGGGTATAAGGTTAAATTGATATTTCCTCCTTACAGGACTGTGTTTACTGGTGTCTACATCAATTGTGAATGATCAGACTGGTTTCATTCCTACTTTTGTAGACCTTGTAGCAGCTTAATTCAACATTGTAGCTTATTAGGCAGGTCTTAGGAAATAATCTGGGATTTTGATGTATGGTTCACCACCATACCATATGGTGGATCCACCAAAACAATCAATGTATCATGTATGGAGAGTTCAATATTGCAAATCAAAATCCCTACAGTGCAGAAGGAGGCCATCTGGCCCATTGAGCCTGCACTGACAACTATCCCACTCAGACTCTATCCCCATAACCCCATATATTTACCCTATTAATACCCCTGCAACTAAGGGGCAAATTAGCATGGCCAATCTGCCTAATCTGCACAGTTGTGGCCTGCAAATGCTTGCCGTCCAATGTGGGGGAGATTCACAAAACTCTACACATATGGAGCTGTCATATTCAAGGGTCAGGCAGTTCAGGGACTTTAACATAGGATCACTTTTGAAGTTTACAAGCCTTTGAACCTGACCTGATAGATATAATGCTTATTTCACATCTAAATTAAAGGCACAATGATCCTGATGGCCTCATTAACGAAAATTATTTATTGCAGCTTTTCTATCTGATTTTTAACTCCTTTCCCACCCCGCACATTTTTGCAGAATGAGAGCATCATTAGTAACAGGGAACATGTTTGGAGTAAAGGAGATTGGTTTTGTCGATAGCTGGATCAAAGAGATACACTCACTGAAATGTTATTATTTTCTGAGACCCAGCAAACTGGACTCATTGATTTTGCTTGAAAAATTTACAAGTGTGTACAATGGAATTTATTGGCAGCATTTTACTGGTTTGTGTGACCTACATGCAAACCAAATTTATGTCTGCAGTTTCAGATCAAAGACAACATAATAAAGTTACAAACTTGATGCAAGTCAGATGCGTCCTCGCTTCATTTCAAAGTTATTATCTTCTTCAGCATGCGACACCCAGCGCATTGTGCATGAAACAAGGAGGTTGATGCTCTGAAACGGTGCTGTATATTAAAGCTAGACCTTGATACTCCAGAGTTACATGGCAAGAATTCAGATTTTGTGATCTTCAAATGTTCTTATTGTTCAGAATGGTGTCACATTACAGCAATTAATGTTTTGGTCCTCTTAACAATATATAGATAGCTCTGTATTAATTACAAAGCTAGGAAATGATGATCGCAAAGGGTGCTGGATCCTGGAAACAAAAACTGCGCCTAATGCCATTGTGGAAAACAGCACCTAACTCCATACAGATTACTGCAATTAATTGTATACAGAAAAACTGCACCTACTCAACACAGAGTCTTTAGCCAAAATTCTCAGATTGTTAACACCCCATTGTTGTTGCCGGCAAGAATGAGGAGTTTGGTGCTCAGCCAAATCTCTGTTCACTGCAGTAGGACCAGAGAATCCCAATTGCGGGTAAGATCAAAGAATCCGGGCCATCACGTCTGCACTGGCCGAACTATCTATTCTAATCCCATTTTCCAGCACTTGATGTGTAGCCTTGTATGTTAGGACATTTCAAGTGCTCATTTAAATGCTACTTAAATATTGTGAGAGTTCCCACCACTCACGACCCTTTCAGGTGTTGAGTTCCAGATTCCCAACAATCTCTGGATGAAGATGTTTTTCCTCAAATTGTCTCAATCTCCAGCCCCTTTCTTTAAATCTATGCCTCATGGTTATTGACTCCTGTACTAAAGGGAGAAGTTTATTCCTATCTATGTCCTTCATAATTTTATATATCTCAATCAGACCTTCCTCACCGGCTCACCCAGCTGCCTTTGCAGTAAAGAGAACAACATCAGCCTAACCAGTCCCTCTTCATAGCTGAAGTGGTCCATCCCGTGCAGCGTCCTGTGAATCTTCCCTGTACCCATTCTAGTGCAATCACATCTTTCCAATAGTGCGGCAATCAGAACTACACACAATACTCTAGTTATAACATAATGGGTGTTTTATACAGTTTCATCATAACCGGTCCACTTTTATATTCTATGCCCCGGCTAATAAAGGCAAGTATCCCATGTACCTTTTAAACCATCTTATCTACCTGTTCTGCTGCCTTCAGGGATCTTTGGACATGCAACCCAAGGTTACTTTGTGCTTCCTAGCATCCTGCTATTCATTGTATATTCCCTTGCCCTCTTAGTCTGCCCAAAATGCATTGCTTCCCACTTTTCAGGATTAAATTCCATTTGCCTGTGTTCTGTCCATCTGACCAGCCCATCAATTTCATTATGTAATTTAAGACTTTCCTTAGGAAAACTGTTTGAATCTCATGGAGGAAAACTGCACCTAATCCCATATATTAAAAAAAAAAATCACATTCAATCTTGGACAACATTCCAGATGGGAAAACTGCATTTCTCATGGAGAGAAAAAAAACAATACCAATGCCAGACTAGAAAACCACTCTTCTATCTGTAGAGAAAAGTTTATCTACTGGGTTCTATAAAAAATCTGCATGCAAACCCAAGAAAAATCTTTATCTAACTCCACACAAGGAATATAGCGAATATCCTGGTAACAAAATAGCATCTAACTCCAGACAGAAAAATGGCATCTGTCTCCCACTGGAAAACTGTACCTAACTTTGACCAGCTCTTCAACCCTAACAACAGCTAGGAAAACTGCACTTAATCCTGGATAGGAACACAGCGCCTAACTGTAGATGAGGAAGTTTTATCCACAGGAACTGAATATGAATCCCAGGCAGAAGGCAACATTTAACATTAGACAGAAAACTATGCTCACTGCTGGACTCAAATGTTGACACAACTCCATGGCTCATATTTCACAATAAAATCTCAACTCAAAATGGAATGCAAGACAAGAACATATAAATGTTACCACCCAATACACTATTTGAAGACTTTAGATAGAGTTGAGTTTAATCCAAAGATCACAATCTGTTTTCAGTCCCAAGCCATCACATAACACAGTCACTAACTATTATATAATGCTTATGGGTTACTTAGTTAGTGCTTAATAGCCAGTGGTTAATGACTAGCATATGTCACTGCTTGAATGATCACCTAGAGGATGGCCTGAAAACAAATCACTACAGCCATGTAACTCAACTTCAATACTGATTCTGTATCAAACAGGTAGTTATTGTTTATTTCAGTTGATGATTTTACTTTGGGGATGAAGAGGGTAGGAGCAAGTGCTTTAAACCGTCTACAGGTAGTGTGGAATTGATGCCTCAATAAACATTAGGACATGATGCTGGGTGAGATCCAAAAAGCTGTTTGGTTCAGCCACATGCTCAGATATCATTTTACTTCTCTCTCATCATCCATGGCTTTCATCGCATCCCCATGTTACAAAAACTTTGAGATTATTTATCTGGGAATGCATCCAAACAGGGAGTTGCTGTTTGTCTTTTTTAGGGAGATGTGAATGAACATTTTGACATAAACTTTAACTTAGGAAATACTGGACAATTTTCTGTAACTACTTGTTCTGGGATCAAAGCACAATAATCTGTGGGAACAAAATATAATTGCAGAGTCATTACTTAAAAGTTAAGAGGAAGTGTTATATGAGTCGTGTTCTTAAAAATAATTTTAAAGGAGAATTGACAGGTACTTGAGAATGAAGAACTGAGAGCTACAGACAGTAAGTGGGGGCAGAGTTTAATGTGTCACACTGGAACATTAGGTGGGGCGGACATCTAATTGGGCAAAATGGGGACCCTACTGCTGCCCCAATTAAGTCCATGGTAGGAAGACTTGTGGATAGCCTTCACTCCTTGCTGCTCTAAAGCGGGCATTTAATGCCCATATAATAGTCTTATTCCATCACCACTGTTAATTCCCCAGCATTGAGAAATAAACCCTGTCAGAGTTGCTTGCATGTTTTCGGCATGGGGGAGGGGGGGGGTGTTGGAAATGGCCTCATTCCAAGGGTCTCACTGCCTCACCAAAGGACCCAGCACATGAAAAGGGGAGCCCACCCCCCTCTCCCCATTTCAAATTATCTAAATCTGCCATTCACCTCCCACCATCATTTGCCTGTGACCAGCGTCCCTCAGTGACCCTGGGTCTCAGGGTATAGTAACAGCAGTGGCCACCAACCTTCCCAGTGGTGCTACTGCACAATGAACAGCTGCCAGACCTGAGATTTTAGCCAATAATGGAGGGTGAGATTTCCATCCCTGGGGACCTAAGATGACCTGTTAAATGCCTGATTGATTTTTAACATGGTGGGTCTTCCCAAAAAGAGTAGCATGGATCTCTCCAGCTGTCCAACTACAGATAAGACCCCATTACCTGGATTAAACTCCACCCTGTAGGTGTGGGCCCAAGTACATCTCTTTGAAAGAGCCAATACAGGCATAATTGACCAAATGGCCTCCTTCTGTTCTGTACATTTCTATGATTCAGAGAGTTGTCCAAAACAATAGATGCTTTGCAATGTCATTGTTTGCCAAGGTTGTGGATTTTGTAACTCTCTGCAAATAGTTATGTAATTTTTCCATCTGAAAAAGTGGATTTTTTAAAATATTTCCTCCTCAATCTCGAACAATTTAGGGCTAAATTATGTAAATTATACAAGAAGTGCTTCAGAAGTGCTGACCTTTTCAATCCAAGCATATTTGCTCTGATAGCTTAATTGATAAACATAAGCTCCAGTATCCCCTGATATTTCTGTTCAGTGAATGTTAGAGATCACGGAGAACATTGTGGCTGATCTTAATAGTGTTCTCACCCAACAAGCATATGATTGCATTTTATAAAACGTAGGAGTAGAAAAGAAGCTCCAATGATTCTTAGGCCAAATTTTTCATTAGCTGAGACTCAGCATCGGTGAAGAATCAAACCTGAACCTTCTGGCTTGCATGAGGTTTTAACTAACCCAGTTTAGCTTAATGAGTAACTTTGGTACATTAAATATTTCAGAAAAGATTTGTTAGATCTTCTTTGATTTGAATCACTGCAAACTACTAACCAGTTAGAAATATCTGCCTGTTACATACATTGGAAATCTTTAGAGTATGTACTGCCATTCTGCAAATGAATGTGGTCCCTCTGTTTAGTCTTTCTATCATACGACAACCCAAACTGTCCCACGACCTGTGGAGTGAGTTAGTTTGTGACATAAATTCTAACTGTGGCTGGTTTTCAACTTTGAGGCCAGTTCTGTTTCTGTTGTACATCTGCTCAGTTTCCACATACAAAAACAAAATGGGATGGTGATCTGTTTTACCAGCTTCTTATGTGCCATTCAGGAATCTCCCAGGGATGCTGAGAGAGAGGGAAGTAGATTCGTTCTGCACACAATCATCCCACGAAAACACAGCAGGGCTCAGCAAAGTAAAGGTCTATCCTGTTTCATTTTTCTGAGAGAATGGTAAGCAGGTCTCCATTTGCAGCAGTCCCCAAAATAACATTCAGCACTTCACACTCCCCGTCACCCCCACAAACACCATCACTTCATATCTGATGGTCTGAACGGCCTTTTTGCAAAGCCACTCAAAATATAAGTACCTTTCTCTCCCCAAGTGGAGGAGGAAGAAAATTGGACACTGGGCCTTTCTAGGCTGTTGTTACTGGGACGTAGCCAAAATGCTTCATGGCCAGCAGCATCCATTAGTACTACTGCACACTTGTCAGGCTTGTAACAGTGGCTGACTTTCGCACCACCACCACCACCACCCCCCCCCCCTCTCCCCACTTCCTGCAGACGCTAGGCCCTGCTGACTGGGGATGCATCCTCCTAGCAAACACTACAATGAACCCAGGAATACAGGCAGATTCAGTCATATCAGGTTGAGCTAACTTCTTTATGTTTTTGTATTGACTTTAAAAAAAACTTTAATCAAAGAGACAGAAAAAAACACTTCTAATCATAAAAATAGATTTATGTCTTGGAATTTATCAATTTGTACAATAAAGTAGTCCATTTAAATGTACTATATTTCACAAAACAATATGTCTGCAATCTTCTTCAAAGTTTCGAATCAAAGGAAGATTCCATGATCCAATGTATTAATTCATTTCACTGTTCAGAACATAAGAAATAAGAGCGGGGACTCTTTGAACCTGAAATCTGTGTTACTGTGAAACATAGCTTTCTATTACTAAACATCTTCCACACTTGCACCACGAGATCCCTCTATTATTATAAATAGTATTGAATAAAAATATACCATAAAAGATTTTAATTTTATTTGAAGTTTTCCATGCATAACCTTGTCCAAAGCCTTCCTGAAGTCCAAATAAATTATAAGGTTTTCTACTGACAAAGCTGTTAGGAATCTTTTTGAAACGTTTTAGGATGTTTACAAAGAGAAGTCTTCTCTTAAATCCATTTCTTATAAAACTACTGCTATATAGGTTCTCCTTCAGGTTTTAGATGTTTTCAGTAATCTACCTGTCACTGATATTATCTGGGTCAGATCTGTTCATCTCTTGCATACTGGTATTGCCTTGGCTCCCAATTCTTGAAACCTCACCTATGAATGATTCCTTCATGACTACAGCCAGCACCCATGCTTTCACTTTTGTCTCCTTCACATTCTAGAATATACACTAGGTTGGCATTCACTATCAAACTCCAGTTTCCACAAATATGGTAACTTGTGATAAACTTGAGAGTTTGAGGTGTTTAGCTGGCACAGAACTGAGAATTGCATCGGTGAAGCCAAATTAAAGGGAAGAAGTACTAGAAATAGCCATGTTATTTTGAGTCCCCGTTGCCATCCCATTTACTCTTTGGGCAAATTAGACACTGCCAGACATACCACAAGAGGCCTGGCTGCATTAATACGATTAAATTCCAGATTAAGTCATCCCTTTCCCATTCCTCTCTTTAACCGTACAGTTAGGTTCTGCCAAGCTGATCGTATATACAATTTCAAAATTTATAATGCCACATTAAGCAATGTGAAAAATATAAATGGCTTTATTTTCTGTTTTTAGGAGTGTTAAAATCCCCATTTCATTTTGGTTTTTGTGGCAAAGCTTTCGGTGTCTTTATCTGGATGTCAGCCATATCCAGCTTTTGGTCGCAATTATACATGTCTCAAAATAATATACTGACACGGCTTGTTTTTTTTCATTGGGTGAACACTTGGGAAAATAATTCACTATTATTAACACCAGAATGTCAACCAATCCCAACACATCTATAATAATCCCAAATTAGCTCATCTGAAGTGGTTTAGTTACCATTTAATGACTGTAAACAACTGCTCAAGCCAAGTATCTACTCAATCAGAATCAAATCTTTGCAGCATTATCAAGAAGCTTGGTCAACAAATGCAAATGGTGTCCATAAAGGGTGGTGACATTCTCTTGTTTATGGGTATAGCCCACCCGACTTGACAATACTTGGAAAATAAGCCAAGGTCAGTGTCAAATCAGAGTTGGTCACTTTATAAACCTACCTACAATTAGTGTAAGTTGAGGCAAAGTTCTAAATTTTAAGTTATTTTTGATTAGTATCACAAGTAGGCTTACATTAACACTGCAATGAAGTTACTGTGAAAATTCCCTAGTTGCCACACTCTGGTACCTGTTTGGGTACACAGAGAGAATTTAGCATGGTCAATGCACCTAACTAGCACATCTTTCAGACTGTGGGAGGAAACCAGAGCACCCAGACGAAATCCACACATACATGGGGAAAACACGCAGAGTCCACTACAACAGTGACTCAAGCTGGGATTTGAACCTGGGTTCCTGGTGCTATGAGTCAGCAATGCTAACCACAGTACCACCACACTACACATGAGAGTGGATCACTCCAGAGGTATAGAAACTTCTGTTACCTGCATAGACCAAAGAAGCTGCGTCTGTTCTCCTTGGAGATCAGAAGATTAAAATAAGATTTGACATGGCAGTGTTTGATGGTATTCAAGAATCAGGACAGAGCGGGTAAGGAGAAACTGTACATGTTGGCAGAAGGTTTGAATTCCAGAGCAATTAGCAATTCTAGACCAATTTAAGGTGATTGGCAAAAGAAGCAATGACAACACAAGGAAAAAGCTTTTTAATACAGTCAAGTGGTTAGCAGATCGCGTGCACGGCCAGAGAACATAGTGAGGGCAGATTCAATCAATTCAAAAGAGAATTTTATAATTATCAGAAGAGAAAAAAAATAACGCTAGGCTACAGGAACAGAGGTGGGTGTTGAACTAGCTGAGTTGCTCTTGCAGGGAACCAGCATGGACACAATGGACTAAATGGTCCTTTTTTATCTCCAAATGGCCTCATTCTAAAATTCTAGCATTTGGAAACAGCTGAAAATCAAACATTACTCTTTCTTTTACTTATTGATGCATAAAAAGTAGTGAACAATACATGAGCACTAACTTTGAAACCAAATGAAAATATAGCCAAAACCACTTTAAGACCATTGTTATCAGTGGATTATTTCTCATGTTCAGAATAATGTCATTTGGAGAATGGATGCTCATTGCCCTTTGAGCTGCAGGAATAGTGATGAATCACTCAAACCATTAGAGAGTATATTGTGTAATGAAATAACTAATATGCGGTATAAAACATCATAAGAGATGAACTGGGAATGAATCAACAAACAGATATTTCAATGATCTAAATGAATTCCTGAAATTCTCACCTTTTGACCATGGTTTTGCTAGTTTAGTGATTTGCTAAATTTTACTGGAAACCATGAACGGGATTTAACCTATCAAGTAATTATTGGAATGGCAAAGAAAGGCTTAAGAGTTGCTTAGTATATTCATATCTATTTTACCTCATGTAATCCCAACAGGAAGCATTGTCTTCCCACAAACTGAGGCAGCTGAAGAGGGAGGTTTGTTCTGAACCGCACAGTCACTGCAAATGCATTTCCCTTAATAATTAATATGAAGATCACTAGCAGCTGAGGCACACTGAATTTATCAGCCTTCTTCTTTCCTCAAGATGATCTTGATATTTTATTTCAGAAATCTGATGGACTTCAAATACATTGTTGAAGATTGCTGTTGCTGTTAGCAGCAGATGAACAGCAGATGTGCTTTTCTTTGGACTATATTAATTTTACAGGGATTCCCCCCACTCTCCTCCTCCCCCACAATCCCCCACCCTCCCTTCATTTTTTAAGAAACTGTGGGAAGATCAGGACACAGGAGGCTGCTCAGGCTACAAAGACTAAGAGAAAACGCAGTAAATCAAGATTTGAAGACATTTCCTCAGTAAAAACTGATGCACACATTTCTGATTTCGCTGCTACACATTGAAAGAAACGTCCCTTCAGTTGTTAGGTGACACCATCCTTGCATTTAGATGGTGTTAGATTGCAGCCAGATGAGAGAGCTGGTGGATGTGAAGAGTAATATGGGTTTGAGATCCAGGGAAAGAATGAATTAGAGACTGTAATGAATATTAATTTCAAACAGTGGCAATACTCAAAAGGAAGAGCGAATGAAGTATAGCATTGCTGCAATTAATTATTTTTGTTACTGCATATTTCTTGGTAATCATCTTCCTATTGCCTTTTCTTGCCCTTTTATAAGACTCAGGACTGTTTCAGGATTTTCTGAAGAATCACTGTCAAGTATCTGCAGTGCAATCTTCGGTTTTGAACTTTTTAAAATTCTTTCACAGGACATGGGCGTCACCAGCTCAGCCAGCATTTGTTGCCCATCCCTAATTACCCTCGATGAGGTGGTGTTGAGCTGCTCGGTTACAAACAGTAAAAAGGACGTGCTGCTTGATACAATCCACTGACCTTTGAGACATACAGCCCACATACCAGCATTGAAATTCATATACCACATTACTCATTTGTGTGAAAGGCAGAACATCTTTTTGGTTTGACGACAACATCCTATTAGTGAACATGCCACTTGTTTTTCCCCTGCACAATAGCAGCATGAAACGGCTAATTTCACCAGTACTGAAATTTGTGAGTTATGTCTGAGGTAGAGCGGGCACTTTTCAGATCTGAGAGCACTTTTCAGAGCCAGAGGGGACAGCCTTAGGCTTCTTCATGAGTTTGCAGAGTACACAATGCAAAATGATCTGATCACAATGGGCAAGCTACAGACTGTACCCAACCAGCCCATGTTTGCAAAAACAGTGTCCAACATTAGCTGTCATTCCACAAATGGAGAACATTTGTTAAGTAATCCTCAGTGTACCAAGAATTATGCTGACAACAGTTTAGGATTGTCAGTCAGGTTTGCAGTGTGGTGCTTTTGAGTGCACTGGAAACTTCATATTTTCAGATGCAGGACTTTGTTCTTTGCAGACTAAACAAACATGTATAGACATTGTGCTTGTTTCAGCTCAGCAAAATAAGTGTAGCTACTCACTGATTTATGCATCAAGGCAATGCTTTGACCAGTCATAGATATGTTGCCTGCTTTAAATTTAAAACAATGCTAGGCAGTTAACTGTTAATCATCATGAACTGATGCATTCTCCATCGCAACATCTGCATCAATTATAGTCCACTTTCCAACGAATCAATGCTCTCTTTCATACAGTTGAAATATGTTTCTTTCCTTGGATTTGTATTCTTGCGAATGTCGTGATCAGTGCAACACTAAACCTTTGACAAGAATAAGTGCATTTTTTTTCAGCCCTGGTGAGTTACTGCAGTGCATCTTGTAGATGATACATACAGCTGGCACTGTGCATGTGATGGTGGGAATAGATGTTGAAGATGGTGAAAGGGCTGTCAATAAATTCAGCTGCTTTGTCCTGGATGGTGTCAAGCTTCTTCAGTGTTGTTGGAGCTGAATTCACCCAGGCCAATGGAGAGCATTCCATCACCATTCTTGATTTGTGACTATTGGATGGTTGCTAGGGTTTAGGAAGTCAGGAGGTGAGTTCCTTGCCACAGAATTCCCAGCCTCTGACCAACTCTTGTAGTCATAGTATTGAAATGGCAAGTCCAGTTCATTGCTCCACTATAGGAAACACTTCTATGCAGTTTAAGTAAATGACAACTTATCTTAATTTATTGCCACAGCAGTATTTATGTTCATGTATGGATTATAATTCTTAAGAGTTGTTTTAAATATTATGATAGAGCTTTTCTATTAGTTCCATATCCATTAGGATGATAGTCCTGCTATGCTGGCATACTTGCAATGATTCTTGCATGTTTCTGCAAAAAGTTAACAAAACCTTCAAATCCCAGAGGTCACTGCATTGAAATAAAGGTCATTATGCTATCTCTATTTCTAACTCATTCTTTACTAAGATCTTAAAACCTTATCTTTTTTTCCCCTTTTCTCACATAATCTTAAGGATTTTAATCCTATAACTTGACATTCACTCATTAGCACATCTCTACCTCGGTGAGTGCCAGTTGCCATCAGGGCTCAGTGATGACATGTTTGTCTTGCTGTCAGAAGATTGTGGGTCTAATCAATGAATATGAAATCTAAGCTGACACTTCAAGGCAGTGCTGAAGGAGTCTGACATTGTTGGAGCTGTTTTGCTTCAGATGAAATGTTCAACCAAGACTCAGCTTCAGATAGATGTGAAATATCCTCTTTGAAGAGGAGCAGGGGGGGTTCTCCATTAACAACACTATCAAAACATATGAACAAATGATTTCTCTCATTGCTGTAAGATATTGTTTATACAAACTGGCTGTCATGTTTGCCTCTGTAACAGGAGTGACCACACTACAAATGTACTTTATTGGCTGTGGAGCATAATGGGATATCCATCAGACATTCTTATCCCACCTTATTTTTCTTCCAACCTTGCTAATCCTGCACTTTCACTCTCAGCTCCTTACTAGGAATGTGTAAGTTCTGACCTCTTTAAACCTACTTCAACAACAATGCAAGGAAAATCACTGTAACTGAAATTCTACCCATACATCCAGGACATTTACAATGAATACCGATCATTGCTGTAGACAATTTACATATTGATCTGATAATGGTACATACACTGCCTTGTATACGTATGCCTGGTTAATTTAAAAAAAAATCAGTCACAATATAGACAGGGAGACAATTCCATCCTTTCTGCAGCATCCTTGCCTCACTTGTAACACTATAAAATATAACATCTGTTAAAATAGATGCCACTGCTAGGTTTCTATAGCATACAGCATACCAACAGTTCACCAGTTCCGTATGCCTTTTAATATGCTAGGACCTAAACATACTGAATGGGATTGAAGCTTAAATAGATCGAGGAATTTTGTCAAAGAATCATTAAAACCAGCACTGCAAGTCAGAAAATCAGTGACAAATGCGAACAAAACACTGATTAGTTTCTAGGAATATGTAATTGAAAAGTAGTTAAGTTAAATTTTAAAAGGACCCTGATCGAACCTCACTTATGACACATGTGCACAGAATTTTAGTCTCCTGACTTTAAAAAGAATACAGAAGCATTGGAGGAGGGTCAGACAAGATTTACAAGGGTGGTACCAGAACAAAGAGATTAAGGACAGTAGGAAAGATTGAACAGGTTGTTTGCTTTTATGTGAATGAAGAGAGTACTAACAGGTGACAAATAGAGGTCATTTAAATGATGAGTTGCTGGCCAGGACAGATGGAATATGATTATGGAGGTGAATGTTGTGGAGGGAATGTTTCCATCTGCAGGAGAACCAAAATTGGGAGTCAGAATCATCAACTCAGACGTTTACAACATGAAAGCAGGCCCTTTGGCACAACTTGTCCATACCATTCCCTTTTTTTAAGCTCCTAAATTAATCCTAATTGCCCGCATTTGGCCCATATCCCTCTATATCCATGTAACTGTATTAATGCTTTTTAAAAGACAAACTTGTAACCACCTTTACAACTACTTCTAGCAGCTTGCACCAGACACTCACCACCCTCCATATGAAAACATTGCCCCTCTCGGCCCTTTTATATTTCTCCTCTCTCGCCTTAAACCTATGCCCTCTCATTTTAGATTCATTTGGGAAAATACACTGACTATCTAGCTGATCTGTGCCCATCCATGAATAGTTTGATAATGATAGTTGCTGATAAATCTCACATGTAAATAAGAAGTTTCTTTACTCAGTGATTAGAATGTGGAAATCACTGCCATAAAAAAACTAGATGAGCACAGGAGGGAAAGGAAAATCATACTATCTGTTGACAGATAGATGGAAATGGATGAAATGAGAAGAAATTTGTACTTGAAGTGCAGTATAAATACAAAGATGAGCTGAATGGCCTATGTTTCTGTGCATTGTATTCTATGTAAAGAAAAAGCTACATGAATACCTAATTGAAGGATAAGCACAAACAATACAACACTCCAAGGCAACTGTAATCATGAAACTATCAGCTCTGCAATACAAATAGTCAAAAATGCATAGAGTGGAATATGAAACCTTATAATCATTCAATTACCTGGAATAGTTAGGATGAGCCTCATAGAATTTCATGTTCCTACATGTTTTCACAGTGATTACTTATCTCTCCCAAGAGTTTAAAGGACTTCAGTGGAGTCCACTTCAATCAAATCATGTATTGTTTGTTGGTAGGTGTGGACCTGATGACCTGACTGATTGCTGAGAGTCATTTCTCCCTCTGCTCAAAACCCCCTCTGGTGGCCACATGCAGCCTGATAACCAGCTCACAAAGTCAGAGCATTTCGTTTCCTTCAGCGGGAGTCTGTTTCACACACATATTTCTTCTGCTGCATTTTTCTAAAACAGCCATTTACCCCATTTAAATGAGGAAGTGCTATTAAATAAGCTATCAGCATTTTTCCTCCAGAAACTCCCAAATTCTGAACGATGTCACATTTCTGGGCAGTTTGAAACATTCACATGCTAATTTTCGCTGGGGTTAAGGTTAAGAATGTCACTGACATGGATGTGAAACTGTAAATGTAAATGCTGTGAGCAACAGGAATAAAACATCATTAGAAAAACATGTGACCAACTCCAGGATTCCATTCTTTTTTTGGAAAAGTATTTTTTATATCATTCATATCAACTTCACAGTAACACCTCCTTTATTCATTCATAAGACAAGGGTGTTGCTGGCTGACCATCATTTATTGCCCATACCTAGTTCAGATGGCAGTTGAGAGTCAACCATACTGCTGTAGCCCTGGAGTTACATGTAGGCTAGACCAGGTAAGGCTGGCAGATTTCCTTCCCTGACGGACATTAGTGATGATGCAGAGATGCCGGCGTTGGACTGGGTAAACTCAGTAAGAGGTCTGGCAACACCAATTTTAAATCCAACCGATTTATTTGATAGTAAATCTGCTAGCTTTCAGCGTTTGTGCCTTCGCCTGACCTCTTACGGACATTAGTGAACCAGGTGGGTTTTCCGACAATCATGGTCATCATCAGTTCTTAATTCCAGATATTTTTTATTGAATTCAAATTCCACCATCTGCTATGGCCGGATTCGAATCCAAGTCCCCAGAAAGTTAAGTGAGTTTCCGGATTAATATTCTAGCAACAATACCACTAGACCTTTGCCTCTCCTTTACATACTTTTGAAGTGTTATCACTATCGTAATGTAGATAGCCTGGCAGCCAATTTGCACAGAAAGTTCCCACAAACAGCTGTTTGATCGTAACCAGATTATCCAATTTATGACGTTGAGAGATAGACATTGGCCAAAAACCAGGAAGAACTTCCCTGGTCTTCTTTAACATATGTGATCTTTGATGTCTATCTGAGAAGGGAGATGGCGACCTGACAGAGGTTTATAAAATGTTGAGAGGAATAGATAGGATGGACTCAGACTATTTCCCCGAGTGGAAATGGTCAATACAAAAGGACCCAGATTTAAGGTGCAGGGAAGCAAATACAAAGGAGATGTCAGGGGTAGGTTTTTCACTGAGGGTGGTGAGTGAATGGAACCGACTGTCGTCAGAGGTTGTTGAGGCAAACTCACTGGGGTCTTTTAAGAGACTTCTGGATGAGTATATGGAAAAGAATAGGATAGGGGGTTATAGATAGGTCTGTGGATTGGTAGATGTGATCGGCACAACTCGTGGGCCGAAGGGCCTGTTTGTGCTGTATTGTTCTATATTCTATATGTTCTATGGCGCCTTAGGATAATGTCATTCAAAGTATGGCACCTCCATAATAAGGTCAACATTTTGAGTCAGGATGACCCATTGTGTTCTGTTGTGAAGGAACACAAAATCTCAGCAGGTCTGACAGCATCTGCGGCGAGAAAATAGAGCCAACGTTTCGAGCCTGGATGACCCTTTGCCAGCTCTGGCGAAAGGTCATCCAAATTTGAAACGTTGGCTCTATTCTCTCCCCTCAGATGTTGTCAGAACTGCTAAGATTTTCCAGCATTTTCAGTTTATATTTCAGATTCCAGCATCTGCGGTATTTTGCTTTTATCTGTATTAAGGTCCTAAATTTAAAAAAAACAAACACAGGTGTTTATTTCTCGTGGGATAAAATTGAGAAGTAAAGAAGGTGTGCTAAACCTGGATAGAATCCTGATTAAGTTACAATGAGAGTTGTGTCCCATCTTATAAAAAAGATAATGAGGCAATGGAGAGAAGGTGTAAAATAGGTCAACAAGGATGATATCAGAACTGCCATGTTGTAGCTATCAGCAAATGATAAACAGGCTCAATTTCTTTTCTCCTGAAAACTGATGAAGCATGGCTTATAAAGGTCTTTAAAATTATGAAAGGTTTTGACAAAGCAAACAGAGAGAGAAAGGGAGATCCAACTTGTGGGGTGAGCACAAGCCAGGGTAATAAACATAAGAAAGCGACCAAGAAATCAGAAAAGAAATCTCATTCTGCACCGAATGATGAGAATGTTACTACAAAAGCGGTTCTGGGGAATAGAATAGCTGTATTTAAAAGAAAGATGAATAAATATATGAGGGACCGGGAAATAGAGATTTATGATGAACAGATAAAAATGAGAAGTTTTAAGTTTATTTAGTAGTGTCACAAGTCGGCTTATATTAACGCTACAATGAAGTTATTGTGAAAACCCCCTTGTTGCCATACTCCAGTGCTTATTCGGGTACACTGAGGGGGAATTTAGCATGGCCAATGCATCTAACCAGCATGTCTTTCAGACTGTGGGAGGAAAACTGAACACCCAGAGGAAACCCATACAGACACAGGGAGAAAGTGCAGATTCTGCACAGCGACCCAAGCCAAGAATGAAACCCAGGTCTCTGGTGCTATGAGGCAGCAGTGCTAACCATTGTGCCACCCAAGGATGAGGGAAGAATCAAGTAGAGCACAAATGCTGGCGTGGACTGTTTGGACTAAACAGTTTATTCCTATGCTATTTATTCTATGTATTTCTATTTAATTCTACCACACTAAGCATTAGCCTAGATTTTGTATTCAAGTCTTTGGACTGTGATTTAAACCTCAACCTTCTGGCTGAGAAGTAATAGTAATAGCACTGAGCCAGGACTAACAAAATATTAGATTTTAATGCATTCTGAAAAAAAAAAGCAATAATCTTATTCCAGAGTACCTTATTACAAGTCCAAGCCAACAGCACATGTCTTAATTCTTTCTTCTATAATCTGGTGCCAACAGAACTGAATTGGCATTTTGTGACATACATGGAGCTGCTGTTCTCCAAGGAGTCATTCAGCATATTACATTCCAGGTCTTTTAATGCATCCTACCATATATTAAACATGTCTCAATACTGTTGTCTTCGTGTTGCTGGGAATTTAATTTCGCTGGAGTTTACCTGAAGCCAATTTCTGACAGTTTAATGGCATCTGTCTGTCAGCAGAGTTTGTGTGTTAAGATTAATTTGTGACTGTTAACATCTGCTCTCTTATGTTTGTGCCAATCTGCTCATGTGACTTTCAGGTTTTTCTGTAAATAAAGTCAGTTCAGTTCATTTAAACAGACCTGTTAAAACATTAGATTTAATTAAACACAATATATAAATGACATAACTCCTATCTGAATACCTCTGGGAGTCGTGATATATTGTGTTTGCCAAGTTCATAAACTTCCATTTCCTGTGCTGGATTCCAATGCACTGTAAAAACCAACTCAAACCTTCACAGGAGGTGGTATTTGGCTCAGTGTGTCTGCACTGGCTCCCCAAACAAGAATTGTGCTGTTCCCTTGCCCCTTCCCCATACCCCTGCACATTGTTTCTATTCAGATTATTTAATGCTCTTACCCTTAACAGTCCATAACAGTTCTTAAGTAAGGTCTGTACAAACTGGATAAAGACTCAGCCGAAATATTGCTCTTTCTTTTCCAGATGCTGACTGATCTGTTGTGTACTTTCAGTGCTTCCTTTTTTAATTTAAAGTTTCCTTTCATGGACCAAAGCCAAGTTTCCATCACAGAAACTTTCAATTGTTTAATTTGGCCTTACATTGATCTCCTTGGATTCCTATGGGAAACAATTTGAAAAGTTGGTGGCACAGCAATCACAAAATGTCTCCTCAAGAATTTTTTTAAAATCTATTTTGAAATTTTACATGTTGGTGCAATTTCATACTTTACATCAGAGCATACTGTATAGGTAAGTGGATTCTCAGTGTATCTACTATGTAGTGACAGAGCAGCATTAACATATTTCTTGATCAGATGTGTTTTATTGGGAGTGGGCAAGGAAAATATGGGAGTACCAAGGGAAGAAGAGCAAGACACTACTCTTATCTTTCTCTTTATGTCAGCATGCCCAGCCAGCTATTACAGAATCTTTACAGTGCAGAAGGAGGTCATTAAGCCTATTGAGTCTGTACTGACTCTCCAACAGAGCATTTTACCCAGGCCCACCTCTGCACTCACACGTTGTCCCACTAATCCCCCTAACCTACACATCTTTGAATACTAAGAAGCAACTTAGCATGGCCAGTCCACCTAACCTGCACATCTCTGGATTGTGGGAGAAAATGGAGCACCCGTAGAAAATCCATGCAGACATAGGGATGATGTGCAAACTCCACACAGACAGTCACCCAAGGCTGGAATCGAACTCAGATCCCAGATACTGTGAGGCAGCAATGCTGACCACTATGCCACCATGCTGCCCCAATAACAGAGAGTGTTATGCTACGTCTTTTGTTATATGGATCTCCAGAAAGGCGATCTGGAGTATAATGGTGCTGTATTAGACAGTCAAGTGCTACTATCCCTATCCCAAAAAGCTTGTAGGGGCAGGGGTGGGATGAATAAGATGCTCTGTTGGAAAGTCGGTGCAGACTCGATGGGCTTAATCCTGAAGCCTTTTTAATAGTTGTTGGGCCATTCATTAGCTTGAGACAAGACCACTGTCTTATCTGGGGAGAACATCCTGCTTCAGAGAGCTGCTAACCAATCGAACAGTTGTTAGTTCTCTGATTCCAGCAGCACACCCAGGTGTGAGCAGCGGGACTACAACCCACTTCCCAACAATGATGGATCGAGGTGCAAAGTTAGATAATGGTGGGTTTTGTGTTGATTTGATTTGATTCATTATTGTCATATGTATTAGTGTATGGTGAAAAGTATTGTTTCTTGAACCCTATATGACAAAGCATACCATGCATAGAGAAGGAAACGAGAGTGTAACTGTTATAGTAGGGTGTAGAGAAAGATCAACTTAATGTAAGATAGGTTTGATGGCAGCAGGGAAGAAGGTATTCTTGAGATGATTGGTATATGTCCTCATGGAAGAAGATAGAAGAGAGAATGTCCAGGTCTGTAAGATCCTTAATTATTCTGGCTGTTTTGTCAAGCCAGTGGGAAGTGTAGTCAGAGTAAATGGATGGGAATTTGGTTTGCATGATGGGTTGGGCATCATTCACAACCCTTTGCAGTTTCTCGCACTCTTGGATTATTACCTAGACCGGGCAGGCCCTGGCGAGAGGGACGAGAGGAATGAGGGGACCAGGGTGAACAGGGCAGAGGAGAGAAATGCTGGAGGGGGAAGACCTTGAGGGGGTTGCTTCCAGTTGACAGGATGAGACAGTGGAAGTACCCCCTGTCTTGACCAGTACATGCAGCAAAAGCTACCAAGCTGCACACTTGGCATGACTTGCCCACTGTGGATTTAATCCTATCAGCAGCAAGTGATAGCCCTTAACTGGCCATTAATTAACCATTTAATGGCTTCAATTGGCCTATAGGCTGGAAGGCCATCCAATACCTCCCTGCTGCTAGTAAAATTGTGGCAGGGATGGAAGGAGGGTTCTGGCCACAGTGCATAAAGCATGGTGCCTAATATTACAGTCTCCCCTGCCTGCCAACCCACTTGTGGGAAACTCGGAAATCAACTCCAAAGACGTCCTTTAGCTAGTGGCCTGCAGGAGTAAATGTCTCCTGCCACTACCTGCAACTAAGAGTCACACAAGTACACATACACTAGTACCCCGTGTCTGTGCATTTACAACAAACTTAGTAGCCATCCTCAATCTTAAACAGCATGCAAGAACTACATCCAATTAATCTATGATAATAACAAGTGTTTAATCATCTCATTTGCACTGGAGCAAAACAAGAAATGGTTACAGACAGACCACTTACACTGCAGTCAGTTCAAAAAGAATTTAAGTTTCTATATTGAATTCATTATTCACCATTATTTTAATATTATTTATAATGTAGTTCAGCTAGTTAAATTTTGCATAAAGGATTGTTTAGTTATATTCAGCAGCAGAATGAAGTGTTGAGTGAGCTAAGATTGCAAACACTATTGAGATAAGTGGATTTAGAGCTAAATTGACAAATTAGCCAGCCTGAATGGCTATGTTTTAGAAATGATGTAGGCACAGCTGCAAAATTTTACCAAATTGGAATGGGAGCCCAATAAACCAAGTGGGGAACCAAACATAATTTCTGCAGCACAATGGTTAACAATGTTGCTTCACGATGCTCAGGACCTAGGTTGATTCCAGCCTTGGGTGACAATGCGTGTAGAGTTTGCATATTCTCATGGTATCTGCATGTGTTTCCTCCCACAGACCAAAGGTGTGCAAGTTAGATGGATTGACCATGCTAAATTCCTCCTTGGTATCCCAATATGTGTAGTTTAGGGGATTAGTGGAATAAATTTGTGGGGTTATGGGGATAGGCTGGGGTTGGGCCTGGGCAAGGTGCTCTATAAGTGAGGGTCAGCGCAGACTTGATGGGCCAAATGGCCTCTTCCTGCACTGTAGGGATTCTATAAACTCAGCATTTTTTTAAAAAATTAGTGTCGCTACTACATTAATCAGTATTTTTGTGAACAGTTCCAAGCAGTGCTTATGTTTAACACAATCACAAAAACAAAAAAGTGCTGGAAAAACTCAGCAGGTCTGACAGCATCTGTGAACAGACACTAGAGCCAATGTTTTAAGTCTAGATGATGCTTTGAAGCTCCAATGTCAGCTCTGAAAAAGAGTCATCCAGTCTCAAAATGTTGGTTCTATTCTCTCTCCACAGATGTTGTCACACGTGCTGAGTTTTCCAGCATTTCCCGTTTTTGTTTCCGATTCCAGCGTCTACAGTATTTTATCTTAAAGCTTATGTTTAGGTTTTCTTTACAGGGAAAAGGATAATTTATTTTTACATCTAAGCTCCAAAAGTAGCATTTGCAAACTTTCGCTCAAAATAATATTCTTTCATTTAGTCTCTCACTGTGGAATTGGGCTCCTGATGGAAACTTTTCAGTTTGTCTCTTTAAGCTTGCCTGCACATTCTCTGAGTTAGAGGATGCTTCTCAATGCTCCTCTCTTCAACCTCCACCAACTTCATTCTTTGACAACTAAGAAATGATTGAAAAGGGAAGCATTTGAATTTCACTCAAAATCTCATGTGTGATTAAAACCTGAGTATGATGACGGCCACTCCGTGACACAACATATCAGAGATGTGTTCACCACTGCTCAGGCATACACTGAACTTCTTTCCACAAATAGTAGTTATTGGGAAGCTTTCTTTTTCAAACTGAAATTAAAGCTGCATTGTCACTGTAAGAATAAGGAGTCGCCCATTTAGAATAGAGAGGAGTCGAACATATTTTCTCTGAGGACTCTGTATCTTTGCAACTCTCTTCCTGAAAAGGCAGTAGAAGCAGATTCTTTGGATATTTTTAAGATGGAGGTGGATTTTCTAGCTAAGTGAGAGGGTGATAAATGACAGGGAATAGGTAAAATGTAGATCTGAAGTTGCTATCAGATCAACCACAATCTTATTAAATGATGGAGCAGGTTGGAGGGGCTGAATGGCCTACTCCTGCTCCTTGTTCATAGCCCACTTTACCATCTAACCATCAAATCTGCCTGTATCAGCACCATATTTCCTTTTCAATATTCTCACCTAATTTTCTCTGCTCATGAGCTTTCCTCCTCACACGAAGACAATTCCCTAGGACCCTGTTGCCCTCTAGTATCTTGACTAATGGCTATTAATTATAGATATCAGCAGGTATCTGACTGTGGGGGAAATCAGAGCCAAGCCCAATGTTGTTCTTAACTGACATTTATAGTTACCTTTGCTGGGAAATTCAAATCAGGATTGAAGGAGGTATTGTGAGTAATGTCCCAGCCTCTCAATCAGAAGCTTCCAGTGCTGCTCCAGGAAAGCCACGGACAGCATGTTCATTACACTGCCAGACAGGTTGACTATTGACCTGTAAATCCTTCCAACAGGCCGTTGGCAGGCAATAAGAGCAAGAAAATCTCCTGGTCAGCCTTGACCTTACTGGTCAAGACATATGCATTTGTTTACACTCCCAGTACAAGACTAATCCATAGATCACAGCCAACACAAGGGAGGTCATTGCTTCTACAAGGAGGACACGATCAGCTATGGCACATTCGTGTCCCGTCAAGCTTTAGTCTCTGGCAACAAACTGACAATCAGCTGAAAAATTAACCGTGGAAATACAAACAATGTGCCTGCCTCATATTACACTAGGCATGGGAAGAGAAATATAGGAGAGGAATCCAAGGGTGCTTTGGTCAAATATGGCACCTTACTGTCTGTGATCGATTTAACATTTGAGTGATATGACAATAGTTTTTACGTCTGTCTGTTCGTTAATCAGCTGTGGCATCAGTTTGTAGCAACACTGATGAAAATGGTAACCCTTATCTATGACTGACCTGTTACTTTGTTTTCAAATAAATTGGCTATGGTCAGAGAGAGGATCCCTTTTGTAAAAGTACTTTTTTCAGATCTCACTTACGATAATGGTGCTTTGCAGCCACATGCTGCACTTTAGAAATCAGGTCCTTCCTGGGCAGTAACAGGTTAAGGAATTGGTTTATTTTGGCAAAGGTACAGTAATAATACATTGAATCACCAACAGATGGCTGTAAGCCAATCCAAAGCAAGCCCTGATTCCCTGGGAGCTTCCTTCTAATTTATAATGATGGATTGTTTTCCTCCAGTTATCCAAACATTCTTAAATATACTATTTTTCCTCTTCCAATTTACTCTCTTGTTTTATTGAGAGCACCAGCGTATGATTCCATATGTACACAGTATCTGCCAGGGCCATACCAAAGTGCTCAATCTTCATATATGAGCCCAAATGAATGTTGGTGCTTCATTCAATTATAAAGGACATCACTGCCAACCTGATTGCCACATGAATGCCTTTTTTCCTGGAATCACTGATGATCAACAGCATGAAATATGTCTGCTTCTATCTCCTTCCAGTAAAATGTACTCAGGGCACATGGAGTACTGGTTTACACAGCAGTGGCAGCCCCATCCACCAACCAAAAAGTCAGGGGCAATTTTGCCTCCACTGGTTCTGGGAGCCCCAACTGAATTTTATACTGATAAGACCAGCAGCTGCCTGCGGTTAGCACTCCCATCCCTTTAAGAGATGAAGTCCCATCCCCCTGTTGAGCCATCCACTTTTCAGTCTCAGCAGCACCACTGGCAACAATGACCACTACTGGAACTGCACCTAGGAGGAGGCACTAAACCCAGGTAAGTTGATGTTGTTCAGCAGGACAGGAAAGTACTTCTTGCCTTTTGGGATCCCTCTATGGCCCATAAGGAGCCCAATTACAAACACCCTTCCCAAGCTTTCAGGTAGACCACCAGGATATACATACCAACCAGTGTATATACATACACTGTATATGTATATACAGGATATACATACTATCCTCCACTAGTAAAATGCCAGTCACGGCAAAGAAAGCTAATTAGGTAATCCTTAATTAGCCTAAAGGTGAGAGGGTGATCCGCTGCCTTTGTTGATGCTGGTAAAACTGATTTCTCCTGCTCTCTCACCCATGTCCCATCTCCCAGCATGTTCCCTGGATCCCTTAAAATCCAGCATGGATATGAATACCGACCAGTAACTGAAACTGAGACCCACATAGACTATGTCACATAGCACCATTCTGGGCCATCCATTTCACAAGAGAGCCATCCACTGCTCCTCTATATTACTGAGCATTCTCAGCAACTCAGAAACAAACATTTAGTTAGAGAAGAAGTCATGTCTCCTTTTTCTGCCCCACTGCTGATTGCTTTCCAACCAGTAAAGAGAGAATGTTTGGATAGTTTTCTTCTTGATACAAGTATCAAGAAAACTATGTATGCCTCACTCTAATCATAACACTATATCGAGTTACATAAACTGTTTAATTCTAAATATGGGCATAGGGGTTTATTGCTAAAAGGTTGATAGGATTTTTATGCGGATATAAAATGTTTATTATATGAAATATGTCTAGGTATATTTGCCAAAAACAGTATAAGGCAACCTCATGTTTCATCACACAGTCGAATGGTATGTTCCTATTGTATCTTGTAACACTTTGTAGCTATGTGTTATCTATTGCGATATGATGTGCATGTACTTATATTCCTATAAGGGAACATATCCTAAACTACTGTCATTCACTACACACCACAAACAGTATATGATGCATTATTACCATGATTTATTAGGCACTCTGAGTAGCAGTGATAAAAGTTAAATCCATTGTCCCAGTGAACATACTGAATAGATAGTCTTATTGTTGCATCAATCTTTGCTTGAAACAATCAAATTGTTTCATCAATGTTTGCTTATCATTTGTACATTTGCAACAAAAAATGAAGAATGTAACATGGTGGCAGTTGTGAATTCTGAAGATTTTTGGTTTTCAATACACCATCCATAACATGGCGGCAGTAATAGAAGCATGTCTTTGAAAATTTGATTGGAAAATATACAAACCTCAATCATTCACATGCAATAAAAGGGTTGATGTGAAAGAAAAGCAAAACTCACCATCTATAAGATTTCTGCAGCTTTACAGGGGTTCTACACACACTGTGGGTGAAATTTTACGTCCTTGCTCAAGTGAGACTAGAAATTCCCACCAGAGGTCAACGGACATTTCCGTTGTCCTCCCCTCGCCTGCTCCAATTCTGCGATGGACAGAGTGGTAGAGCTCCAGTATGTATTTTTATTCAGGAATCACACTCCATTCTACCCAGCAGGCACCATTTCCCAGTAAGATTGTTCAAATCTCAAGAGAACTTAATTAGTAAAAGACTAACTGCTGCAAAGTCTAAGCAAAGCAGAAATTAAACAACAGACTGCAGATGATCTTACTTTAGTGGAACTCCACAGACTGGGGATATCATTAGAGCTGAAGTTAAATAATTCACCCAATGGTATTTCCCAAAAGTTAGGAAGAACCTGTAATTTTTTTTCCACTATTTGCTTTCTGTTTGGAAGTCCTGCAGCCCTTATCCCACCTAAAATCACTGTTTTATGATAGAGTTTTAATTTAAACTTAAACCAGGAAAAACAGAAAGAGCGCAATAACACCAACACTACAGTTAAGCAGTAATCTATAACAAACTGTGTCAGTGGCTGCTACAAGATACTGAAACTCAGAGTCAAGTTAACTCTAAAAAAGTGCTGGAAGAAATCTTACTGCAAAAAACTGCAAACTAAAAGATGACAACAAGAATTCCAACAGTCAATTGGAAGGCAACAGATCTCCTATCTGAATTTACTTTGGTCCCACAACAAATGAATTGTGTTTTCTGGACCTCGCTATTTCTGAACCAGGTAGCAAGCCATTGAATTTCAAATCACTACAAGCAATGAAAGCCTCCACAGATTAAATGTATCAGGACTATCCAGTGACCATCTTAAAAACCCAAAGGAAAAAAAAATACTTGAAGAGAAATTACAACTGAAACTCAACTTCAGAATATACTGTCTGGAATTTATGCCCTTTAGGCAACAATCAGCAGAGACTATTGAACAATTCATAAGGAGATGCAAAGACAAGGGGTGTGATTGGAATTTTACAGCAACAGAACTAACCAAGTAACTGAGTTTGTGATAGCATCTGCCCCAATCGGGACATTCCAAAAAGACACCTTGGACCACTCTGAAATGGTACACGTGAAAACACTGTTACAAAGCAGATGTAAGTACAAAAACCATACTAATGGGGTTATTGTTTATCCATCAGTAGCATGGTAGCAATGTAGGCTAACCTGGTAAGCAATGCAAGCAGTATGGCCTGAATCCATAACCCTGTGGACAAAGCATATAGCACCAGGAGACAATGGAAGCACTAATGCAGAAAGTAAAGGCCATTTTCACTCTGTAACATTCTCCTATTAATCTATCTTTTTAGCAGGCTCCAGCTTGTACACTAATGCGGTGTTTGTAACACAACCCCATCAGCGTTGTTAACCTTTCCCAGACATGGCAATCTTCCTGCTATCCTTGCTCCAACATACTACAGTACATTTCCCTGAATGTAATAGATTCCATCCTCTGTATTTTCTTGTATATAACACACTTCTGCATACGAGCTGATCGCTTTAGCTTCCAGTGATGAATTCACAATATTCTCTCAGTCTTATTGCAGATGCAACTCCTGAATTATATATGACCAATTCTGTGTCATTGAGCCAAATGCAGATGGAAAAATAGTGGATTTAAGAAACAAAATAACAGAGCAATCTTTGGCCTGTGAATTACTGAAACATTGCTTTCTCAACTTATGATATTATGATGATAAAACCCTGATTATATGTAATTCTTTTTTAAATAACAATGGAATGAAACTGTCAAAAACCTTTACAATAGAATGTGTGACAATCAGCCATGTTAGGACTAATGTCTTCACCTCATTCGCCTGACGAAGGCACAAACGCCGAAAGCTTGCAGATTTACTATCAAATAAATCGGTTGGATTTAAAATTGGTGTTGACAGATCTCTTACTGAGCTTACTCCATTTACCATGGTCAGCTATGCTATAAGAATAAATGTCTCCATGTGTAATTTACTCAGTCAGCATCACTACGTGAAGATAATTTTCACTTGGCTCACCCCAGCTATGTGTTTGTATCTCCACATATGATGTCATAAAACCCTTAAATTTATTGCAGATATATTAAGCCTGTAATATTAAATATGTATGGGTGAATATGCCAGTCAGTGTACGAAGGTGGTGATAAGGTAGGAGATATTTTATCTATGATAAAGCCATGGATTCACAAGGAAATGGATGGATGATGGGGAAAATTCAAAGCTCCAGCCATTTGGTATTGCCACAAGAACTTGGAGGATATAATCTCCTGCAATGAATTCATATCCTGTAGCTTTCTACAACTTTCTATCCTATCTGTGGGAAAATAATCTGATGTCCAATTCTGGCTTTATCTCTTGACAAGTGATCAGTATCTATACTTTAAGTAAGGAATTCAGATTGTTTATAAGAAGAATAAGGAACTTCTGAGAGTACTTGTAAAACAATAATTTAATTGATTTCAGCAGTTTGTACTAAGAATAAAGGACCTTAGAAAATTATTATAAGACAGTGATCTATAATTTGAATCAGAGGTATGTAAGAGCTTTTATAAGGCATTAATTTAATTGAGTCATTTATTATACAGAGAATAAATGACCTCAAAGTATGATTATAAGACAGTTGTCTCATTGAGGCTTTTGGATGGTCTATATTGTGAACAAGAGGTAAATGTGAGGATCTATAAGGCTGTAGTTTAATCAAATCGTTGAATGGTTTATACTGAGAATAATGGATCTTTGAGAGTGATTACAAAACAAGAGTTTAATCAGAGTTTGGATGGTCCATATTGAGAATATGAATTATGTCAAGCATTTATAAAGTGGGAGTCTAATTGAGGAGTTCAGATATCTGTATTCAGAGTAAAGGGTATGAAGTTAAGCTGTCAGCTAATCAAAGGGTTCAGATGTTTATATTGAGAATAAAAAAAACTGATAGCAATGATAAAGCAGTAACCTAGTCAAATGATTACAGTCATTACAGTTAAGGGAAAGTCAGATTATATTTTTGGTTTGGGTTAGAAATAAATCACTGCCGAAAGAAATCAGTGTTTCTTAGCAATTAGTAGTGGATTATAAATCACTAAATGAATGATTTTATCATAATTTTAATTTTCATTGATATCATCATCAGCTGATTGATTGAATGATGTACTGTGGCTTTAATATCCAACACTCATTACCAGAACAATACAATGAAAATAGAGAAACATTGCTTTCAGCCACTTTGTAATAATTTGAACTTAAAATGGAATGAGGTCATGAGAAGGATTGCCAGATGATAATGGCCATTGAATACTGGGGTGAAGTCACTCACTGGGTACGTATTTACTCTCTACTAGATACAGAACATATTAAATCACTTCTTTCAGGCATAGAGTCACATAGGATTCAGAAGGAGGCTGTTACATTAAATTTACTAATGGTGTTGCTGTATAATAATTATTGATAAACTGCTGCTTTTATTTCTTATTAATAAAATTGGTTAATAATCATTTCCTCACAGTAATTCTGTCATAGCTTTAAATATTTCAGTGTGAATGTTGCTACTTTCTTAACTTTTGAGTTTAGATTATCTGTCACTGTCCACAAGAAAGTCTACTGCTAGAGACCCAGTGTATCTGTTAATCTTTGTAGAACAAAGAACAAAGCACAGGAAACAGGCCCTTCAGCCCAATGAGCCCGTGCCGCCACCCAATGTTCCCACCTCTACCCATGATCCCTGTCTATGTTTATAGATCTATGGATTAAAAACCAAATTTGAGACAATTTAGGGAGAATTTGTTTTGCCAATTCGCCTAAGAGCACATCTTTGGGATGTGGGAGGAAACCGGAGCACCCGGAGAAAACCCACGCAAGCACAGGGAGAATGTGCAAACTCCCACAGACACAGGCCCAAATCCCTGTATCTGCACAGCACAGCGATAGTCACTGAGCTGTCGTGTTGCCCATCAAATGGTCCAGGTTAAGTGTACACTAACGACGTGAAGCACTAGGATACTCTCGATAAAGATCCAAGAGCAGCCCTCTCACGACCCATCGCGTGTATGCCCCTCGTTAGACAACAAGGTGGACCAAAGCACCTGTAGGATAAAAAAAAGTACATCAATATCATCATCTATTTACACACTTCCCAGGGACTCCCAAGGCTCATGATCCCTATTTTAAAATCAGTTTTCTATACCCCTCCATTCCCATTCTGCTCATGTGCCCATCTAAGTATTTCTTAAATAACTCCAAAGTGTCTGCCTCCACCACTTTACTTGGCAGCGCATTCCATATCCCCACTACCCTCTGTGTGAAAAAACTCCCTCTAGCATCCAAATTATAGCTTACCCCCCTCACCCTAAGCCCGTGACCACTTGTGTTATTCGAGTCCATCCTAGGAAAAAGCTTAACCCTATTTACTCTATCTATACCCCTCAATCTTGTACACCCCTATTAGATCTCCTCTAAGTCTACATCTTTCTAAGGAAAACAGTCCCAATTTGCCTAACCTCTCCTCGTAACTCAGTCCTTCCATACTAGGCAGCATCCTGGTAAACCTCCTCTGCACTCTCTCCAGACTCTCCACATCCTTCCGGTAGTAAGGCGACCAGAACTGAACAGTCTTCCAAATGAGGTCTAACCAACGTTTTATACAACTGCAACATTAAAGGCCAGCTCTTATACTCTATACCCCTTCCTATAAAGACTAGCATACCATATGCTTTCTTCACTTGTTCTGCCACCTTCAGAGACTTGTTCACCTGCACCCCCAGGTCCCTCTGTGTTTCTATACTCTTAATAGGTCTACCCTTTATCATATACCTCCCCCCTACATTCTTTCTCCCAAAATGCATCACCTCATATTTATCAGGATTGAATTCTATCTGCCATCTATCTGCCCAAGCTACCAGCCTATCTATGTCCTGCTGCATCGCCTGACAATGCTCCTCACTATCCGCAAGTCCAGCCATCTTTGTATCGTCTGCAAACTTGCTGATCACTCCACTTACTCCCTCTTCCAAGTCATTTATATATCTTACAAATAGAAGAGGTCCCAGTACCGAGCCCTGCGGCACACCACTAGTGACTGACCTCCAGCTAGAAAAACACCCTTCCACTATTACTCTCTGTCTCCTATTACTAAGCCAGTTACTTATGTTGCCTTTCTGTTAATCTTTGTACCTGTATCACATTCTATACACATAATGGAATGATTATGTTGTAAGGCTCCAAAAGAGTTAGTATCCGTTGGGGTGAATTTTCTGAAGTCTTGCTCAATCAACGGGATCCTGTCTATAACCCCCTGTCAATATGAAATAATCACTGCTCAATTCGCTTTGGGACCAACTCTTATGGGCATTCCTTTCCGCACTATCTTTTTACCATATCATACAACGAGAACTTCAGTTGTATCACTCTCAAAGATCCATTATTCTCAGTATAAACCATTCAACGATTTGATTAAACTACAGCCTAAACTAGAGCTGGCCTTTAATGTTGCTGTTGTATAAAACGTTGGTTAGACCTCATTTGGAAGACTGTGTTCAGTTCTGGTCGCCTTACTACCGGAAGGACGTGGAGAGTCTGGAGAGAGTGCAGAGGAGGTTTACCAGGATGCTGCCTAGTATGGAAGGTCTGAGTTACGAGGAGAGGTTAGGCAAATTGGGACTGTTTTCCTTAGAAAGGCGTAGACTTAGTGGAGATCTAATAGAGGTGTACAAGATTATGAGGGGTATAGATAGAGTAAATAGGGTTAAGCTTTTTCCTAGGATGGACTCGAATAGCACGAGTGGTCACAGGCTTAGGGTGAGGGGGGTAAGGTATAATTTGGATGCTAGAGGGAGTTTTTTCACACAGAGGGTAGTGGGGATATGGAATGCGCTGCCAAGTAAAGTGGTGGAGGCAGACACTTTGGAGTTATTTAAGAAATACTTAGATGGGCACATGAGCAGAATGGGAATGGAGGGGTATAGAAAACTGATTTTAAAATAGGGATCATGAGCCTTGGGATCCTCACATTTACCTCTTGTTCACAATATAGACCATCCAAAAGCCTCAATGAGACAACTGTCTTATAATCATACTTTGAGGTCATTTATTCTCTGTATAATAAATGACTCAATTAAATTAATGCCTTATAAAAGCTCTTACATATCTCTGATTCAAATTATAGATCACTGTCTTATAATAATTTTCTAAGGTCCTTTATTCTTAGTACAGACTGCTGAAATCAATTAAATTATTGTTTTACAAGTATTCTCAGAAGTTCCTTATTCTTCTTATAAAGAATCTGAATTCCTTATTTAAAGTATAGATATTGAAGTTCCCAAGTACTTTGAGGACGACCCGCAGTCAAGAAAGTGCAAGTTATTTCTTCATCAACTCAAGTATTCATCCACATCCCTTTTATCAGATATGTTCCTTTATCATATGTGTCTCCGTCCCTTTATGCCAATATTTTGAAATTCTGGCATGATATTGTATCTCCTGATAATGTAATGTTACTATTCTTTCCCGAAAAGTGTCACTTCCACCCTCTCCCGCCTTCCCCCAATCCCCCGCGCAACTTGGCTGCAACTCTATAACGTTGACCCTGTCTTGGTAATAGCCAGATACAGCTCTCCTTGTGTGTGTACTGCAAATGTCATCATCCAGGTAGCCAGGTGAAATCACAATCCCTGCAAGAGTACCCCATCAGGACCTACAATTAACACCAGTCCTGGGCAGCTGGTACCGGATGACAGAGGGTCAAGCTGATGTTGTGCTCAGATTGAGATTGCTGAGAAGGCATTTCCCCTTTGCGCTTACCTATCACCGCAGCTTCTGAAGGAAGACAGTCTGATTATTACTGAGGTTGATGCTCGTCTTTACATCAAATCATCCACTTAAGGTATCTTGCCGGTTACAAAATTAGAAAATGTGGATTGCCCAGGCAATGTTGTGCAATAAGGAACGCTCAGAAACACACGTCACATACATACACATACACACACCCACAGCACATTGACGCATAAGCACACACAAGTAATAACACACTCAGATATGTAGGAGTAAAGATTCAGAAACTGCAAGGCACACAAACTCGCCACATTCATTAACTGATACTCTGATTCTGTCTCGTGATCTCTCTCTCTCTTCACAGTTATTTAACCAGTTTGTAAAGATCAAACACGACCAATTATTCTCATTAATGAAACATGCCGCGAACATTTCAGGCGTTTCAAATGGGAAAGCATGATTATATACACGGAGAACTGACTAACATTACCCTCAGTAGCAGTACAGCCAATGATTTCAGGGGAAAACCTATCAGAAATAAACTTGCACCAAACGAAAGTGTGACATTTTAACAAAGCACGTGCCGAGGTCTAAGATTTGGAGTGAACTCCTTACCGTGCATTGTAACAAAAGGTTGAAATTCTGGAAGAAATGTGTTCGCTTTTATTTTAAGTTCGCTGCGGATAGAGACCCTTCGCTCTGGCCCGATTCTGTTCGGGAGGAGTTTTTTTTCGGAGAATGGTAAAGACTCCGGAAGCGGTGACGGAGCTCCTGTTTATTGATGTGATATTTCAGACGGATAAAGCTGAAAGCTGGCAGTGACCGAGAGGGCTGAGCGCTCAGCGCTCATCTCAACTGAAGAGCCAATGAAGTGCAAAACAAAAGGTCCCTGTAACTCAGTAGGAAGGTGAAAGTCAAGGAGCCTTTAACAATACTCACATTCCTTGGTTGGGGTGGGGGAGAGACAGGTTTGCAGCGTATAACGCAATGTTGGCCATTGTGTACAGAAAAGAATTCACTAAAAACCAATAAGATGTTAAAATCAACAACGTATGGTGGATTAAACTCATCGAAATAATATGGAATATTATTCATGATTATTATGATTAATATGGTTATGATTAATATTATGATTAATATGGAATAGTTACAGATCATAGACCAATTCTTTGTGAAAATATATTAATTGCATATGAAGTCCAAGTATTACTGAATTGTCTTTGTTTTTAAAGAAACTGTTTTTTAACTGAGTGATGTATCAGTTGCGTGCAGACTTGTCAAAGTTCGAGCAATATGTTTAATTTGAAAAACCAACGCTGCTTTCGTTGGTGATTCTGTGTGTTCCGCTGCCACAGCTTTATGAATGTGAAAAGCTCTGGACAGAGGACTATGAATACAATGGTTTTGGGATCAGTCATTCCTTAACTTCAGGAATGCTACGTTCTGTGCCTGGGGGACTCCCACATATTCCAAAGCGGAATCCTCTCCAGGAGAGTGTGGTGAGGGCGCCACTCTGTGGTCAGGCTAGGCAGCTTGAAGCAGTTCTGTAAAGGGGTCATATGGACTCGAAACACAACTCTCGTTTCTCTCTCCACAGATGCTACCAGACCCGCTGCGTTTATCAAATATTTGCCGTTTTTATTTTGAAAGAATATATCATAGTTTCTGCCACCGGCCACACAAAAATGTGGGGGCAGCAACTGGCACAGTGGTTGGCACAGTGGTTAGCACTGCTGCCTCACAGTACCAAGGACCTGGGTTCAATTCCTAACTTGGGTCACTGTCTATATGGAGTTTGCACATTCTTCCCGTGTCTGTGTGGGTTTCCTCCTACAATACGAAAGATATGCTGATTAGATGCATCGGCCATGCTAAATTCTCTCTTAGTGTATCCAAACAAGTACCAGAGTGTGGTGACTAAGGGGTTTTCATGGTAAATTCATTGCAGTGTTAATGTGCCAAATAAATAAACTTTATAAAACGGCCTCTCTACAAAGGATTTAATTTGTTCATGCCATTTTCTCAAACGACTGCTTCTCTAATTGAATCGATTCTTTATTTTAATTTTACAATTCTCCATTGAATGCTGCTGAAACCTTTCAAATTACAATAATTTTCATTTAAACATGGTACGCTTTTAGCAATATGTTATTGAGCATCATTGCTTAGCCAAGTGAATAGTTACATTGATATGTTCTCTGAATCCTTTGCAGTATGTCAAATTATTGCATAAGATATCAATGATAGCTTGAAATGTTTGAATGTACAGCTCAATGCAATTTCATTTGTTGAATTATCCTTGAATTGCCCCAAAACTATTGTTTTTCATGAAGCAATTTATTATGAGAAAAGCACTCTGTAATTGTCTTCCAATTCACAGTCCATTCTCAGGATAGTTAGTGTTGGGGGAATTCTAGGATGAAAAGAGCAGCATGTGCATGGCTTGGAATGGAAATTTTCTTATTATTGTCACTCTTGATAGTAGAGGTCCCACAAAGATAAGTTGCTTCAAAGTTAACTTGGTGAGTTGTTGAGGTAAACAAATTACCAGCGACGAAGATGAGTACGATGGCAGGTTTTTCTATTTACTCATGAGACATGGACTGGACCAATGTTTATCATCTGTCCCTAACTGTTCGTGAAGAGACAGTTACCGAATGGCAAGGCAGCACAGTAGTTAGTACTGCTGCCTTACAATGTCAGGGACCTGGATTTGAGTCTAGCTTTGCATCACTGTCTACGTGGAGTTGCATGTTCTCCCCATGTCTATGTGAGTTTCATCCAGGTGCTCCAGTTTTCTCCCACAGTCCAAAGATGTGCAGGTTGGTAGATTGGCCATGCTAAATTGTCCCTCAGTGTGAAAAGAAATTAGGTGGATTTGTCATGGTGAATGCACAGGGTTACGCAGATAGGGCAGAGGGGAGGGTCCAGAAGGGATGCTGTTTCAGGTCAATTGATGGGCATTAATGAACCAGATTGATTTTCATGAAAATCAAGGACTTTTAATTCCAGAAACGTTTTTACTTGGTAATGTATCTGTTGCATGCAACCTTCTCAAAATTTGACCAATATGTTTATTTTAAAAACATAATAGATTAAGTTAAATTTCACCATCTGCCATAATGGGATTTGAACTGTGGATCTTTGGATTACTAAGTCAATGCCTATCCTGAAAAGTGTCAAGCTTTTTGAGTGCTGTAATAACACATTTAGACAAGTGTTGAATATTTCACAACACTCTTGACTTCAGCTTGTGGATTGTGGAAGACATTGAAAGATCAGCAAGTTAGCTAACCTGCTCTTGTGGCCACAATATTTATTTGGCCAATCCTGTTAAACTTCTGTTTAATGGCTACCTTCCAAATCATGGAAATCTTGGCAGTTGAAATGCCTTTTGAAGGTCAAAGGGAGGTGCTTGTACATTTTCTTATTGGAGAACATTATTACCTGGCATATATCTGCCTGATTATGGATAATGTCAGAGTTCTTCTAATGGATAATATATGTTGGTTCATTCTCAGTGGAGTTATAAATGGAGATAACATGGAATTAACAGTGAACAATCCTCTCCTAGCCCTATGACAGAGAGAAAGTTATTGATGAGCTCAACAGCTGAGGTCCATTGGGCTGAAGATACTACCTGAAGAACAGTTACTGGAGCTCTGGGTCTATGACAATTGTTGCCAATAACCATGACCATTTCTAATGCTATGAGGGATCACGTCAGCTACTGAAGGCTTTTCTATTTGACCAATCTTAACATTGGACTTGCTGTATTGCAGTGGGGAGATTAAACAGCACTGATTTCTCCTCTCACTACCCATCCGTAAATAAAAATGTTTTTAAGTGGAGATGCGCTTTCCTTAACCCTTAAATTGGAGTGTTCCAATCCTTATAAATGACTTACACAGCAAACTCAAGGTAAGACAAAGTAAGAAGCGTTGGTTTATTTCACACGTACACAATGCTGTGAAGTTTCACAGTGCCAGCACCTTCTGCACTCTCACAATAAAAGAGAGACAAGGAAAAGTAAGAAGATTCAGGGCAAGACCACAGTAAAAATAAAAATGAGTTTTACATGTGTCCAATGTCCTGATTCCAAATGTCAAATGGAATGTTTCTTCAGAGGGGAGGTTGACTATTCCAGAAATGAGACCTCTGTGATGGAAAAAGGCTTGTAGAGTTAAATTAGACTTGAAGGCATCAATTCCAATGTTCCAGTAGCTCAAGTGTAGGCTGGGCAATTGTACTTGCACAGAACTCCCTTCTGCTGTTACCTATTTGATAATAAGGTGCTAGACAATGGCAGTAATTCATTTTTCAAAGACACAAAGCTTGGCAAAGTTGCTGATAATGCCGAGGATTGTCAGAGGATACAACAGGATCTGGATAGATTGGAGACTTGGGCACAGAAATGGCAAATGGAGTTTAATCTGGACAAATATGAAATGATGCATTTTGGAGGATCAAATTTAGATGTGAATTATACAGTAAAAGGCAGAACTCTTAGGAACATTAACATACAAAGCAATCTAGATATATAGGTCCATGGTTCCCCAAAAGTGGTAACTGAAATAGCCAAGGTGATTAAGAATGCATATGGTATGCTTGCCTTCATCGGCCGGGGCATTGAGTACTAGAGTTGGGAAATCATGTTGCAGCTATATAAAACTTGGATAGGCTGCATTTGGAGTATTGCATGCAGTTCTGGTCACTACACTGCCAGATGGATGTGGAAACTTTGGAGAGAGTGCAAAGAAGATTCAGCAGGATGTTGCCTGGTCTTGAGAGTGTTGACTATGAGGAAAGGTTGAATAAGCTAGGATTGTTTTCACTGGAAAGACGAAGGCTGAGGGGAGATCTGATGGAGATCTGATAGAGATCTACAAAATTATGAGAGGCATAGACAGAGTGGATAGTCAGAGGCTTTTTCCTAGGGTGGAAGTATCAATTACAAGGACGCACAGATTCAAGGTGAGAGGAAGAAAGTTTAAGGGAGATGTGCAGGGGAAGTTTTTTTTATGCAGAGAGTGGTGGATGCCTGGAGCACGCTGCCAGGGGAGGTGGTGGAAACAGGCACGTTAGCAACATTTAAGAGACATCTGGATGGGTACATGAGTAGGAAGGAAAGAGAGGGATCCAGATCAAGTAAGGGCAGAAGGTTTTTTAGTTTAGTTAGGGCATCGTGATTGACATGGGCTTGGAGAGATGAATTTTGGGCCTGTTCCAGTGCTACATTCTGCACCCACTTTTTTTCGTCTCCCCTATGTACTCTATGAAGGGTATATTTTGTCTGTATGGTGCGCAAGAAACGATAGTTTTCACTGTATCCCAATACATGTGACAATAATCAAGTCAAAATGATATTGTTTGCAGCAATTGCTGTGAAATTAATTTCTAGAGGCTCCAGGACAGTCCTGCACAGTTGACAGCCCCTCAGCACTTTGGTTTAAAGCGATTAGATTCATGAGCAGCAGGCAGACACTTGGGGGCCTCACGGTCTGCCCTTCAGGACCGAATCCTTTTGATTGGCGTAGGGAGGAAGGGGTGGCTCTGCTTGTGACTGCTGTGGTTGGGAGAGGCGGACCGGAACAAGAGACAGTGAGCGTTCACTGCGATCCCACTCATTGGATAATTAAACCAAGTGGAGCCGAGTGAGGCAATTGTTACTTTGAATCGCTACTGTTGCGACAGCCGTTTGGCGTTATCGTGGGGCTTGTGCACGGTTTTGGAGTATTTCATAGGAAGGATCCAAAGCGCTAAACAAGTCTGGAGGGAAAGCTACAGCCTAAAGTCTTAATTTTTTAAAAAAAAGGCGGAGAAAGAGAGATAGAAAGAAAATTGTAATTGTGTCAGTCAGCGGGTTAACGCCGCCCAGTTCTAGAGGGCGATGTTAGTGAAGTTTATCTTATTAAAATTGTATGAACTTTGGCCCCCAGAGTGGAAATGGGCATTCGCGCAGTGCAATTGATCAGGCTGCAGCTGTAAGAAGCAGAGTTCAGAGATAGAGGTAACATTGTTCTCTCACAGAGGGATGTATCAGTTTGCTTGTGTCTATGGAGAAAGTCTCAGTAACTGGATGTTAAGTGCCTCTTTAATGTTCAAGATTGTGCACCTACACTAAAGTTAGTTGCGGAAGGCCCACTTTTACACAGTTGGAGCCGAACAGTCCACGCTTTACACCACACTGTCCAGCTTGGAAATTGTGATAATGCATTACTACTGGAGAGTAAATGAGCTCTTTGTAAACCATGGGGACAAAAGGCAAATTGATTTCCCTGACTTTGCATAAATTTCACCTAGACTAAACAGCTACTCTGGATAAACTGGCAATTAATTGGAACGAGAAAAAGCAGGCTTATACTTATCGTGCACCATTTAATCTTCACGATATGTGCTGCCATCCAGATAGAATAAAACTTCGTTTGATGGCAATAATCGAAGCTAAAATTGCACTATTGGGATATCATAAAATCCCAGCAAGTCTGCACCAACCACAATCCCACTTGGGCCCTATTCCCGTAACCTGATATATTCACACTGCTAAAGTGTCAATTTGGCATGGCCAGTTGGATTGTGGGAGGAAACCAGAGCACCTGGAGAAAACCCACTAAGACATGGCAAGAATGTGCAAACTCCACACAGATATCTTGGTGGGAAAATGGAAATGAATAAATTCCACAATGCTTATGTGTGATGACCTTGTGTTATAAACTGTGCAAAATGATTTGCCAAATTAGATTTCACCAAAGTAATAACACATTTTTGCTGAGCAAAGTAAATGCTGATTGGCTATTTCCTCTGCCCACTCCCCAGGGTTACGTTATGGAACCTGGCAGCTGCCAACTTCAGAGTGCTTTGAGGCGCTCATCGCAGCTTGGGCGTGAAGTTCTGGAACGTGCTCAGAAGAGGAGAGTACGTTGGTCCGTGGATCTGCCATGTGGAGAAAGAGAATCAGAACAGCCGTACATTCAGAAAGATGAGGTAAAAGTGCAAACCGAAGCATGCCAAACAACACGGTCCTCAGTGCCAAGTGATGAGCCGTTAACACAGGAGGAAGTAAGTGAAGTAATATCTTCACTCGGGAAAGATGAAGGTGTAACACAGGAGGAGATACAGGAAATGCCATCTTCAACAGATGAGGTGAAATTACAAAGTAAAGTAAGTGCAACTGCACTATGTACAACAGCAGGAGATGAGAGATTGGAACAGGATAGAGTCTCCGGGAAGGCGCTATCTTCAGCAAGAGATGAGAAGGCACACCATGAAACATGTATAGCAGATCCTTCAGTAGTGAGAGATAAGGTGACAGGACAAGAGAGGGTGGGCAGAATAACAGCGCCTTCAACAACAAAGGATAAGATGATAACATGGGATAGAGCCTGTGGATCAGCAGCACATTCAGTAAGAAATAAGGATGTGGCAAACTTGATATTTTTCCTAGAGGCAGTTTAAAATGCCAATAATTTATGTTCACAAAAAAATCAATTGTAGTGATAGAAATTAGTAAACTCTAAGATGAATATAATGATTGAAAATGCAGGGACACTCATAGTTCATTCTTGGTTAGTTAAAACCTTTTATACTTCCTTCACATTGCTATAATCAAGAAAGCAATGTATAATGAATGACTGGAATTAAAGAATGTTGAAAACTTGAAATTAACATTTTAAAATTTGTTATGTTGAAACGATAACATAGAAATGCGTCTGTTGGTCTATAATAGTGGTGTTAATGTTTGTTGCTCATGCGAACAGTAGCCCTAATCCCTCATGCCCACAATATCTCCATTGCTCTTCAAGTGAGTATGTTCCCTACTTTAATCACTAATTCTAGTGATGCATTTCATGGCCTCTCAGCCTTCTCTAAGTAAGGTATCACAGCTGTCTGTCCTATCTCATTTTTAAACTTGCATCAATGTCTGTTGTGAATGCCCACTAGAAATAAATACTTTGCTCCTCTTCATTCTGTCGCATCCAGAATGGATAGCAAGCTGCGTGGAAATGGAAAGTAGAGTTTAATTGTGGTTACTGAGACGGGCAAGAAGTGAATAATAGGAATTGTTTTGGGAAAACTAGCTGTTTCTGCTTATACAAGTAACATGGATTTGGGAATCCGGCATACAATTAAAACATTTGTGGGTGACTCTAAATTGAAGGGTATGGTTAATGCATAAAGATATTGAGTAAGCTAACTGAACAGTTGGCAAATCAATTTCAATGAAGGTATGGAAGATGTGGTGCATTTTGGTAATAATAAGGAGGCCACGTATTTCTTGGGAAATAAATGTCTAAATGGAGCCTAGGAACACAGGGATTTTGGGGATACTGTGATACAAAAATCATGGAAAGTAACAGTGCAAGTTAACAAGCCAAAAAAATAATTGGGTTCGTTTCTAGTGCGATAGAATTGAAAACAGCAAAATTAATTTAAATATGTATAGAACTTCAGTTAAACTACAAAGTACAGTACTGTGAACTGTTCTGGTTTCCATAATACAAAATGAACTGGAATCGCAGGAGAAAGAGCAAAAATAGATGAATGAGAATGATATCAGAACTGAGAGGTTATACCTAATCAGTAAATGTTGAACAGACAGGGGCTTTTCTCTGGAACAGTGAAGAGTGAGAGGTGAACTGGTGGAGGTTTTAAGATAATGGAAATGTTAGATTGGGATGCTGTAGAGAATGTGTATCGACTTGCTGGGAGAGTGGGTACCAAAACTAGGGCAGTCAATGATAAATTTAATAGGGAATTCAGGTAAAGCTTTGTTAACCAGAGATTGGTTAGAATATGGAATTTGTTACAAAAAAGACTGGTTGAGGTGACTCATATGAATGTGTATAAGGAAGAATCTAGATAAATCCTGAGTGAAGGAAGGATAGAATAGAAGGATACGTAGACAAGCGCAGATGAAAAAGAATGGATAGAGATTTCTATGGAATATATAGAACAAAGAACAAAACAGCACGGGAAACAGGCCCTTCGGCCCAACGAGCCCACGCCGCCATATGTACCAACATGGACAGTGTAATTCTGAAATGACCCATAATCTCCTTGTTTTAACAAAAATAATATAAAAATTTTAAAATTAAAATTTTAAAATTTTCACAGGTATAGGGCAGGTCATTTGGCCCAATTGGTTTATAGTGCCATGCTGATTAGCCCTTCCTAACTGACCCCATATCACTTTATTCCCTTCCCTCTAATGCCTGCATCAAATCTCCCCTTTAGTGTGTCAATGCAATCTACTCCAATCGTTTTTTTAACTATTAGTTATGGGATGTGGGTATTGCTGGCATCCCAGATTGCCCTTGAACTAAGTGGTTTTCCTGGCCATTTCAGAGGGCATTTAAGAGTCAACTTACATTGTAGGCCAGACCAGGTAAGGACAGCAGATTTTGTTCCGTAAAGGGCATTAGCTTATAACAATCAGCAATGGTTTCATGGTCACCATTAGACTTTTTGTTTACAGAATTTTTTATTGCATTCAAATTTCACCATCTGTCATGGTGGGATTTGAACGCGGGATCTCAGAGAATTACCCTGGGTCTCTAGATTACTCGTCTAATACCACTATGCCAATGCCTCCCCCATCGCTGTGTAGCAGTGTATTCTACCTTTGCACCATTCTTTCAAAATTCTTTCTTTGATCTGTTAGAGGTCATTTCAAATTTATGACCCCTTATTCAATACCCAGCAATAGGTGGATACATTTCTCCATGTGTATACTATTGAATGCCTTCATACTTCTAAATATGGCTTTCAGATCTCCTCGTAATCTAAAGGAAAGACTTACAGTCTGCTCAACCTTTCCTAATAATTCCCTTAAGTCTGGAAATATTGTAAATCTCTTGCATTTTCTCCAGTGCTTTGGTATACTACTTGTAGTATGGTGACCCTTTTGTAGTATGCATTTAGTACTCTCTGGTCTAACCATGGTTCACTAGAAATTTAATATGACTTCCCTGTTTTGTATTCTCTTCTCAAAGTGAATCCCAGTGCTCTTTATGACATTAGAACCATTCTTTATAAAGATAGTGTTCTAGTGAACCTGTACTGCACCTTTACTATTGCCTCATATGAAAGGAGTCCAAATTGCATGGAACTGTAAGCTAAGTAATGCTACATCTTAATATTCACTTACATCATAAAACCCATTCTTACATTAATTTCCTAATGGTCTTATTCACTTGAGCTACAGCTCTTATGAAGCATCGTGCGATGTTCTATTTTGTTAACCCACTAATGCAGTTCAATGTTACCTAGCATTTTACTATCAAAATGAATTACCTTACACTTGCTAACAAATTCCATGTTCTGCATTTTTGACAATACACCCTTACACTATCTTTTGCTCTCAGAATTATTTGCCATCCTCCTAACTATTGTGTTAGGATCATCTCACCCTTAAGTTGCTCACCTACCAATTACAGCACCATTTATTTTACAACGATTGCAAATTCAAAAAGACATTGCATCTTATTAGTAGTGTCAGCTTCACTGTAAACTGATGTGCTTATGACAACTAGAACCTTAGTGTGATTCTGATTATGTCTCTTTGACAGGGTAAAGCAGAGTGGAGTGATATCAGTGAAGCTTTTGCTTCAGTTCTGCAATGCATGGCTGTCGCCACCAGGCAGTGTGAGGTAAGATATATAGTTATTTGGATCTCTATTATCTCTTTCTCTTCACTAAATTTCCAGACATTTTTCCAACCTAAGCAAAGTTATTTAACATTGTAGGTGGTACTGTCTGAACACCATCTCCAAATGAGGCAATTATATTCATTCCCCGATATAATTAGCAAACTCGAGTTGATTTATATCATTACAAATATTAGTTATTAATATTCTATTCCAGAAAGTCAGATGGTGAGGATGGAACTGGAGCCTAATCTTTACACGCTTTAATGTTTTTCTTTACAAGCACACATTGTAAACAAGAGTCTCCAAACCCAATCACCATAATTTTTATTTGCCTCTAGGAGCACAATTGTATGTCCAGTTCCAGCCCACCATCTACACACAATTAAATAATCAATTACTACACAACAGTACATGGAACCACAGGCTGAGGAAGACCAAAGAAGTACTGAAAAGACAGTGTCAAGAGTACCTTGTCTGTCCGTCTCTCTGACAACAGATTGAAATTTAATCTTGGTATCAAAAGTGACCCTGAGATAAGCTGCCAACTTCATGTACATACCATCGTGAAGACCTTTCCTTGCTTCAGCTGAGCTGCTGTTGAAACCCTCATTCATGCCTTTTGCTACTTAAAGACCTGACAATTCTGACATACTTCTGACTGGCCTCCCACATTCTACCCTCTCTAAACCTGAGTCCATCCAAAACTTTGCTACCCATGTTTTAATTCACAGCAAGTCGGGTTCTGTAGCAGCCCTCTGCTTGCTGGCCTGCTTGGCTCCCAGTCAAACAATTTATAATTCTCATCCTTGTTTGCAAATCCCTCCAGGGCCTCACCGTACCCTATTTCCTCAGCCTCAAAGTCCTTTGAGTTATCCGCATGTCTCTAATTCTGGCCTCTTTTGTTTCCTTGATTTTAAATGTTCTACCATTGGGGACCATGTCATGTAGACTCTAAGCTCAAAAATTCACTCTCTACCTTACTTTTTGTAAGACTGATGTCTTCTTATGTGGCTTAGTATCATACTTGGTTTTGTAATGCTTTTGTGAAGTGCCTTGGGACATTTTATTATGCTAAAGGCACTATACAGATGTAAGTTGTTGGAAAGGATGCAGATGACTGAAGCAACCAGAATAATTTAGAACTGATAGCAGTGGAATGAATTAATTTGGCTCCATCATTGCTGACCTGTCCAATATATGGAAATGTAATTATTTTACTTTTTAAAACTTTATATCATTCCTGGTGAAATTTTAACTTCAGTCCCAATATTATGTGTGTTAGTTTTTAGTTATACTTCAGCTGATATGTGATGTTGCTCACAGGTGGTCTGAGCACAGTTGTAATGTTTCTGACTTTTTTAAAGTAATCAAAAGAAATTAAGCAAATCAGGACAAATTAAACAAGAACCAAATGGAACAGACATTGAAAGGGGTATCATAAGAACAAAATCTCAAAGGAAATTTATCAAAATAAAACAAAATGTTGTTTCCTGCAATGTTTCTAAAGAGCAGCCTTGAGATCAGGTTATCTCCTTTAGTCTAGGTCCTGATGTCAATTAATTATTGGTGGCACATACTCTAAATTTCCAGCTGCTTGACTTCCCCTTGTTTTCTCAACAACTTCTTCAGATTCTTGCTTGTTTGGTTGAGATCGAGCTCAAGCCTGCTGTAGTCAGCTTAGACCATGTATGTCTTTCTTGTGGGTTCATGAATTGGGTTGGACTCAATTTTTATTTGGTTTTTAGAGCTTGAAAGGAAATGGATTAAAGGCTTGCTCTGTCCACCATGTGCTAGCTTAGTAACTTTGTAAGAGTCAAGTACATTGCTTTGGATGTAGAATCATATACAGAACAGGCCAGATAAAGACGATGGATTTCCTTCGCTAAAGGACTAGTGAACTAGATGGGTCTTTATGACCAAAAGGGAAAATGCTGGAAAATAGAACATAGAGCAGTACAGCACAAACAGGCCCTTCAGCTCTCCAGTTGTGCTGATCATATCCGTATGTACCAGGCCTATCTATAACCCTCAATCCCATTAATCTCATTAAATCCTATGTACTCAGCAAGTCTGGCAGCATCTATAAGGAGAGAAAAGAACAGATATTTCAAGTCTTGAAGACCTTTTGTCAAAGCAGCATTGGTCTTTACGACAATAGACTGGTTTTGTGGGCATCATTAGATTTTTAATTTCAATTTTTTGTTTTAATGGAGTACTCTTCTCATGCCTAGATCAGTGCAACTCCAACAATAATCAGAAGCTCAACATCATCTAGGGCAAAACAGCTTGTTTAGCACCCCATTTACCTCCTTAAAACATTCTTTCACCACCGACACAATGGCAGCAACAACAACAACTCATCAAGGTTCTTCTACAGCACCTCCCAAACTTACAAACTCAGCCACATAGAAGGACAAGGACAGCAGATGTGCAAAAAAATAACTATCTGCAAGATCCTCTCCAAGCCATATACCATCCTGACTTGGAAGCAAAACAATGTTTTTTCAATGTTGCTGGGTCAGATTACTGGAACTCCCTCTAATAAATATGGGTTATCTATACTAGATAGACTGCAATGTTTCTAGAAGGTCAATCACCATCTTTTCAATGAGAATTCGGGAGGGACAACAAATGCTGGACTTACTCGCATCCCTTGAAAGAAAAACAACATTATCTTATGTATGATCATTACTCTTTATCTACCTGCATTGTATTGATACTAAAAACTGACTTTTAATTTAGTTTCCTTTTAGCAGGAGAAAGGAATTTGGACACTCTACCCTTCCTCTATAACAAGGTCTATTGCTTATTATAGATCAATTACCCATTACATTTTACACCAAAGCAAAAGCAAAACAGATCCATATTATGTTAGCTATGGATATCATTTGCAAATTAAGTTGGCCAGATCTAATGTTCCCAAATAGAACAGGTCCGCTCTAAGTCACGTTTTGTGGTCTAATTGTAGCTGAGTGAAATTTATTTGTAAATTGAATATTTGACATTTTTAATGTGAGCAAAGGACATGCCAGTGTTAATGGGAAACAAGATAGCATTGAATCTTTCAATAGAAGTTAGCTGAGCTTCACAGCACACAATTTCAGAGACTGGTGAGTGATGAAAACCAGCAATACAGAAATCATATCAGCAGATAATAATTGGAAACTTGTGTCTTGAGTATAACAACTCCATAAAATATACAGCTCCTGGCAGAAAAGTACATGGTGTACAATACCATGGTTTGTATTCTGTGACTTAGTGTATCATAATGTTGTTGTATACATTGGCCAAACTGCAACAAAACAGCCCATTTTGTATGATTATAGATGTAAATAACATCTGAATACAATTAGCCAATTGCAAGAATAATTCAGTCGCTTTTATCTTGCAGCACTACTATAAGAACGTGCCACTGTGTGAAAGAGACAAGTTGGAGCAAAACCATATTCAACGATACCACATGGGCCCTTCATCCACCAGAGTTCCTGTAAGTGAGAAGTGGGTTCTAGGTATAGAATGGGCAGAGAATGCAATGACTTGAAGAGTAAACACATTGCAGTTTCACAATGATTCTGTGCCAGTCTTTAGCTGGCATTCTGATGAAAAAGGAAAACAAACTTGAAACAGAAAAATAGAAAATATTGGAGGCAGCCAGTGCTGTTTGAAAAAGCAAGAGAGATGCAGATAAGCTTAAGTTTTAAGCAGGAAGTATCCTGCTTGAAACAGTTTGTCTTTCCGTAGCTGACTGCATTTTTACACTTACTATTTTTTTGAGTTTGCATTATTAGTTAAATATTTGACTTAGTTTCATGATTAAGCTGGTTTGATTACATCAGACTAAATACTCTTTCATTTTCAAAGATTAAATTTCACTCCTTTTTAAAAAGCTGCTTTTAGTGATACATATGTTCATCTGAAATCTCAAGTTTTCCTACAAGTAAAACCCCACACTGAGCTAAATCCAAAACTGAGGGGTTTAAACATACATACTGAGACAATGGACTATGCAGCTTTTCAGGTGGCTCCAAAAGCTTCAACATAGAATATGATTACAATGATCTATTGCAGTTAGCACCGCTGCCTCTCAGTGCCAGAGACCCGGGTTCGATTCTAGCCTCAGCTGAATTTGTGCAGTTTGCATATCCTCCCCATGTTTGTATGCATTTCCTCCGGGTGCTCTGGTTTCTTCCAACAGCCCCAAGATGTGCAGGTTAGATGGATTGGCCATGCTAAATTGCTTCTTGGTGTCAGGGGGATTAGCAGGGTAAATATATAGGGCTATGGGGATAGAGCCTGGGTGGGATTGTTGTTGGTGCAGGCTCGAAGTGCAAAATGAGGCCATTTGGCCCAATTGGAATTCTGACATTTATAATGGGAGCAATACCTGCACATGAACGGATCATGTCTGTGATATGGTCAGCAGCATCCTGCCAGCACTAAAGATCATTACAGAGACCGAGAGAGAAAGGCACATCCATAACAGTGGAGAGAGAAAGAGAGCTTTGAAATTATGTTGTGTGAATCTTTTAAATGGCTGATGTTTTCTTAAACATTGTCTTTTCCCACTATTTTAATGGAGGCTTATTTAAGTGAACAGTTAAACTAGTAAACAAAGTACGCGTATAATAATGTCTTACAAACAGGATTTCAAGAGCTGAGCCCTCCTGTGCCTTCTACCAGGTTTTTGGAAATTTGGCTCAATCATTAATCATAACTTCAAGATAGGTCTTTTCAACTTTGCAGAAGTAATTTCCCTACACTGTGAATTGTAAATTTTCCACCAGTCTCTCCATTCCGCTATATTCCCCAAGAAAGCATAGGGCCTCTCGGTGGAAATAAGTCGGAAATTTTCTTGAAACTGCTCCTGCTTCACCAGTCAAAACTTTGCCCAAAGTATGGGTAAAATGCATAAATGGGGTTTCTGCCAAAGCTCTGATTGCGTGACTGAAGCCATCAAAGAAAATTCTAAGCCAATAGTTTTTACACTCTCACAGTGCTGGTGGTAAAAGAGATGTAATGCTGATGAACATTTATTTATTTTGCATGTATTCTTATGAAGTGCTTATTCATACAATAACCCTATTCTTGGTGCATATACCAACAGCAATTCACAGATAGTCTGTTCTTTAAGTGAATCACTAGTATCAAAGAATCCCCACAGATCAGGAGGGGGCCATTTGGCATCGAGCCTGCGCTGACAGCAATTCCACCCAGGCCCTATCCTTGTATTTATCTTGATAATCCCCCTGACACTAAGGGCCATAGAGTCATGCATGGAACAGGTCTTTTGACTCCACATCCTTCTGGTAGTGTGGCGATCAGAACTGGACGCAGTATTCCAAATGTGGCCTAACTAACATTCTATACAGCTGCAACATCATATGCCAACTTTTATACTCTATGCCCCATCCAAAAAAGGCAAGCATGCCATATGCCTTCTTCACCACCCTCTCCATCTGTGCTGCCACCTTTAGGGATCTGTGGACTTGCACACCCAGGTCTCTCTGTGTGTCTATACTCCTGATAGTTCTGCCATTTATTGTATGTTAGAGGTTATTGTGAGGTCATTTTTTAGAATGCAAGCTAATCTGGCAATGTGATCCACTCGTAATAACTATCGCCCCCTCTTTCTTTTTAACAAATAGGTTAAAGGCATTGATGAGCTTCATATTCAAGTAGCACCTGGCTCTTACGCAGTGACAGCAAAATCCAGAGTATCTGAGCGAGAGCAGACACGTGTGATACATTTGGGTCCAGATCAAACAGTTGATCTTACCTTTAATGTCTGAAGTATATGGAATAAAGTATTGGAGGGCATGTGGCAATTACCAATGGCCCTGTATTTTTTATAGGGGGACATTTGGAATTTTGAGGTCTAGGCAATGTGATCATCTCAGTGATTATCTTTTTAAATAAAATGTTTTTTTTCTCCGTGCACCTGTTGAAGACTAAATGAAGTAACCATTTTTAAAATGTCAAGCTGCTTAATGCATTTTAATATATTTTTAAAGTTGGACATAACAGAATTAAGCAGTGTATTTTATATTCTTTACACAGGGCTATTTTAACTTCATTTTAGTATAACTTTTGTACTTATAAAAATTAATCAGTTTATTATATATTTATACAAATGGTGACTAAATGCCAATATTGGTAATATTGCAGTTGTCATAACAATGAACATTTATGGTATTTATGTTTTCAGAAGTTTCAAAATAAAAGTTCCACCAATAGCCTTTCCTTTTTTCTTTTCACTTAAAGAAACATTCTGTCTCAAAACTGAATGGATTATCTAATCATTCTATTCCAATAAAGGGATCCATTTTAATATTGCTAATATCATTACCTTTGATAGAAACCACATGGTAATTCTTGAATCACGATTAAAATTATAAAAGACGTTTTGGAAAGGTGAATTTATAAATGTGTATGCAAGAATTAATGAGGCGATAGATTTTCATTCAAGCAATGGGTGGCACATATTTTACAATAGCAATAAAACATGGTGCCTTTAAATGCAACAAATGACTCAGGCCACTTCACAACCTCGTTAAAAATGGATATTGATCCAAGACAGAACAATTAGGAATTTTGGCCCAAAGCTTGGCTAAAGACGAGGAGAGAAATCTCAAAGGAGGAGATGGAGAGGTTAGGAGAGGCAATATCTGTGTGGGGTATCCAAATATCTGAAAGCTGTTAGTGGTGGGAATGGGATCATAAGAGGAGACAGATGGAGGTCAGGACTGTTAATGAGCTGGAGGGGAAGGAGTTATACATCTGGAGAAACAAGTCAATGGAGAGATTTAAACACAAGGATGACAATTTTAGCGGCTATGTACATCAGCATAGACAAGGATAATGGAGGAGCGGAACTTGGTGCGAGAGGATACCAGGAGTAGTGTATAAGATGACTTGAAGTTTACGGAGAATAGAAGGCTGACCAGGAAAGCATTGGTTTTGTCACCTCCAAAGTCAACGAGCAGGATAGTGATAGGTTTCAAGACGAAGCCGGTGGAATGAGAAGACTTTTGACCCAGCTGAATTATTCATGCAGTTTGCCAATATAGAGTCATAGAGGTTTACAGCATGGAAACAGGCCCTTCAGCCCAACTTGTCCATGCTGCTTTTTTTTTAAACCCTTGGGCTAATCCCAATTGCCTGCATTTGGTCCATAGCCTCTATACCCATTGTATTCATGTAACGATCTAAATGCTTTTTAAAAAACAAAATTATACCCACTTTACTACCACCTCTGGCAGCTTGTTCCAGACACTCACCACTCTCTGTGTGAAAAACTGCCCCTCTGGACACTTTTATATCTCTCCCCTCTCACCTTAAACTTAGGCTCTCTAGTTTTAGATTCACCTACCTTTGGGAAAAGGTATTGACTATCTAGCTGATCTGTACCCTTCATCATTTTATAGACCTCTATAAGATCAGCCCTGAGCCTCCTACGCTCCAGAGAAAAAAGTCCTAGACTATCCAGCCTCCTCTTATAACTCAAGCATCAAGTCCCAGTAGCATCCTAGTAAATCTTTTCTGCGTTCTTTCTAGTTTAATAATATTCCTTCTCTTATAGGGTGACCAGAATTGCACACAGTATTCCAAGCGTGGCCTTACCAATGTCTTGTATAACTTCAACAAATCATCCCAACACTTGTATTCAATACTCTGACCGATGAAATCAAACATGCTGAATGTCTCCTTCACCACTCTATCCACCTATGACTTCACTTTCAAGGAGCTATGAACAGGTCTCCCAAGATCTCTTTGTTCTATAACTCTCCCCAATGCCCTACCATTAACTAAGTCCTGCCCTGATTCAGTTTACCAAATGTATCACCTTGCATTTGTCTAAATTAAATTCCATCTACCATTAGTCAGCCTACCGGCTTAATGATCAAGATCCTGTTGCAATTGGAGATAATTTTCTTCACTGTCCACTATGTCACCAATTTTAATATCACCTGCAAATTTACTAGTCATGTCTCCTATATTCTCATCTAAATCAATAATATAAATGACAAATAACAGTGGATTCAGCACTGATTCCTGAGGCACACCACTGATCATAGGCCTCCAGTTTGGAAAAACAACTCTCTACAACCACAGCCAATTTTATATTCCTTTAGCTACATCACCCTGGATCCCGTGAGATTTAACTTTATGCAACAACCTACCGTGCTATACTTTGTCAAAGGCCTTGCTAAAGTCCATGATGCCAACAACAACTGCACTACCCTCATCTATCTTCTTGGTTACCCCTTCAAAAAACTTAATCAAATTTGTGAGACATGATTTTCCACTCACAAAGCCAGCTTACTGTCTTTAACCAGTTCTTGCATTATTATATACATGTAGTTTCTGTCTCTCAAAATACCTTTCAACAATTTACCCACCACAGATGTAAGGCTCATTGGCCTATTGCAACCTAATTGCTGAAATAGGATCTATTAAGTGGCAAATTAACAATCAGCAGGGGCTATATAACATTAGCTTTCTTATTTTAATAACCATGGAATTAGTGCCGACATACAAGCAGAATAGTACCTGGTAACATTTTCAACTTTGGACCCAAGCCCACCATCACACACGCACTACACATGTTACTGGGAAAACGGCATTGAATAAGCGCTATAGAAAATTTGCTTTATCTAATTTGATGATAGTGCCCAATTTGCCCTTCATCCCTACAGTAGAAATATGTTACTTCCAATTCACAAAGGTTAGCAGTATTACATCATGGAGGGCTCTTTCTATCTGGGAAACAAAAAGATATGTTCCCTTCTTTGATATATCCATCTTTGATATATCGAATTATTTTCCAAAGCCTAATGGCTTTGTGGTATTAGAACAGTAATGAAATGACTTTTTCAGAATATGCTCCAAGCAGTGGTTTCTAATAGCCCAAAATGATTCAATGTGTGGGTGGGATCTTTTCAAATGCTCCAGCTTATCATTTTTAAAGGTTCTTTAGCCTTATGGGCTTGCCATTCATCAGTGCTGTTTGTAGATTAACTGATCTCCCACGATGATGTAGACTTTAAGCATTAACTTGCCATTAAAAGCTCAAAATTATTTTGCATTCTACTATATTGATTTCCCAACCCGATCCTTCATAGTATGAAGTGTCTTCTGGTAGATTAGCAAACTCTTGGATAATGCCTATATATTGTATTACACTTCACAGGGCTGGTTTGAGTGAGAAACTCTGACTTGAACACCGGTATCTTTGTTCAATTCATTCCGCTGGTGGCTATCATGGTTACGCAAACTAGACTTTGAACTTAATGTTTGAATGGTAGGGTTTAAATGAATAGTCTTGCAGGAATAATCTTATTGATATTCTGATCTTAGTGTAACTCCCATTGTGTCATCCAAAAGCAGAATGCCAACACCCCATTGGAAATCTGTAGTCAGGGCTGACTGAGGAAAACAGAACAATAACTGATTTGGGAGCAGGATTTAAACAGACAAGAGTAAAGACTTCATTGAGGAAAAAAGGTTCAAATTTAAGAAAAATCCAGTGCCACAAATACATAAGACTAGCGTATAAAAATATGAATCCTTTATCCCACATCACAGATACTAATGGGTTCTTAAAATCAGATATTATAATTTTGCTCTGGAATGCTAAACAGTACCGAAACTACTGTAAAAACAAAGAGTGAACCTGGTTCAATATCTGTCTAAAATGATGAAACACGTTTTATTTGATGCTTTCTTCTTCCCATCTCTCGTTGTTCAGTCAACCTTTCTGCTTCATAGAACCTTTCTGCTGCAATTTGATTGCGCAGTTCCACTCGCTTTCTTCTTGCTTCCTACAAGACATGAACAATGAGACATTATAAGATTTTTTTTAAAACAATAACATGTCCTTTCTCCATTGGAAAAGGTGATGTCATGAACGAAGAAGCAGTTAAAGGAGTTGGTTGCATGTAATAAAATCAGGAAATGCTAGAAGTACTCAGTAGGTCAATCAACATCAATGTTGAGTATAATTTAAATTCACCATTCTGCTCTCAGGATGACCTCTCTGTCCTCAGCCTGCTGCTGTGTTCAAGTGAAGCTCAATGTGAGCTTGAGGAACAGTGCCTCTCCTCTCTTTAATGGACATTTATTACTTGAGTTGGGAATTAAAATGAATTCAAAATTATGCAATCATCAATAGAAATTCCTATTCTGATCTTATGATGATGGAATGAAGCAAACAAACATGGTTGGGTTTAGGGTACTGCCCTGGGGAACTGAAGCAGCAACAACACCCTGGGACTGAGATGGTTGGTCACCAACCACCTAAACCATCTCTATTTGTGCTCGACATGATCCTTTCCCCCGAATTTAGTGGACTTCAATTAAACTTTCTTGATTTAAACTAGTCAACTACTACTTCGATGTCCAGGGTAGTTACTCTCACCTCAACCCTGGAATTAAACTCTTTTGACCATGTTTGGATCAAGCCATACTCATGAGGCTCATAATAGCCTTAGTCCAAACATGGTCAAAGGAGCTGAATAAAATCCTGGTAAAATCCAAATAGCATCAAGTTATTGCTAAGTAACTGCTACTGGATAGCACTGATAATGACACCTCCCATCACCATAGTTGTGATTGAGAATAGCTGATGGGACAGATTGAATTTGTCCTGATATTTGTGAATAGCACATACATCAGAAATGTTCCACTTTTTGATTAATGTCAAAGTTGTTGCTGTGCTGGAAGAGCTAGGCTGAAGGAATGGTTGGGTCTGAAAGATGAGTTGATAATACTATTGTCTGGGTGCTGTTGGGACCCACTGGATTTGCTCCATCCGGTATGTTCAGCTGTATCAAGTTCTCAGTTGACAGAAATGCAGCAACTACACTTAAATATCTACTCAGTTTATTGCTCGAATCAATGACGACACATATGAGGGATTTAACAGTGTGATTGTAGGCACAACTCTATTTTTCGTAGTCCTGAATGTATTGCATTATATACTCCCCTCCCCAGTTAATGAAATATCTACATTATGAGGAGAGGTTGGAAAAGTCAGCAGAAAATTAAGAGATGATTGAATTAAGATTTTTTAAGATGGAGAGAGGTTTTGATGTGTTGATTAGATTAATAGGCAGAAGTCATGGATTCAGAAAAATTGGGAATAGATCTAGAAGGGTGATGAGGATAAATGTTTTCACTCAGGCAGTTGACAAGATCGGCAACACTTTCTGAAAAAGTAATGGGGGCTGATCCCGTATACAATTTGTAAAGGGAGTTGGATGGATACCTGAGTTTGAGGAATTTACAGAGTTACCACTTAAAAGTGGAGAATGTAGGTCTAAGCATGACTGCTCTGTTGAAATAGACTGAACAATCTCTTTGTGTCGTAAATTTCTATGATTCCAACAAAATCATGAGAAGAATAATGACTTGTAGCTTTGGTGTAGAAAAGATAGAAATATCTATGTGAACTATGGCTGCCTAGTTGTTCTCAGTGCTAGATCCCTTTGAATGAGAAGGTCATGGGTTCAAATCATGAGTCCAAAGTCTCGGCTGACACTCCAGTGCAATGATGAGGGAGTGCTGTACTATTGGAGGTGTTATTCTTTGGACATGCCTGCCCTCTTAAGGAGACATAAAAGACCCTACAGCATTTATTGAAGAAGAGCAGTGCAGATTTAGTGTCCTGGTAAACATTTATCCATCAACTAACATCACTGATGAAGCAGTTTAATTGAGCAGGTTTGTTTGTGGAATTTTATTGAGTACAAATTGATGCTGTGTTCCTTTATGTTGCAACAGTGGCCACATTGCACCAAGTATCTCACTGGCTATGAAGCATTTTGCAATGCGTGAAGTCATAGAAAATCCTCCATAAGTGTATTTTTTCTTTCTAAATGTCTCAAGTTCCAAAAGAATGGTTTCCTGAATAGATTACCTGCTGCTGGATTTCTTTCACCTCTTCTGCTTTTATTTTTTCTGCCACTTTTGAATTATTCCTTGCTGTCACCTGCTGGTGGTATGCCAACCTCCGGGTTTCTCTCTCCTTGTCCTCAGAGGCTATTGATTGGATCCTGGTTTGAGTCATTTGCTGCAAATGCTTCTTGAGTCTGTCTGCTTCCTCCAGCTTGCGCTCATATTCTGCTAATTGTTTGGACTGATTCTCCAAATGCTGCATCACTCTCTCCCTACAGGGAACATACAGAAGCAGGTCAATGTCATAGAGTCATAGAATTGCAATAGTGCAGCCATTTGACCCATTCAGTCTGCACTGACTCTCTGACAGAGTATCTCTCTCCCTCTCACCCTATCACCATAACCCTACACATTTCCTATGGCTAATCTTGGGACACTAAGGGGCAATTTAGCATGACCAATCCACCTAACTTGCACATCTTTGGAGCGTGGGAGGGACAGAAGCATCCGAAGGAAACCCACACAGACACAAGGAGAATGTGCAAACTCCACAGAGACAGTCGCCCAAGGCTGCAAACGAACTGGGTCCTTTGGTTGATAGATTGCAGAAAGGAAAGGAAATAATGTTTTACTTGCATTGGCGTATACTTTGGACAAAAAATTGCTGCTCTCAAAATATGCACAGCAGAGTGTGTTAGAAAGATACAGCATTTGTCCCTTTTTCTTGATTAATAAATAAAGTGTATTAGACATAGGCCTATTGCCTCTGAGACTCGGATTTCAATTCAGTCCAGAGTGATGAAATGAAAATCGTACAGCGCTGAATATGAGCCCCACGTACAATGAAACAATTCTCTAGTTCACATTAGAAAATACATCATCATTCTACACAGAAAGGCCAAAACCACCTGGTGTGAAAAATGGAAAAAAAAATCACACTGATCTAGTTAGTCAAGCAGACATTCTCCTGAAACATTGTTCAAGCTTTCTTCCCAAGTTGGCTGTCACCAGGCACTACAATACTGTCAACGGGATACCTGCATCAAAAAGTGATCTTTGCAGTAACTCATCAAAAACCGTAACAAGAAAGAAGTATTCCTGTCAAAACATGGAAAATAAGTGACCTCTGCATTGCACAGAGTGGGGAGATTTGGGTCTGAAGCTGCACTGAAAAAACCAAATCAGTTTTCTCACCAATTCAGCACTTTTGGGAGAATCGCCCCCATAGTGTGTGTGAGAGTTTGTAAGCAGGAGATGGATGTGTGTGTGTGGATGTGAGATTCTGTGTGTGAAAGTCTAAGTGTGTTGGGTTTGTCCGATAAGAGAATTCAGTTCTCCAGCAGCACATCTGTTTTAATTTGTCAGCAAAAGAACCAGCATCACTCTTCCCATTAAGATAATAAAAAGAAAATAAGATTTGTGTATTTGTCAAAAAGAGAACACTTAACACAATAAATGTATACATATAAAAAATAGAAAAGGCTTTTATCAATTTATTTTTGTATGTTTGTACCTATTGCACGATAGCATTAATTTTTTTTGTAGTTAACTCTTCAATGTAAGAAGAATGTCTCTTAGGAGTTCTGACAGTACGCTCAGGAAAGTCAGACAGGGTCTGCGATTGATAAGTTTGGGAAACCCTGAACTACGGCTTAAATGACTTAAAAACATTTTAAACTTCATAGCAAACACAGTTAGCTCTCTGCTAATACCAAAGAAATTTTTGGCTATCAAATTGCAGACAGTAATTACTCCTCAGTATTAGATAGTAGCCTGCAATCACTCCATGATAATCAAATTGCTGTTTCTGCTTGACATTTCTCTGACCTCTCTCATCATATTGTGGCTGATAGACATTACCATGTGCTACAGTGATAGTTATTATTTTCCACATATACTGAATAATCCCTAGATTATATTATGACACTTTTTTTAATCTTAGTTATCCCATAAATCTTTACCCATCGCTGATCTCCCAGTGCTACAAGGATCATTTCTGTTGTATTGAACCAATTCCAAACACTGTAATCCCAAATCAGACGTACCTGCGCTGTTCATGGATACGCTGATATTTGTCTTCACTTTGCTGCTCTCTGTCTTTCTCCCACTGACGCCGTTGCAGTTTTTTCTTTCTCGATCTTTGCATAGCTTCCTGTTGTTGGCGATCACGGGGTAACTGATTCTCTCCTAGACGCTCCTGAATTGGTGGGGCTTGGGCCTGGCCATCAAAAGTAAAAATTACTTTTTAAAAGTTTACTTTTCCCAATCTAATCATTGACTGCACTGTTTTGTTACTGGGGAAATAGCTGCTAGCTGGTTGTGTGTTCAGGGGCCATCTTTCTGTGCACTGACTTTGGGTTAACTGCCAAGAAAAGAACTGGGACTTTGATGGTTTGTTGAAGCAAGATCCTCCACTTCCAGACTCAGAACACAAATGTAGGAGACCTATGGAAAATGAAAAAGCCCACTGGTTCTAAAAAACCTATTTGAAACAAGTTTAGATAGCCAATTCCATGCTCAGTGGATGCTAGTGTACATCACAATGTTGACAAGTCTGCAATGGTCAAATGAAATGATGTGGTAAATATTCAGTAGGACGTTCACTCCTGAGATTGGATTTAACCGACAGCTGAAGGAGAGTGCAGAATATGATCAGATATTCAGCCATATAGCAGCTGACTGGTAATGGTTATACTGTGGCAATGGCAAAGGTCCCAGGAAAGTTTACTGTCCTCCTTTTCAGCAGAGGAAGGTTTGTGGAGACGGAGATATGTGGGAGGAAACAGCGGAGGAAAAGAGAATAGGATTTCCAATGGAATACACGGTGCACAGGGGCTCGACCAATGGTAGCAGTGGGATGGGGGGCTTATGCCAGGCTGGTTCACTGATCATCCAATTGGAGGCTGGTTACTCTGCAAATTCCTGATAGGCTGAACAAAACAAACAAGCCTAGCAGCAGCTAATGTGGAGCAAAATTAGGCACTGATTGGTGAGTCTGAAAGAGCAGGAAAACTGCTAACAAATGGTTAATTTGAGCTGCGTGCGTGCAAATCCACAACAAGCTGTGAGGGGAAAGCTGCTGGGGTTTGGGAATCAAGCCACAAGGACCTGAGCAGGTGGGCAAGTTTGTGCCGTCTGCCAGCACTTGTGGAACCCAGGCCAGCAACAGCAAGGCACATGAGGCATGACACTAAATCAAACCACGAGGAACCGGCAAGCAGAGGAGCAGACCCAGGCTAGCAACAGGCTCATGACAATGTCCTGAGTGGGGGGTGGGGGGGGTGCAGTGGCGAGAGGCATGGCACCATAACAAGTGAGACAGATTACCTTGAAGACCCCAGGTCAGTGAGGTAAGAATGGGAAAAATGGGAGGCAAATGGGGAGTGGAGGAGAAAAGTGTGAGGGTGTGGGGAGGGTAGTGTGTGAGGGGGGTGGGTTGCAGACTGGCAGGGAGGGAGAATGTGTGAGGACCCAGTTGCATTATGGAGGAAAAAAGAGTTTGTGATGGGAGAGGGAAAATTTGTGAGTTTGTGGGGGGAATGGGCAGGAGGAGAGTAGAATGATTGTTTTTGAGATCCAGGATCAGAATCACAGCTTCATAATTGAAAGATGAATTCAATTTTTGCAAAACTTGAACCTGATAAAACACAAGACTGATTGTGCAAATATCTGCTCTTTCAGGCACATTATTAGCTGTCTAAAATCCAGATCAGTTTCTTCAGCAATATGAAGCAACATTATCAGTAGAACCACTAGACACTAGGCTATGCACCTTGTTGATTGGAATATTTGCTCCTGCACTGGACAAGCTCATTCTGTCCTGCACTTGCCTGTGCTGCAGCCATGTCATCTGCTGATTTTTCCATCTCGTTTCTCATCAGCAACTTCCCATTTACCCACCTCTAGACACACTGATTGCAATACTGATCATATTTACTGTCATTCTGACAAGAGGTAAACTTGGATTTCAATTGAGCAATTATCCATACAGGCGTGTTTTTATAAGTTATAAAACCATGATCAATTTGTATATTTTTGTGGCTTTCACCTTTGCATCTGTGGGGCGAGAATGGGTGGAATCGGGAGGTGTGTGAGTTGGGGAGGCAAATATTAAGGTACGACGTGGTCCCACAACTGTAAATCCTCATAGAAACTATTGGAATTACACAGCATTTGAAAAAGAAGAAAAAGATCCCATGTTTCAGGTAGAAGTATTACATTGTTAAGCAGAACTATTAAGTATATACAACAAAACACATGCAGAAGATGGGTTGAACATGCTTGCAATTTTCATTTGGATGTCTACCTTGGTAGACGGTGTGATGTCATGCATCCGATGTGTCAAAACCTCTTTTACTGTCACTCGGTTCTGAGGATGTACACGATGGATATTTTCAAACACTGCACTGCGATTTGTTGGTCCAAGATCCTGCAGTTGCCCAGAAGAGATCAACTGACTGGAGATAGTACAACTCTTTGGGGGACTTGAAGATGCTCCTGCAAAGGAAGAATGTTATCCAGTATGATAGCAATGGATTGAAGACCTGGTCAATCTTGCTTTTCAGCTGGCTTTTAAAAGAAAAAACCAATTATTTATCCCCCCCACTATCTTCCCCCAGCCCCAGCCCCACTTCCATCCCCTCCCCCATTGTCACACCAATCACCACTGAAAATCAACCACTCCTTCTTTATTGCTCCAGTTGAGATTGCAAACACACAATGTATACAGAGGAGAATTTACAGCTTTTAAAAACTTGAGGACAAATGATAATTCACATTCCCCTTAAAAAATAGAAATACATGTAATCTATAATTAAAAGAATTTTTATACAATACTTGCATTTATGTAGTCTTTCAATGCACAGTCTAACCTTATAGAGTGAAGTATTGTTTATTATTTAAGCAAATAAGTGATTCCAAACCAGCAGTTTCTCACAAATAATAAATGAGCTACATAACGGGTACATTTTGTTACTTGGTACTATTTGTTGAGAGATAGAGGAAACATTGGTCAGGACTTCTTCACATTGTATACTGGGATTGTTATATCCACTCATGCAAACAGCTGGAAGCCAAGTTCAACATTTCATTCAGAGGCCAGGACCTTCAATAATTTGGCATTGACCCAATATTCCACTGGAGGAGTTAGGCTACAAGCTCACAAGTTTCAGTTCTTTTAAAAAGCAGCAAGGTAACACATCAGACTTCATGCCACAAACCAAATATTGGAATATAGAATACATAGATTTGATAATAGATTTGTATAATTTATAACTATTTATACATCAACATACATTATGTATTGTTGTTTATGGTATATTATGTAGTTTTCTTTAGTAACAAAACTTGATAATACTACATTACCTTATATTTTCGGATCAGGTTCTATGTCAATATTATTGGTACTCATTTGCAACATGACTATTTTCTTGTGAGTTCCCTGACATCAAGATTGAGACACACACAAAACAATACAAGTCACGGCTCAAAGATGGATGTTAGAATAAAGTCTTAACAGCAAGTCATCGTTGAATGGACTTTCATGAAGAACAGTTTAATGGTGCAGAGATTAACTCTTATAGAAAGCAGTGGACAAATAGAAATAGCCTACATTTATTTATAGAAGAACTTGTCATCTGTGCAATGCAACTACTGACAATGGAATATTGAAATTATCCATGTAAGATTGATGCATTGGAGGTGTATATCAATTACTTTTGGGCAGGTACACATTTCATATAGTTCTTTTGCTGTTGTTAGCAGTTATTTAACTGACTCGGCAAAATAAATTAAGGGGCTCCTGTAACAATATGTGTTGAAAGCAGTGGCCTCTGTATATTGTTATACTGTCACTCCCTTTATGTTATTTTAATGTGATGTATAAATGTAAAAATACCTATTAGATAACACATACATATTTTGTGTATTCCTAGTCCAATAATTTTAGAAATAAAACCACAGATTGACTCATAGCACAAACTATCTACAGATTTTAAGAACATATTGATACAAGTAACTGATATTGGCAGGGAACAAGTCATTTATGATTTCCATGGACTTCTCCAACTCTGCCCTTGTAACATTAGTAAAGGTTTGGTGGAATATTTATTTATATGAGAAGATATTGTCCAAAGGCATCTTCGCCCCACAGCGGCACAATGGTTAGCACTGCTGCCTCACAGTGCCAGGGATCTGGTTCAATTCCAGCTTGGGTGACTGATGTATGGGTTTTGCACATTCTCCCCATGTTTGCGTGGATTTCCTCCTACAGTCCAGGTGCAATATACAGGTTAGGTGGATTAGCCATGCTAAATTTCCTCTTAATGTCCCAAGATGTATAGATTAGATGGATTAGCCATGAGTGGCGTTATGGGCATTTGAAGGGGGACAGTGCCTGAGTAAGATACTCTGTCAGAGAGACAGTGCAGATTCAAAGGGCTGAATAGCCTCCTTCTGCACAGCATGGATTCGATGATATAATTAAAAGGAAAGATTCACTTTACCTGGTTTCTTTCGATGTGGCTCTTGGTGGCTTTGACTCCAGTACTTCCATTCTGGCCTGTCTTCTACTTTGGTTTTTGGCTTCTCAAACAGCTTAATATCTGTATTCACCGCTCTGTCTTCGAAAGTAGGCTTGATGACATTTAGCTCCGAGCTGCTATCAGAATCTTCCGATAATGAAGTGGAAGAAGATGAAGAAAGTAGGTTTCCATCGGGAATTCTTTTCTTTGGAATGTCTAATTCCTGAAGCTGTGAAGTAACTTTTTTGTCCAACTCATCTTTGTCAAATGCCATTGGGTTGGTGGACCTCGGAATTACTGTCCACCATCCAACAGGAGAAATTTTTTCTGGAAAACAGCCACACACAGTATGAGCTGGCAAACCATGGAAGCCACGGTAGAATCCATGCCAGTAATCATTGTATGGCTCCAGGCTAGGGAAGCCTGGATACCAAGACTGGATGTATGTTGGTTCAAAGTGACATAGGTGAACCGGCGGAGCCTGAGGTCTAAGTGGACAAACATCATGGCAAGTATTCAATTCTTCAAGCTGTAACTGCTGTCTGGAAGATAGAGGAGTAAGCAATTCTTGCCGCACTCTTTCATACAAAGCAGCTGGAATCCACATAGCCATGTTTCTGGGAATTTTGACTGATTTCCCATTCCAGAACTCAACAGAGAGCTCATCGTCTTCCATCACTGTTTAATTAAAAAGAAGGAAGTGTTTTATATTCTGGAACTATATCTTTAACATTAATATATATTGTCCTCGAAGAATAATGTAAACTATCAGGTTTTATTTTTCCGTCTGGTTATTAGTTGATTCAATTGCATTGCACAATTTCAAATATACAGGACAATTTCAAAGTTGCAGTTACGTTGGAAGCAAAGCATTTCTGCAACTCTGAAATCGCTGTAAATCTGAAGTGTCAGTATACATAATGGTGAAATCATTGAGAATAGTTTTATTCCAATGAAAAATGGTTTTAGCTAAAGAAAATACTATCTAAAGTAAACATAATGGCCAGGATTCTTCCAAAAAAATTCTAAATTCCCAGTTCATATGAAAATGGGAGTAACTCCCATTGTTTTCCTCAGCGTGATTTTCAGAGTGAATCTCTGACACTCTGAGTCCGATTTTACCATTTTCAGGTCAAAAGCTTGGTAAAGTGGGCATGAGGTGAGTAGCACAATCTGTGCCTGTCTCTGTGACTTAATGCACTGCCCGCCCAACCTTACCGGTGCTTCATCCTTTACTACCACTTTTGCCCAACCAGAAGCTGTGCAAAACAGACATGCTCCATATAAGTCCGATTCGGATGCTCCATCAGTGAGGGTTAGTGGGGAAGTAAATGCCGAGCCTCTGACGGCTCTCTGCTTGAGATCAGTGGTGAGGGGGTCGGGAAAGCGGGTCCGCTGACACTCTGCCTGAGGTCAGTGGGAGGAGAAGGGGAGGTCTGCTGTCACTCTGCCTGAGATCAATGGGGGGGGAGTGGGGAGAAGGGCCTGCGATCGGTCTGTGTGGTGGACAGGATGGGAGGATAAGCCAGTCAGTAATGTTGTAGGCATGGGGCAATGTCTGTGGGGACCGGGGGAGGCATTAGCTGGCCCGGGAGTGATGCTGTGAGGGAGCAGCATCCTATCATTTCCTTTCTGCGCATGGGCAGTTGGAGGCTCCGATCAGAGCTGCAAGGTTTTGAGCACGTTAAGCCCTGCTCACAGACTTGTGGAGCATGATTCAGACTCACTGATATTTACACAGGCTGAGTATATATGGGGGCACCTCAGAACAAGTCTAAAAGTCGGATCTGAAACACGCCCAGTTTCAAGCCCACCCAGCACTTAGAATCAAAATGGTAGAATAGGGCCCTCTGTGCAGTACAGAGTGCCAGAGTGGGATTCCCTCTGAAAATCAGTGGGCAGGGCCTATTCCTGGTAACATAGTGCTGAACAGGCAACTGCGCATGCACCAATCTGTCAGCACCAAGATCAGTGCATGTGCAGTGGCCCCACATTGCTGGCCTCCCAGTCACTGGCCTTCTGAACCCTCACCCCAATTACTGACCTTCTGGACATCCCCAGGCTAGCCCTGATGTCCCCCCCTCCCGGCCAGCCCTGATCTCCCCCTGACACAGTCAGGCCAATCTCCCGATTTTGCCCCACCCAAATCGTCTCGCCAATAGCCCTGACCCAACCAATTCTTGCCAGCAACCCTGGCCCCATCCCCCTCACCTGGATGGCTAGCCCAGATCGCTGTCCTTTCTCCTTCTGCCATCGATCTCAATAGAGAGTAGTAATGGGACACCCCATCCCTATCAATCACGCCCCCCCCTTCCACAAAAGGCCCTGTCCCTTCTTCTAGCCCCACCTCCCAGAGCAGCCCAACTGGCTGGGAGAATCCCCATTATATCAGGGATATAATAATAGATATAGTACAGAATAGCAAGGACCAGAGTAAACTAAATCGATGCAGAAAGACATGGGATGTTAAAAAAATGTAACTGTAACAATGCAACTCACTGAAATATTGGTAATTCAGAGGTCCTTTTGTATTTGAACAATTTAAAACCATTACTAATATTCATGATGTATCAGAAAAATAAAACAGGCACTGGAGGTGCATCTTTCAACACTCCAAATAATACCTGTTCTGCACAGCTTTCACAAAATTATACGTCTGCCCTCCAATTTGATAAATGGTCTCTTATCACCGCAAGCTATCACTGTTTGCTAAATTGCAGTTCCTTCAAGAACCAGTCTTTTTTTTCACTGCTTGGTATTGATATTATGTAAAGAGTCAATTTGCAATTTCAGGCTGGTTAGTGGTTAATTACCATCAGCACATGTTCTAAAAGTTACCCCAACATCATCAAATTGTTTTGTCCACACTAGTAACCTCCTTATTTCAAAACTCTGAAGTCTGGAAACAGCAGTATTCTGGAGATCATCTGAGCAGACCCACAGATACACCATTTCACTGTTCAGACTGCAAAAATTTGGGAAGGCATGTCTTCACCTTTGGACTGAGTGTAGAAGGTGATGGATGATGGAGCAATGCAGTGAGGGAAAACACAGTGAGGTTATAAAACCACACAGTTTCATTCTCTATGCTGTCTCTGACTCTATCTCTCTTTGTAAAGTTTCACAACACCAATTTTAAATCCAACCAATTTATTTGATAGTAAATTCGCTTTTTTTTTAAATCCAACCAATTTATTTGATAGTAAATTCGCGAGCTTTCGACACTATGGCCTTCGTCAGGCAAATGCAGTGTTCTGGTCTGCAATAGCACTCATACCAACACAGACAGTCATAGATTGCTGCTTAGAATGCGAATCCTTACATCTAACCTGCTATTCAAGTGTTAAAGTGGCTAACAATGTGTGTGAAGGGAATCCTGAGCATTGGTTAGAGAATTGTGTATTTTCTCCAGACAGCACAGTAAGTGATGTTTTTTGCTAACCCAGGCAAGTTACGGGGGTTACAGATAGTGTGTCATGAAGCCAAGATCCCTATTAAGACCGTCCTCATGTGTGCGGAACTTGGCTAACAGTCTCTGCTCAGCGACTCTGCGCTGTCGTGTGTCCCGAAGGCCCCCTTGAAGAACATTTACCCGCAAGTCGGATGCCAAATGCCCATGACTGCTGAAGTGTTCGCCCACAGGAAGGGAACTGTTTTGCCTGGTGATTGCTGAGCGATGCTCATTCATCCGCTGTCGTAGTGTCTGCATGATCTCCCCAATATACCATGCTTCGGGACATCCTTTCTTGCAACGTATTAGGTAGACAACGTTGGCCGAGTTGCAAGAGTATGTACCGTGTACCTGGTGAATGGTATCCTCACGTTTGATGATGTCGTCCATGTCTATGATCTGGCATGCCTTGCAGAGGTTGCTGTGGCAGGGTTGTGTGGTATTGTGGTCACTGTTCTCCTGAAGGTTGTTCTCCTCGTGGTTTGCTGCGAACAATGATCTGTTTGAGGTTGTGCGGTTGTCTGAAAGCAAGAAGTGGGGGGGTGGGGATGGCCCTAGCGAGATGTTCATCGTCATCAATGATATGTTGAAGCCTCCGGAGAAGATGTCATAGCTTCTCCTCTCCGGGGAAGTACTGGACAACAAAGGGTACTCTGTCCACCATGTCCCGTGTTCGTCTTCTGAGGAGATCAGTGCGGTTTATCGCTGTGGCACGTCAGAACTGTCGATCGATGAGTTGAGCGCCATATCAAATTTACTATCGAGCGAATTTACTATCAAATAAATTGGTTGGATTTAAAATTGGTGTTGTGAAACTTTACTGAGTTTACCCCAGTCCAACGCCGGCATCTCTACATCTCTCTCTCTTTGTCAGTGTACTTCTCCATCTCTTTCTCTCTGCCCCTATCTCTTGGTCACCCTCTCTCAATCCCTTTCTCCATCTCTCTCTGTCAGTCTGTCTCTGCATCTATTTATCCATCTCACTCTCTCTTTCTTTCTTTCTGTCTCTATAAGTCTATTTTGCGATGTCTCTCCAGCTCTCCTTCTTACTGCCATTCTCTCATTTGTGCTTGCTCTCTCTCTCTTTCTCTCTCTCTCTGTCACACCCTGCTCTCCTTTTGTAGCAGTGCTTTTTAACCGACTCAAGCATTTTCAGTGTATAGTTTTTATAAATCATCACCATGACATCTTAGAAAAGTGCAGTGCAAAATGTAAGCATGTTGTACCAACAAGGCAGAATCACCCACTGCCTGGAAAAACAATGAGGCATTCGCACTTATTCAAAGGAAAAAGGTCCATCCTCTCTTCTGCTCATCAGGCAGTTAAATGGACAGCAGTGAGCCTTCTTCCAGACTGAGAACTCCAGAAGATGACCACCCCCATTAAGAACTGCTGACCAATCAGAGGCCAAGGAGCTCTTGCACTTGACAGTGCCACAAAGCAGGCTGTCCACTGCCACCAATCTTGGTGTCATCTGCAATTAGAGAGGTTATATTAGCAAATCTCCCATATGATTACCCACAGCTGGTCAGAGGTATGTAATGCTTTGAGATGGGAAGAAAGGAATGAATGAGTTCAGTTTACGGGTGAAATCTTACAAAAAATAGCAAAGTGCTGGTACCGACACGAATAATGGAGTGGTTCCCACCAACACCACTATTGTGTTTTTGGACCAGATCTTATACATTAGCAATAATTTTTATGCCCACAAGTTTCATGCGACATGTTCCCTCTGATTTACCTGTCTCGTAACGATTTAAACGATTACAAGCCCTGGGGAACTCCATATAAGCGGCTGCCCAGCACTTATTCCATGATTGCAGGGGATGGCAGCCAAGAAGGCAGCATCATGTTTTTCAGAGGGGATGTTGGTTGGAGTGCAGCAGAGGTAGGGCAAATTCTACATCTTCTCCAGGAGACACCTTCCAGCAATGTAACCACCCCAAGAAGGACGCAATGGTAGCCCTGATCAGTGCAAGTGCACTCCAGAAGAGGACAGGGCAGCAGTGTTGGAAGGCAATGAAGGATCTTCTTCACTCAATCAGGGTAATGAACCACACCCAGTCTCCCATTGGACCACCTCGTGTGCCCCTCACATCCCCAATAAAAAATAAATAGATGTTTAAATGGAAGTTAATACCTTGAAGAGGGTCTCTGGTTTCAATTCCAAATATCACTATTCCAGGACCATATCTGGTTTGATCTGATTCCCAAGGTGCTAATACTTTATCACCCGGGACCACAGAATGCCTCATGGCCTCATCATACAGGATTATATCATGCAATGCAACCTTCTGCAAAGAAACTTGCCACTTCTCACTTGGAACCTTAGTAGACTTGTCAAACTCAACCAGGAATAAGCCTTCCCATTCCTGACAACAAGAGAAAGAAGTTATTTTATAGCACTGAATTATTCAGTGTACTGGCACACACTGGTGGGAACAAAAAAAAGACACAAATCTTCAAGGAAACTACAAGGACGTGCAAACATTATAGTTATAATGGGAAACCAAGCTAGATTGTACTGTTCAAAAGAGAGGTGGAAAAGCAAATAAGAGAAGCAGAGTAGGGTTATGAAAAGAGACTGGTAATCAACCTAAAACTAAATCTCAAAGGCTTCTATAGGAATATAATTAGTGAACATTTGATAAAAAGAGCTGATTAGGAACTATAAAGTGGATTTGAGCATGGAAGCTGTGCCAACGGAATGGGATCTGGAAGGGATTTGGTCAATGGGAATGGGGTCTGGGTTTGGGGACTGAGGGGGTGAAGTCTTGAAGGGTAGGAGGCAAGGGGAGCTCAATAATGGGGGTGGGGGGAGGGAAGGAAAGAAAGTTACTCTGCAAGGCAGTGATTGATTGGTGGGGCAGCAATCGTTGGGGTGGGTCCCAATGTGTGTTTGGGAGGGGAGATAGGGGAGTGACAGGAGACCTCTCAGTACACTGGGAAATTGGGGCATTTGGACAGTGACACCCCTAGAATTCAGCAGCCAGTTTCACAGGCGAGATTAGGCTCTGCCCCTCCCCTACTGACTAATCGCCATTAAATTGCTTTTTTAATTTGCCCAAAAGGCAAGTCTGAAACTCTCCTGTTTTTTCCCTTGTCAGCACTTAGAAATTTTTTCATAAAATCCCGCCCACAATGTTTGGTCTGTGTAAGTGGATGGGTTTTGAATGAGTTACAAACATGCTTCTTATTTTAGTTACCTAAAATATACAAATATGCAGACAGCCTATAACAACAGTGATATTTCTAAAGTACATTTAATGTGGTTAAACATCTCAAGGGGCTTCACAAAACTTCAATGGAACAAAATTTGACATTGTGTCAAAAAGGGAGACAACCATCTCAGCCAATGAAATTGTAAAGCATCTGCAACCCCTTCTTTCTCTCAAGAACTCAGTTTTTATGTTTCCCATTTCTGATGACTGAAGTCCAATTAGTGCCAATGCTTTCAGTGAAGTCACTCTTTCATGTCTGCAACTTCCACCTCATTAGGGTATTCTGTGGTGAAGGAAGTTACCAGTTTAACCCAGTCCTGTTCTCGTTCAACATTAACACACGCATTTTCCAGCAGAGACCATGGGATAGCAATCAGGAGCATTTGATTTCTCAACCTTTTCTCAAGACTGATAGAGTAAATGACAGGATAGATCAATACCATCATACTGGCTAAGAAAGTCAACGCAACTATTTATCAAAACACTGCAGCATTTCTGATTGGTATAACCAACAAATATATTAGCACTTCCTGCTGCACAGATAGTGTATGTTTACCATTAATAATGATCGTTGCATCTATTGTACTTATGTCAATATCTGTACATCATGGAATAGAGTCATATAATCCCTTCAGTGCAGCAAGAGGCCACTTGGCCCATCGAGTCTACACTGTCAATAATCCCACCCAGGTCCTATTCCCATAACTTTACATATTTATCCCATTAATCCTTCTAACCCACTCATCCCAGGCACTAAGGGGCAATTTGGTATGGCCAATGCACCTAACCTGCACATCTTTGGACTGTAGGAAGAAAGTGGAGCACACAGAGAAAATCCACACAGGCAGGGGGAGAATGTGCAAACTCCACACAGCGAGTGACCCAAGCCAGGAATCGAACCCAGGTCCTTGGAGCTGTGAGGCAGCAGTGCAAGCCATTGTGCCACCGTGACTTCTTTATAATTAAATTTTATGAAAAATAAACATTAAAAAATAATCTTGCCTGACCATGGTGCATGCATAGGAATGTCAGGTCCCAACTTGGGTTAGAAGAGTACATTTAAGTGAAAATGACAGCCAATTAAACAGCAATACATTCCACCCTCCTCCACAGAACCACAAAGCCCAAGGCTTTATACAGCTCATTTACTCTTACTGAAGACCACAGCTCATCACTGCCAAGTACTTCAGCAGAAAAGATATAACCAGATTTTTCAGAGATCATAATCATTACTTGAAATCAATGTCAGCTGGTACCAAAGAAACTGGAATGGAAGGGCTAGTTATTGTTAAATTGGTACAATTTAAAATACATGGTTGAATTAGCTGCACAGGATTGTGACAAACATAAATAAAAATTTCCCTAAGTTCAAGATATCTATAAACAATACAATTCACTTCCACCTCTTGCTTGATTGTGCCACGGTAATAGAATCCATCAGACTCCCGCCTTGCCAGGACAGAGGCTCCAGAAATCAGTTGACTTGATCCTAGAGGGCCCTCCCATTGGTCACCATATTTACTGATACTGTTGAGAAAATTATGAGGGCACAAGCTCAGGTTCATTTTGATCAAGAGAGCAACTTTTAAACTTTGCTTTGGAGGAAGCAGAAATTATAAAGTAACAATGAATTAATTGCATTCTGTAGACAATTTTTTCAGGTGAAGCTATAAATAGTAAAACATAATTACATAAAGAGCTGGGACAACATGTGGTGTAATTCCGAGTGAGCAATGGGATTAGAGCTTATGACAAAAGAATTAGGAGCATTTGTGATTTAATGCTTTGAGATTCATTTATTCCTAATTATTTTCTAATTATTTAATGAAAGGAACTTATCAGAGAGCTATGTGACACGATCAAAAAGTTTGTAGTTGCAGGCTTATTTAGAATTTCAGTAAATCAGAAAACAAGTATGCTTATAAAGGATATGTCTTAGTAATGTATGATAAATAAAAGTTAATTTTACCCGCACACAATTCCCTCAAATAATCCCTCCAGCTAACAAAACATGTTTAACACGTCAGTCTCATTAAAAACCACAGTCAAAAGTTAGACATTCTATTCCAAAATATTTTCCAGTTAATGTTTTTGTCTTGTAAACTGAACTATTCCAAAGCTGATATTGCATTGAACAGATACTTAATTAATTACATTACTAGTGAGTTAGACCACAATATATTACACTCATGATGCTGTTATTTCTTTTCTTTATTCATTTGTGGGACATGGGCATCACTGGCTGGCCAGACTTCATTGCTTATCCCCAGTTGCCCTTGAACTGAATGGCTTGCTAGGCTATTTCCGAGGGCAGTTAAGAGTCAACCGGATTGTTGTGGTTCTACAGTTGCATGTAGGCCAGACCAAGTAAGAGCAACATATTTCCTTCCCTAAAGCACATTAGTGTACCAGATGGGTTTTTCCGACAATCGACAATAGTCTCATGGTCATCAGTAGATTCTTAATTTCAGATATTTTTATTGAATTCAAATTCCACCAACTGCCATAGCAGGAATTGAATCCATGCCCTTCATCGTTTTAGATGAATGGTCTAGCTGAGTTTTTCAATTAATAGTCCAGCAATAATATCACTAGGCCATTATCTCCCCTGAAGAATGAATTACTTAGTTACATTACTAATTCAACTTGGAGTATATTTTAATAAAGTAAGCCTGAAATAATTATGAGGTTAACTATCAACTGCTATCAGACAACTAGAAATGGGCAGTAAATGCTGGCCAGCCAACAATGGTCATACAAGTGGCATGGTGGCATAATGGTTAGCACTGCTGTCTGACAGTACCAGGGACCTGGGTTCAAATCCTGGCTTGGGTCACTATCTATGTGGAGTGTGCACATTCTCGCTGTGTCTGCATGGGTTTCCTCCGGATGCTCCAGTTTCCTCCCACAGTCCAAACTTGTGCGGGTTAGGTGGATTGGCTTTGCTAAATTGCACCTTAGTATCAGGGGGACTAGCAGGATAAATGCATGGGTTTGTGTGGCTAGGGCCGGTGTGGGATTGTGATTAGTACAGACTCGATGGGCCAAATTCAATGTCCCATGAATGAATTTTTTTTAAGCTGCTCTGGTTTGAATGTGATGTGCAGCAACACAAGATATGCAGCAAAGTAAACAAAGATTTAAAGAAATGAATTGTTTGGTCAGTTCTAAAATAATACAAATACCAATAATTTTTACTAAGAAATGAATGGAGAAGAAAATAGACTAACCAAGCAGTAAGCTGTGGATTGCACATACTGAGCGGATGTATGTATAAAGCGTCTGGATCAGAACTTTTCACCCATGAGCCAGTGTAAGGGTTCATATCCAGTGCTCTTTTTACCGTGCAGTATTTCAGATCAGAATACAAGGGCCCAGAGGTTGAGAAGTCTGCAGGATAAACAGGAATCACCTAGGTAACAATGAACAAATTATTAGAATTTTCCAAATCTAAGGCATTTTCTTGTTAATATTTACTTTCCAAGTGAGCATATGGACTTAATCAAAGTAATATGTTATTTTTTTTCATACATGCATGTCTGCTCCTTGTTAAAGGGAAAGTTTCATCTAATTAATGTAACAAACTTGAATAATTATTAGAACAAATCCTTATTCTATGTTTCTTGGTGCACAATTTTGATCTGCAGACACTTAACTTCTAAAATCTATTGTTCTGAAAGAAAGAATAGATTCACTTTTGTGGTGAGGTACTTATATGATTGGCCTTTGCATTCTGGAGACAATTAATCAGCTGTGCTTCTCCAATATTTTCTATAGAAGTGTTGCATGTTTGTTTTCCACATGTTACCTGTTTGATATCTCCGGAGGCATTGAGTCTAATGAGGTGAGCGCTGCCTTGGGTAAGTCTGGCTAGTCTCTGCAGGAACTCTCGGCTTTCGCTGTCTATCCATTTTTCGGACAAGTAGAGAATGTGTACTGGACGACTGCGGGATATATAAGGTATCTCATAAAAAACATCCTTTAATTCATTGTCAGGGAGACCGTTTGTCACTAAGTAGATCGCCTGACAAACTGGATCATGAAATGCTGCTGTTAATGCACCAGGTAGATTCCTGCCCATGGTACAGGTGAGGCACTGAATCCACTGGCTTGCATTGTAGATAGCCTGGGGGCTGCATGCTACTAGACGATCACACCATTTGGTTATCTGTGAGACAAATAGAGATGTTTAACATTGTAAATATCTTTTAGTATACAGGTTAGAAAATTAATGATTGACATTTATTATTTCATGAGCAAAAATGATAATTTTAAAAAGTAACACGTATCCAGTATTTAATATGCTTTCAAATCATATACATCATAAGCAAATATAACACCATTGTAATTTCTGTTCATAAAATTTGTTACCAAATAGATTTAACTAAAATTACACCACATAAAAGAACTCTAGGAATAGACCTTTGGTTCTTTAAGCGTGCTTCATCATTCAATGTGATTGACTCTCCAAGAGCAACTAGGGATGAGTAATGAATGCTAGCTAGCCAGCGACCCCCATGTCCCATGAATGAATTTTTAAAAATGTAATCATAACTGATTTTAGGCTTCCCTTATGTTTCTCCAATACTTTTTCTCTGCTGTAATTCATTACCCTAATTTCCTTACTCCTTTTAGCCATTAGTTACCCTATATTTCTGGTGTATAGCCTACATCATCTAATGATAATTCCTCCCACCTCTGCTCCTAAGGAACCAATGTTTACTTTCACTACACTCTTCCTTCACATTTACACATAAAATCTTATAATCTGTTTCTGGCTATTTTACTCTAATGTTCTTTTTTCCCTTTCTTATCAACTTTGTGGTAACCCTTTGCTGGTTTATAAAACATTCCCAATCCTCAGACTTAATACTGTTCATTATATCCTTCTTCCTTTAATCTAATACTTTACTTAACTTCCTAAGTGAGGCATGAGTGGGCCTTTTTTCTGAGATTTGTTTTCAGTGGAATGTATTTTTCTCAAACATTTTGAATTTTTTCTTTGAAAGTTTCCCACTGTTCATTTGTCTCATGTTTATAGGTATATTTACCCAATCAACCTTAGCCAGTTCTCTCCTCATTACTATGTAATTGGTATTATTTCCATTTAAGGTTCCTACTTGTGATTGGAATTTGTCACTTCAAAACTTAATATGGAATTCCATTATATTACAATCACTATTTCCCAGTGAATCTTGTACTAAGACATTACTAATTAACCCAAATTCATTACACAATATTAGATCTAAGGTAGCTTTATTCACTAGCCAGTTCCACAATGTATTGCTCCAAAAACCTATCACAAGAACATTTTACAACCTTATCTTCCAGACCATCTTGCCAATTTGATCGTCTACATGAAAATTAGTGTCCCCATACTTTGTCTTTGTTACAAACTCCAATAATTTTTTCAACAGTACTTATATAAACAATATTTTATCAACTTTTGAAATAAATTTATTTTTGCTGAAGTATATAAATTATATATTTAACTTTAATACAAGCAGAACTATACCTTATTGGAAAATTCGACAATATTAAAGCGACTGTAATTTCTACTGTAAGCCATTCCCAAAAGTGCTTCCACAAGGTGATACTTGACTGTACTGAGATAGGCTTGCATGTTTTCCGAGGTGTCAATAACAAAGGTAACATTCGTATCTCTTATGTGTCCGAACAATGTGGGAAATCCCCGGAATTGTAGAATTGGGTAAACCACAGGCATGTTCGCAGCTCCCAAGGGTGTACCTTCCTCAAAATCAAATTAAAGCTTGGGTTAGCAAAAACAGCGAGTGGTTATGGCAAAAGGCTGGTTGAACTTCACTCAGTATGAAGGGTTTGAAAGGTTTCTAGATTAATTTAAAAAATATTATTTTCCTATTTTGTAGCCAGTGTTAACCTAATGAGACCATTTATCTAGGAATGGGACTTGTCAGACAAACATAATCAAGGTCAGATCGTTTGAGGACGAGAGATTGTATAAAACTCAACAGCAACTAGCGATTGATTTGACACTGAGCATTCTATTAAACAAAAAGAACCAAACCGGGTTGTGGTGTTTCAAACCGGGTTATAACCAGGTTGCTAGATTCCAAACCGGGTTATTGTGTTCCAAACCGGGCTATTGTGTTCCAAACCGGGCTATTGTGTTCCAAACTGGGATATTATGTTCCAAACCGGATTATTGTGTTCCAAACTGGGTTATTCTGTTCCAAACCGGGTTATTGGGTTCCAAACCAGGTTATTCTGTTCCAAACTGGCTTATTGTGTTCCAAACTGGGTTATTCTGTTCCAAACCGGGCTATTGTGTTCCAAACCGGGTTATTGTGTTCCAAACCGGATTATTGTGTTCCAAACCGGGTTATTGTGTTCCAAACTGGGTTATTCTGTTCCAAACCGGGTTATTGTGTTCCAAACTGGGTTATTCTGTTCCAAACCGGGTTGTTGTGTTCCAAACCGGGTTATAGCCGAGTTGCTAGATTCCAAACCGGGTTATTGTGTTCCAAACTGGGTTATTCTGTTCCAAACCGGGTTGTTGTGTTCCAAACCGGGTTATAGCCGAGTTGCTAGATTCCAAACCGGGTTGCTCCGTTCCAGACCATGTTGCTGTGTTGCAAACCGTTGCTAGGTTCCCTGCACGTGTCGTTGGGAGGCAGGTCGCTTTAATGCGCAGGGATTGGTATGGGATTTGTAGTTCTTTCCCTGTACTCGCAAAGAAAGCTCTAATAAATAGCAATTCGTTAGTACAAACCCCAATGCAAACGCTGTCTGGATCTGACAGCGCTGGGAACCGCGGGGATTAGAGTATGTGCAGTCTGGAAAAGAGAAATAATCACTTGCCCCATCTTCAGCAATCTCCTCCGGATTGCGGCTCCGAGAACACAGTACCCACTGCTCCCCCAAGTCCCTCCGCAGACCTTCCCTCCTAGAAGCCCATCCCAGTGGAATTGAGTCAGGGGAAAGAATGAACATGAATCCTTTTTACAGCACTAGCTGCAGGAAAGGAGGTTTAAGTGTCCGAAAATCAGTGAATAGGTGAATGTCGGTCTCGAATGGGTGAATAAATGGTAGACTAGGGTAAATTGCTGAGGTAAGCGGATATAAATGAATGAGACAAGTGAGGTAAGTGAGTAGAAGCAAGTGGGGCAGGTGAGATAAGTGGGTGTAAGTGAGGTGAGCGTTATAGGTGGGTGAGATATGGGTAAGTGAGTGACTCAGCAGGTAATTGGTCAGGTGCCGGGCCTTGTGTGTGAGGAAAGTAAGCAGAGGGTCAATGGGTATCGTCAAGGGGGGAGTCGGAGTGTGAGGGCGAGTGATTGGGAGGCAGGGTCAGTTGTAGAGCAGTTAGACAAAGATTTTACAGATTTCATCTAAACTGATCAAAACTCTCTCTTTAACTCTGAAGAAGACTAGACATTATAGAATTCCTACTGTACAGAAGGAGGCCATTCAGCTCACTGACTCTGTATCGACCACATCTCACACAGTAACCCCACATTTACCCTGCTAATACTCCTGACACTACGGTCAATTTAGTATGGCCAATCAACCTAACCTGAACATCTTTGGATTATGGGAGGAAACTGGAGCACCTGGAGAAAACCCATCCAGACGTAGGAAGAATGTGCAAACTCTTACACAGACAATGACCCAAGGCTGGAATTGAACCCAGGTCCCTGCTGTAAGGCAGCAGTGTTACTGACCGTGCCACCATGCTGCCTTATTAATAAAATTACCATGAAAATCCCATAGTCATCACACTCCAGCACTTATTGGGTTACACTCAGGGAGAATCTAACATGGCCAATGCACCTAGCCATCTCTAAGCCTGTCTTTCGGATTATGGGAGGAAACTGGAGCACCCAAACAAAACCCATGCAAACAACATGCAGACAACACACTGACAGTGACGCAAGCCGGGAATCAAACCTGCATCCCTGGCATTGTGAGGCCGCAGTGCTAAACACTGTGTCACTGTGCCAAGAAGAAGGGCTTTGCATTGGCTGGGAATCAAACCCAGGCCTCCCAGGTGGCAGGTGAGAATTCTACCACTGAACCATCCATGCACACTTTTGTCTAACATTTCCTGGGTAACTATCCAGGTAAATACATTCGAACTGTCCAAGCTTTTGTGGACGGTCTGGGGAGTCGGGGAATTGTTCACAGAAATTTAATTTTCCTGGGTAATTCTTTCAGAGGTCAAAGCATCAGGACTTCAGTGGGGTCTTGACATCTCGGGGCATCAATCCAGTGTCTAACAATCTGGGAATTGGAAAATCTGGGCCTAAGTATTGTGTTATCTTCCTTTTGTGGCTAATTGGATTTTACTAGTTGTTTTCATTTAAAAATTTGTTAGATTTTTAAAAAATGATCAAACTGAGAGGGTGGGAGGTGGGCAACCAGTCTTTGAGTTAACTAGAAAAGGCATTCTGTGTACAGGTAGATGGGGGGAGGGTGTTGACATTTGATTATGTTGGTCTTATCAACTAGTTCTGAACCCATCCAACTGGAGTGGAAGAACATAAGAACTAGGAGCTGCCCCTTGAGCCTGTTCTGCCATTCAATACAATCTTGACTGATCTTGTCTTGGTCTCAACTTTTCTGCCCATTTTGCATAACTTTTCAACCCATTACTAATTAAAAACCTATGTATTTAAATTTACTCAATGTCCCAAGCTTCCTTCGCCCTCTGGGGTAATGAATTACCTTTGAAAGAAGTAACTTCTCCTCATCTCTGTTTTAAATTTGCTACCCATTATCCTAAAACTATGATTTCTTGTTCTAGATTACCCACAAGAGGAAACATCCTCTCTATACATCTACCCTGTCAGTCCCCTTTCATATCCAATATACCTGAATAAAATCTCCTTTCATTCTTCTAAATTCCAAAGAGTATAGGCCTAAATTGTCCAACCTCTATCCAGAAGACAAACTCCTCATCTCGGAAATCAATCTTGTGAATCTCCTCTAAACTGCCTCGAATGCCACTACATCCTTCCTCAAATAAGGCTTCCACTCAGTCACCAGGATTTATTTGAACTGTTCCCCTCTCTGCAATTTCAAGCTCCTATTCTTGCCTCCCATTGTGACTGGGATTTGGCAGTCCTTCACATTGAGTGTACCCCACTTTTTCTCTGATGGCTGGATTTTTAATTCACCATTACTTTTACTGGTGCAAATTACTCCTCTCTTCCTTCACTTTCTGGTCTCATGTCAAATTCTGACTACTCCTTCAATCCACTGATTTACTTCATCATACATGCAGCACTCCCCTCCCCCCACCTCCAAACTTTCTTCTTTCTCTCTCTCAAATGCCTTGAACGGCTGTACTGTAGATTTTGCCCTCTACTGTTTTCTAGTTTATTTTCCCTTCCACGGCATACTTTTCCCTCCCTGTTGATGTTCCCTTGCTATGAAACCACACCTCTTTGATCCCGGGCCACTAGTGGTGTATTTCCTGAACCAGCCACCGCTCCCGGTGGTGCTAACAGACGATGGAATGCTGCTAACTCTGACTGGGAGATTCCTGCTCCTGGGATCCTTAGCCCCACAGCTGCCACTTCAGTGTTTGCGCCAGTGTAATACGGCTCTCCAATCTGTTGCGCAGGCCATTCATCACCTTAATTCAATTCTGCCCCCCACCCCCATGCTCCACCATCTGCAAAGTCACAAGAGATCGATTTAGATTTTTTAAAGTGTTTTTAATTTTACTTGTCTTCTGGTTGTGACAACAGAGAAAATCCCATGAAATAATTTAAAAATCAGTTAGTGTGATGGGGTGTCAATTCTATTTTTTCTTTTTACGAACAGATGGACGAAATGGCCATCTCTCGGACCCCAAAGTCTATCAGTTTGAAACTCAGAACTGACAAAACATAGTCACTAGGTGGCACCAAAATGCTGTATATGAAATTTTCCAGGCCCACAAAAAGCACAATCATTCCATAGATTGGTGTTTCCCAAATAACCATACTTTAACTCTTGAAAATTAATGCAACCCCGGGAGTTCCCTAGAAAAAACAATAAAACATAATAACATACTAACATACAGTATATAATTATTAAAGTTTGTGTATTATAGATCAATATGTGATAAATCATGAAATTCTGTATTTTTGTCATTATTATATACATTTACTGGTCCAATACTTCATGGCCGTGTATGCGATGTCAGGCAGGGGTAGTACCTCTGGTGGGGGAACATGTTGCATCCTTTCAGGGCAGTTTGTCCACTTTTGTCCTCACCTGGCACTCAGTTCTCACCTGTGGCTCCCCATAACTTTTGCATGTGACAGCGGCCATACCCCGGGCTATGGCTTTGACAAGCCGGCTAAACCAGGTGAGGGTAGCCGATAGGTCTCAACCGTCAGTGAGATAGGGAGATGTCTATTCCAGCATGGAAGACAGACTCCAACGGATTAAGCGGACGGACCAATGGAAGGTCCAATGTCAAGAAGGCGGTCTCTGCAAGCATCGTGGAACGTGAAGAGCAGGACAAGACACAGAAACGTCCTGGTTATCCACTGCACCTAGTCCCACCTCTAGCTGTCTCGATTCTTGTCTTGCCACTGGATCTAGGTGGGAATTGGGAAGAAATAGTGAGGCTGACGCTACGCGTCAATCCCTCACGTTAATCCAAATCAAGTGCTAGTTTCGACACATCAACACCATCATCATTAATGTCCTGAGCCTACCCATAACAAGACCTCTTGAATGCGCCTCTGCACTAATCATTAGCATCTTATCAACTATGTCATTGTCAGGAGAAAAGACAGGCAGGATGTCAGAGTGACCAAGGCCATGTGTGGTGCTGATTGCTGGACAGATCACAGGCTCATTGTTTCCAAAATGAGGCTCTGCATCAGACTCAAGAGGAGACCATAAGGAAGCAAGGTTATGAAAAGAATCAATGCAGCCAATCTAAAGAACCCCAGCATAACTTCAGCACTGGCTGAAGACTTAGAAATCAAGCTTGCTGACCTACACTTTGCAGACAGTGCTGAGGATGACTGGGAACGCTTCAGGGATGCTACCTATACATCTGCGCTGAAGATGCTCGGGCCTTCTACTCACAAGCACCATGATTGGTTCGATGAGAATGATGAGGAGATACAGGCTCTACTTATTGAAAAGCACCATCTTCATCGGGCCAGAACAACCCATCATCAGCTGCCAAGAAAAATGCCTTTACCAGTGCTTGCAGGGCAGTCCAGGATAAACTGCATAAAATGCAGGATGCCTGGCTGAGCGCCAAGGCAGATGAAATATCAGGATACATTGACAGAAACAACTTGAAATGATTCCATGAAGCCCTCAACACTCTCTATAGACTCAATTTGAATACAGATGACACAACTTTCATTACAAAGAAGGCTTAGATCCTGCAGAGATGAGCTGAACACTTTGAAGCTGTCCTCAACTGACTGTCATCTATTAACAATGAGGCAATAGACAGGGTTCCCCAGGTTGATATCAACAGCACCAGGGATGACCCACCGTTAGTAGCCAAAGTCACAAAAGCTATCAGTCTGCTATTCAGTGGCAAAGCCCCAGAGGCAGATGCCGTACCCACAGATCTATAAAGCAGCTGGTCCTGTATTTATCGAGAAGCTCACTGAGTTGTTCCAGTCCTTTTGAAAGCAAGGATCCATTTCTCAGAAACTTAAAGATGCTTCCATTGTACACCTCTACAAGAGGTAGGGCACGTATGCGACAACCACTGAAAAGTCATGTGGAAATGATTGAGCTGTCTTGCATGCCTTTGATACAAAGCCCACATTTCACAGGCATACAGGAGGGTAGTGAGTACTGCGGCACTATAGACCTTCAGTTTTGTTGCTGGGCTGATTCCTCGATGTTTCCATACAGTGGAGTGCAGTCTACCAAAAGCAAAACTTGCCTTTGCTATTCTGCAGTTAACTTCTGTATCAATAATCACTGCTTGGGAGGGTGCTGCCAAGATAAGTGAACTGGTCTATTGCCTGTAGTTTCTGCCCTTTGATTGTGATTATGGATTCTGTGTACGAGGAACAGGCTGGTGCATGACTTCGGTCTTTTTAATGTTGATAGTGAGTCCAAAGTTGTCATGGAAAATTTGTCCATACTATCTTGTATCTCTGCATCACAGGAAAAACCTTTGCAAGAATCCTGCTAAAACATCTGGTCACTCATCTGTGCTTCCAGAGTCACAGCATGGCTTCCACAAAGGTTGCAGCACTATTGACATGATTTTTGCTGCACACCAGCTTCAGGAGAAACATCAGGAACAGAATCGCAAGCTCTACACAACCTTTATTGACCTTGTGAAAGCCTTCAACACTGTAAGCTGACAAAGCCTGTAGAGGATCATGTCACAGTTCAGCTGCCTCCCAAATTTATTCAATGGTGTGCCAGTTCCATGATGACATGATGGCCAGAGTACTGGATGGCAGAGAATCCTCTGAGGCATTCCCAGTTACCAATGGCATTAAATATGACTGTGTTGCTTGCACCCACACTGTTCAGCATGATGTTTACTGCCATTCTGAATGCTGCCTTCCAGGACAATGTTGCTGGAATCAGCCTCAAGTACAGAATGGATGGGAAGCTCTTCAACCTGAGGAAACTTCAAGCTATTACCAAAGTGAAGGAGACTGTTCTGAGAGACTTCCTCTTTGCGGATGACTGCGTCCTGCGTGCTGGCTCAGAGCCAGAGAGGCAAGTCAGTATGGACAAATTTTCCACGGCTTGTGACTGCCACTGTTTGGGAGTTGTTTCTGTGACTGCCCCACAGTTTGGAAGCTTTCCATTAAACACAAAATAATAGACCTTAAAAAGAGTAGCCAGGATCCATGTTTTCATCACAGTGTTCAGCACACTTCATTTAAGCAACTAACAATTATTTCTGCTTCATCAAGCCCTTAAGCCCAGGCACTTTAGAAGAAATCTGACTGACTCTTTATAAGCCTGCTCATATGTAATTTCCAAAGAAATGGAACTCACAACTTACTTTAAATTCAAACTAATTCGTGCTATTTGAATTTCTCAGGTAACAGAGGAGTTTTTTGGATGTTATAATGTTAGCTGCTGAGAAAGCTCTCCAGTTCCAGCATGTTTACCATGTGGCTTTCTCTTTGTCTCTATAAGCCTGTGAATTCCAAGTATGTAATTGGTTAGTGTACAGAAAAGATATGGAGATGCAGGCGTTGGACTGGGGTAAACACAGTAAGAAGACCTGTACTGATACTAGTCTGTAGAGAGCCAGGCTATGAGCGTTTTCATAGTATAGTGGTTATCACATTCGCCTAACATGTGAAAGATCCCCGGTTCAAAACTTGAGCGGAAATATTCGGGGATGGCACGTGGCACTGCTGCTTCACAGCGCCAGGGACACGAGTTCGGTTCTGGACTCTGGTCACTGTCTGTGTGGAGTTTGCACGTTCTCCCTATTCTGCGTGGGTTTCCTCCGGATGCTCCTGCTTCCCCCCAAAGACGTGAGGATTGGCCCATGTTAGAATTGACCCTAGTGTCGAGGGGATCAGCAGGGCAAATGCCTGGGGTTACATGGATAGGGCTTGGATGGGATTTCTATCGGTGTGTGTTCAATGGGCGGCGGAATGGCCTCCTCTTGAAGTGCAGTGACTGATCAGACTTCGCTTTATAATGCTGCTGTGAAGCAACCTGATCATCCCATTACATTAAAGACACTATATAAATATATATTGTTGTTGTTGCGTTCTTAGCTTTAGTGTTCGTCAATTCAAGTTAAATAAAATGGTTATCAGAACATTTATTTGGGTGAAGATAAACTTCATGCTGCTAATCCTCCCGATCTGTTTTGTAGCGCGCTGTGAATCATTTTCCTAAACATTTCACAGGTAGACGTGTTTAGTATAGTACCAGGAAATCATCATTTTATCAACTTTATGCCTGAAACTTTTAAAATATTCATCAACATTGTCGTACCAGAAAAAACAAATAATTCTTTGGGGTCACCAGTCGCCAGTGTTCCTCTCCCACTGATCACCTGTTTAGCATCCGGAAACGCGATGTTACGGACAAGTTTAAATTTTTTTAAGTTACCGTCCCCCTCAGATTTTTATTTCGCCAGTACACTTTTAAAAAAGTAACTATGACGCCTTACGCTTATTATATATCTGAGGATTTCGGGATTACTCCCAATATATTGGATTTGCATAAAACTAGAGAGAGACCAACTTCACTTTAATTGAAAGACTCGGTCAAACTTACTTTGTTCACAATAGTCACTCTCTCTATAAACATTTTACAGAGCAATTCCAGTCGTTAGGGCGCGATTGGCCAGTTTATATAAAACATCACGCGGGATTATTTACGTCCATTTCCTTAAAAAATACTGCTCCAAAGCCGAGGGGTAGACCCAGATAAGAGCTTGGTTGACCACTGGGTAAGTGATTTCGAACCTGGGGAGTTTATCAATTAGTGAATGATTGATTTAAAAAGCGGTGTACTAACAACACATTTGGACATAAAGTTATATTAAGTGCGAGTGATAAATGGGGTGTAATGTAACTTAAAGGACGTGATTCGAAATAAATGCAATGACAAAACAAACTTCATCTCCACAGTTCTAAACAAAATTCCAGTGCAAATAAGGTTTTTTATTAATAACATAATTATTTCGATAATTATATTGATTTCAGTTTAATGTTAATACCACGGGGATAGATGCTCATAAATAATCTGCAACTTTAAAAGTTCGCTATTAAATAGAACAGTGCGTCTTTCGAAGCCGCCTGCGACATGTGTATTCACCGGTTACAAACAGTCCGAAAGCACAGAACCCAATTTTACACAAATATATTGTGAAACCACAATCTCTGATGTGTTACATGAATCGGGTACTATTTGGGTTGTTGGTTTGTGTGGACAGTTTCTAATGGACTCATTCTGTGCGATTCAAATCTATTCAGCTTCTTTTCATTGCATCGCCGGGTTGTTGCCACTTCTCCAGGAGATAACTCCTGACAGCGAATTGTGGAGGGGTGGAGGAGGAGGGGGCGAAGGGAGAATATGATCCAGAGTTAAGAGGTGTTTCCACAAATAATAAACGCCTCAAAGTTTTGGTTGACTCACGATCGGAAAATCTGAGACGCAACAGAATAATGCCAGAAATATGGATAATGTTGAAAGTCTACGTCCCCTTATAATTTGCGAAACAGCAAATAGCACAGAAACAGGCCCTTTGGTCCTCCAAGCTTGTGCTGATCATGATGCCCTAACTTTCTGCCCTTACTCGGACTGTATTCCTCTATTCTCTCTCTGTTCAAGTACCATCCAGGTACCTCTTAAATGTTGCTAATGTGCCTACTTCCACCACCTCCTCTGGCAGCGCGTTCCAAACACCCACCATTCTCTGCACGAGAAATGTCGCCCTCATATCTCCCTTAAACTTTCCCCCTCTCACCTTCAACCTGTGCTCTCTTGAATTGACACTTCCACTCTGGGGAATAAACCTCTGACTATCCATGCTGTCCATGCCAGCTCGGGTGGATAGATTTAATGTAATTAATTGGAACACAAGATTATTGTCTCCAATAAACATGACCAAGGGATGAGAAGGATTTTAATTTGATTTTGAATATATTTATTCCACAATGTTCCTCCAACTGGCCGCGTCCTCTTGGAATGTATCCTTTTACCGTATTATTGTTCCTAATATCTATTCTACTAGATCTTTAGAGTGAACTATTAATCACACAAGTGCAAAGGAGAAGAAATAAAAGCAATGAGTTTCTATTCGTACATTAATTACTCCGGATTATGTTAAACTGTGATGCTATAATGCTTAAAATAGATTTCAATAGATACACCCTGTTCAGACAAATGAAAATTTTTTGAAATGTGTTCTTGGCGGTGAGTGCCCGATCCTGGTTGCACTGTCCAATCAATGTCCTGTTTACCGCACTTACTGGATTCCCTTGTAAGTGTTGGTCACAAACTCCCTGTCTGGTGGGTAACAGAAGGAAGGAAAGTGTCTGGCTTGTGGCAGAGAGAGACAGCCGCATTCAGACAACTGAAGATAAATGTGCAGAGGGCAAGCACGGACATCACAGGCTGAATGGCCGAGTCTCCACCCTGCGATTGGGAAGGAATACGAGCACAACTAACTTAGAATGACTATTTCCAAAATCCTGCTGAATGAGAACAGGAGACGTGACCTTCAATATTTAAATAACACGACAAGACATCCGATTTCAAAAAATTGATTTAGTGTCCTGACCATATCGTGCTTCGCTATTAGAAAATATACGATTTGGTGAGTTTCCCTGAGACACTGTGATTAGTTTTTTAAAGTTTAGTTATTATGTCACGAATAGGCTGATATTGCCATTAATTGACACTGCAATTAAGTTACTATGAAAATCCCTTGGGGTTTATTTTGAAGGAGGGGGCGTGAGTGATGTGGAGGATCTGAACCCTCTCCTTCTCATAGTAGGTAATTTCATTGCAGTGTTAATGTAATCCTACTTGTGACACTAATAAATAAACTAACAAAACTTCCCAACCTCCCATCTTCTCAGCCACAGCATACGGACTCAGACCCCGAGGTTGGATTCCCCCCGCTCCCTGCACGTTCCAGATGGTTTCCATGGATACCCTTGTATCTTTCCCCCACCCCAGCTCCATGCCCGGTTACCCTGGAAACTGGGGGCTGTAGCCCTGGGAGGTTTCCACGGTGACGGTTGCCGGGGTGACGGCGTCCGGAGCTGGCTGCAGCTCCACGTGTGCCGCCAGCAGGGCCTGCAGCTCCTTGATGTACCTGATGGCAGCGCGCAGAGTCTCCACCTTGCTGAGTCTTTTCTCGGAGACTTCCTGCGGGAGGTGCTGCCTCAGCTGGGCGTAGCCCTCGTTAACACACTTCACTCGCTGGCGCTCCCTCTCGTTCCGCTTGCGGATGAAAGCGGGCTCGTACGAGTAGTCGTACACCCCGCCGAAGGGGCTCTGAAAGGGGAGCTGGGGGTAATAGTGCCAGGCGGAGTAAGCGTCGCTCCCGAAGGCATCAGGCAGCAGGGGCATTTCCTCGGGGTGCCGAAGTCTGGGGGGCTCAGCCCCACACTGTAAGCCGGCAAGGTCGGCCGAGGTCGGCGGGGTCATCTGCATGCAGGCAGCATCGCCAAAACTGATCCTCTCCATCAAACTCTCGTAACTTTCGGGCTCCATCTGATACACATAACCTGGAGATGTCAGAGCCATGGAGCTTTCCAGCATCTCTGGCGCGCTGTGGTGACCTTTGCAAAGGGAAAGAAAGTCAGGTACACATTAATGAGTTCGTTTCCTTAATTTTGCAATCGCTGTGATTAGTTAAAAACACGGAACACGATATTAAAAGGCAACAGGGAAAATAATCAGTATAAGGAATAAATCCAGTTCAGCACTGTAATTTATCAATTAATTATTTGTGCACACACATGGTGAGCAAACTACACAAGGCAGTTTCTATATGTAGTATATCTTTGACATAATACGAATTCAGTAAGGAAAATTTGTTATTTATCAATAACTCATTCAGTTCTATCGTTTTTATCAATAAATCATTCAGTTCCACAAGTGTGTAATTAAGAAGAAACAATTTTTCGTAATACAAAACACTGACAAAACTTATACATCCCATGTGATATACAGAATATTTTACGAGGTAGAAATTCTTCATGTTTGAAGTTAACGTAAACAATTATTTGATCCACCGCTGAAACACATCAATTGTTACATTACATTGTTTGTTTAGAATCGAATACGTAAAGAAAAGTATTAAAACAATAAATCTTACCGGGAAGCTATATGAGCACTGTTGTGGGCACTGTTCACTAAAGGCAAAATAGACTTGGACTGGTGCAAGAGTCCATAAACAACCAATTTATGAGCTCTTAGAGGATAGCTTGAGGCTAGTTCGATCTGCAATGTTGTGGTTCAGTTTTTATTGGAACCAGTTTAGATAAGTATCATTTTACATTACAGTCAACCAGGACCCAAGTGATTGCGGCCTTTGCAAAACATTTTCTTACAAAATAATTTCAGTAGGATTTTAATTTTCATTATCGGGTGTCAAATTTAACAATCCAATTATGTGGCAATTGTAAAACAAAATATCAATTAAGTTACAGATCGCGAGTAAAACTCGATGTATGAGAATTTTCCAACGCTGCAATGGGACTTCAGATTACAATCACGTCAAACCAAAACGAATCGGTTATTTATTTTATTTAGCTTTTGTCTCTTTTAAAATATTATGACAGTTTTCCCCTCTCCATCAACTGTTATTTGGGATTCTATAAGTTCTGTTCTGTTAGTGGGTGGCTAACAGTGTGCCAAAATAACGAATGTCATATTAATGTATCCTCCCAGAACAGTCAAACTGCAAAGCTGTGAATGAGACAGCCATTGCATTTTATTCTATTGATGGAGCACGCTATTATGCAAAGGCAAATTATTTTATGCAGTTATACAATATAAACTGTAATTTGGGCGTGGATAATTTGGGGAAAAATTGCATGAGGCGCTCAGTAGGCACTGTCATTGTTTGCACGTTGAATTCACAGTGATATAACCTTCCCCAGCCAATGCAAAGCAGGATATTGAAATAATATCAGCTGGATGCTAGCGATGAAAGCTGTGCACCTGAGTGTTCGAATGCACTAACTGCTTTCCTTGGCCAGTGCCTGGTTCTGAGCTGTCGATGTATATTGGTTCTGTCAAGCTCACTGGGTACCCCAGTGTAAGGATGCTCACCTAAAAAAGCAAAAATGCATCCTTTCCATTTTGATACAGGGTTAGAAACATGATTGCGCTGAGTACTTGAGGGTATGATAGAGATGCCGGCGTTGGACTGGGGTAAACACAGAAATCTGCAACACCAGTTTTAAATCCAACCGATTTATCGGTTGGATTTAAAACTGGTGTTGCAGACTTCTTACTTGAGGGTACTCAGAGGGTTGACTAATGAGCCAAAGCAATACGTCAAAAGCAAAATATATTGGGGCAACAGTCCTTTTTAGTCTAAACGAAATAGGAATGTTGACGCTTTATATCGTTCTTCTGTCTCGTGGACTGTTTAGAAATCACTTTATCAAAAATTGTGCCAGTCATCACCGATTTACATAGGTCTTGGCTCCTTGACATGCCAGCCTCAACTCCCCAGGCTTTTTTCATCTCTTAGCAACCACCTGTCTTAGTTTCATAAAATTATGCCCTAGTTGTACTTGTCTTTTCTGTGCATTCTTAATTATGTTTCTTAACGTGTGAGAAAAGTATTGTTGATCACACTTCTGATATTAAATCAGTTGAATTATCTGAGACATATATTTCTAACAAGTTGAGAGAGTAAGTATCGTAAGCATCGAAATCGAAATGTGTGTTGGTTAGTTGGATTATTTTTTTTTCCTTTCCTACATGCTTACCAGTAAATATTGTTCAGGAAGAGATAGGGAAACTGCCACAGAAACATTTTGTTTTAGAAATCTTCCGTTTCTCGGATGAGTGAATACATTACGATGAATAAAGATACTGAATAGTGTGGTATTAAGTCAAATAAATCCGTAAGTCCCATGTTTATTTTTATTCAAATCTGAATTTACATTTCATGCTTGGTGAGAGAAACGTTTTTATGTTCTATAATTGGATAGCGTGCATATATTCATTCGTTAGGCAAAGAGTAATGGATGACCATTGCGTGAGACATTGGAGAGCTGCCAGTCCACATACTCTTTACCTGCCGGCGCCTTATGCAGACGCATCAAAGAGAAACCTCTTCAGCTGCAACTCTTGTAGTTCACCATAGTGGAAAGGTGAGGGAAAGAGTGGTGAAGGACGAAGGGGCATCTAGAGGATAAAAATTAATGAAAGTCGTGGTTCGTATTGTTTACATTTGTAATGATTAGGTGAAAGTAGATGTTATGTTCTATGGAAGGTGCTGTCAGCGACGGTTTAGGGGTAGCAGTTATGGGTTGTGAGTTCAAGCCGCCCTCCAAAGATGTTAAAACACCTTACCTATGCTACCACTCCATTGCAATATTGAGAGATGGCTGCACTATCAATGAAATACTACATAGAAACAGTAAGTGCATGAAAAATGTTCCATGTACTTCCCAGAAGACGGGAACTCTTCTGGTGCTCGACCTAACATTTATCTTATTAAAAATTTGTATTCCTTTTTCAGAGTTAGTGCAGAGAGGACACCCTTAATCCATCTCCTTGTTTGCTTCAAAAACCAATATAAATTCAAATCGAATCCAATTCATAGTCCTCACAAAAGAGACATAACTGATGAGTTAAAAACAAATCACCCAGTAATTTAGCTTATTGCTGTACATAGAACTTTGGGATTGCATTTTCCTTCATTATAACAGTGACTGCAAGTCAAAATATTTAATTAGCTGTGAATAAACTTTGAAACCACATAAAACACAATGGAATTGCAAATTTTCCTCCTATTTGAATCCATCAAAGCTCCATTATATCACAGTGCAGCATATCCATTAAAAAAATCAGTGGTATATGAGTACAGTGACCAATGAATATACCAATGTATTAGGCTTCACTAGATTGATTGTATTGTGCTTAAGCTACCTATCCTTGAATCTCCTCATTAACAGTAACCTTTATCCAACCCTGCCCCAACTCCTTGATGAGGGACTAAAACCGCCATTGGAGAATACAGGTTCACAAACATCACATCGCCGTCTAACTTAAATCAACATCATAAACATTGACAAACAAACAAAAATTTATCCTATTCTAAATGAACACTGTACTTTTTTAAAAACCAGATTACCTTGCATGAGGTGTGGAGTCCATAATTCATTGAATAGAGAATAAGGCAAGAATCCTCTTTATCCTCAGGAACTATTTGTGGGTATAAAATGGAAAGTATCCAAATGATTTATCTGAAGAAGGATGATAATTGATTTGATTCAGTCTACATTAGGGGTAATGTAATTTGTTGGTTGGTGCTGAGTATCCAAATCTCACAGAAAGCTCGCCTGTTGTGTACATAAAAGCCATTGTTGCTAAAGTTCCTTCAATATATGGCAAAGAAAAAGATGATTACAGACATACTCAAACATGCTTATGATTTAAAAGTTGTAATTATGATTCATATTCTGATTCTTAATACCCAATGTCTTTGAAATATCCACATAGAGAAACCATGTGAAAACTAGAGGCTATTTTATTAAATAGCAAACAAAGAGTATCCCACAAGCAAGGAACTCTCCCCATCATCCTGATCTAATATTTATTTCAACCAAATAGATACACTGATCAATTAGCTATTTTTGTTTCTTGTGAAACCTTGTTTCATACAAATTAACTGTCATATTAATAGCAACCACATTTTAAAAATATTGAGCATGATGCATTTTAGGATGTATTGAAGATGTAATGAACTGCAATATATGTGCAATTTTTCTTTACATAGTGGGTTATTACAAAATCAAATAACCAAAAGGACCTTGTTTTTGCATGTAGCATTGCTGCTGAAGACATATTTGTTGACAACACAGTGCTTTCAGGTGTTTGCAATATTACTTCAGATCAGCTAATTTGTGCCTCCAACCCAGTAATGCCAAGAAATTAGAACATTCTACAGTCCCAGTTTTGGTTATTAACTTTGAAAAATATATTTATGATAATAATATGGACTAGCAAATCAGAATTAAATAATATATTTTAATAAAATTAGTGAAGTTTCCCTGCTACATTAGATATTTCATTGCCCCAGTTTCATTCTCAAACCAGGATTAAGTGTAACTATGTAGCATGTTTAATAGAGCCACAATGCCTACCTAACTGATTGGCAACAGACTTCATGCAGTAACTTCTTCATACATTTCTTTATGATAGCTGAATCATTAATTCTGTTAATGTTTTAGGTCAGTGCGGGATCATTGGCCAGAAACTCTAGTTCTGTTTCTCTCTCATAGATGCTGACAGCCTTGTTAAGTATTTTTACCATTTTTTATACTTCAGATTATTTATTCCATGTTCTGCAACATTATGCATTTGAGTCCATATGCTTATTGTGCTTTCATTGAGCTTATTTCAATTTTGTTTAAGGTTCACATGAATGAAAAGTGCAGAAGCAATGATAAATGTTGGGATATTTTATTAAATAGTGAACAAAGATAACCTGTCACAGGAAAATGTATACAAAGTATTAAAGCACCTGAAAATGTTACACAAAAAAAAAATTTGCTGGGGGCATATTGGAAAGCTAAAATAATACCAAACCTTTTGAAAGCTGCTTTATCGAATGTTTAGAAGGAAACTGGATGATTTGAAATAAGAATGAACAACTAATACGTGAAAACGTATCGGGCAATCGAATTAGAACTTGGAATACATTCATGGAAGTGTGAAGAATCATAGCATTAAAATGGACAAGTCAAACACTCAGCTATATTTAATGGCTAGTTGACTTCTGCATTATAAAGATGACAAATTAAGAATTTTGAAGGCTGACACTTGTTTGAACTGGTCTAGAGGTATTACTCAAAATTGCTGACAGAGAAACACCAAAGTATTTGGTAGACCTTCAGTTTAATATCAACAGATGAAACAAGCTTATAGTGTCATTAAATAGTTTATTCTAAAAATCAATTCATCAAATTTATTATTGGAAGATAATTAAAATTATTTACAGTAGTTTAACCAAGACAGGTACAGATGAAAGGAGTAATTGAAGTGTACGGTTAAACATTTTATTAAATTAGTTAAACATAGAATGATAGAAGCTGCTTTGTGTAATTAGAAGGTTCTCAGCAATCTGTTTGAAAGCTTTAAAATTATGAAGGATTATGATAGGATAAGTGAAAGATGTTAAAAAGAGGAAACAATTTAAGATATTGAAAAAATGATAAAAAAGAGATAAGAAATCAACTTTCCACATAGTGGTAAAACATCAATTCATCATTGAAAATCCTTTGTCAAAGTAATATCTAAGGAAATTGGATTGAAAAAGAAATACTGAAGAGCATGGGGGCCAGTAGAGCAGTGAAAGACAGTTAAGAGATTAGTGTAATGACATATAGTAATCTTCAAATGATGGACTTTATTGAAAGATATTAATTTCTATTTGAACTGTTTCAGTAGTCATTAAGTTTTCTTCGATAGTGGACTGTCAAGTTTAAGGATCTGAATTAGAAACCCAATTTTTTTTAAAAAAAAGAGGCAATTCAAAATGACAGCAACTCTGAACAAGGCAATTAAAAATATTAATGAGCATTTGTACCTATGCTGGATTTATTTTAATGCTCTGTGCAATAATGTATCCTATCAATCATCGACACGACCCTTTTATAGGTTTGCTTTTTCACTTACCTGAGGTATTTTGCACAAATATGTCATTATCTTTGTCACTACAAATGAATAAGCAATCAGAATTTAAAAGTCAGTTTTTTTTATTTAATAATTACAACTTACAAAACAAAATTTAGGTCCCAGAATATACACATTGATAATATCAGGAGAGAGAAGGGTGGAAGTGAGGAGATCACTGGAGGATAAATATAGTCTAAATTAAAGGACTAGTACTTCTAAAGAATTCCTGTACAATTCCACATTTTAGTCATTATTTGTGCAGAATGTAGAATTTAAGTGTTTGCAATAATAACCATTGCTTTCACAATGCGGTATTTCCTGTAAACTTACTATGGCATGAACTGTTTTGATCCCATATAAAAAGTACCTCATCGAATACAATATGGGAATTTATTAGTTTAAAAAAACACACTAACATTCATAAGCAAACTATTTTCTCTCAACTTTGTGTGGCATTCGGTGAAGAGTTAAAATTAGATCACAGAACTGTTGGTGCAGCACACTATAACTGTAAGAAGCTATAAATGGATGAGCAGGTCATGATGCCTATTTTTCCTTTATTTTGCAAGTTAGTTTCAATTGCATGCGAATGGGAGGGGGATGTGATGAGCTGTATTCTACAAAAAATACTTAATCAAATAATTTTAGGTATTCCAATAGCCCTAGGCAGTTGGTTACAAAACAATACGAACAGAAACCTGCGAGTTGAACTATCATCTGAAAAGGAAACATGTATTTCAGAAATTTGCAAAGCAATGCTCAAAATACTTTAACAGAATAAAAATGTGGATCTCTAATGTGTTAATATCTAACTACACCTTAAGGCTAAGGTTCCTCTTGGGGAAATATATTGTATGTCACTGAATCATACAGACCAGAATGAGCTCCTCTTTCTACTGAGTTAGCTGATCTGATGCAATAACTGAGGGGGTGAGGGGAAATGACGCTTTACTTGGTCTTGTATCCAATAGTTAGGTTGGGGGTGTGTTGAAATTGATTAGTCAGTCAGTGTCTGTTTCTAACCAGTGAGTTCAAATAGAAAATTAACATGGATGTTAGGTGTGGAAAGGGTTAAGAATGCTAGTTATGATGCTTCCCATAAATAGTTTACCAATACAATGCCATGACCAAAACTTAAGCAACTTAACAGAAAAGGAGTTGCTGGAATGAATGGAAGTGTGCATCATAATCAATGTCTTTAAAAGAAAATAGAAAGGAAAAACTAAGACCATTCATCAACTGCAAAATCCAGCTATTACTTGTAAGATTAACTGAAGAACAAAGCATTTCGAATCAACACTAATGTAAAAATTGCTGTAAACTCTAGCACCATTTTTCAAAATGTTATTAGGCTATTTCGGTAACATTTAGGTCCACAACAATGATCAAAACTCAGACTAAAACAGTTCTTGGGATGAGAGGGAGTTTTTGAACATATACTCCTTACTATAATGTTTAATTATCATAACAATTATGTTTAATTTGTCATTCTTAGGCTTTAGTACTTCATTAAAAATGATAATTTAAAAATGAAAATGATAATTTAAAAATAAAAATGAAAAGATGTTGGGTGTCAACAAAAATCTTAAGCACTTACTCCAGGACAGGGAGTGCTGGGAGAGCGCTTCAAAGAATGAGTTTTGATAACAGTCATTCTGTGATCATATCAAGAGCTGCTACTCTTAGTCAAGATCCTGTGATATTACAAAATCACTTATCTACAAATGCAGCATAATTAAAGCAGCCACGAAAAAATATTAGCTTATAGTTCACTTTGTAATTAGTTTATTATTATTTGATATGTCGTGGCATTTGTTCCACAATATATTATAATTTAGGGGGAAAATTATTAAAATAGTTACATGAAAATCATGATATATAAAGAATATCAAACTACTGACATGATTATTATATTATTTCTTAAAGAACCAAGGATGAAAATGATTCCATGAGCAGGTAGGACCACAAAGAAAATTGTTAGACAGATTGTTTTTATAGGTCCACCGACTTTCTCTTCCTGTTTTCCTGTATGTGCTTTAAGAGGCATTGTTTTTAGCTGAGGACAACATGACGATCAAAGACTGATTTCCTTTGTTCTTGAACTTGTCTCTTCCAGCGCTGTTGCGCATATTCAACTTTATTCAAAACGTTGGCACGTGATCGCGAACGGGACAGCACTTCGTGGGCATTGGCAAACGGCTGTGTGTCCTAAAGGAAAGCAGGCCCTTTTTAGATAATGCAAAATTGTTTTGAAAACAATACAGAAAAGTATCTGCAAAAGTACTGATATATTTGTATCTTGCCTGTAACTAAGATCAATACCATTTAACAAACAGATATTTTGTAATGAAACCGAATAGAGAACAATTAAGAGAGAGGCAAGTAATATATTTATGATGTGAATGAATCAAATAGACCATGGGCAGAATTTTCTCCAAAAATTTCCAAGTGTCATAACAGTGACAAACATGGTACAAACCGTGCCGCTGCCTCTGGCACACTCTGTATCGCAATTTTTCGACACTCAAAGTTACTTTCTGTGGAAAGTCGGGAGCTTGATACCAGTATTGTTGATGACCCCTGACGTGGCTACCCCATGCCACGATCACCAACATGTCCCCAACCATGATCCCATTCGCAATCCACCCCTGCAGAATTTCTCTGCAAAGCAGCCAAACCCCACCACCCCTCCCACCCAGGCCCCATTCCCTGACACTGCCCCTAGCACACTGGTGGTGCCTGATGTCCGGTGAGCACTGCTGGGATGTTGGGTAGGCAATGCTTGACAGACACTGTCTGGCCATGCCTCTGACCACCCTGGGAATTTGATAGACCACCTAGGGACTTTGACAGCTTCTGATTCCCAGAGTGACTAGCTCGCCAGGTCTGTGCTATTGTACATCAGAAGTGATTCGCACTGGCATGATGTCTTGCCAGAGAGGTGGGAAACATCCAGAAGAGGGGAAGCATGTGTGCTGAACTTCCTAATGATATTGAAATCCAGTCAATCTCATGCTAATAAACTTCATGTGCTTTTTGGGTGTGAAGTGGTTTGTGCCACTTGGAAGAATCATAGAATCCCTACAGTGCAGAGAGAGACTATTTGGCCCATTGAGCCTGCACTGACAACTATCCCTGTAACCCCATGCATTTACCCTACCAATCCACCTGACACTAAGGTTCAATTTAACATGGCCAATCCACCTAACCTGCACATCTTTGGACAGTGGAAGGAAACCAGAGGGATGTTCTTTCCATCCATTGCTCAACTCAAATAGAGCCAATTAACTTCATGAGTGGCTATGCTTCAGTGCTACAAATCCAAAGTACTGCTGACACTGCTATCAGCATAATCCCCAAGTCAGAACATCTTTTTCTACTGGGGGAATTTCAATGTAAGAGTGAGCATGGACCATAATGCATGACTCTCTTGCCTTAAACATCATGGCCTGGGAAAGATAAATAAGAACAGATAGAGATTACTTCAGCTTTGCTGTTAGCACACGTTTTGCATAACTAACACATCTTTCAGAATAAATGTTGCCACAAGGCCTCCTGGAAACATCCAAAGATCAGGCATTGGAACCATCTAGATCAGGTCATCACCAGTTTGGAGTCTCTAAATAGTCTTCATAACATATGCAGTTATTACAATGCTGACTGTGATACACATTACCCCTTGGTGAGCATGGAAGTGAGGATGCAACCCTTCAAGCCTTTTCATTCAAAACAGAAATGTTATCTTCATATCAATATCAACCATCCTGCCTACTCAGATAAAAACCAACAGTTCTGTGACTCGATTGATCAGGCACTCTCCAACATTCCCAAGAATGCAGAAGCAAAATGGAACATAATTCAAGGCACTATCTACAGTTGTGTACTTTTAATACATAGGAAACAAGAGGAAAAGTGCTAGCTGGTTCAAGATGAACATCACTGTGATGGTACCTCTCAATGAAACTAAATGATCCACTCTCGCTAATTACAAAAGAAATACATACAAGAAACCACTGAATAGACTAAGAACTGAATAAAAACACTGAATGGATGAAAAGTAAAATCCAACACACTACTAAGTATTGCACCAATGACTACTGGTTACAACTCTGGGCACAAGGAGTCAGGGGCATGTATGAACAGATGAAAAATACAAGTCCATCAGCAAAAAAAAAACTGAAAACAAAGGCAGAGGTGGTCATTACTGAATGCAGCAAATAATCAGAGCAATGGATGGAACACCATCTTGAACTGTACTCTAGCAAGAACTCTGTCATCTCTAGACCATAGAAAGTTGGCTGTCATGACAGAACTGGATACTGAACCCATAGTGGAGGAACTTAGCAAAGCTTGCCATTCTTTCTTGCCGTGGGCAAAGCTGGAGATGCTGACGTTAAGCTCCCTGAACTCATCAAGCATAGGAATCTGATATTCCTGAAGCATACACATGAACTACTGTGTCTTTGCTGGGAGGAAGAGGCAGTGCCCCAAGTTATGCATGATTCAGAGATTGTGAAGCTCTTCAAGAACAAGAGGGACTGCAGCAATGATCAAGGCATTTCCCTGCTAAGCATAATGGGAAAGGTATTTACCACTGTTGACAATGTCAGATTTTGGCTGAATAAGTCTTCCTGAATCCTAGTGTGATTTCAGAACTGGAAGATCTACGACTGACTCAGTATCAAATATTGCTTTATAATGCTCTTCTGCAGCATCTTATAATGTTTTATTACATTAAAGAGGTTACAAAAATATACAGGTTTTTAAAGGATCAAAAAGAATCAGAAGGATTTAATTAATTACAGTAGAGGAAGATAACTCTTGCCTCAAAGTGCTTTTGTTATCTGGTAAACAAGGCAAGAAGGAATACTTGGACAGAATGCACAAGAAGTCACCAAGTTTAAAATGATTTTGAAAACTGACTGATCACCGTCAGATACATTGATATAATTGATTCAAACAGAAGTATAAACATCTGACAATAATGGAAAATGGGAGGGGCAGAATTGATGGCATTATGGCAATGCCACTGGACTCAATACCAGAGGCCAAGACTAATACTTTGGGGACATGGGGTTAAATTCCACTTCAGCAGCCAATTTCAATTCAATTCATAAGTTTGCAATATAAAATTCATCTCAGTAATGGTGACTGTGGCAACTATCATTGGTTGTTGTAAAAACCCATGTCCTTTAGGGAAGGAAATCTACCATTCTCACCTGGTCTGGCCTTCATGTGACACCAGACCCACAGCTGTTGGTTAACTTTTAACGGCTCCTTGAAATCTTCACTTGGCATGGGTAACAATTGCTCATCTTATCAGCAATATAAAAAAAACCACTACAGCTAACTTATTGGGTTAAGGCTTTTATAATCAGCTAAAGATAAAATTGTCTCTATAAAACAATGAGAAATGCTACAGTTAAGGAACAATATTAACCTAAATTAATAGGTTAAGATCCCTAATATCACCTATTTATTTAAGAGTAAGTCCTTAGTCAGCTCTTGCTAATAGTTTGAAATTAAAAAGAGTACACAAATAATTTTTGATATCACATTATTCCTCAGGCAAGTTATATTTTTAAATCTTTGCATTGTGTCCACTGTATCTGTTAACAATTTATTGGTCGAGTAATCATAGTTATTACAGCTATTTGACTAGGATGTCTTTCATGAAGAGTACGCGCAGTCTTGGTATACACTCTGGTCAATGTGTGCAGATAACTAATCATGCAATTTGGTTTGAATAAAGACTACAAACATGTTAAGTTGATACTAAGTGAAGTGCACAATGTTAAATAATAAACAGGCTTGCTGGACAGATAGTGAATTGTAAAAAAGCGACCTCTAAACATTCTGTTGAAAATGCAAAACAGTACTGAAGAATACAGCTGTATTTTTAACTGACAAATTCCCTAATTGATCACATTAATCTTCATTCTTAAATGAACACCTGCAAGCCTACAACATTTTTCTTAGTTGATAAAAAGAAAATCATAAACCAGGTAAATTTTACAACCAGAAATAAAGTTGAAAACTTTCTCCACTTTTGTCAGGTTCCCATTCCTCAAGTCCCATTAGCCTGCCGCTTTGGAATATGGGCCTTTTGCATCTGAGCCAAGATGCTTAGAAATGGCTTGGGGCGGGAGAGATTCTGTTGGACGGTTGAGTTTCCAGAGTAAAACTGTCAAGATGCGGTGAAAGTTGCTTTTAAAATTCAAATGCTTGTTGGCACTTTGTAAGAACGCTGAAGCAACATGTTTTACCTGTTTTACCTGTGAATTTGCTTTTTGCAATATGTCAACAACGGGTAAGAAAATCTATCCAATATTGTAGTCCTTTCAATTAGCAGCTGTCCATATTTTAAAAATAAAACTTGAATTACTATTACTATTTCTTTTTCAAAAAGAATTTTAATGGTAACAAGCAAAGTTACCAGAAATCAAACGAGAGAGATTTAACTGGTTTAAGTCCTAATCATGTCAGTTCAACTCAATGAAACAATTTTGCAATGAGTTATTTCTCATCTTTTTATAGCAAGGTCAACTTCTTGGACTTTCAAAGCATATATAGTTCACACATGGGAACGACATTACAGAATACAATACCAGAGAGATATATACATAGGCAGTGATGACAAATTTAAATAGGTATAATGTCATTGTGAAGCGAGATAGGTGCCTAATTACAATGTTAAAAATTGCCACTTCAGATAGATGCCAAAAAATTATTAATTCTAAAATGGTTCCATAACTTGGTGATCTGATTTCCAAGAATATTAAAACCCCTAAAAGATAAAAAAAAATTAAAATCAGTAGTACACAACATTCTCAGAAGGGCAGCATCAGAATTCTAATTATTCAGTGATGCTTGTGTGTGTGGGAAGATTAACCTCAATATAATTGGAGGCTACAGGAATCAAACTAGCTCTGCATCAAGGACTCAGACACACCCAATGAAATTGCCATAAAATAAATGTTTTTGTGCCGCTTATGGCACTAGCACTGGATGACAAGGTTGTCTCTGACAGCATACTTGTCTTTATAAGCAACCCGACAATGTAAGAATAACATGCAGGGATTTCCTTAAAGGTTCAGGCAATGAGTATTGAGATATACAGATCAGGATCAGTTGTTATTTGATGATCTTCATTAAAGGGATAACACTGATAGTCAATAATAGCATAATAACAAAATGCTCATATTATGAATAAAACTTTCTTTCCCTTTTGGGGAAACACTCAGTCAGCCATGAGCATCTGCAGAAAATACAGACAAGTTAGTGATCACTTGATAAACACTGCATAACATTGAGTATTTTCAGCATTTTGTTTTTATTCAGATTTCCCAGGATTAAAGAATATGTCTTTTGGTTTACTTCCTTTGTATTTTAAATAGCAACAGCTATTTAAAATTTGCCTACTCTTCAGCTATATCATGAAACAGTCTCTTGAAATTACTACCATATAACAAAGCAATCAGCATAGTGATCCTTATATTGTTACTTCAAAAGAAGTTAGAATAAAACCTAAGATAAAATTTTGACTATAAAATCAATCTTTAATTTCTTCTATAATCTTTAACTGCACTGAAATATTTTGTTTTGTCACTCTAATTCAAATTGTTATTCAGAAAACGATCTGGACTGCTTTTGTGCAGCCTTGCTAATTCGTGGTCTTGACCTTTCTTCACTATGGTGTGACATGGCCTGAGTTTCTTGAATAACTAAAAGAAAGACAACTGAATAACATTCACAGCAATTAAAATAAATCATGAATTTAATACCAATGAGTCCAATTATTCCCATTTAGAAACCATACAGTACTGGAACTATTTCAACAACTTTGTGTTACAGCCAAAACTACAATATCACGGTGGTTGATTTGGTGACATTAGCCCTTGAATTCTCTTCTGCAGCTTTGCTTCAGCACAGCACTTACAGCATGGTATCATTTGGATTTTTTTATGTTATGAAAACATTGCTTTGCAGCAGATGTCTTATACTATACACACAGGTGGATAAAGTGGTGGTCAGTAACCAAAGATGATACCCCTGTACTGTACAAAACAAATGGAAAATACAATGCTCAGGAGAAAATAGAACATATTTATACATTAAATGCAATAAATATTTTCAGCAATTTACTGTTTTGTAGCTCAGTACACCTGTTTATTGCAGTTGCAATGTCATACTGGGTGATAGATGAGGTCTGAACAATCTATAAGTAATTTTAATCCTTATTATTTTATCCTGAAATGGATAATATTTGCTAATGTGCAGTTCTGTATTGTAAACCTAAGTAATGGATGTTGGCAGGCAATTTGAGCATGAAGGGTATCACCAATGAGCCAATTCATGTGACACTAACTGTAATGCCACATTGGCATAGTGCCTTGACTGAGATGAGCTAATTCAGAAGACTCTGGAAATGTAACCTGGGATCTTATGGAGTAAAAACAGAAAGTGCTGGAAATATTCAGTGGGTCAGGCAGCGTTTGCAGAGAGAAACAGAGTTATGTTTCACTGAGTTTGCTGCCTGACCTGATGAGTATTTCCACCATTTTCTTTTTATTCTGATTTCCAGCAACTATAGTATTTGGTTTCTGTATTATTTGGACCTTATGATCTGTCCAACTGAGTAGTATATAACGCAGACCTGTACCCAGTCAGATAACTACGGAGCATTTTTAAACTAAAGAACAAAGAACAAAAACAGCACGGGAAACAGGCCCTTCGGCCCAACGAGCCCGCGCCACCACCCCGATGTTCCCACCTCTACCCATGATCCCTGTCTATGTTTATAGATCTATGGATTAAAAGCCAAATTTGAGACAATTTAGAGAGAATTTGTTTTGCCAATTAGCCTAAGAGCACATCTTTGGGATGTGGGAGGAAACCGGAGCACCCGGAGAAAACCCACGCGAGCACGGAGAGAATGCGCAAACTCCCACAGACACAGGCCCAAATCCATGTATTTGCACAGCACAGCGATAGTCACTGAGCTGTTGTGTTGCCCATCAAATGGTCCAGGTCAAGCGTACACTAACGACGTGAAGCACGAGGATACTCGGAAAAAAAAAATCCAACAGCAGCGCTCTCACGACCCATCGCGTGTATGCCCCTTGTCAGACAACAAGGTGGACCAAAACACCTATAGGATAAAAACAAGTACATCAATATCATCATCTATTTACACACTCCCCAGCGATTCCCAAGGCTCATGATCCCTATTTTAAATCAGTTTTCTATACCCCTCCATTCCCATTCTGTTCATGTGCCCATTTAAGTATTTCTTAAATAACTCCAGAGTGTCTGTCTCCATCACTTTACCTGGCAGCGCATTCCATACCCCCACCACCATGTGTGAAAAAACTCCCTCTAGCATCTAAATTATATCTTACCCCTCTCACCCTAAAGCTGTGACTCCTCGTGCTATTTGAGTCCATCCTAGGAAAAAGCTTAACCCTGTTTACTCTAAATATACCCCTCATAATCTCGTACACCTCTATTAGATCTCCTCTAAGTCTACGTCTTTCTAAGGAAAACAGTCCCAATTTGCCTAACCTCTCCTCGTAACTCAGACCTTCCATACAAGGCAGCATCCTGGTAAACCTCCTCTGCACTCTCTCCAGAGTCTCCACGTCCTTCCGGTAGTAAGGCGACCAGAACTGGACGCAGTATTCCAAATCAGGTCTAACCAACGTTTTATACAACTGCAACATTAAAGGCCAGCTCTTATACTCTATACCCCTTCCTATAAAGGCTAGCATACCATATGCTTTCTTCATAATATAGTTTACTTTCAATTCATTCAATCACATTTTTAAAGATAAATACATATATATTGTTTACTGCAGTTCAGTTCATAAAGTTTAGTTGGAAAGCAAGCCTGGTCTAGGACGTAGCTCCCACATCCATTAATTCGTAGTTTTCACTCGGACTATGTAACATTACAAAATTTTGTGGAAAACAAAATTTTGCCCGAGGACTGGAGGATGGCGAATGTAACTCACACTGTTCAAATTCAAGTCAGGAATAAGCAAGAAAATCATAGGCCACTGGTTGTAACTTCCAAGCTCTTCAGGTCAGATTTTTTTGGGGGTGGGAGGGGACATCTCAAAGATGTGCCAGGCAATGCCTCTGGAAAGTTCCCAGGTAAGTATTTGCATGGCAATTGTGTACAAGCGTTAACTTTCCCTGGGCAATTGAACTGTGTTGGCAAACATCCAAAAACGTGATTTAAATTACTAACTTTGATCTCACTAATAGTTACTCCAAAAAGAAAAAGGAGATTTAAAACCTCTTTTAACTTTTGTAAACACCAAACTAGTCCTCCCCCGCAGAGCTTTCCCCACACCCAAAGGACATCCCAAACCATCAGGGGATGCCTCCAACCCGTTGCCTAATCAACATCCCCTGCCTTCAATGGTATTTCCCAACACCAGACACCCCCATGGGATTTCCATAGGCACCCCCCCTGCCTCCAAACCGGCTTGTTCCAGACATTCACCATGTTGACTATGTAGCTTATCTATGCCCTTCATTATTTTATAGACCTCTATAAGATCACCCTGAGCTCTTACACTCCAGGAAGAAGTCCCAGTTTATGGGGAGATGATGGCCTAGTGGTATTATGGCTGAAGTCTTAATCCAGAAATTCAGTTCTGGGAACCTGAGTTTGAATCTCGCCATGACAGATAGTGGCATTTGAACTCAATAAAAAATATCTGAAACTAAGAGCTTACTAATGACCATAAAACCATTGTTGATTGTAAAAAAAAACCCATTTGGTTCACTAATGTCCTTCAGGGAAGGAAATCTGCTGTCCTTACCTGGTGTGACCTATATGTGACTCCAGAGCCACAGCAATGTAGTTGACTCTCAACTGTTCTTGGGCAACTAGGGATGAGCAAAAAATGCTGTCCAGCCAACAATGTCCATGTCCCACAAATGAAAAGAAAAAATAATCCAATCTCTCCTCATAACTCCTGAGATGATGACTGTGTGCCAGTTAACCAAGCCAACTTAATATCAAGAAGGATTTGATTCACTTTGCAGTTGTTGAAGTTTTGTATGTCTTAAATAGCTGGTCTATAGGAATCCTGTTCTATAAATAGGTGGGCTATCTTGTAGCTGTTTTCAAATCAAACCTTGAAGTTCAAATAATCTGAGTTTCAAACTGATGATATCCAGCAGGTAAAACAAAGAGTTGCTGCAAAGATTTACTTTGAAGAAAAGGAAAGAACAGAGAGCAGGGATAAAATGCCCTAGCGTGCTGGCAGCTGAAAAAGCTGTGGCTTCATATTTAAAAAGGTTTTGGTTAAAAGGCAAAGAATTGCTGCAGTTAAATAAGTTCAAAAACTAAAAATAAACATGGCTGGCACAAGGAAGCATGCTGCAGCTTTAAGAGTTAAAAAACAAACAGCCCAAAGAGACACTCTGTACCAACATTGAAAGATTTGTTGCAAACTACACCTGCAAAGAGCAGCAAAATATTACTACACAGTCTTGAAGTAGTAATGCATTTGAAGAGGTAACATTTAATATGGCAAAGCATTTAAAGTAGCAACCAAAAGAAGAAACAAATGACTATGGATAGACAGGAAAATTGGAGAAAGCTCTAGAAAGAGGAAACTCTCAAAAAAGATCCGTATGCAATGAAGACCTTACAGAAAGGGCAACGCAAGACTTCAGAGGGTGCTTTAGAAGAGCCCTGAAGGAGGGCACTGAAAGAGCCTGGAAAGATCCTGACAAACCACAGCAACAGAAAAGGACCCCAGAAAGAAGGCAATTAGAATTATAGAATCACTACAATGCCGGAGACCATTTGGTTCATCAAGTTCTCACTGATTCTCCGAAAGAGCATCTTATCCAGACCCATCCTCTGCGTTAATCACCATAACATGCGTATTTACCCCACAAATTCCCCTGACAGATCTGTGCATTTACCCCATTTATTTTCCTAACCTACACATCTTTGGTTACTATTAGAGGAAATTTAGCATGGCTGATCCACCTAATCTGCACATTTTTGGACCATGGGAGGAAACACACGCAGACACAGGGAGAACATACAAATTCCACAGTCACTCAAGACTGGAATCGAACTCTGGTATGAGGCAGTCATAATAACCACTGTGCCATAATGTTGCCCTATAAAAGGCAATAAATGACCAAATGAAAGATAGTTATTTATTGCAGAATGGAAACAACCCAACATTTTGTCAGAGACAGATTCAATCAACAGTGAAGCTAATAAGGGTTTCGCTTAAGTCAAGACAAGTAGAAATTAAGATTCCATTTGTAAAATATATATATGTTCGGTAAAAACATGATGGATTCACCTTGGAAGAAATGCAGGAATTAAGGACTTCAAAAGAAACCAGGCACTATTGAACATAAAGAGGAATCAGCAACAAGAAATAAAGCTCTAAAGAAGATATCAAATCAACAAGATGAAGTGACTGACAGTAAACTTGGAGAACAAAATATTGCAAAAAATACAAGATGAAGTTAAGGAGGAAAACTTCATGGGAATAAGCTGAATTCCATGAAAAAGCAACAAGAAAATAAGGACAAATCCAGTGAAGAATTGAATCAGGAGAACAAAAGCTTGAAGAAAGGAAGTTTGGCATTGAGAAATTAATTGAAGAGATAAAAACAGTGAAATTGACAGCAGAGTCAGCAATTCAGACTCTTAAAGAAAACGAGATTACTTGCCAGAACAAAACTGCTAAAATGGTTACGCAAATGGAAAAGCAGCAAGCCTGCATGGAAGAGATCAATGCAAGGCCATATTTGTAATTATACATAGTTAAAGCCTACCAATAGAAGTGTTTATGTTTAGACACACATGTCTCAAGGTCTCAACAATGAGCCATCACTACTACAACAATGAAAAACCCACATGGTGCCATAATGTGAAACTTGGCAGTGGATCAAGCTAGATCCCGATAATTAAAGTCTCTGTGACAAGACATTTGTCGTATCCAATTGACATGGAGGGATGGATCGTTCGTAAGCATATGAATCACAGGAGTAGAGAGGCGCTCTAGCAATCAGCATTACCATCAATTAATGTTTTCAAACCTGTAAGCGCTCAAGTATCTGATTGACCTGTAACAGGCATAGGATATCTGCATGGAATCTAGGAGTAATGAACTGCCTGTGCCAGAAGAGGTACCCGTTATTTGTTGTTCCCATTAATGTTGATCATGTGGAAGCATCTCAGACTCAGAATTATGCAGTTCTATAAGAAACAAAAAAACTCCTCAAAGACTCGGTTTATGTCAAACTTGTATGCATAATGTACTTGGTTCTGAAGATTGTATAAAGGAGTTAAGGGGGACGGATGTAGTGATTGTCATTAAAGGGTAACAAAACAGAAAAGGGCAAACTGACTTGAGACACCAACTGGGGCTGAGAGTGGGTATCATGCTAGGGGGTTGAATCCTACCTTAGACAGAAGACAGTCAGAAGACTTTTTTAAAAACTCGTTCATTGGATGCGAGTTTCATGGTCATCATTAGACTTATATTGCAGTTCTGTAGACCATCATTTGCACATGTATAAATATTGTTGATAATAAACACTTCATGACTTGAAGCTACAACGAATTGCCTTTAAAGTTATTACACTTCCCCAGTCTTTTTATCACATTTTTGCAGGACAAAAATTCTCAGCTTTATTTTGTGTGCACGTGTCATATTAAACAAAATTTTGTACACGGGTATTAGGGTCTCTGGCCTTTGGGAATGGTCCATGTTGTGAAAGTGCTCCCATATCGACAGGATGGCACGGTAGCACAGAAGTTAGCACTGCTGCTTCCCAGCACCACGGACCTGGTTCAATTCCCAGCTTGGAGAATCACCAACTCTGTGACGTTTGAGTATTCTCCGTGTCTGCGTGGGTTTCTTCCAGGTGCTCCAGTTCTCTCTCACATTCTGAAAGACATGCTAGTTAGGTGCATTGACCCGAACAAGTGCCGGACTGTGACAACTAGGGGAATTTCACAATAACTTCAGTGCAGTGTTAATGTAAGCTTACTTGTGACTAATAAATAAACTTGAACTTTTAAATTTTTAACTTTATAATACTGTTAGGTAGGAATATCCAGGAATTTGACCCTGTCCAAACTGGGATGGTGTGAGACTTGGAGGTAATGATGATTCCATGCCACAGAACTTTGCATGTTTCTGCAGTGCATCCTCTGGACAGTACACTTTGCAGTCACAATATAAGTAAAGTTTATTTATTAGTCACAAGTAGGCTTATATTAACATTGCAATGAAGTTACTGTGAAAATCCCCTAGTTGCCACACTCCAGTGCCTGTTTGGGTACACTGAGAAGGAATTTAGAATGGCCAATACACCTAACCAGCACATCTTTCAGTCTGTGGGAGGAAATCAGAGGATCCAGAAGAAACCACGCAGACATGAGGAGAATGCACAAACTCCACACAGTGAACCAAACTGGGAAGTGAATCCAGGTCCCTGGCACTGTGAGGCAGCAATGCTAACCACTGTGCCACCATGCCACCCAATATGCCAATGGTATGTCAATCAAACAGACCATTTTGATCTAAAGAGTATCAAGTTCTTGAGATGCAGCCAGTCAGGCAAGTGAAGAGTACTTTATAATACTCTTAACTCGTGTCCTATAGGTGACGGAGAAGCTCTGGGGAGTCAAGAGGTAAGCCACTCACGCAGAATACCTAGTAACAAACCTGCTTAGAGATTAGTTCTTGCTTTGTTTGTATTTGTAGTCATTAAATTATGGCTATTTAAAAAGATTTACAGGCAATAGATATTGTTCCCACAAATGATGTGTATTAAACTCTGCGTAGGGGATACTCATGCTATTGAAAACGTGTTATTCCTGCAGGTGGCACTGTAGCAAGCCAAGTCGAAGGTTTCATGCAGTATCCTATTTTATGGCAAATCAACAATCACAAAGAAGGATGTACAATAGCTTAACTATTTCATAATTGTGCAATCTAACGATTGGTTTCCCATAAAATATTTTTAAACCACCATTTCTTCTTAATAAGTGAAATTTCTATTGCGCAAAATATGCAATTAAACAAAATTGAAAAGCAAAAACTTTTTTTTCACAAAATCATTATTAAATTTAATAAAAATGTTTTATGTATTTTGTTAACTTTTAAAATTTCTAACTGAAGGCCTCAACTTCTCCCAAAAGCCTAAATTTAGATTTCATATTTTTGACCAGAACTGAACTCTATGAGCTGAATTTGGATTCTAGACAACCCAGGATATATTCACATTGTTCTGTCCATTGTAATGATGATTATTTTACTTCAACTTCCTCACACTTGTCCAGTTCTTCATTTAATGCAAATTATTTTTTATTGTTGCCTTTTAATTCAGGATTGAACATGTTTACGTAATTTTTAGCTGTAGTTTCTTTCTTCATCGTTTCACTATAATCTAAAGTATATAACTGGTTAGGGTTGCCACCCCCTCGCTTTGACAGTCCACACTTTTTTGGATAAAAATGAAGATCAAATGTTCAAATCTTAGATTAGAAGGTCACTTTTCTCATTTATTTCTTTATAAGCAAAGCACATCTTGGCTTGGCTCTTCTGCAAAGCTGAAGTCACCATCGAATTGCTGTTCTGATTGAATTTTTCTGCAATCAGATGCAGCTCCTCATTTCTGGGTGCATCTTCTGAGTCTTGCATCTCAAGCACAGTGCATTAGAGAACTCCACTGCAGCATCAGGCAGAAGACCTGAACGCATCTTTCTATAGCACTAGCTACTATAAGGCAAGTTGAACCATCCAGTGTCAATCTTTGTAAAGAGTGAAGAATGTTAGTAATGGGTGAGTGTAGAAATGAGTCAATAGGGTACGGTGGTAAGCGTGTTCAGAAAAGTAGGTAGAGTGACAGATAAGTGAAAGGGTAGATGGCTCAAGGGTAGTTGTGTAAGGTTGTGAATGGTCAGAAGGGGTAGTGAGGTTGGGAGCTAGTCAGTGATAGGGGTGGTCAGGTCTGATTGGGGGAAGGAGGGGTGATACGGGTAGTCAGTTCCAATCAATCATTGTGTGGCAGGGTGTTAGCATGGACAGGAGAGGTATGCAGGAACAAGGGGGTGCGGGGGCGTAGTTGGATTGGGTCAGGAATAGTAGTTAGGTTGAACTTGGTTGAGGGATTGTTGCAGGGAATGTTGTGGTTGCTGGTAAAATGGGGTCAGTCTGACTAATTGGGACGGGGGCGGGAAGTGAGGGTTTGGGGTGTGGTGAGGCAGGTGTATGTCAGTCTTGTAGTTATCCAGGAATCTGAGGAGGATTTTTCTGTTTAACATTTTCTGGGTAAATATTCAGATAAGTACATTAGAACTGTTTGAAGTCTCTGGCTCTAACCCAATGTCAGAAACTTTTGCAGTGTCCAGGGAGCAGGGGAATTGCCCATTGGAAGTTCAAATTTCCTGGGCAATTCCATGCGTCTTGTGTTGTACATCCAGTCTCCAATGGGGTCTGGAGACCGGAAGATATGTGTCAATAAACCTCAAGATCCCATTCTCTGTCTTCTTCCTTTCGTATCTTGTGTGATTTTGACTTTGCAAAAGATAGTAACCCTATGACTAGTTCAAACAGGAATTGATGAGGTTTGTACTAACATTCTTTCCCTCAAGGGCCCCAAGTTTAATCTTCATATGAATGTAAAGTTAGTAGTGTAAACCAGGCCATTAGCACTATTTACTATTCCTCTCCACATTGTTATTTATGGTGTATTGAACTGGCACATCTCCAGAATGACTAAAATATGAAATCTCACATTGTTAAGAAATGATAAAGCTTTGTACTCCAATGTTAACAATACAGAGTTAAAAAGATTGGATTTAGATAAATTTTCTCACTTTTTACTAAATAAACATCTAAAGATTGTATTGATAAAAAGTTGATTTACATCACAGCAGCTGCATTTCATGAACAATGGATTACCCTCTTCATAGTAAAAGAATTGAATTTGGGTATGTTTATTCTTCCAGTTTTTAAATCATAGTCAATGTCACTTACTGTGAAGCATAAGTAGTGATATCATGCCATAAATTAAGCATATAGCAGATTTTTACACAGCAATCTATCATTTTGTGATTCCAGAGCAGTCATTTTTAGTTACAAATCTTAAAGATCCTTACCTCCATAAGTCTGAATTCAGTTAAAAAAAGACCTCTTTCCTCTAAACTAAATCAAAGCTTTTTAAAATCATTAATCCAGCTTAAATGTCTGACAAGAATAAACCATGAAATTAAACTCAGATATTCCTAGATTCTTTTCTAAAAGCTTTTTAAGAAAGTCTGAGGAAGTTTTTAGTGTTACAATGAATCATATACTCACTGAGCAACTCTGTCACAACTGCATTTTTTCTAAACATCCAACACAACATTTCTGATTAAATGAACTATGCATTTAAAAGAAAACTTCAAATGTGCCTACTAAAAGCTAAGCCTGATTATATTTCAAAACACTCGCACAATATTATCATTCATAACTAGTGCATTTAAGCAAATTATACATAGTGAACTGATGCCAACAACTTGCATTTATATTGTGTCTTTAACATTATAAAACAAAGAACAAAACAGCACGGGAAACAGGCCCTTCGGCCCAACGAGCCAGCGCTGCCATCCAGATGTTCCCGCCTCTACCCATGATCCCTGTCTATAGATCTATGGATTAAAAACCAATTTTGAGACAATTTAGGGAGAATTTGTTTTGCCAATTAGCCTAAGAGCACACCTTTGGGATGTGGGAGGAAACTGGAGCACCCAGAGAAAACCCATGCAGCTACGTGGAGAATGCTCAAACTCCCACAGACACAGGCCCAAATCTATGCATCTGCACAGCACAGCGATAGTCACTGAGCTGTCGTGTTGCCCATCAAGTGGTCCAGGTCAAACGTACACTAACGACGTGAAGCACTAGGATACTCTCGAAAAAAAAAATCCAAGAGCAGCCCTCTCACGACCCATCGTGTGTATGCCCCTTGTTAGACAACAAGGTGGACCAAAGCACCTGTAGGATAAAAACAAGTACATCAATATCATCATCTATTTACACACTTTCCAGGGACTCCCAAGGCTCATGATCCCTATTTTAAATCAGTTTTCTATACCCCTCCATTCCAATTCTGTTCATGTGCCCATCTAAGTATTTCTTAAATAACTCCAGAGTACCTGCCTCCACCACTTTACTTGGCAGCGCATTCCATACCCCCCCACCCTCTGTGTGAAAAAACTCCCTCTAGCATCCAAATTATACCTTACCCCCCTCACCCTAAGCCCATGACCCCTCGTGCTATTCGAGTCCATCCTAGGAAAAAACTTAACCCTGTTTATCTATACCCCTCATAATCTTGTACACCTCTATTAGATCTCCTCTAAGTCTATGTCCTTCTAAGGAAAACAGTCCCAATTTGCCTAATCTCTCCTCGTAACTCAGACCTTCCATACCAGGCAGCATCCTGGTAAACCTCCTCTGCACTCTCTCCAGACTCTCCACATCCTTCCGGTAGTAAGGCGACCAGAACTGGACGCAGTATTCCAAATGAGATCTAACCAACGTTTTATACAACTGCAACATTAAAGGCCAGCTCTTGTACTCTATACCCCTTCCTATAAAGGCTAACATACTATATGCTTTCTTCACAACCTTCTCCACTTGCTATGCCACCTTCAGAGACTTGTTCACCTGCACCCCCAGGTCCCTCTGCGTTTCTATACTCTTAATAGGTCTACCCTTTATCATATACCTCCCCGCTACATTCTTTCTCCCGAAATGCATCACCTCACATTTATCAGGATTGAATTCCATCTGCCATCTATCTGCCCAAGCTACCAGCCTATCTATGTCCTGCTGCATCGTCTGACAATGCTCCTCACGATCCGCAAGTCCAGCCATCTTTGTATCGTCTGCAAACTTGCTGATCACTCCACTTACTCCCTCTTCCAAGTCATTTATATATATTACAAATAGAAGAGGTCCCAGTACCGAGCCCTGCGGCACACCACTAGTGACCGCCCTCTAGCTAGAAAAACACCCTTCCACTATTACTCTCTGTCTCCTATTACCAAGCCGGTTACTTATCCACTAGCTATCTGTCCTTGTATCCCATGAGCCTTCACCTTCTCAACTAACCTCCCATGAGGGACTTTGTCAAACACCTTACTGAAATCCATATTGATGACATCAATGGCTTGCCCTTCGTCCTACGTTTTCGTCACCTCCTCAAAAAATTCTACCACACATTTCTTCTGCGATTTGAAAACAGTTTTACAAATGCAAGTAGCTGTTGTTATTATTGTCAAAGTAATGACAGTCAGCAAACATAATCCAAGTCATATCTGATAATATGTGGTCAACTGAGTTTTGGGCAATAACAAAATCTACTGAAAAACAGTTACGCATCCCCACAGATTTGATTCAAAGAAAGTTATTAAACTCATAAATTCTGGGCTTTTCAAGCATATTATTCTTAAAATATTATTAAAAAATCACAGATCTTTGCTCAGTAATGAGAGCTGTTGATTCAGTGGGCCACTGAACTTCAAACATACAAGAGTTTTTTAATAAATGACGAATTCTGTTATTCACATGGGACAAGTTCCACACCTTCTCAATCTGTCTGACAATAAGCAGCAGAATTACAACTTATTTTTCTTCCAAAATTAATGCACCATCCTACACATTCTCTGACTACAACAGCATATTATTTCTTCAAACAACTCCTTAGGAGCATGTTGTCCCCTGAAGGCATTTTTTCAAATTCTAAAAATAAGGGTTGTTTGAAGGGTTGTTTTATTTTTAGTGGAGTATGTATGCACAGAAGTAACATACTTTGGAATTTAATTTTTTAACTATCCAAATACATTAAAAGGTTATTTACACAATAGTTCATCATATATTGACTATGCTCCCAAACCTCTGACAATCTCATTCTTAAGTCGGCTTCTAGTGATTCATAACAAAACCACCTTACTCGCATAACCAAACCAATTCTCCTCATAACTCTAATTTTAAAAGTTATCTAATAATGATGATGAAAATTGTAGCTTGTATAAATATATCAATAGTAAAATAGTGTTATGAAATAAGTCACTCATTCGGAATATGAAAAACAATACTGTAAAAGAGTGTGACATAAATCAGAGGTAATGATTGAATTTTAAAACTGACAAGAGGAAAACAAGCAGTTTTAGTTTTAAGATCCTGAAATGAGTTAAGTTACAGCAGTAGACAATGTGAAATTATAATCAATATATTAAAAATCTTATTTTGGATAGGTGTCAACATTTTCCATTATAAATTCCCATATCCATATTTATAACATAAACTTCCTACCTAAACTTATGCTGCAGTTCCATGTGACAGTTGATTTGTTTTGCAAAACTCTCACTGGCGCAAGTGAGAATGATAAACTTACAAAGGTAAATTTCCTAAAATGGACACAAAGTTAAAAGGAAAATGCTAAAACAAAGACAGAAAGAATGGCTTTAAAATGGTGTTTGAATTATGCTGTAAACCTTGGTCCAATTATCATTTTTGTCTAACCTGGATTCACTATTTTGATCGTCCCTGCTCAGTGCATTGGCAATTGATGTGTTTTTAAGAAAAACTTCAAAAACTGAAAGAATTTGCATTTTTATGTAGGTGATTTACAATTGTACGATATGACTGAATTTGTTAAGAGTTTTTAGGAAAGAGATGGATGAGAAAAAGGGGCAAGACAAAATGATGGAGTCACTAATTTCATCTCCATTATAATAAGATAATTTGTCTTCAGAAAAATGGTAACCAAAAGAATATTCATCGTATTACTTTTACTTCTAAAGCTAAAATATGTAGATTGGAGATTATCCTTTTTAATAGGAAGGGGCAATTTGTAATTTCTCAAGTGGTGAGCTAATACACTTATATTATCAGTACATTATTATTTTGGTCAGTAAAGTTTTGACAATTCAACAAGTTGTTGTTTGGACTCCAACTCTAAATGGCACTTGAGCAGACTTTTTTTCCCCCCAAAAGTTAACCTTTAAAAGAAACAGATCTACAGAGCAAGCTATGAATTAATTCAGGATGTTCAATCAAAGAAAAAACTTCAGGGTGAATGTATCACAGTTGAAACTGGATTGAAACTGAAATCTAATGAGAATATCACTTACCTTACCTTACTTAATTAATAATTAAGTAATTGTTTAAAATACATCAACATGGTAAGGTAAGTGATATGTCAAGGGAACATTGATTGTTCCCTTGGAGCAGCACGGAGAGGCAGCGATTTGGGAAAGCGTGAAGTTCGAGTGTTAAGTAGTTTTTTAACTTTTCTCTTTGTTTAAAATAGCAAGCGGGGGTAGTTTTTGCCGTTTTTATTTAAACTAACTAGAAACCGGAAGTCGTCATTAGGAGGCTGCCGGTAGTTGTAGTTTTCTCTGTCTCTATAAATTGGTACAGAGAGGAAACCCGATACTCTACACAGGTAGAGTATCCCATCCTCCCCCCTCCTCTAACCTAATAATAAAAGTGTGTGGGAAGTTTTTTTTTTCTCTCTCCTGGAAATTAAAGTATCAGGGATGGCAGTGCAGGCAGTACGTTGCACCTCCTGTAGTATGTACGAGGTGAGGGACACCAGTAGTTCCTGCTGATTATACCTGCAGGAAGTGTGCCCATTTGCAGCTCCTTGAGGATCGTGTTAAGGAGCTGGAGCTGGAATTAGAGGAACTCAGGATAATTCGAGAGGTTGAGGAGGATATTGGCAGGAGTAACAAAGAGATAGTCACTCCGAAAAGTGATTCTTGGGTAACTATTCGGAGGAGGGGTAAGAAGCAATCGGGTAGACAATCCTCTGGGGCTGTTCCCGTCCAAAACAAATTTTCTGTCTTGGAGGCTACAGTTGAGCAGGTCTCTGGGGGTGAGCCTGCTGAGAATGCTCAGGTGGGTAGGGAGAATAAGAGATTGGGCCTAGTAATTGGAGACTCCATAGTTAGAGGGACAGATAGGAGAGTAAATAGTAATAAAAGTGACTCAGGGCTGGTGTGTTGCCTCCCAGGGGCTGGGGTCCAGGATGTCGCAGATTGGGTTTTTAAGATTCTTAAGGGAGAGGGGAGTCAACCCCAAGTCATAGTTCATGTAGGGACACATGATATAGGAAGGACGAGAGAAGGGGATATTAAACAGAAATTTATGGAGTTGGGGTGGAAGCTTAGGGCCAAAACTGGCAGAGTGGTATCTCTGGACTCTTGCCTGTGCCAAGGGATAGTTTAGAGAAGAACAGATAGAGGGAATGTTTGAACTCGTGGCTGCGGGGATGGTGCAGGAGGGAGGGGCAGGTTCCTGAACAATTGGGACTCATTCTGGGATAGGTGGGACCTCTACAAGAGAGATGGTCTACACCTGAACCAGAGGGGAACTAATATCTTGGGGGGAAAATTTGCTAAGGCTATGCAGGGGGCTTTAAACTGATTCAGGGGGTGGGGGGGGTGGTGGGATCCTAAGTAGTTGGGGTGCTAAGAGGGATGAGAGTAAGGGGGTCATAGAGGAAAGCTGTAAAACACAGCAGCGTACGGGTGGGGTAGGGCATGGTTTGAAATGCGTATACTTTAATGCAAGGAGTATTCGCAATAAGGGGGAGGAACTTGCAGCTTGGACCAGTACCTGGAACTTCGATGTTGTGGCCATTTCAGAGACTTGGGTAGAGCAGGGACAAGAATGGATGTTGCAGGTTCCGGGGTTCAAATGCTTTAGTCGGAGTAGAGAAGGAGGTAGAAGTGGGGGAGGAGTGGCATTATTAGTCAAAGACTGTATCACAGTGACAGAACAGAAGTTTGATGAGGACTTGTCTGTTGAGGTAGTATGGGCTGAGATTAGAAACAGGAAAGGAGAGGTCACCCTGTTGGGAGTCTTTTATAGACCTCCTAAAAGTTCTAGAGAGGTTGAGGAAAGGATTGCAAAGTCAATTCTGGTCAGGAGTGAAAGTAATAGGGTAATTGTTATGGGGGACTTTAACTTTACTAATATTGATTGGAATAGCTATAGCTCTAGCTCGTTAGAGGGGTCAGTTTTTCGTACAAAGTGTGCAGGAAGGTTTTTTGACTCAGTATGTAGATAGGCCAACTAGAGGTGAGGCTACATTGGATTTGGTGCTGGGCAATGAGCCAGACCAGGTGTTAGGCTTGGAAGTTAGTGAACATTTTGGTGATAGTGACCACAATTCGGTTACGTTCACCTTAGTGATGGATAGGGATAGGCATGAAGCTGGGGACAGTAGTTATAGCTGGGGAAGGGTAATTATGAGGCCATCAGGAGACAATTAGGGTGCATAGATTGGACTAGGAAACTACAGGGACTGGGAACATCTGGAATGTGGAGCTTATTCAAGGAGCAGCTGCTGCGAGTCCTTGATAAGTATGTCCCTGTCAGGCAAGGAGGAAATGGTCGAGTAAGAGAACCTTGGTGTACGAAAAAAGTTGATTTGCTGGTTAAAAGGAAAAAGGAGGCTTATGTCAGGATGAGGCTTGAAGGCCTCGGTTAGTGCAATGGATAGCTATAGATTAGCCAGGAGGGAGCTAAAGAGTGAATTGAGGAGAGCTAAGAGAGGACACGAGAAGACTTTGGCTGATAGGATTAAGGAGAATCCTAAAGCTTTCTTTAGATATGTTAAGAATAGAAGATTGGTTAGGACAAGATTAGGGCCAGTCATAGACAGCAGTGGGAAGTTGTGCGTGGAGCCTGAAGAGATTGGAGAGGCACTGAATAAATATTTCTCTTCGGTATTCACGCAGGGTGATGTAAATGTAGTTATGGAGAAACTGAGGTACAGGGTGCAAACTGGAAAGTATGAAGTAGATAGGGAGGATGTGCTAGATATTCTCGAGGGTTTGAAGTTAGATAAGTCCCCTGGGCCGGACGGGATTTACCCTAGGATTCTCTGGGAGGCAAGAGAGGAGATTGCAGAGCCTCTGGCTCTGATCTTCAGGTTGTCGTTGGTTACGGGTGTGGTTCCGGAGGACTGGAGGATAGCGAATGTGGTCCCATTGTTCAAGAAGGGGAAGAGAGACCTTCCAGGGAATTATAGGCCAGTGAGTCTTACTTCTGTTGTGGGCAAAATATTGGAGAGAATTATTAGGGATAGGATTTATAGTTATTTGGAGAGAAATGAATTGATTGGGGATAGTCAGCATGGTTTTATGAAGGGTAGGTCGTGCCTTACTAACCTCATTGAGTTTTTTGAAAAAGTGACTAAAGAGGTGGATGGGGGTAAGGCGGTTGATGTGGTATATATGGACTTTAGTAAGGCGTTTGATAAGGTGGCCCATGGAAGACTTCTGCAGAAAATGCAGATGTATGGGATAGAGGGTGATTTAGCTAATTGGGTTAGGAATTGGCTAGCAGATAGAAGACAGAGGGTGGTGGTTGATGGGAGATATTCATCGTGGAGTTCGGTGACAAGTGGTGTACCTCAGGGGTCTGTTTGGGGCCCCTGCTGTTTGTAATTTTTGTAAATGATCTGGATGAGGGTATTGAAGGATGGATTAGTAAATTTGCAGATGACACTAAAGTGGTGGAGTGGTAGATAGTGAAGAGGGGTGTTATAGTTTGCAGAGAGACTTGGACAAGTTGCAGAGCTGGGCCGAGAGGTGGCAAATGGAGTTTAATGTGGAAAAGTGTGAGGTAATGCACTATGGCAGGAATAATAAATGTGTAGAGTATAGGGCTAATGGTAGGATTCTTAATAGTGTTGATGAACAGAGGGATCTTGGTGTATATGTGCATAGATCCCTGAAAGTAGGCAGTCAAGTCGAGAAGGTTGTTAAGAAGGCATATGGAGTCTTAGCTTTTATTGGTAGGGGGATTGAATTTCGGAGCCGCAACGTCATGTTGCAACTGTACAAAACTCTAGTGCGGCTGCACTTGGAGTATGTGTGCAGTTCTGGTCCCCACATTATAAGAAAGATGTGGAGGCATTGGAGAGGATCAGAGGAGGTTTACCAGGATGTTGCCTGGTATGGAGGGCAGGTCTTATGAAGAGAGGCTGAGGGATTTGAGGTTGTTTTCGTTAGAAAGGAGGTGGCTAAGAGGGGACCTTATCGAAACATATAAGATGATTAGAGGTTTAGATAGGGTGGACAATGATAGCCTTTTTCCTAGGATGGAGAAAGCTAGCACGAGGGGACACAGCTTTAAATTAAGGGTGATAGTTATAGGACGGATATCAGAGGTAGGTTCTTTACCCAAAGGGTGGTTCGGGAGTGGAATGCCCTGCCTGCGGCAGTTGTAGATGCGCCAAGTTTGGTGGCGTTTAGAGGTTAGTTGATAAGTATATGGAAGAGAAGGGAATGGTTTAGTTTGGAGGGGCATTACTTTTTATATTGGTCGGCACAACATCGAGGGCCGAATGGCCTGTTCTGTGCTGTAATGTTCTATGTTCTAATATCAAACAAGATGAGCATCATGTTAGATGTATTCCAAATTTAGACTTTGCTCTTTCCCTGAGTTTTTATTTCAGACCTAAAAATGAATATTAAAAAAGTTTCACAAAAGCAATTCATTAAAACAGAGTACTGCAAGAAGACTTAATTTAAGCTTGCAATCTGAACTGGTTCTTATTCTACACCGAAAGGAGATAGCTGTTTGAGAGGGTCTGGCAAATAGATAAGTTATTTTCCGTCCCTAAGACAGTACGCAACTTGATGGTGAAGTTAATTAAATATATAGAAAGCACCCAAAGTAAATAATTTAATTAAGTAATTGTTTAAAATACATCAACATGGTAAGGTAAGTGATATGTCAAGATTGCAGCATGCAGGAGCTCCTGGATAATGTGATCCAGGGCAAACAAGTCTGCAACAAATGCTTCGGTGTGAGCAACTTTGGTCAGATTCATTGAGCTGGAGGGAGGCTGAGTTGCAGACTCTGTGAAAGATTAGGAGGGAGAAAGTTTATCTGGATGCTCTGTACCTGAATAGAGTCATCTTAGGATAGGGTTTTCTGATTTGGCCAATGGTCAGAGACAGAAGACTATGACTGCGAGTGAGGCAGCTAAGGGAGCAGAGGGCAGCAGAGTTAGCCTCTGCAATTATCCAATAGTTTTGAAGTTCTCTCAGCTTGTTTGAATGGATAAGCTCACCATAGCACTGTCAGTCAAAAAAAAATGTTGTGGTAGTAGGGGACAGTATAATGAAGGAGATTGACACTGCTCTCTGTAGCAAATAGTGATAACAATATTTGGGACTATCTTGGAAACAAATGGTCTTCATAGTTTGTGTGGGTGGCTACTTTGTGCCACTGGCAGAGGGCATGAAATACATGTCATCCCTTCCCTATCCCATCTTCACTCTCGATAATGTTCACCCTCCCACTCAGGGAGAACTGCTCAGTTCTTCTCACCCTTCATATCGCTTACACTGTCCACAGCCCAACAAGTTTTCATACTTACTTCAATCTCAACAACCTTTTGACAATGCTCACCCTCCCTCACCGCACTCCTTGACTCATTTTTGTGTGGGGGGAAGGTGGCGGCAGGGTTGCTGGGTTAAAGGAGTGAGGGGAGGCAGAGTTGGAAAAGGGTGAACATTCATCTAATCCCTACAGTGCAGAAGGCTATTCGGCCTATCGAATCTCCGAAATAACACCCCACCCTGACCTTCCGCTCTGCTCTATCACCATAATCCTGTGCACTTACCATATCTAATCCACCTAACCTGCACATCTTTGGACTGTGGAAGAAACCAGAGCATCAGAGGAAAACCATGCAGACATAGAGAATGTGCAAACTCCACACAGTCACCCAAGACTGGAATTGAACCCAGGACCATGGCGCTGTAAGCCAGCAGTGCAGCAATCATTAGAAGCTGACTTAAGAATGAAATTGTCATGGTCAGTGATTTTTTTTTTTAACTATCCAAAGTATTAAAGGTTATTTATACAGTAGCCCATCACATCTTGGTCAAATAAACTTCCCCATAAATATGCAATGTTCGTGGCTTCATCAGAGTTCCAAGAAGTACCAGCAGTTAAGTCATTCACCACTTCCATCCCGGAAGATTTAGCAAAATATTTAAATTCGCTATGCAGTAGAACTTACCCCAAAGTCGTCTTCGTTCTGCAGTAGCCTTGAACGTAACAAACGTTTCTTCAGCAAGGGTTCCACCAATGTCAGATAGATCATATAAAGCAGCAGTAAACCCAGAATAGATAGATAAATTATGATCGTTACCTGTATATGAGAAATGGAAAGAAAACAAACAATAGATCTTTATATCTTTTAGCTATTAACATAACCACATCAGTTCCCAAATACTGGGAAATAAACCTAAACAGCAAACACAAGAACTGCCTCTCTCTTGAACTTATTTAGCTCCCCTGTAGGAAACTCTGCTTTTGACTTAGGAGAGAATCTTTAGAATGAAAATATAGCACCTTGCTTCTAAATGTAAAATTGTCATAATAATCAATAGTTAGAAACAATCTTGATGTAGTAGCATGAGCACATGAATGCCTGTACAACAAATTCTTCTAACACAGGTAGTAACAATACAAGGGCTTCAGACACAAAATAGATTGTATATACCCCAACCTTTTTTTTCCATTCTAAGCAGCACGTATTTGTCAGAACAGAGGCCCCAATTGTGATGTTAGCGCTGTTGCATAAATTAAATCAAGCCAGTACCTCTTAAATGGTTGTGGCTGGTTGAAGTAAATACTGGTTACAAAGAGTAAACAAGAACACTAAATTAAGATGCAACAGGGCAGACAGAATTCTCAGCCTGAAGGTTCTCTGAAGCTGTGCATACACCTTGGTAAAGAATGTGGAGAAGAAAAGATAAAGAAAGAAAGAAAGAGGGCCAGGAGACTTTCCAGAAAAACTCTGAAGGCAGGGGGACTAGGCAGCTATGACCATCAACCAAGGAGGTCAGCACCAAAGATTTGAATATAATTGTGTAACATAAACTTTATACAAAATGATAGAAATACAATTGTGTAACATGAAGAAAAGTTCAATGACATCACATAAATCAAGGTCAGAACCACCCATCTTCGCAACAAGGCCACAGCAGACAACATCTCCCTGGCACTACACTCAATCCTGGAACAATTGCATAACAAGGACAGATGTTAGACTTCTTTTTATTGACCACAGCTCAGCCTTCAACACCATTATTCCAACAAAACTCATCTCCAAACACTGTGGCCTAGGGCTCGGCTTCAACCTCTGTGACTGGATCCTAGACTTCCTAACACACAGGCTGCAATCATAAGGATAGGCAATGACACCATCTCCACGATTATCCGCAACACTAGTGCCCTGCAAAACTCTGCCCTCAGCTCTTTACTATACTCCTTATACAACAATGACTGTGTGGCCAAATTCCCCTCCAACTCCATTTTCAAGTTTGCTGATGAAACCACCATAATGAGTCGGATATCAAACAATGATGAGTCAGAGTATAGGAAAGAGGTAGATAATCTGGTGAAATGGTGCAATGACAATAACTGCTCCCTCAAAGTCAGTAAATAAAGGAGGTAGTCATCGACTTCAGGAACAACAGTGACAAAGTGGAGAGCTTCAAGTTTTTCGGTGTCCAGATCACCAACAACTGTCCTAGTCCTTTCATACTGATGCTATAGTTAAAGTCCCACCAATGCCTCTACCTTATCAGGAGGCTAAAGAAATTTGCATTTCCACAACAACTCTCACCAATTCTTACAGATGCACATAGAAAGCATCTTTTCCAGATGTTTCACAGGTTGGTAATGGTTCTGCTCTGACCAAGATCGCAAGAAACTAAAAAGGGCTGTGAGCATAGCCCAGCCATCACGCAAAACAGTCTCTCATCTATTGACTCAGTCTATACTTTGTGCAGCCCTGGAAAAGCAGCCACTATAAACCAAACTCAAATTGACATTACACACTGACAGATGTTATGATCTGCTTGTCTGTCTGTTGTTTTACTTCTGATGGATATTCTCCATACACGTGCTAACACTCACCAAAATGGCGCCTGGTGCAGCTAACATTAGTTGTCTGCATGCTATTTTGCTGGGAAAACATCAGTCATTGCACTGGAAAACTAGGCACTACAGAACTGAATTTCAGGTTTTCATCTTTATATCATCATGAAGCATAGGCATCACTGGGATATGGTTCTCAAAACAATTTAAACAGACCAGCTATTTTTGCCATCAAACAAAAAAGATTTTCCAATAAAATTTCAAAATGCATCATATGGTTTGGCCATTTTCCATAGAAACATAGGCAAAAATCTTATATCAATGGCTTATTATTAATGATAATCAATTGCAGTATGATACAAGGTACTTGAATTGCACGAAAAAATAGATAGTCCCATATTTACAACCAGAAATTCCTTATATTTTTCCTCAAGTAGAATATATTAAATAAAACAGGTGATATTTGGAAGTAAACTTTTATGTTTAAATTTAAAAGAGTACCTTAATTGTAGCTGTGCTTCTTTCTTCATATTTGCATTCACATCTCAAGCAGTAAGCTTCAACATCTTGTCCAGCAACTGGCATGGGATCAACAACATGTAGACAGTCACTGAAAAATACAAGTTTTAAACTGCTATCAAGGTGTCCATAAACTCTCACTTACTCTACTTGCATTTAGTTCATAGGAACACCATGTGATATTTGTCAGATGTTTTCTAATTGTGCCAGTGAAAGGAAGTATAACCAAATATACTGCTAAATTACTAAAAAAAGATAATTACCATAGTGTGATTCAGGATAGTTAATTTTATTAATTGAAACACAAAAACCTTAAGATTATTTCAGCAGATCCATACTTTGCAAGAAGTGATTTTCTATGCTCTTTCTGAATATGATTATAAATAATAGCTTTTGGCTCTGACAAATTCAAGTAATAGTACTGAAGATTTGTGCTCCAAAACATGCCATCCCCCTCGTCCGGCTGAGACAATACAGCTACAAAACTGACATTTATCCAGTAATGTAGAAAGTTGTCCAGGCATGTCATGTCCACAAAAAAAAATAGGATAAATCCAATCCATCAAGTTACTGGCCCAGTAGTCTACTCTTGATCATCAACAAAGAGATGAACGGGGTTTGTAACAGCACTATAAAGCAGCACTTATTCAGCAATAACCTGTTCATCAACACTCAGTTTGGGTTCTGCCAGAGCCATTCAGTTCCTGGCTTTATTGCCGCTTTAGTCCAAACATGGACAAAAGAGCTGAATTAAAGAGGGGAGGTGAGACTGACTGCCCGTAATGTTAAGGCAACATTTGACCGAGTGTGGCATCAAGAAGCCTTAGCAAAAAACTGAAGTCAATGAGATTCCGGAGGAAAACTCTCCTCGAGTTGGAATCAAACCTAGCACAAGACAAGATGTTATGGTTGTTGGAGGGCAATCATTACAACCCCACAACATGACAGCAGGAGTTCCTCAGGGTAGTGTCCTAGGCCCAATCATTTCCAGCTGCTTCATCAATGACTGTTCCTCCGTCATAAGGTCAGAGGTTACTGCGCAATGTTCAGTATCATTCACAACTCCTCAGATACTGAAAAAGTCTGTGACAATATGCATCAAGATCTGGACGACATCCAGGCTTGGGTTGATAAGAGAGAAGAAGAGGCAAGGCCATAAAAAGAACTGTGGACAAGAAGATCTCAAAAATCGTGCTGTGTCAGATCACCCCTGAACCCAGAAAAGTGGAGAAAGCAGCCTGGGAGCGAAAAGCAGAAGTAAGGGTATATCTTGGATGGGGTTGGGGGCAGATAAGATGTATCTCGGGGGGGGGGGGGGGGGGGTCAGGGGGGCAGATAGATCCCTGGTGGAGGGGGAGACGGGAGTCCACTGCCACTCTGCGGGTGATCGGTGAGGGGTGAGGGGCAGAGGTAGCGATCTGTCTGAGTAGTGAGGGGGTATAAGGGGAACACACATATATCAGTACTCCCCTTATCCACCTTCCTCACTATCCAGACTGATCTCCCTGCACCCCTCCCCTCCCATTGATCACCCACAGAGTGGCAGCAGAGCCCCCTGCACCCCCCACCAGAGACCCATCTGCCCCTCTCCCCCCCACCAGAGCTCCATCTGACCTGCTTCCCTCCTCCCCCCTCCCAAGACAATGATCTGGCCTTCCTCCTCATTACCCCCTCCCCCCAAACAAGAGAACGGTCTGGCCTCACTTCCCCTCCCCTCAGAAGAACATCTGATCCGGCTTCTCACCACCCCCGACAATAGACAATGATCAGTCCTATCCCCCAGTGTGGTGAGGGAGGGAGAGAGAGAGAGGAGCCAGGCCCCGAGGGTTCTATGTACTCTCCTCCAACAGTTTACCATTGAATCCAAAACGTTTCCTCAATGACTTAACTGGCAAACCAGTGGTGAAGAAGTTAAAATGGGGAATATAATGGGCTATTTGGTATCAGTCGATGGATATATGAACATACAGCTGGAGAATACAAAAGAATATATTGATGGTGCTTTAGCGGGTCACTTTGGCGAAGTTCTAATAAAGTGTAACAATGTCCTGTACATCAGAGGAGTGGAGGAAGAGGAAGAAGATGGGGAAATGGAGAGTAACATTCCTTTTTATTCGAAGAATAACAATGTGTAGAATTTTTGAGTACATTTTTTATATTCAGCCATTCGAATACGCTGCATTTGGATCTGCACTGACTAAGTCAGAGGTTTGTACTGTGCTGCAAAGCGTAGATAACAAACTATAATTTAATTGAAGACAACTGTTCTAGTTTGACTCTATGTTCAGATGTGAATTCAGGTGTAAGTTGAACCAATAAAACTAGTTTTCAATCTGAAGAAAAGACAATGATCCGCTCCCCCCTCACCAGAGATGCACCTGATCTATCTCCCCTTCCTCCCCCCTCCAAACCAGACAACGATCTGACCTCATCCCCTCCTCCCCCCTCCAACCAGAGAATGATCTGACCTTCCTCCAACCCCATCTCCACCTCTTCTGAGTCAGAGAAACACTGTTGGAAACACAACGTGGTCTTCAGAGGCTTGAGCACCCAACTCAGACTTTTATTCAACAGGTCCCTAAAAGCACGGTTCTGGATCAGCGAACACAGTGGTAAAGGGGGAAATGCTGATAGTGTTGGGCAGGCAGTTCATTAATTCAATTTAAATGCATGCAAATACATTTAAATCGTCACTGCGCCCAATTAGGACCATTCGCGGGTCTTGGTAAAGTGGCGATCTGCGTAGACTCGGGTGCCGAACGTGATAATGGCCTCACGTCCTACTTTACCATGATTTCGTGCCCGAAATCATACACAAATTGTTGGCAAAATTGGGCCCAGCATTTTGGAAGAATAGGCAGGAAGGAAAAGGAGATGGTGTAGCTTTGTTACTGAAGGAAGAGATCAGTACTGTAGTGAGAAATTATATAGGAACTGGAATCCAAGGCACAGAATCAGTCTGGCTAGAAATAAGAAATAGTGAGGGAAAGAAGTCCCTGGCGGGAGTAATCTATAGATCCTCAAACAGTAGTTCCTCAGTAGCACACAGTATAAACCAAGAAATGCTGAGGGCTTGTAAGAAAGGTATGGCAATAATTGTGTGTGATTTTACCATGCATGTTGACTGGAATAATCAAATTGGTAAGGGTAACCTGGAGGGGGAGTTCATTGAATGTATTAGAGATTGTTTTTTCAGAGCAATATGTTATGGAACCAACCAGAGAGCAAGCAATTCTTGATTTATTGTTGTGCAGTGAGGGGGGGATTAATTAATGATCTCATAGTCATGGGTCCTTTAAGGAAGAGTGATCATAGCATGTGAGAATTTCAAATTTTGCTACTGAGGGGAAGGAAGTGGAGTCCCACACTAGCATAAACAAAGGAAATTACACAGGCATGAGGACAAATTGGCCCTAGAAGACTGGACAGTTGATGAATAATGGTGATATTAATGGAGATATTCAAGTGCTCCAACTGAAATATATTCCAGAGAGGAGAAAGGTGGTAAGAGGGGAGAAAGATTTCCATGGCTAAGCAAGGAAGTTAAGGATAACATAAAAACAAACATGAAGACATACCATGTTGAAAAGGCCAGTGGCATACTGGAATATTGGGAAACTTTTAAAGATCAAAGAAGGATCACTAAAAAAGTAATAAAAAGAGCAAAGGTAAATTATAAAGAAAACTAGTGCAAAGAAAAAAATTGGCAGCAAAAGCTTTTACAAGTATATAAAGAAGAAGAAATTAGCTAAAGTGATTTTTGATCCTTGGGAAGATGCAGCTGGGGAGTTAATAGTGGGTAATGTAGAAATGGCTGACACACTAAATCAATATTTTGCCTCAGTTTTCATGGCAAGGAGAAGAGCATTATCTAATAGTACAAAAAATGCAGATGTTATAGAAAGAGAGGAACCTTAAGAACTATCATCATCACTTGGGAAAAAGTACTAAGCAAACTATTGGGATCGAAGGCAGGTGTGTCCACAGGGCCTGATGGCTTACATCCTAAGGTCTTAAAAAAAATAGCATTAGAAATAGTAGATCCATTGGTTACAATATTTCAAAACTCCCTGGACACGGGAACGATCCCGGTAGAGGTGCTCCCCAAACTACCAATTCTTTGTAATAGTTCGATTCAACTGAGTATCTTACTAAACTACTTCACAGGACAATTAAGACTGAATTATATTGCTGTGTACCAAAGTGTCATACAGACCAAACCGAATAGAAAGGATGCGTTTCTTCTCAGCCTTTTGGCTAAAATCAAGTGTAATATAGACATGTTGTGCTTGGCTGAAGTCATTAACGTTCACTGGAAGCAATTTTTAAAAGTGGCATCTCGGCCTTTTGGTTAAGATGCAAATGAGATCAAGCCTTGGAGGAGGAGCTATGCCTACTCCAATCAGCTTGGATCATGTAGATCAAGCCCAAGACAGGAGGCGAGAGCTCTGTCTTGTCAGGTTGGATTGGGAATGTCTCAACTCATTGACACTCTGAATTGGACTTGATTTGATTGAATTGGAATAAAAACAAAAAACAAAGGAAATTAGTGAATCAATTTGTTTTTAAAACAATCTGACAGCATCATGGTCAATTTTACTAATGCGAGCATTTTATTAATGCACTTTTAAAAACCTGAATTCAAATTCTTGAATTGTCTTGGTGGAGTTCGAAAGCTCCTTCTCAGGACTATTGGTCCATGTTTCTATCACTATCCATCACATTATCACTACAGTACTGCACTGTATGTTACATTCATTCAAAGATGGTAATTCACTTGTCTTCCCTTTAAATGACGGGAATTTATACCAACTAACTGATTTAAAGGCATCTGTCAGTCAGACTAGAAAAACAGAAATATAGGAATGCAGTAGGCCATTCAGCCCCTTCAGCCCACTCCATCATTCAATAAGATAGAACACCACAGCACAAACGGGCCCTTCAGCCCACAAGTTGCACTAATCATATCCATACCTACCAGGCCATACAACTATGATTTCCAATCCCATGTACTCATCCAGAAGTCTTTTAAAAGACCCCAACGAGTTCACTTCTAACACCACCTTCGGCAGCCGATTCCACTCACTCACCACCCTATGAGTGAAAAACTTGCCCATAACATCTCCTCTGTATCATGGCTGCTCTATGGCCTAATTCCATGTGCCTGCCCTAGGCCTATATCCGTTGATACACCTGCCCATTAAAAATTGTCCATCACAGACTTAATCCTAACAAGTGAACCAGTATTCACCGAAGAGTTCCAAACCTCCATCATTCTGTGCACATGGAAATGTTTTTTTAACATCTCTCCTGAACAGCTTGGTCCTAATTTTTACATTATGGTGCCTAGTTCTAGAGTCTTCAACTAGTGGAAACAGTTTATCCTCATCTATCTTGTCCTTCCCTGTAACTATTTTGTAGACTTCTATCAGATCATCCCTCAACCATTATAATTCAAGAGGATAAAGGCTAAATAACATCCAATGAGCAGGCTTGCACACTGAAGAACAGAATACTCTGAATATTCCATTTTAAGGATGATAGAAAAATCAACACTGGCTCAAACAACTGCAAAGGACATCCCATACAGCAGCACTGCAGGACACAGGTCATGTTTTCAAACAGGGATTCACATGGACTCCCAGGGACACATGGAGCCAATTTTGTTTGAGGCAGTCTTGTGAATTCTGAATCCTATATTTTTTATGTACATTAAATCTATTTTTGATTCTGTGTACTGTTGAAATTGTTTTCTGCTAAAACAATTACAATGTTTTCCTTTCAGCAGTGGCTGTTTGGGAAAGATTGGCATCTCTAGAAGCATGTCAATCTTGAAAGAATTCTACCATATAAGAATAGTTGAAATTCGTCAATTTAGGTACCTATTAATGTTTGTTCTTTTGTTGAAAGAGGCTGTTACATAAACGTTTGCAGGAAAATTGATGGAGAGGCCGTTGAGGAATGGAAAATAAAAACAATAGTTGTTTTTAATAAAAAGACAGAGACTAAATATTCTATGACAAAATCCTACTTACCAATCTTTTTGTGATACATTTTTGTTATAAATGTGACCCAAGTTGTCTTTATATGGCGGACAAATGCACTTGCACCTGATATCTTCAAAATTCTGCAACAGAACAGATGAATAATTAAACCAGAACAGTAGTACAACTCAATGTAAACTGATTTATAACTACTGTATGAGTTCATCATAGGGGGCCCTAACCAGAAGGCATAGATATAAAATAATTTGTAAATGGATTAGAGGGGAATTTAGTTTATTTTCCTCCCAGAGGTGTCCATGGTATGAATTCACTCCTGAAAAAGGTGGCAAGAGAAGAAACTTTCATCATAATTAAAAAGTATTTGGATATGCATTTGAAGTACTGTAATCTACAAAGCCAAGAACGAAGAATTGAAAAGTGTGATTAGGCTCAATTTCTCTTATTTGTCTGGCACAGACATGGTGGGTCAAACGGCAGAAATTTACATGATTCTAAATTAGAAAACATGATTTGCCTTTAACAAATTCATGCTAGTTTTCATTTACCAACTAATGTTTTTCCAATTGTCACTTAGACATATTAACCTAGGATAAAACTAAAGGTTTGCCAACCACCAGCATTAGGCAAATGATCCTCTAATCCTTTCCCTCCTTTCTGAACTTTGGTGCTACATTTTCAATCCTCTATGCCTCCGACATCTCATCCATATCTAAGTAATATTACGGACAGATGTTTCACAACTTTCACCCCTACTGCCCACATGCATCTCAGTTCGACTAGGTTTTGTCACTAATTGTTGCCAACCTTTTATGTACCTTCTCCTTATTTTTATTCTATCCAATTTTTCTACAAACACTGTGATATTGGCAGCATCTCTTTAATGAAGACAGATAAAAGTATACATTTCATATTTCCACCATGCTTCCTGTCTCCACAAAAAGATCACTATTATAATGTATTTACTATGAGCAGAACCCAGAGGAGAGTGCGAAAGGGGGACACAGGAATAAACATTCAGCTGCACCTAGAACTGCACGAAAGGCTACAACGGAGAGAACTGATTTTCGTGAGATTGAAAATAGTGCAAGCATGCAGTGAGAAATCTGAAAGCTAGCTTGGGATTCAGAGCTCCTGAGGTGACTTCAGGATTCAAAAGTGATGCAAAGCATGTCGAAGCAGCTCATTCGCTGAATACAGTAAGATAAATATTTACTGGTTTTATCACTTGTGGTTTGCCAGGTCTTAATTTAGAGGTTCATAACATATACTCTGCAGTAACAAGGATCAGGGAAGGTCAGTACTAGTATAATTGATATTATTTGATTTTAAGTAGCTCCCAAAAGGTTTAAAGGGATAAGTCATAACAAAAGAGCTCAAAGCTGTGGTGTGTGCTCCTCCTAATTTATGTGGGAAGCCAGGAATATTTCCAAACAAATCAAAAGACGTGCAAGCTAGGTGGATTGGCCATGTTAAATTGCCTGTAATGTCCCAAGATGTGTAGGTTAGGGGAATTTGTGAGGTAAATGCATGGGGTTGTGAGCTAAGATGGGCTGTGGGCCTCAGTGAGATGCTCTGACTAGCACATGGCACTGGTAATCAGTGCAGATTTGATGGGCAACATGGCCTCCTTCTGCACTGTCAAGATTCTATGATTTCCAGTGCCCAGGGGAGGGGAGGGTGGCATGTGTGCAAGAAGTATCTCTGCTACATTTCCTGGAAGCCTGAGTTTTGGAGTTGCAGAGGCAGCTTCGGACACTGTGAAGTATTCGCAGGGTGGAGGGTACCATGGAAAATATGTATAGAGAGGTGGTCACACTGCAGGTTGAGATTCCACAAAGCTAGGCAATCACCAGGTAGAGCAAGAGGACTAGGCAGGCAGTGCAGGAATCTTCTGTGGTCATTTTCCACACATATATCCCTGTATAAAACTAAAAGTTTGCCAACCACCAGCATTAGGCAAATGATCCTCTAATCCTTTCACTCCTTTTTGAACTTAGGTGCCACATTTTCAATCCTCTATGCTTCTGACATCTCATCCATATCTAAGTAATATTATGGACAGGTATACTCCCTTCGATACTGCTGGGGGAATGGCCTTTCCAGGGAAAGCAGCAACAGTCAAATGTATTGCACCATAATTGGTTCTGCTACATGGGAGAGGAAAAAAAAGTGTGGAAATGCAACAGGTATAGGGAATAGATAGGCTTTTCTATCACTGTAACTGAGACTCCAGGATGGTAAGTTCCCTTCTTGGTGCTAGGTCAAGGATGTCTCAGAGCAGTTACAGGACATTCTGGAAACGGAGGTTGAACAGCCAGTGGTCGTGGTACACATGAGTACCAAATGATACAGATAAAAAAAGAGGCTTAGGTTCTAAAAGCAGAATAGAGGCTTAGGTTCTAAAAACAAAAGTTGAAAAGTAGGACATAAAAGATAGTGATCTCAGGATTACTACAATGGCACATGCTAGTCTGATAAATAGATGGCTGAAGAGATGGTGTAAGGGGAAGGGTTTCAGATTCCTGGGACACTGGGACTGCTTCTGGAGGTAGTGGGATCAGTGCAAACTGGACAGGTTACACCTTAGCAAGTCTGAGACTTGAGTGGTTGGGAAGGATTTAAACTGAAATGGCAGGGGGGAATAGGAATCTAAGCAAGTCATTAGAGGAGGGGTTAACAGGGATAAAAAAACAGGCAGAAAGGGGAATAAAAAAAAGTAATAAGCACAGAAATCAAAGGGCAGAAAAAAAGAGAGCCACAGTGAAAAATAATGAGAATGGGACAACGGATGTTAAACATACAGGTCTTAAGGTTTTGTGCCTTAATACACAGAACATTAACAATGGAGGGGATGAAAACAGATTTAAATGATAATGATATAATTGGGGTTATGGAGACATGGCTGCAGGGTGACCAGGGATGGGAACTAAACATCCAGGGGTTTTCAATATTTAGGAAGGACAGACAAAAAGGAAAAGGAGGTGAAGTTGCAGTACTGGTTAAACAGTAAATTAACGCAATAGTGAGGAAGTATATTAACTCATATGATGTGGAATCTGTATAGGTAAAATTGAAGAACAGTAAGGGGCAAAAAACATTAATGGGGGGTGTATATAAACCCCAAAAATGTAATGGTGATATTGAGGATGGCATCAAACAGAAAATTAGAGACACGTCTGTAATTATGGGTGACTTCAATCTGCTTATAAATTGGGCAAATCAAAGTAGTAACAATACCATAGAGGAGGAATTCTAGACTGTATACTGGATGATTTTCTATACCAATAACTAAGGAACTGACTAGAGAACAGACCGTCCTAGTCTGGGTATTGTGCAATGAGAAAGGAAAAAATCATGAGCAATCATAATATTATAAAGTTCTTCATTAAGATGGAGAGTGATGTAGTTGATTCTGAGAGGGTTCTGAATCTGAATAAAGGAAACAACGACAGTACGAAGTGCAAGCCAGCTATGATAGACTGGATAACATTACTTAAACAATGATGGTGAATAGACAATGGCAAACATTCAAAGGGCTCATGGATGAACTGTAACAATTGTTACCTCCTGTCTGATTCAAAAACAGGAAAAGTGGCCAAACCATGGCTTACAGGGGAAATTACAAGTATTAGATCCAAAGAAGAGCATACAAATTGGCCAGAGAACACAGCAGACCTAAGGACTGGGAGCAATTTAGAATAAAGCAAAAGAGGACAAAAAGATTGATTAAGGAGAAGATAGAGTAAGCTTGCAGGAAACTTAAAAACTGACTGTAAAAGCTTCTATTGATATGTGAAGAGAAAAAGATTGATGAAGACAAATATAGCTCCCTTATACAGTCAGAAGTGGGAATTTATAATAGGAATAAATAGCCGACCTATTAAAGGCATAAATACAGACAGAAGGTGGCTTAGAGTTATTATTGTTGGGCTATTAATTCAGAAACTTAGCTAATGTTCTGGGGATCTGAATTTGAATTCCCACATGGCAGGTGGTGGAATTTGAATTCAATAAAAAATAGCTGGAACTAAAAATCTATTAATAACCATGAAACCATTGTCGATTGTCAGAAAAATCCATCTGGTTCACTAATGTCCTTTAGGAAAGAAATCTGCCGTCATTACCTGAACTAGCCTATACGTGACTCCGAGCCACAACAATATGGGTGACTCTCAACTGCCCTCAGGCAACTAGGCCAGCCAGCAATGCCCATATCCCATGAATAAAAGAAAACTTTGATTCTGTCTTCTCAAAAGAGGGCACAAATAACGAACCAGAAATGTTGGAGGAACACAGGGTTTAGTGAAAGGGAGAAACTGAAGGAGATCAGTATCCATACAGAAATGTTGTTGTTTAAAGTTTGTTTATTAGTATCACAAGTGGGCTTATATTAACACCTCAATTAAGTTATTGTGAAAATCTCCTAGTTGCCACATTCCAGTGTCTGTTAGGGAGAATTTAGCATGGTCAATGTATCTAACCAGCATGTCTTTCGGACTGTGGGAGGAAACTGGAGCACCCGAAGGAAACCCATGCAGTCACAGGGAGAACATGCAGACTCTGCAAACAGTGACTGAAGCTCAGAATTGAATGCGAATTCTTGACACCGAGGCAGCAGTGCTAACCACTGTATCATCGTGCTGGGGAAATTGATGGAATTGAAGGTCGATAAATTGCCAGGGTTTGATAATATAAATCTTGCATTACTTAAGGAAATGACCCTAGAAATAGTGGATGCATTGGTAGTCATCTTCCAAGATCATAGAGAGTAAGAGACAGTTTGTACAGATTGGAAGGTAGCTAATGTAACCACATTATTTAAAAAGGGAGGTAAAAAGAAAACAGAATTATAGACCAGGAGACCTGGTGTCAATAGTGGGAAGAATACTAGTGTCCATCGTAAAAGATTTCATAGCAGAGTATTTGAAAAATAGTGGCAGGATTGGACAGAGTCAGCATAGATTTAGGAAAAGGAAATCATGCTTGACAGATCTACTGGTATTCGTTGAGGATGTAACTAGTAGAGTTGATGACAGTAGAGCCTGTGGATGTGATTTATTTGGATTTTCAGAAGACCTTTGACAAAATCCTACACAAGAGATTTGCATGTAAAATTAAAGCATGAGATCTGGGGGAAGCATATTGAGATGGATAGAAAACTGGTTAGCAGACAGAAAACAAAGGGTAGGAATAAACTGATTTTTTTCAAGTGGCAGGCAGTGACTAGTGGGGTACTGCTGGAATCAGAGCTACGATATCAGCTATTCACAATGTATTTTAATGATTTAGATGAAGGAAGTAATCGTAATATTTCCAGATTTGCAGATGACACAAAGCTTGGTGGGAAGATGAGCTGTGAGGAGGATGCAGAAATGCTTCTATGTGATTTGAGTAAGTGGGCAAATGCATTGGCAAATGCAGTATAATATGGATAAATACGAGGTTATCCACTTTGGTAGCAAAAACAGGAAGACAAATTATCTGAATGGCTATAAATTGAGAGAGGGGTATGTGCAATGAGACCTGGGTGTCCTTGTACACCGGTCACTGAAAGTAAGCATGCAGAATTAGTAGACAGTGAAGAAGGCAAAAGTTGACCTTCATAGCAAGAGGACTCGAGTACAGGAGCAGTCTCACTGTAGTTATACAAGACCTTGGTGAGACCATACCTGGAATACTGTGTGCAGTTTTAATCTCCTTATCTGAAGAAGAATGTTCTTGGTATGGAGAGAAAGCCCGTGAAGGTTTAACAGACTCGATTCATGGGATGGGAGGACTAACAAATAAGGAGAGATTGAGTCAGATAGGATTATATTCACTGGAATTTAGAATGAGGGCAATCTCGCAGAAACCTATAAAATTCCAACAGGACTAGACAGGGTGTTCCCCCCCAATGGCAGAATATTCCAGACCAGGTTTAAGTCCAACCGATTTATTTGATAGTAAACTCACGCGAATTTGAGGCTCTGCTCTTCGTCAGGTGAATAAGGTGTTCTCGTCTCAAACAGCACATATAACAGCACAGACTGTTTGCAGATTACTGATTAAATGCGAATCTTTACACCTAGCCTGCTATTCAAGTCTTAAATTGGTTGACAATGTGTGTAGACAGAGCACTGAGCACAGGTTAAAGAGATGTGTTCATGTCACACTATCTGTAACCCCCATGACTTGCCTGGGTTAGCAAAAAACCTCACTTACTATGCTGTTTGGACACAATACACATCTCTTTAACCTGTGCTCAGTGCTCCATCCACACACATTGTCGGCCACTTTAAGACTTGAATAGCAGGTTAGGTGTAAAGATTCGAATTCTAATCAGTAATCTGCAAGCAGTCTGTTATTATATGTGCTGTTTGAGACAAGAACACCTTATTCACCTGAAGAAGAGCAGAGCCTCAAAAGCTTGTGTGAGTTTACTATCAAATAAATCAGTTGGACTTAAACCTGGTGTTGTCAGACTTCTTACTGTGTTCACCCCAGTGCAACGCCGGCATCTCTACATCAAGAATATTCCAGAACTAGGGGTCATAGTTTAACAATATGGGTAAACCATTTATTCTGTCATTCCCAAATAAAACAGATCTTCATGTCAAAGTGATCTTATTCTTTCCCAACTTTATTTTCATTATATATGTTGGAAAATTCTATATTGACAGGCCTGATTTCTTAATTACTTTCTCTTAGCCTCCTAATGTTCCAATTCTGCTTTCCCTTTTTCAGGCATCTTTAATAAAAAAAACTAAAATTCCATGACATCCCTTGGAACTCCAAACTTGGAAAATTTATTTAATTTTAACCAAACTATATCAAAGCACAGATAATCAATTTTATGTTTAACTACCTAGCACGCTGGTCCTAATTTTTAAAATGGACATGTAATCAAAATACTTTCTTAAACTGGAGTGCTTGCAATAATCTACCAAAAAATAGAGAAATAAACATGAGATTAAAAATGCAGCTGTAAACTATCGCAGCAAGTTATGACACTCCCGTCATATAAACGCTCGTGTTTTCATCTGTTCTCTAATTATAGATTGCAAAAGTTATTTGAACTGTAAAATTCATGAACAGAGTCATAGGGTCAGTCACAAGACATCGCATGTAATTTCCTGTTTGAAATGTTTCTAAACATCGCGGGAGACAATTTCACAACCCTGAAAACTAGTACAACTGCGCCGATGATTATTTTCTCGTTAATGAATAATTAATCAGCCCGTTAAATAAAATTAGCATTTGAATCCGAACAGAGTACAGATTTATTTAGAATGACTCTCTTAAAATCAAGCCTGGGTCCTAAAAGATTAAGAAATTTTAAAATAATCAATTTGAAAAAACTGTCAACAATGACATTCATATAGAAAAAAAATCGTCATGGCATTCATGATCAGAAAAGAGTGACCCACACTGCAAACTAATTAACTAAACTGAGGCTGTGTTCAGGGTGAATCCTAACAAAAAGAGGATTGTCACAGCCAGTTTAAGGAATGAGGTAAGGCGAACGGCACGTTAGTAACCAAAGATACAGGTTTCCGCCTCCACTCATCACCTGTTCCAGTTTACACTGGAGGATGAGCCCTTCCTGTAAGGGGCCCAGGGCTAGCCAGGTGCCCGGCCTCCCTCATTCACTCGGATCAGCGGCAACAATAGGAAATGGTGCCTTTACGGCCTGCAGCTGCGGCTACATCCGCCAACCGTCAGCCCCTCACTCCGTACCTTGTTGTCCTCCTCGTCCGTCGCTAACACAAGCAGACACAGTAGCGACCAGAGGGCCAGAACGAGGCCGCGGCTCCATAAGCCCGCCATCATTCCGCGCTATCTCCTCCTCCCCCCCCCCTTGTCAGGGCTCCGTCTCCTGGAGACGGCGTTTCCCTAGTAACCGGCAGCCGGGCACGCGACCAACGGCTGAGGCCTATTCCACCAACTAGCGCGAGCGACTCGCAACATCCAACGGACTCTGAGAGGCTGAAATGGCCTGTTTATCTTTTATTTCCTCTTTAGTCTTAAGGTGAGGGAAAGGGAAGAGTAACTCCTCTTGTTTTTGTCTATAGTTATTTCTGTGAGGCATGTTATAATTACGTTATTCGATTGTTATTTCCAGAACCAGATTGCTTCGGAGGGTCTCACATAAATTAGTTGCGTCCTCTGAACTGCAAAGAATGAGTTACCATCAGACTTACTGGCAGAGGAAGTGAATGCGTGGTATAAAAAAAGACTCCTGTCTAAGTAGAATCTAATGGGGTCCAGACAGTGTAGGTGCAGGCCATTTGGCCCATCAGTTTCTGCCTACTCTCTGGGGAAATAATCTGATTAGGCCTATTTCCCCCATCCTATCCCTGTGGCCCTGCATGTTGATCATGACTAGTCCACCAGGCTTGCATATCTTGGGTGGTGTGGAGAGTGGAGTAGCGTGTAAGCTCCATGCAGGCAGTCACTGGAGTTTCTGTATTAAATAAGTACCTTCCTTATTCTAACAGGGTCTCTCTTAATGATTGTAGATGCTGGCCATACAAAGTATATAACAAATCCCATCAGTTTCCCCAACACCATTCTGCTACTAAAGATGATTTCCTTCAGTTCCTCTCCTCACTAAATCCAGTGTCCTCCAAAATTTCTGGTATATTATTTGCATTCTTCTTTTCAGAGATGGCATCACAGTATTTATTTAGTTGGTCAGACGTTTCTTAGCCCCATTATAAATTCTCTTGTTTCTGATGGTATGTGACTTACATTTGTGTTCACCAACCTTTTTCTCTTCATGTATCTATAGAAACGTTTACAGTCAATTTTTATGTTTCTCACAAGTTTACTCTTTGTACTCTATTTTTAATTTCTTAATTAGTCCATTGATCCTCCTTTGCTAAATTCTAAACTGCTCCCAATGTTTAGGTCTGTTGTTTTTCTTGGCCAATTTGTACACCTGTCCCTTGGATCTAATAATATTTCTCATTTTCCTTGTAAACCATGTTTGGTCACTTCTAGTTTTACTTTTGCATCACACAGCAATGTACAATTGTTGCAGTTTGCTCATGTACTTCTTGAATGTTTGTCATTGCCTATCTACTGTAATTTCTTTAACATTTCCTAATCTATCATAGCCAACTCATATCATAGCTTTCTTTATTAAGGTTCAGAATCAATTATGTCAGTTTCCATTTCCAAGTTATAGTCGTTCATTCCAAGAGCTCTTGCACCGCTAGATTGCCAATTATTCCTTTCTCTTACTCATTGAATCGAATGGTCTTCTTCTGCACTGTAGGATTCTATGAATACCCAGTCTAGAATTGCCTGGTCTCTAGTTGGTTCCTCAATGTATAGGTCCAGAAAATCATCTCATAAATACTTCAGGAATTCCTTCTCTATGGTATTGTGACTAATTTGATTTGCCCTATCTATATGCAGATTAAAATCACTTGTAAATGCAGATGTTCCTCTATTGTATGCATCTTTAATTTCCTGTTTAATGATTCCTTATATAGGTTCCCATCTGCCTGTCATTTTAGTTTAAACCTTCCCCAACTATTCTAACAAATACTTCCCCTAGGACGTCATTCACAATCCTGCCCGAGTGTAACCAGACAGTGCTTATGCAACCCCTCCCAGAACCAGCCCCAATTCCCCAGGAATCTGAAACCTTCACCCTCACACCATCTCTTCCATCACTTATTCATCTGACATATCCTGACTGGTGTATGGTACTGTATTGAAATCTAGTCCTATATGTTGAAAAGTATTATATATATGTTGAAAAATTTTTTTGAATTGAGTCTAAATCAGCTTTTAATTTTCATTACCCCTAACAGCTTCCTGATAATAACAATTCTTCACATTTATTTTGAGTTTTAGTAGTTCCCTGGTAAGCCACTGGATGGCATTTTGTGTCCATGGTCTTTTCTCCAAGTAAGAAGTCTCACAACAAAAGGTCAAAGTCCAACCAATTTATTTGATAGTAGACCCACAAGTTTTGGAGTTTGCTCCTTCGTCATGTGAGTGCAGAGCTCTGGTCTCAGACAGAGCACAGAATACTGATTAGAATGCAAGATTTTACAGCTAATCTGCTATTCAAATCTTAAAGAGGCAGGCAGTATGAATGGAGAGAGCATTAGGCATAGGTTAAAGAGATGTGTATTGTTTCCAGACAGTACAGTAAGTGAGGTTTTGCAAACCCAGGCAAGTCATGAGAATTTCAGATAGTGCGACATGGAGCGCCAAATTCTCCATTCTCGCTGGCAGCAGAGTGCGTATGGATGAGATTGGAGAATCCCGCCTTTGAAATTTATTTTAATTTTCATATATTCTATAATGGAAAATTGTCATTTTAAATAACAGAGGTTCATCCTAGATCGAGCTGAGTGAATTAAAGCTGGTATGGAGTTGAGTTACAATGTATGTTATTAGCAGGGAGCACTGTGATGTTCGTGTACCTTTACAAAAGTTTTTTAGAAACTGATTTCTGCAACTCACAGCTTCAGTGATGTCATTGTTGCTAGTGTGACTGGAAATGTCCTATTATTGATATATAAGTGCTTTAAATAGAATTGTTTGTGTTTACTCTGGAATTAGTTTTACGATCCTGCATTGTTAGGAGAATGGTCATAACCCTGGACAGTTTGGAATTGTAGGTTTGAGTTTTAGTTTTAGAAGGGACAGCAAGGTAAAAAGAATGTTTTCCTTCTCTCCCTGCTTTTTCTTTCTTTGGAAATTTTTTTGTTTTCCTGAAGGATGAAAATCTGCTATTTCTGGAAGCTGGACCAGAGTCTCTGATGTTTTGGGAAACTGCCTTGTCTTCAAACTGTTTGGAGTGAATCCAGAGAATTGCAGACTGCAACCATAGAGCTATAGAGGTTTACAGCATGAAAACAGGCCCTTTCGCCCAGCTTGCCCTGGCTGATCCTTTTAACCACTATGCAGTTGGCCCATATCCCTCTATACCCATCTTACCCATATAACTGTCTAACCGCTTCTTAAAAGACAAAATTGTATCCGCCTCTACTACTGCCTATGGCAGCTTGTTCCAGACACTCATCACCCTCTGTCTGAAAAAATTGTCCCTCTGGACCCTTTTGTATCTCTCCCTTCTCACCTTAAATCTATGCCCTCTAGTTTTAGATTCCCCTACCTTTGGGAGAAGATATTGACTGCCTGATCTATGCCTCTCATTATTTTATAGACCTGTATAGATCACCCCTCAGCCTTCTACACTCCAGAGAAAAAAGTCCCAGTCTACCCAGCTTCTCCTCATAACTCAAATCATCGAGTCCCGGTAGGATCCTAGTAAACCTTTTCTGCACTGTTTCTAGTTTAATATTTCCTTTCTATAATAGGGTGACGAGAACTGCACACAGTATTTCAAGTGTGGCTTTACCAATGCCTTGTACAACTTCAACTAGTCATCTCAACTCTTGTATATAATGTTCTAACCACTGAAATCAAGCATGCCAAATGCCTTCTTCACAACTCTGTCCACCTGTGACTCTACTTTCAATAAGCTATGAACCTGTACTCCTAGATCTTTTTGTTCTACCATTAACTGAGTAATGCCCTACCATTAACTGAGTAATTCCTGCACTGGTTCAATGTACCAAAATGCATCACCTCACATTTATCTAAATTAAACTCCATCAGCCCACTGGCTCAACTGATCAAGATCCCATTGCAATCCTAGATAACCATCTTCACTGTCCACTATGCCATCAGTTTTGGTGTCATCTGCAAACTTATTAACAATGCCTACTAAATTTTCATCCAAATCATTAACATAAATGACAAGTAACAGTGGACCCAGTGGCATTTCCTGCTGGTCACAGGCCTCCAGTTTGAAAAACAATCATCCTCTGTCTTCTATCATGAAGCCAATTTTGTATCCATTTGGCTACCTCACCCCAGATCCCATGAGATTTAACTATACAACCAAAGGACACAATTTCCATCATTAAGTAAACAGTAGACTTTGCTGTATTGAACCTGTTTAAACGGTTTTGTGTCTGTCAAGGGTTTTGGTTTGATTGGAACACTTTAGGTATATTTGTTAAGGGTTATACATTGTAGTGGTTGTTTTGTTTCTTGTTTGTAATTGATAAAAGTTTATAGCTAATTTTTTTACTATAAATGTTGACTATATTCTTAAATAAACTTCGTTTGATAAAAGCTCCCTAATGGGTCATTTGAATCATACCTGAAGGGAACCTATCACGCTCATTCTAGCAAAGTTTAAGATGCAAAATTTATGTTCCAGACAGGCTTCATAAAATACTTTGGAGTTTCTGACCTGAATCATAACAGCATGTACCAGTGAGTTTCTGTATTCACAAGTGCAAACTTTTCTCCACTGGTGACATAAGGTGTGAAAAATAGAACAGATGCAACAGCAATATCTGGTAATTGTTCACAATTACTGCCTACAAATTATAAACTACCCTAGAAATTGATTATGTGATAGAATCATGGAAATTTCAGCATGAAAGCTAATGCGGATGCCATCCTCCTTTTTCTTTGTTCTTTTCCCAACATTCCCATGGACTGAATTCTCATTTTGAAGACAAGAAACAAGAGCCATAGTCTGTTTTTGTATCAGGAACTTCTTCAGTGGAAAACTAACCAAGTTTGGATTTTCACATGTATAAGCCCTTAATTGAAATAGATATGGATTTCCTATCTGCCTATATCTAATAAAGAGGGGAATAAAGCTGGGTCATGTGAAATATCCCATGGCAACTATCATTGAGGTTACTGGTTGCCCTGAGGGGGATATCTGCAGTTTCTGCCAAAGCTTTTCACTTAGAGCTACACAAGATGTCACAGGAGAGATAGAGGCCTTGCACCTGGAACAGGGCTAACCTTTGCTACATCAATAGCCTAGAGTTCATGACAGAGTGCTGGTATGTCCTGTTCACAGAGAGAAACAGGAGGAGGCCTCATTGTGCAACAGGAACAAGTCTCTTATCATCATTATCTTTATCCATGTTGAATTCCTTCTCTTATCTTTTGTTGTTCTCCTTTCCTATCAGCTTATTCCATCCATGGTAACCCTGTATTGAAGTCCACTTTAAAGAGAATGCAGGAACTCATCTCAATGACAGACCTTCACAGTAGAATATTGCAGAACGCCACCTAACTGGTCTGGATACTGGAATCATAACTTCAGAAACCCGCTCAATGGTTGCTCTGTTAAGCTTGTGAAATTGTTTGTGTCATCTCTGTGCCTCTAACTGAGCTCTTGTCCCCTAGGAACTATTCACACTCTTGAGTAATTGGAGTAAAGATCTGAGGTAACCTAGTCCAGTGCGGGATGAAGGAGTCATGGCAGCTGTCAGGAAAGCGAGCTCACAGATGGAAGAAGCTCTTATGGTCTCTGACCTTTTGAAAGTTACGAGTGAAAGGCCTTTCTTTCATTAATATAACACGCTAATTACTGGATGCAATTTATTGTTCCCTGTACATGGGGAAGTTCAGTAATGAAGGCAAAATCCAATGTACCCTGCCTCTGTGAGACTGGCTGTGTTGTTGAATGAACATACCTTCTTTTCCAAAGATAGACAGTATCAGTAAAATGCAGTGATGTGTAGCCATTGTGGGATGCCAGTAAGGTTTGTAGCTGATCCCTAGAAGGAGCTGGATACAAAGAAGATCAAGGCCACAGTAACTTTAACAACCACTGGAAGGTCATGGTGACCACTGTTGCAAGGTGTAAGCTCTATGGTGATCAGGCTCTTTGTAACTCTGAAGAGTTGCAGTTGTCTGCTTCACTGGGACGCAGTCATCTCCAGGTAACTTCACCTTCAGTAATTGATCTAGTGTTGTTGTTTAACCTTCATTATCTTACTCCACTTCTTTCCTTTCCCATGCCCTCCTGGTGTATGGGACTTCATTGTAACTGCTCCTGTGTCCACAATCCGATTTATGCCTCCATTATCAGCTGCAGCTTTCCTTCCAGATAGATGTCTTTTCAGTTGTCCTTGGTAGCCTTGCTCGCTGTCTTTCACCCCCATAATGCTGACCCCATTTAAATCCCAGACACTGAAGACTCATTCTCCCTAACATTGCAATAGCAAGGACTCTTCATTACCAAGTGCTCAATCTCTATTTCCTATTAAGTTGTCTACACGACCGAGCCAATGCCCCAGAGTAGTTACAAAAGACTATGGATCTGTCTACCTTTAGATAAATTGTTTATGAAGGCATGGGTAACTTGTCTGGTTTGTTCAAAATAAGAAGTGCAATTCCTTTGAGCTATGAAAGTGCTGTGGTGATTACCTCACCTCCTGATTCCCCAGAGATTGTCCACAATCTACAAGGAATGTGGTGGAATACTCTCATAAGAACATAAGAATTAGGAGCAGGAATAGGCCATCTGGCCCCTCAATCCTGTTCTGCCATTCAACAAGATCACTGTTGGTCTTTTCGTGGACTCAATTCCACTCACCTGCCCACCATCATAACCTTTAATTCCTTTGTTATTCAAAAATCTATCTTATTTTTGCCTTAAAAACATTCAGCGAGGTAGCTTCAAATGCTTCATTAGGCAGGGAATTCCACAGATACACAACTCTGGGTGAAGAAGTTCCTCCTCAACTCAGTCCTAAATCAGCTGCCCCTTGTTTTGAAGCCGTGCCCCAAAGTTCGATTTCACCTGCCAGTGGAAACAACCTCCTTGCTGCTATCTTATCTATTCCCTTCATAATTTTATATGTTTCTATAAGATCCTTCCTCTTCTAAATTCCAATGAGTATACTCCCAGTCTACTCAGTCCTTCCTCATAAGCTAACTTTCTCAATTCTGAATCAACCCAGTGAATCTACTGTGCACCCCCTTCAATGCCAGTATGTCCTTTCTCAAGTAAGGAGACCAAAACTGTACTCATGCTGTGGCCTCACTAATACCTTGTACAGCTGCAGCATTATCTCCCTGACTTCAAACTCCATTCCTCTAGCAATGAAAGACAAAATTCTTTTTGCCTGCTTTATTACCTGCTGCACTTGCAAACCAATTTTTTGTGATTCATGCACAAGGACACCCAGTCGCTCCACACAGCAGCATTCTGCAATTTTTTACCATTTAAATAATAGTCCATTTTGCTGTTATTCTACCAAAATGGATGACCTCACATTGTATTCCATCTGCCAAACTCACTTAATCTATCTCTTTGCAGACTTTCAGCATCCTCTGCACACTTTGCTCTACCATTCATCTCTGTGTCAACTGCAAACTTTGACACACTACACTTGATCATCAACTCTAAATCATCAATGTAAATTATAAACAATTGTAGTCTCAACAATCGTCCCTGAGGCACAGCACTAATCATTGATCACCAACCAGAAAAACACCCATTTACCCCCACTCTTTGCTTCCTATTAGTTAACCAATCCTCTGTCCATGCAAATAAATTACCTGTTACATCGTACACGTTTATCTTATGCAGCTCTCTTTTGTGAGGTACCTTGTTGAATACCTTCTGGAAATCCCCATTTTCCATTTTGCTGTTACTTCTAAGAAAATGGATGACCTCACATTTACCATGTACTCCATCTGCCAGACTTACTTAAACTATCCCTTTGCACACTTTGCTCTACCACATAATGTCCTCAAAGAATTTGAGTAAATTAGTTAAATATGACCTCCCTTTCATGAATCCATGTTGTGCTTTCCCAATGGGACTATTGCTTGATGAAAGATTCAAGCATTTTCCACACTACAGAAGTTAAGGTAACCAGCCTTTGGTTTAAAGTCCTTGTGACTATCCTATTTATCCCTTCTGTTAAAGTTACTAAAATGTGGAGTGATTGTATAAACAAACAGAGCTCTGATGGATGTCGAGATCGTCCATAACGTAACTATAGCACCCCGATTTACCGCAACTGTACCTTTTTCACAGTTACATTTTATGGACCTCAACCATCGCGTTATAACAGCTGCACTGTACTTGCATTTATTTGGTTTTAAATTTGCAAGCGTTATAAATTTTGCAAAAGGTCACCTTTGCATTAAGTAAGCACAGAATAATATAGTAGTCAACCTTAAAAGCAGAGTGGAAAATCCAATTGAATTGGAATATATTTGTCTTCCACTCAAAATAGCTGAAGTATATATTAAAAAGTTGCCAAGTATGATAGGGTTGAACTGCCCTATCCTTTTTGTGGCAGTCATTGCATTTTAAACCTATTAGCAGACTAACTGAATGTAACCACAGATATTTTGGATTGAATAAGCAGCAAAATTTCAAAATATCAGTATTGCATATATTTAATAAAACATCAATTCATAATTATCTATCTCAATTTCAGTTTTAATATAATGAATTTTATGGAAAAACACAAAGGAATGTGTGACTTTTATTGTAACAAGGGCCCGGACAAGAACTTCACAGTTATTGATGCTTGCTGCTATATGAATTATAACAGCAGTATGTTGGTGACCTAGTTATCCCAGGTTTCTATGACAACTGTCCTTGAATGTCTTCTTTTACTGTTTACCTTCAGACTGAGTCATCAGCTTCAGCAGCTGCTACTGAGTAATACTTGAGTTTATTTTATCCTTTTTCTGAGTTTTGCCTTAATATGATGTATATGAGTTGCATGACAATTTAAATATTTTTTATTCCTCTCTCTTATTTTCTCCTCTTCCATTCCCTCTTTTCTTGATGGGAATTGAGGCTGGGCTTCAGCATCAAGAATGTCAGGTGCCTTTCTACTACTATACTAGTAAGATCATTCAAACATACAAATTAGGAGCAAGAGTAGGCCATTCAATAAGATCATGGCTGGTCTGATTGTGGCCTCAGCTCCACAGTGCTGCCTATCTCCAATATCCTTTAATTCCCTTTTTAGTCTAGAATCTATCTCTGCCTATGTATATTCAGTGATCAAGCCTTAACCACTTTCTCAGGAAGAGAGCTATAAAGACTTGTGACTCTATCAGCAAAAAAGAAAATTCTCATCTCCATTTCAAATCGTCAACCCCTTATTTTTAAACTACCCCTTTAGTTCTAATCCCTCCCACAAGGCAAAACATCTTTTCAGCACATACTGTGTCAGGATCTTATATGTTTCAATAAGATCACCTTATTCTTTTAAACGCCAATGGATACAGATCCAGCCTGTCCAATGTTTCCTCACAGAATAATCCCTGTGCCATCCCTGGTATCAGTAGAATAAATCTTTTCTGAATTATTTCTCATGCATTTATGTCCCTTCTTAAACAAGGAGATCAAAACTGTTTGTAGTTCGCCACTTGGTCTCTCCAAAGCTACATACCAATGTAGCAAAAACAATTTACTTTTATATTCCATTTTCCTTGAAATAAACAACCACAGTCCATTTGTCTTCCTCATCACTTGCTCTATCTGCATATTAAGGTTCCCTGATTCATATACCAGGATAACAAGTTCCCCCTGTACCTCAAAGTTATGCAGTTTCCCTCCATTTAACTAAATGCTACTTTTCTATTTTTCCTGTCAAAATGAACAAATACTGTATAAAAGCGAATTACTGCAAATGCTGGAATCTGAAACCGAAAGAGAGTTTCTGGACTCGAAACATCAGCGCTTTTCTCTCCTTGTAGATGCTGCTAGACCTGCTGGGATTTTCCAGCATTTTCTCTTTTGGACAAGTTCATATACTTCATCTGCCAAATTATGCTGTCTCAACCAATCAAGAATAAGGTTCCTTATTGTTATGTTTTTGAAAGGGTTGCGGGCTGCTTTTAACAGCTGATCACGTGATTTGATGGCGATGTAATTAGTTGTATGCAGAGACTGCTGTTTTACTTTCAGTTTTACTTGATGCAGTGCAGGAAACATTTCCTAGAATAAATCTGTTGGTATTTTGAATCCAAGTGTCAAAACCACATTATCTTATTTTTGTTAAAACCTACAACCCCTAACAAAGTGCAGACATTAGAGAAAGAAAATTGATGCTGGTTTGTTTCATTGAGAACGTCGGGAAAAGATCCTAAGTAAAAAGAGAAAGGTGTAGTGGTTCCTTACACTTCAAATATTAGGAGGCTGGGGAGAAGCAACAACAGGGCTAAAGATAAAAATGACAATGAAAGAAGGCTCAAGTAAGAAAAAGCTGTCTGTGGGTTTGAAAAAAGGGTTTTTGTCCCACAATCAGAGACAAGAAAGAGTCCAGCCAGTTTCTGGCATATTTGAAAAGCGGAATGCTTTGTTGTATGGTTGGGGCTAATTGAAAAAATAGATCAAGTCAATGATCTCCCAGACAGTACTAGGAAGACAGTAAAAAAAATATACTGAACAGTTTTGAGTCACCAGTTTCTGCAAGAACAAATGGCAGGTGAATGGGATCCATAGGCCCTTTCATTGAAAAAAAAATGAATTGTGGAATCCCTATGCGAAGCAGTTTTAGTGCTTTGTACAAGCAAAGAAGATAGCAAATGAGTTGCTTGTCCCAGCTTTTCTATTACAATATGAAGAAAATTTTTAATTTGTTCCAGAACAAGATTCATCCAGCAAAGCTGGGAAACAAAACTTACACTGGCTCAACAAGAATTCCAAAACTATTGATCATCACAGAATATTTCAGGTTCCATTGAAGGGATCAAGTGGAAAATGAAAGTGTTGCTCAGTTTCTAGCAATCTTAAGTTGGCACAATATTGAAAGTCTGGTGAATCATTAGAAGATTCTCCAAGATCATCTAGTTTTGTAGTTCTCCAAAATGAGGCTATCCAAAGAAGATTGCTTACTGAATTAACATACATTGAGTACAAAGACAACAGAAGAAATTTCAGTGTCAATGGAACTAGCTGCTAAAGAGGCTTCACAATTTGGTGCAGGAGTGGAGATCCACAACTTGGGAACAATCCATAAGTCAAAACAGCAACAAGTATGTCACAGATGTGCCAAAATGGGTTATTCAGTGAGTGAATGCTGGTGCAAGGACAGTCAATGCAAGAATTGTGGTAAAATGGGTCACATTGCAAAAGTGTGCTGGGCTAGACAAGCTTCCACTGAGAAGACTATTCAGAAGGAGAATCTGAGTAATTTCAAGAATAATTAGTTTCATTCCACAAAACTAATTTACAACATGGAAGAAAAGAATTATGACAGTGAAGAAGGGTGTCCAGAAATATGATGAAGAGTTCCATCTGAACGTCCATAGAGGGTGATTCATATGGTTTTGGAATCAATCAAAATCTAAGTGGACAGCCTATCAGGATGGATGTTGTTACTAGTGCTGCTGTGTCTTTAATTCCTGAGACTACTTACCAACAAAAGCTGAAGCATCTTTCTTTAAAAACCATTTGATGTGATTTTAAGGACATACAGGGAAGAGATCATGCCATTAAAAGATTACATCATAGTCAATGTAGAGTTGAGTGGACAAAAGCGGATTTGCCTCTCCATGTGTCCCTCAGTAATTTTCAAGCTCTATTTGGGAGATCATGTATCTTGAGCCTGCACTCTGTGCCCTTTTGGCAAAGTGATAATTCCAGTGAGAAAACTGGCATGGAACTCTCCAGTTCCACTGGCCTGTTTGCTCTGCAGATTTTTTGCCTTTAACTGCAAAAAAAAAAGCATGTGCATCACTCTAGTAGGGCAGAACCTCTTAGAGCTGGGAACCTGCTCCATCAAGATAGGGGTGTTATTGAAAACTGAGTCAAAAACCAAGCTTGATTTATGAACTCATTCAAAATCACCTGTTATTTCTGCTGCTAATTTCACAGTTTTACCTCTTTGTTCTCCCACATGAGTTCTCACTATTGTGGGAAGTGAAATTTTAAATTCTTCCAAAGTAACCGTTTCCCTAAGAACGTCATATGTCTGGTCTATTTTCAATGTCCTAATCCACTTATCAAGGTTAACTTGTCTAATTCTTTCAAATTCTTTATATGTCTGACCTGGTTCTTTCCTTAGATTTCTAAACTTACGTTTGTCTGTAGGCTTCAGGCACTAATTTCAACGCACTTAAAATGGCTTTTCTTGCCTCATCATAATCCTTAGAGACCACCTCTGATAGTGACACAAACAATTCAGTAGTGTTACCTACCAACTTTGTTTGAACCAACAATATCAGCATGGTCTTTGGCCATTTTAATTGTTTAGCTACTTTCTCAAATGAAATGAAAAAGCCTTGTACAACCTCTTCATTAAACCTTGGCAGTGCTTGAATATATTTAAACATAGCCCCTCAAAGGCCATGGGAACATGTATTTATGTTTCCCCAACACTTTCCTCAACTTATGTTGTTGCCCTGCCCTTTTAAGTTGATGTTCTGTTTGCATTTCCAATTTCTGAAATTCAAATATTGTCTCTCTTTGCTTCTAATTCAAACTGTTTCATTTATTTAGCCTGTTGCAACTGCTTCAATTTAGTTTTTAGTTGCAACTTTTTCATTTGTAATTGCAGTCTAGCCAATTCCATTGCGTTGGATTGTTTCTGGCAAATTTAAATGCTACGCTATCACTGAAATTATCTCAGTCCCTCCAAGCTACAGTCAACTGCAAGTTTTGTTTTAACTACCCCTTATAAACCACTCCAGATGATCTCTTCCATACTTAGGAAATCTTTAACCACTGCAAGAGCCAATTTTCATAAAGCACTTCTTATTTAAACTAACTGAATGCTGCATCCGAAAGAAAGCACCAGTTCCTCACACTCATTGTCCATAGATTCAATAATCCCAAACTGAATAAGGAATTATACTTTTTAATCTTGGCAAGAGTCAGGAGTAGGAGCAGTACTTTTACACATTATGCTTTCAGGAAAACAATCAAAAGCTTTGGCTTTGCGTGTTTTGACAAATGCTGAGTCTGATTATGCTCAGATAGGAAAAGAAGCATTGAGTATAATTTTTGGCCTTAGAAAGTTTAATCATTTTTATATAGGCATCATTTCATATTTGGGCTTATATAAAACTATACCATCATTAGCTGCTATTTGATTGCAAAGATGGTCACTGATCTTACATACACATTCTTAAATATAAAGTATCATCAGAGTGCCATGCTAATGCTAATACATTATTATACTTATATTTACTGAGTGAGCAGATGCCCCAACTAGTTTTGTTATTCTTTATTCTTTATTTTTCATTAGTAGATTATTTGTTTGTGGCAGCTTCTCAGATTCAAAGACGTGCCAAAATCATCCCATGAAAGAGGAGGTTTGAAAGGAATGCCTTAGTCATATCCTGATTTGAAACCATATGTCTCAAGAAAGCTTCAATTGACCATTCAAGGTCAATTTTGGGGAATATGAATGATCATCCATAGAATCCTTACAGTGCACACAAAGGCTATTCAGCCCATCAAATCTGCACCAGCTCTCTGAAAGAATACCTGACACAGATCTGTTGCCCACCCTATCCCTGTACCCCCATACGTTTACCATGACTAATCCATCTAACCGACCTTGGGTCACTAAGGGCCAATTTAGCATGGCCAATTTATCTAACCTTCACATCTTGGGAATGTGGAAGGAAATCAGAGCACCCAGAGGAAACCACAAGACACAGGAAGAATATGCAAATGCCACACAGACAGTTACCTGAGGCTGGAAGTGAACCCGGGTCCCTGGCATTGTGAGGTGGCAGTGCTAACCATTGCACCACCATGTCCTCCTAGTCTGCAAGGAAAAGTTCTTGAATAAGTACATAAAGATCATCCTGGTATGGTCTGAATGGAGGAATTAGCACATAATTATTTTTAGTGGCCAGGTTTGGATGCTCAGTTTGAAGAAAAGATGGGATGGTGTCAGTCCTGTGCACAAATAAGAAATGTACCACCATTGTCTCCTTCACAGTGTTGGGAATTACCTTAAAATGTCATTGCAGCATTTGAATGTAGATTTTGCTGGTCCATTTCAGGGCTTCATGTTCTTAGTCATAATTGATGCACATTCAAAATGGCCAAAGTTATCATGTGATCTACTATATCTGAAGAAACCATTGAAAAACTTGATAAAAGTTTTGCAAAACTTGGTAAACTGGGCAGATTATTAGTGATAATGATTCACAGTTTACTTCACAAGAGTTTGAGTAAATGGTAATCATTATCCACATTTCATCCATCAACCAATGGATTAGCTAGAAGATTCTTACAATCCTTGAAATATTCTTTAGCAGCTTCAAAAGAGCAAGGTTCATGATGATTTGTATGAATAGCTTTTGGCATTTTATGGAAACACTACTCGTGAATATCATGCAAATCGTGCAAGAATGTTGCCTGGATTGAGAGGCATGCCTTATGAAGATAGGTTGAGGGAGCTAGGTCTTTTCTCTCTGGAGAGACGAAGGTTGAGAGGCGATCTGATAGAGGTTTATAAAATGTTGAGAGGAATAGATAGGGTGGATTCTCGGGGGCTATTTCCCCAGCGCTGAAATGGTCGCTATGAGAGATCATAGGTTTCTTTTTGTTAAAACTCACAATTGCTAACATAGTTACGACAGTGAATGCCCTCTTCTCAACTTAATTTCCTACTTGCCTCTGTGTCACCAGCAAACATTACATTATCAAGATAGATAAATGGCCAGGACCAGATGGGATGTACTCCAGGTTACTGTGGGAAGTGAGGGAAGTGATTGCAGAACCCTGGTGATGATCTTTGCATCATCGATGGAGATGGGAGAGGTTCTGGAGGACTGGAGGATTGCGGATGTGGTTTCTATTTTCAAGAAAGGGAACAGAGATAGTCCGGGAAGTTACCAACCGGTGAGTCTGACTTCAGTGGTTGGTAAGTTGATGGAGAGGATCCTGAGGGACAGGATTTATGAGCATTTAGGGAAGTTTAGTTTGATCAGAAATAGTCAACACGGCTTTGTCAAGGGAAGATTGCGCCTTACGAGCCTAGTGGAGTTCTTTGAAAATGTGATTGAACACATTGACAAAGGAAGAGCGGTGGATGTGGTTTACATGGACTTCAGCAAGGCATTTGATAAGGTCCCCCATGCAAAACTTCTTAAGAAGATGAGAGGGCATGGAATCCAAGGAGCTTTGGCCTTGTGGATCCGGAACTGGCTTACCTGCAGAACTCAGTAAAGTTTCACAACACCAATTTTAAATCCAACCAATTTATTTGACAGTAAATCAGCGAGCTTTCGACTTTCGTCTTCGTCAGGCAAATGCAGTGTTCTGGTCTGCAATAGCACACATATCAACACAGACAGTCACAGATTGCTGATTAGAATGCGAATCCTTACATCTAACCTGCTATTCAAGTGGTAAAGTGGCTAACGATGTGTGTGAAGGGAATCCTGAGCATTGGTTAGAGAATTGTATATTTTCTCCAGACAGCACAGTAAGTGAGGTTTTTTGCTAATGCCATGCCATGTCGTGCCATGGCTCGACTCATCGATCGACAGTTTCAACGTGTCACAGCGATAAACCGTACTGACCTCCTCAGAAGACGAACACGGGACACGGTTGACAGAGTACCCTTTGTTGTCCAGTACTTCCCAGGAGCGGAGAAGCTACGACATCTTCTCCGGAGTTTTCAACATATCATTGATGAGGATGAACATCTTGCTAGGGCCATCCCCACCCCTCCACTTCTTGCTTTCAGACAACCGCACAACCTCAAACAGATCATTGTTCGCAGCAAACTACCCAACCTTCAGGAGAACAGTGACCACAATACCACACAACCCTGCCACAGCAACCTCTGCAAGACATGCCAGATCATAGACATGGACGACATCATCAAACGTGAGGATACCATTCACCAGGTGCACGGTACATACTCTTGCAACCCGGCCAACGTTGTCTACCTAATACGTTGCAAGAAAGGATGTCCCGAAGCATGGTACATTGGGGAGACCATGCAGACACTACGACAGCGGATGAATGAGCATCGCTCAACAATCACCAGGCAAAACAGTTCCCTTCCTGTGGGCGAACACTTCAGCAGTCATGGGCATTCGGCCTCCGACCTGCGGGTAAATGTTCTTCAGGGGGGCCTTCGTGACACATGACAGCACAGAGTCGCTGAGCAGAGACTGATAGCCAAGTTCCGCACACATGAGGACGGTCTTAACAGGGATCTTGGCTTCATGTCACACTATCTGTAACCCCCGTAACTTGCCTGGGTTAGCAAAAAACCTCACTTACTGTGCTGTCTGGAGAAAATACGCAATTCTCTAACCAATGCTCAGGATTCCCTTCACACACATTGTTAGCCACTTTACCACTTGAATAGCAGGTTAGATGTAAGGATTCGCATTCTAATCAGCATTCTGTGACTGTCTGTGTTGATATGTGTGCTATTGCAGACCAGAACACTGCATTTGCCTGACGAAGACGAAAGTCGAAAGCTCGCTGATTTACTGTCAAATAAATTGGTTGGATTTAAAATTGGTGCTGTAAAACTTTACTGAGTTTACCCCAGTCCAACGCCGGCATCTCTACATCTTACCTGCAGAAGGCAGAGAGTGGTTGTGGATGGGTCTTTTTCTGCACGGAGGTCAGTCACCAGTGGAGTGCCCCAGGGATCTGTTCTAAGACCCTTGCTGTTTGTCATTTTCATAAATGACCTGGATGGGTTAGTAAGTTTGCCGGCGATACGTAGGTTGATGTTGTTGTGGATAGTCTGGAGAGATGTCAGAAGTTGCAGTAAGACATCGATAGGATGCAAGACTAGGCGGAGAAATGGCAGATGAACTTCAATGCAGATAAATGTGTAGTGGTCCATCTTGGCAGGACCAATGGGATGATATCAAGGGTACAATATCAAGAGTAGGAGTCTTAGCAATATTGAGGAACAGAAGGATCTTGGGGTCCAGGTCCATAGGACTCTTAAATTGGCCTCGCAGGTAGAGGATGTGGTCAAGAAGGCGTATGGTGTACTGGCCTCTATTAGTCGAGGAATTGAGTTTAGGAGTCGGGAGGTAATGCTACAACTTTATAAGACCCTTGTCAGACCCCACTTGGAGTACTGTGTGCAGTTCTGGTCGCCTCACTACAGGAAGGACGTGGAAGCTGTTAAGAAGGTGTAGAGGAAATTTACAATGTTGCCTGGATTGGGAAGCATGCCTTATGAAGATAGGTTGAGGGAGCTACGTCTTTTCTCCCTGGAGAGACAAAGGTTGAGAGGCGACCTGATAGAGATTTATAAAATGTTGAGAGGAATAGATAAGCTGGATTCTCGGGGGCTATTTCCCCAGGGCTGAAATGGTCGCTACGAGAGGACACAGGTTTAAGGTGCTGGGCAACAAGTACAGAGGAGATGTTAGGGGTAAGTGACAGGATGGTGATTGAATGGAATCGGCTGCCATCAATGGTGGTGGAGGCAAACTTGCTGGGGTCTTTTAAAAGACTTCTGGATGAATACATGGGATTAAATGGGATTGGGAGTTACAGATAGTTCTATGGCCTAGTAGGTATGGGTATGATTGGCGCAGCTTGTGGGCCGAAGGGCCTGTTTGTGCTGTAGTGTTCTAAGTTCTATGTACATTTAGTGCCTTTATCTAAGTCACTGATATAAACTGTAAATAACTGAGGTCTAACACTGATCCCTGTGGCACTCTACACATCATGATTAAAAGATTAAAAAAGAAAAAATTAGAGTAGTAGTGAAAACTAAATAGAAATATAAAAACTTAAAAGTTTTTATAGGCATTGAATAGGTATTAAGAGCTCCTAGCAAAACTGGAGTCAATGGGAATCAGAAGAAAAACGCTCCATTGTTGGAGTCATACCTGGCACAAAAAAAGATGGTTTTTGGAGGTCAATCACCTCAGCTCTAGGACATCACTACAGAGGTCCCTCAGGTTCCCTTGGCCCAGCTATCTTCATCTGCTTGATCAGTGATCTTCCTTCCATCATAAGGTCAGAAGAGGGGTGTTTGCAGATGATCGCACAATGTTCAGCATCATTCACGACTCCTCAGATCCTAAAGCAGTTTGGGTCCAAATGCAAAAAACAAAGAACAAAGAAAATTACAACAGGCCCTTTGGCCCTCCAAGCCTGCACTGACCATGCTGTCCAACTGAATTAAAGCCCCCTACCCTTCTGGGAACCATATCCCTCTATTCCCATCTTATGTATTTGTCCAGATGCCCCTTAAAGCTTACTATCGTACCTGTTTCCACTACTTCCCCTGGCAGCGAGTTCCAGGCACCCACCACCCTCTGTATAAAAAACTTACCTTCTACATCTCCCTTAAACCTTACCCCTCGCACCTTAAACCTATGCCCCCTAGCAATTGATTCTTCCATCCTGTGAAAAAGCTTCTGACAATCCAGTCTGTCCATGCCCTTCATAATCTTGTAGTCTCAGGTCACCCTCAACCTTCATTATTCCAGTGAGAACAAACCAAGTTTCTCCAGCCTCTCCTCATAACTAATGCCCTCCATACCTGGCAACATCCTGGTAAATCTTTTCTGTACCCTTTCCAAAGCCCTCACATCTTTATAGCTTGGTGACCAGAATTGAACATTATATTCCAAGTGCTACAGTTTTATAGAGCTGCAACATGACTTGCCAGTTTTTAAACTCAATGCCCCGGTCAATGAAGGCAAACATGCTGTATGCCTTCTTGACTACCTTCTCCACCTGTGTTGCCAGTTTCAGTGACCTGTGTACCTGTACACCCAGATCCCTCTGCCTACCAATACTCTGAAGGATTCTGCTACTAACTGTATATTTCCTATCTGTATAAGACCTTCCAAAATGCATTACCTCACATTTGGTAGAATTAAGTTCCATCTGCCATCTCAATGCTGAAGCATACGATCGATCTATATCCTGTTGTATCCTCTGATGGTCCTCATCATTATCTGCAAATCCACCAACCTTTGTGTCATCCACAAAATCACTAAACGATTCAGTTACACTTTTCTCCAAATCATTTATACATATATTACAAACAGCAAAGGTTCCAGCACTGATTCCTGAGACACACCACTTGTCACAGCTCTCCATTCAGAAATACACCCTTCCGCTGCTACTCTGTCTTTTATGACTGAGCCAGTTCTGTGTCTACGTTGTCAGCTCACCTCTGATCCCATGCAGCTTCACCTTCTGCACCAATCTGCCATGAGGAATCTTGTCAAAGACCTTACTGAAGTCCATGTAGACAACATCCACTGCCCTACCCTCGTCAATCATCTTCATCACTTCCTCGAAAAAGTCGTACAAGTTAGTGAGACATGATCTCCCCTTCACAAAACCATGTTGCCTCTCACTAATATTTATTTCCAAGTGGGAGTAACTCACCTCCTGACACACTTCCACCCTGCAGCCACTTTATTGCTACCATTCCAACAAATATTCAGTTGCTCTACCTCTGATGGACTCTGGCAGCGGTGTATACCACTTGCAAGAAGTACTGCAAGAACTCACCAACGTTCCTTTGGCAGTACATGCCAAACCCAAGACCAGTACCATCCATAAGGACAGGAGTAGCTGATACATAATAACATTCACCATCTTAACTTGGAAATGTATTGGGTGGGATTTTCCCAAATAAATTCCAAGTGTTGAATTTGTGGGAAAACTGGAGTATTTCATGCTGTTTTCTTTCAGTGGAAGTTCATGCTAGAATCTTTAAAGTTGAAAGATTATTTATTCAGGTCACAAGTAGGCTTACATTAACACTACAATGAATCCACTGTAAAAATCTCCTAATCGCTACACTCCAGCACCTGTTTGGGTATACTGAGATAGAATTTAGCAGGGCCAATGCACCTAATCAGCACATCTTCAAGGATGTGGGAGGAAACTGGAACCCTGGAGAAAACCCACACAAACACAGGGTGAATGTGCAAACTCCACACAGACAGTGACCCAAATCAGGAGTTGAATACTTGACCCGAGGGCTATGAGGCAGCCACTGTACCGCTGTGCTGCCCCATGTTACTATGCTGCCCCCATACTCTGTGCAATGCAGAGGCACTAGAATGAATAGCATTATATTTCAGGGGGCGCAGCCTATTCAGGGAGATGAAACCAGCGGGCCACTGCACATTCTCAGTGGCCTTGAATCGTCAATCTCCCATTTGCTGACCAGCTCGATTGGTGACCAGCCCGGGACTCCTGCAGTGCGGCCCCTAACTCCCCAAAGGCTGATCGTGGCCCCACCTGACCATTCCTGCACCAGCCCCAATTCCCCCACATTCTGGACCATCTCGACTCCAGTCCACACCCCCTGCAGTGCTTATCCCTTCCATCCCCAATACTATGCAGACATCCCCGCAGGCAGATCTACCCCATCCGCAGCCCCTCACATTCCCCCCATCTCAAATCACCCCAGTCGCTGGACTTCCTCCTTCCTGACCGATCCCTAGGCAGTGACAGTGGGACCTCCCACCCCTATCAATTGCCGCTAGGGGCTAGCCGATATGCCCTACCCCTAGACCCCATCCCCAGTAGACCCCACTCCCTTGGCACTGCCCCATGCTCAGTTGGCAGTGCCAAGATACGCCCTGGACATTGGCACTTTGTCCTCTTGAGCAGTGCAGAGAACACAGGTTGGCACAGCCAAGGGTTCCATTGGTCAGAGAGTGCCCACTGCTGTCCGACTCTCTGAGAGACTCAATTACTCCCTTTCACTCCAGCAGAGTTAGGCCACTAACTCCCCGAAAGTATGGAGCTACTGTAATCCCTATTGGAGTCAAACACTAGCAGAGTGGGAGATTTAAAATATCATTTAAATGATAGCCCTCCGATTTCCCATTCAGAGGCGAGGTGAACTCTCATACAAATCCTGCACATTGCCTCCCCATGCAATTGGTATGGGAAAATTAACCCAGCAGGAGGGGAAAATCGTAGCCATCTCATTTTCTCCATTGTCACTGGTTCAGAATCTTAGAATTCCCTCTGCAAGGACACAACTACACCTTAGGGATTGTAGAGGTTTAAGAAGGCAGGTCACCACCACCTTCTAAAGGACAACTAGGGATGGACAATAAATGCTGGCCTAGCCAGTGATGCCCACATCCTGGAAATGAATTTTTAAAAATAATAGTCCAATGTAATTTGAACTTAATGTACATATCATAATATCCTCAGGCATTGAATCGGTTTCTGACAAACCATCTATCCAATGAAATATAGAAATTGGCTGTACCATTTTGATATTTGGACTCTAACAACAAATAAGAAATTTGATATAAAAGGACAGTATTCTTAACTATTCCATTAGGCAGGCCTCAGTTTTTGTCATCTAATAATGGTAAAGGGTGATTTGATTCAATCACCAATGAATTGTGACAGGTGTAAATGGTGAATTGAGTTTTGCATTATTAACGATTCCAGTTAACATACTATGAATAGCCCCGCTTAATCATTAGAATGGCATGTTTTCCCTTTGAATTTCACTACTTCAGCCAAGGGACTACTACTAATGCAATTCAATTCAAACAGAGATGAAAGCAAGGACACAAAAACAGGATGAGAAAGCAGAACATAGGGAGAGAAAGCAATATGATAGCCTCCACCAATAAGAGGTTAGAAAAATGCTGCAACGTGATTCATTTTGAGTAGTGTTGTTCCAATTAAATTAATATCCAGTTTTAGAGATTTCAGCACTGGGAAACATTACTTATTAAATTTCCTTATCTATTACTGAACAATATTTACCTTTTAGTTATTTTTAATATTCTTCAACAAAAGCATCTTTTTACTTTACTCATTAAAAACAAAATGCTGGAAATGCTCAATTTATGCTAAAGTCTTTCTTTGATTGGGAAAATTTATTTAATTGTTTTTTGATTTGTTTTATTTTTGTTATTAACATGTCAATGCTGGGAAAAACTCACTTTCTACTTTTGGCACCTAGCGTACAGTTTTGCAATGCCTTACACCACTGGAAGGAGTTTTGCAATCACCATGTGGAGGTGAGAAAATTAAATTCGGGAGTTCATGTCCTACTCCTGGCATGTATAATTTTCACTCTATAATTCTAGATGGAGGAGAGGAGAGAGTAGGAGTGGAAAGAGGCTAACTGCTGGTGGAATGAGGGAGATTCATTTTAATGTCTTTTATTTTTAAAGTGGACTTCATTCTAAAGTTCCCACTTGGGTGAAGCTTAACCCAAATTCTAGGCTCATCTAGGAAGCCTTATTGGTGGAGGCTTCTTAGTACAATTTAAATGCAGTTGTCTAGGTCACTAAGAAAATCCTTTTCTGACTGGGAGCATTTTGCAGCATATGCAATTAACATTTTCAAAAGATCTGAAATAAAAACTAAATATTGGAAATACACAAGTTTGGCAAGACAGGTGGAAAGAGAGAGCTTTTTTTGTATTGTCAAAAATCTTTTGCTTGTCTTTATGGTATTGCCTTTATGCACATTTGTTACTTTTTCTATTGATTTGCATGGAACATCACAAAAAATTCTAGTAGTATCCATTGAACCAAAGGAGGTTGGATTGATTAAAACTTACTGGGCAGCATTGCTTCTCGTTGATATTAGTAGAAATGTAGGATAACACTAGCTTTCATCACTCCTGTACAAGGATCAGGATGAGGATGTGATCACCAACAGCTCCAAAATACTTCCTGACTCCTGTAAACTGCTGGAATTTCCTCTGGTGTTTCCATTTGCAGTGCAGACTAGATTTTAAAATGTATTACTGTTCCTGATAGGACTGTCATTGTAGATAGAGTGCTACTCCTCACTACCATTTATCTTTAACACAGAGTAGCTCAGACCCATATCAAGGGAAGACCTTCTTTGACAGCAGATGCAGGCTTATGGCTTCCTTGACTCCCTCTTCTCTGCCCCACTAGTCTCTGGAGGTTTACTTATAACCAATTGGATATTTATAGTTTAAACTCTTTGCAATTTTTACAATCTCAGTGGCAATTGAGCACTAATCAATGAAGTGCTGCCTGATCCTTCCCTTTAAATTGCTTATTCAGTACTCTTAAATTTTCATGCCTTCCAGCACTGGCTTCTCTTGTGATGCTGCTTTCTCATGGAGATAATTGTGACTCTGCATATTCTCCTGAACTTCACTCCAAAAATGCTTTGTGTGCTTTAATGAGCTGTCAGTAGGCTTGTGAGCACAGTAAATTGATGACTGGTCACTTTGAAGTATGTTGCCATTGCAGAGGTCCTGATGCTGCCACAAAAATTACTGAGAGTTGGAACAATGACATGAATTGACACACCTTTGGGCACAAAATTGCAGGCTTGTCCACTTCTGTTCTCCTTCAGCCCAATGGAAATCTAACCTAAAGGTATCTAGTTTTGACTGCAAGGCAAAACTACTATTACTCTCTTTCTGATCTTAGCTATAACCGAATCTAATATGCACCTCTTAAGTAAACAATCTAATATATTTGAATGTGTTTGTAATCTGTGACAATTTTACAACTCAAAATGTCATACTAGATATTTTTTGATTTTGACCATATTAAACAAATGTTTTGTTTAGTTCCTAAATCATATAGTTCTTTGTATTGGTAAATTGTATACATTTATTCATTCACAGAATGTGGGTACTCTGATCCCTAGTTGCCATTGTGAAGGAGTGATGATTCATCTTGAATAAAACTGAGTGGTTTGCTTGCCATATCAGAGGGTTGTTAAGAGTCACATTGCTGGCTGTCATATAGCCAAACCAGGTAGGAACAGCAGATTTTCTTCTATAAAGGAATTGAGTGAATTAGCTATTTTTTAATGACAATTCAATAATTTCCTGATCACCATTACACATATTTTATTCCAGATTTATTTAATTAATAGAACTTAAATTCTCCATCTATCATCTTTGGATTTGAACTCATATCTGCAGATCATTAGTCCAGAGCTTTGAATTATTAGTGCAATAATATAACATTGTACTTCCATATCGTTATGCTGATTGAGCTGCTGTCAATTTCAGGAATTTTCAGTTTTATTTTCTATCATTGCATCTTCTATGATAAATCATTAAGTAATTAACTCTGCATCTCTCCTTTGTGCTATGTTCCAGCAAAACAGCTTGCATGGTCCTCTGTTTACTTAAGTATTTATGTAAAATTATATGTAATAGAACATGCACAGTAACTGCTAATATGCGCAACAGCAAACTAAAATACTTCATCACATGTATCTAATTTACTAAAACTTTAAAAATTCTTGACAAATGTTATAATAATAGCCACTAACTTCACAGTGTTGAAACATCTTTTGGTGCTTTGCACTGGCTGACGTCAAAATACCAGATCGATGTAGCATTAATAGAACACTGAGAATGACTTCCTTCGAGATAGAGCAGGAGGGATGGAATCTTTCCATCTAAACATCTAAAGCTTTGTCTAGGTTTTACAGTGCTAAGTATGGGGTTATATATACAGATTATCTCCTGTAACTACAAGACTTAAATCTCCATAATGGCAATGATTTCTTCAGTTATCAAATTATATTGGTCACAAAACATGACTCAAGCAGCAATTTATATGGTCACTTCCTCATCCCTATATTGCTCAATTTCCCTTTATTTATAGGAGAAATGTTATAAAAATGTGCTAAGTGAATTAGTGCCTTGACAGCCTCTCAAAGAGAATAATAAATGGTGTTTTTGCTAATGCTATGCTGATTGCAAAACGTTTCGACAATAAAGAATTTTATAAATGTTTCTTAATGGTTGACAGTGCACTGATATCTGGCTACCATATTATATCAAGAAGTATCAAATATACTTATTTTATATATTATTTTATTAAAATTTAATATAATGTATTATATTTTACAGACTGTGGTTGTAGAGGGTTATTTTTCAAACTAGAGGTCTGTGACCAGCAGTGTGCCTCAGGGAACACTGCTGCGTCCCCTATTATTTGTTATTTATATTAACGATTGGATGAGAATTTAGGACGCATGGTTAGTAAGTTTTCAGATGACAGCAAGATTGGTGGTACAGTGGACAGTAAATAAGGTTATCTAGATTGCATGGGATCTTGATCAGTTGGGCCAGTGGGTTGACATATGGCAAATGGAGTTTAAATAAATGTGAGGTGATGCATTTTGGTAAATCGAGTTAGGGCAAGACCTACTCAGTTAATGGCAGGGCACTGGGGAGAGTTGTAGAAGTTATAGAAGAGATCTAGGAGTACAGGTTCATAGTTCCTTGAAAGTGGAGTTACAGATGGATAGAGTGGTGAAGAAGGCATTTGCATTCTTGGTTTCATTGGTCAGAATATTAAATATAGGAGTTGGGATGTCTTGAACTTGTACAAAGTCATTAGTAAAGTCACACTTGGAATACTGTGTACAGTTCTGGAAACCCTTTTATAGAAAGAATATTATTAAACTAGAAAGAGCGCAGAAAAAGTTTGCTAGGATGCTACTGAAAATTGATGGCTTGAGTTATAAGGAGAGGTTGGATAGATTGGGACTTTCTTTCCTAAAACTAGAGGCCATAGATTTAAGGTGAAGGGGGAGAGGTACAAAAGCATCCAGAAAGGCAATTTTTTTTCACACAGAGGATGGTAAGTGTCTGGAACCAGCTGCCAGAGATAGTAGTAGAAGCTGGTACAATTTTGTCTTTTAAAAAGCATTTAGACAGTTACATGGATAAGATGTGTAGAGGGATCTGGGCCAAACACAGACAACTGGGACTAGCTTCATGGTAAAAATTGGGTGGCATGGACAAGTTGGGCCAAAGGGCCTATTTCCCTGCTATAAAACTCTATGGCTCTATTTATGGGTATTTAATTACACAGAGATGCATCCTTTCAAATATCTGTACCAATCAAATTGCTGCTGATATCTCTCTTCATTGCTGCTTAATCAGAACAACCAGGCACTAACCAGCATCAACTAAGCAATGCAGTATGGAATCATAGCATGGTTGCAGCATAGAAACAAGTCATTCAGCTTGTCACTTCTATGCTGGCTAACTGCAAGGGCAACTTAGTTACAATCATTCCCCCACCCATTTGCCATAGTCCTGCAATTATTTTCCCCACAGGTGCTAATCTGTAACGATTGAATTTGCCTTTACTTCCCTCACAGGCAGATGCATTCCAGATCCTTATGACTCACTTTGTAAAACAGTTTTTTCATCCTACTATTGGTTCTTTTATCATCCATTTTATTTTAGTGTCCTTTGTTTCTTGACCTTTACACCAAGAAGAGAGCTGTTCCCATAACTAGATCCCTCATGGTTTTGAGTAATATCAGGCCATAACTTGTGAGCATGCCAATATTGGATTGGGGGAATACCTGAAAGATCTGCTGCAGAAACTCTTTTGGAACTTCATAGGTAAAGTTTACATGCCAAATTGCCCAGAGGCACAAGTTTCTCTGGGCAGTTGCTCAGCACTGGAAACTATTCGAAATACAAGTTAAGTCACAAAGTTCAGAAGGACCAACTGATAGGTTGCACCAATAGTTACTCAGAGAAGTTTAAAGATTCAGACCAACCCCTCCTCCCATTCCACACGGGGCTCCAACCACAACTCAAACCCTCAGAGACTTTTCCCAACTCCAACTAACCATCCCACCACAATTTTCCCAATTCCCCAACCCTGCATGGGATTTTCCCTGACCTAACTCCTCCCCACCCCACCCTTTCCCAAGCCTGGTGCTTAGCTAATGTTTATTCTTCAACCAATATTACTAAAACAAATAATCTGGTCTTTCATCTGCATACTGTTTCTGGGAGCTTGATGTATGCAATTTGGTCACCGCATTTCATACATTTGATCTATGACTATGGGCGAGATTCTCCAGCCTTCAAGTCACATGTTTCCCACCAGCGAGAGGTGGCACATTGTTCACAATTTGCAGGATTCCCTGGTTCTGCTACTGTCAATGGGCATTCCCATTGACATCACCCACGCTGCTGGGAAACCCATGGGTGGGAGTGCACTGCCAGCGGGACCAGAAATCCTGCCTGCATAAACAGCCAGAGAATTCTGGCCTGTACTTCAGTGGCTGGTAGTCATTTTGGAATGGACTTTGGTTGTATTCAGTGCATTTTGAATGCAAGTTCTTTTTATACAGTGTCAAAGAATATTAGTGTTGGATTATGGGTGGCACAGTGGTAAGCACTGCTGCCTCACAGCACCAGGCATCCAGGCTCAATTCCTGGCTTGGGTCACTATCTGTGCGGAGTTTATACGTTCTCCTCATGTTTGTGTGGATTTCCTCTGGGTGCTCCAGTTTCCTCCCACAGTCCAAAGCTGTGTGGGTTAGGTGGATTGGTCATGCTAAATTGCCCCTTAGTATCAGGGGAACCAGGAGAGTAAATGTCTGGGTTATGAGGATAGGGTCTGAGTGGGAGTGTGTTCTGTGCAGACACAATGGGCCGAATGGCTTCCTTCTGCGCTGTAGAGATTCTGTGTTCTATTACTGCATTTTGTTTAACACCCCATGAATATTTTGCTAAAAATGGATCCATACACACACAATCACTGGAATTCTACCACCCGCCCACCACAGACTCAGATTGAGCAAAGGGCATACAATGGAAATGTCCGTTGACCTCGAGTGGAGTTTTCTGGTCTTGGTCTTTTATGAGCAAGCATAAAATCCCACGTTATATGTTTATTTCAGTTATGTTGAATAAGAGCAGGATCAAGCCTGGAGTACCCAATGAGTGTGCAGGTGTTTTTACTGCACCATCCTCTTAGGCTGTGTTCATGCTATAACATTTGTAGCATTGACACAAGACAGTTTTTCTCTTGACTCTAATGCCAACATGCCTCATTTGAAAGTAAGCATTTAAAATGACTTCTTCAGGCACTATTTTTTTAAATTTTTTTATTCCTTTCTCAAAGTTACAAAGGCAAAGTAACTTAGATTGGGCAAGCCTTAATTCATTTCCTTGCTTGCTCCAAAAACCAATTAAAATTCAAATAGAATCCAACTCAAAGCCACCATGTGAGAGACAATCGGAATTTTACAATCTCACTCAGGCGAGGCTCATAAAATCCTGCCTGAGGCCAACAGAGAATTCTGTTATGCAAGTCTTGCCTGCCTGAAATCAGGGCAGGTGAGGCAATAAGATCCCAACTACTGGATCCAAGCTGACAACAGCAAGCACTACACCTGATCTCAGGCTTGATCCTGCTGGTGATCTTAGCCAAAAGGCTGAGAAGCTATCATTCTGTTTCGGTCTGCAGTCAGCTGGGGCACTGATCAGTTTTATACCACAACTATAGCACCAATGAAAAAAAGATTTTTGCAGTTGTAATGAAAGTATTTAGGATCCTACAAAGACAAGTGGTGCTGGAACCAAATTTACTGTCTCAAATTTCCTGTTTCATACCCAGGAGGGAGGTTTGGCTTAAAATCTGAATTTTAAGATTTTAAGCCCGTCCTCACCACACAACCCACTATCTATTAGTTTAAATTCCATCCCCCCGCCCCAAAAAAACAGTCAACATTGTAACATATGTTTTAATTTTGAGCACTCAAAATTAGGTAGCAAGGCCTAAATAAAATGATCAAATTGTGGTTTCTATATTGATAAATAAATGAAAGAAAAATACTCATAAAATATATTTTTCTAAAATGAATGAAAAACCACTCATGATCCTATTGTAAAATAATTTTAATCAACATAAACAATAATGTAACATACTAATCAGAGCTAAAAGCATAGAAACATTAAAAAAGTTCAAACAGAACTGTTTACAAGATTTTATTGAAGTATCAAAACATGCATGAATTGTTGCTTTCAGAGTATTGTTAACATACAAAGGAGGCCTTTTTCCATCTAAAAATCATAGAATTATTTCAGATACAAAAAGAAATCTATACCACAAAATGTTTTGTTTTGTTACAGGTAAAAAAGGTCAACATTGAAAAGACTGGCACTAATAATGAGTCTGAAAGTACATAAGTGTCAATACTTTAGTGTATGATGTTCTGCTTAGATTAAATGTTAACAATATAGGGGATTCTCTTGTACAAATTTTTATTTACTATCATTAAAAATCTAATGAATAATGTGACTTCTATGAATTCTATATTCTTGTTCAATGTCAGAAGTAAAATAAAAAGCTATCACTGAACCTTGTACCCCTATGAGTTTCTTCACTGACAACTATTATTAAGCAAAGTGGCCAAAACTGAGAATCTCTAGTTTGGAAAAATTCAGATCTGCTTATCAAGAGTTTATATTAGTTTTAATACTGGCTCCTTTTTCAGTTCCACACCATCAGAAGTCAGTACAGTACCCACAACTTATAGCAGGCACTTTAGTCTTTTTCACTATTTTCCCATTATTAGAAATAAAGTAAAACTCTTGCATAGAAGGACCAAATATCATGGATTTTCTCTGTGTCTTCATCTCTGGATCATTGCAAGTCTCTTTATTACTTTGGAATCTCCTATAGATTTGATTTACTTCTATATCATGACTCAAGGCAACTTGAGAACATTAAACTGATAAAGCTTCCATCTTGCATATACACAACGTAGCCTTACATTTAATATATTGTAAGCAATACTTTTGTAATTGACAAGTGTACTGGCAGATGATTAGCTTATATTGTAAATGAGCTTGAAACACGTATTGGACATCCAGCAATAGTTTCTATACTGACTAGTTTAAAACAGATGAAGTGGTGTTAATGACAACACATCAAAGCAACAGCATTCATGGCAGTTTGAGAAGGAGTCGGGGAGGCTGAAAGCATTGAAGAACCTGGCAAGGCTAAGGATGCAGAATATTGCTAAATTTAATGGTAGAATCTGAGGAAGCAATGGAATGCATTTCTCCTCCTCTTGGTCCACAAAGAGTGCTGTTAAAAGTATTTAACCTTCTAGACCCAGCAGCCCCTGCCTCTCTTATTATTGTATTTTCTAAGCATGAGGAGATATGGTTGGTGGCAGTTGAACTTAAATATGGCTCTCAATTGCACAGCAGGAGATTGAATGTACGTGTTAATGTATTGTCCTCTTCTCTAAAACGAGACACTTACATGCCTAACTTAAAACACTACCTGGCAGATTGAGGACATTTTTTTAGGATTTAACCCTAAAAAGAACAAATTGGAATGATAATGCAGCAGCCGGAAGCCAAAAGTATTATTTAATTAGATCATAAATAAGTCCCAGACTTTCTGTCAAGACATTGGATTTTAAGCTAGGGTGCAAATTAGTCACAGCCAATGTGAACTAAAATATCACACATCTTATATAAATCTTAGTAAACGATGGAACCAAAAGCTTTTGCAAACTGACAACACAATACATCTCCATAAACAAAACAGGAAATATTCCTGGCCTGTTCATCTTGATTAAAACCTATTACATTTTATCTTTGTTCAGCTTTGATGGAACATCATCTCGACCTGAAAACAGGCAAAATGTCAATTTGCATTTTTCTGCATTCATCACAATGAACTTCAGTCCCAATTGTCCTAGCTCACCTGACTTAATGACCTTGTTTGCTGCAACTGGATCAAGTTAGAGAAACATCTCAAGTATAAAAGTCAGTTTCAGGCACTGGAGTAGTGAGGGAGAATGACAAAGAAGGTTTCTGTTTTGGCTGGGGGCTGGAGGCTGCGGGCTGGGGGCACTCATGGGTCTGACTTTGGACTCCCAGCATGGATCTGGGTCCAAGCACTGACCTTGGATCTGAGTGCTGGCAACAGCAAGCACTGTTGCTGGTGAGAGATGGGCTGGAAACTCTCTGAAGTGATGGTACTGCAGCCTCAGGACTTGTCAAGCAGCACTCTCTGGGGCCACTACTGCATGGGTTCTGAGTATGCATTTGTGAATTGCGGGGGGACGGAATGGGGGCAGGGCTGTGTTGCCATTCTGGAGAGCTGTTGGGGGGAATGTGGTAGTGTGTGTTGCTGGGGGCCTGTGGAGAGTGTGTGTTGCTGGAGTGCTGTGGGGGTGTGGGTGGTTTTGTGAGTGTGTGGTGCTGGAGAGGAGGTTATGGGGAGTGTGTGTTGCTGGGATCTGTGGGGGGGTGGGGAGGGGTGGTTTATGGGGAGTGTATGTTGCTGGGAACTGATTGGGACCAATCAGAGTTCTTTAACCTCTCTATCTGTCTCACCACCCCCTTCCCCCAACCTCCACCTTCAGGTTGACAAGGTGGCTTTAGCAGTGCAACCCATTGATCTTGCCGTTCTTTTGTTTACTGCTGGAACTGAGGAGCAGGAGAATGAATTGTAGGCAGAGGAGGTGCAAGCCTTACCACTTGTGGGAGTAGAGGGTGACGACCACTCGAGACAAGGTGTCACTGTCATTCACTTTGAGGAGAGAGGGAAGGAGAAGGAGGGAGCAGAGATTCTGACAGTTCTGCATGTGTGTGTGTTTCAAACAACTGTCAAAAATTGTGTGCTGCCAATGGCTCCAGTTCCGAAAGAAGATGGTGCGACACTTGTGCCATTTGTTGTAGGCCCTGGCACCTCTGGGCACGGGGGCCACCCCACTCTCAGTGGCTGTGAAAATGATGGCTGCCTTAAACTTTTATGCTTCTGGGTCCTCCCAGACAACCAGAGAAGACCTTTGTGACAAATCTCAATTATCCGTCCACAAGTGTGTGAAGGAGGTCACAGATTCCCTGTATGCCAAGGTTGGCTTGTACTTAAATTTGACCTGGACCAGGCCCAGCAGAAAGCCCAGACTATCAGAATCATGGCTATCACAGGGGTGCCAAATGTGCAAGAGGCTATAAACTACTCTGGAAGCCTTGGTGAAGAATCCAGGAGGATTCATAAACAGAAAGGACTTCCATTCAATAAATGTGCAGTTGATGTGCGACAAATCTCTGAATAGCAAGCACATCTGTGCCAAACACCCTGGCTGCATGCATGATAGCTTCATATTGAAGAGTTTGGATATTCTGGAGGTTTTTTCAAGAACAAAGAACAAAACAGCATGGGAAACAGGCCCTTCGGCCCAATGAGCATGCGCCGCCACCTCGATGTTTCCACTTCTACACGCGATCCCTGTCCATGTTTATAGATCTATGTATTAAAAACCAAATTTGAGACAATTTAGGGACAATTTGTTTTGCCAATTAGCCTAAGAGCACATCTTTGGGATGTGGGAGGAAACCGGAGCTCCCAGAGAAAACCCACGCAAGCACGGGGAGAATGCGCAAACTCCCACAGACACAGGCCCAAATCCCTGTATCTGCACAGCACAGCGATAGTCACTGAGCTGTCGTGTTGCCCATCAAATGGTCCAGGTCAAGCGTACACTAACGACGTGAAGCACTAGGATACTCTCGAAAAAAATCCAAGAGCAGCCCTCTCACGACCCATCGCGTGTATACCCCTCGTTAGACAACAAGGTGGACCAAAGCACCTGTAGGATAAAAACAAGTACATCAATATCATCATCTATTTACACACTTCCCAGGACTCCCAAGGCTCATGATCCCTATTTTAAATCAGTTTTCTATACCCCTCCATTCCCATTCTGTTCATGTGCCCATCTAAGTATTTCTTAAATATCCCCAGAGCACTTGCCTCCACCACTTTACTTGGGAGCACATTCCATACCCCCACCACCCTCTGTGTGAAAAAACTCCCTCTAGCATCCAAATTATACCTTACCCCCCTCACCCTAAGCCCGTGACCCCTCATGCTATTTGAGTCCATCCTAGGAAAAAGTTTAACACGGTTTACTCTATTTATCCCCTTGAGAATCTTGTACACCTCTATCAGATCTCCTCTAAGTCTACGTCTTTCTAAGGAAAACAGTCCCAATTTGCCTAACCTCTCCTTGTAACTCAGACCTTCCATACGAGGCAGCATCCTAGTAAACCTCCTCTGCACTCTCTCCAGACTCTCCACGTCCTTCCGGTAGTAAGGCGACCAGAACTGGACACAGTATTCCAAATGAGGTCTAACCAACGTTTTATACAACTGCAACATTAAAGGCCAGCTCTTGTACTCTATACCCCTTCCTATAAAGGCTAGCATACCATATGCTTTCTTCACATCTTCTCCACTTGCTCTGCCACCTTCAGAGACTTGTTCACCTGCATCCCCAGGTCCCTCTGCGTTTCTATACTCTTAATAGGTCTACCCTTTATCATGTACCTCTCCCCTATATTCTTTCTCCCGAAATGCATCACCTCACATTTATCAGGATTGAATTCCATCTGCCATCTGTCTGCCCAAGCTACCAGCCTATGTTCCTGCATCGCCTGACAATGCTCCTCACTATCCGCAAGTCCAGCCATCTTTGTATCGTCTGCAAACTTGCTGATCACTCCACTTACTCCCTCTTCCAAGTCATTTATATATATTACAAATAGAAGAGGTCCCAGTCCTGAGCCCTGCGGCACACCACTAGTGACCGACCTCCAGCTAGAGAAACACCCTTCCACTATTACTCTCTGTCTCCTATTACCAAGGCAATTGCTTATCCATCTAGCTACCTGTCCTTGTATCCCATTTGCCTTAACCTTCTCGACTAACCTCCCATGAGGGACTTTGTCAAACGCCTTACTAAAATCCATATAGACATTTTCTTGAGGAGAAGTCCAGGGTGCAGCAATGGCTTGTGGGGACATAGAGTACCCACTTTGGACTTGGCTCATGACACCTGTGCGGAGACCTGAGACTGAGTCAGACACCCAGTATATTGAAGCCCACATTGATAACCACTCATAAATGGAGCAGTGCATAGGTGTCTGGACCATTCTGAGGGGGCTGTCCAATATAATCCCCTGATATCATTCCATGTTATGGTGGTGTTCTGTGCCCTAGACAAACTGGCGTAGCAGCAAGGAAATTTTTTGGAGGAGGAGAACGTGGAGGTCGACCAGCCAAAGGAGGAGGTGGCAATGAGCAACACCACCCAGATGCTGGAGGGATGGTGGCAGCAAGGGTCAGCCGTATGAAGGTTGAGAGGCCCTGATCACCAACCATTTTGGTCACTAGGGGCCTGTATTGCCGCATGTGCCTCTCCTGGGTTCTGGGGATGCCATGGCAGATAGTGTAAGTCACTGCCAATGCATGCTATCCAGTAAATTTGAATGCCTTGATTTTCACAATGATAGGACGTTCCCCCACTGACATCAACATGCAGAGTCCCTCCGGTGACCGTCGGGGTAAATACATTCCTGATAGAGGCTAATCAGAGACAATTTGATCATTGGTCTGGGATGAAAAATCATTTACTGGTGCCAATAAAAGTGCCTTAAAATAAGTGATAATATAAAAATGTGAAAGTGAGACTTTAAAGTGCTTAAATATTCTGTCTAACTTGTGTTGCCCTTCACTGTGCCATCTTAGTGCTGCGAAGGATGTACATAGGAAGTGGAGATGGTCAGCTATCTACCACACACCGTGGCCTATGATGCCTTTGGCGATTGCCCCCTGGAGGGCCTGGACTCCAGCAACCTGGCAAGATCTGCATCCAAAACTCGGGGAGCTGGCTTCCTGGAGCCCATTTCTTCCTGCACTGCCTGCCAGTCTGTCCATCCTCAGGACAGAACTTTCCCTTATTAGGGTGATCAGCTGCAGATAGTTTGAGTAATTCATGTGCCCATTGGAGGGAGATGGGAGGAGATTTGTGCCTCTGATGATCAGGGACAGGGGAGGGAGAGAGGGTCATGTCACTCAGCAGTTGGAGCCAGGGAGTGATGAGGGGGCCATGTGCAAGGGGATCTGGAGGTGAGGGGCAGGAAGGGGCTCAGTAATATTGGGAGATCCCCAATGTCTGTGAGGGGTAGAGGGAAGCTGTATTTGGCCTGGAAGTAGGATGGAGGATAGGATTCTGTCAGGGTAGTTGCTTTTTATTGTGCTTTTTTATTGCTCTGATCTGAGATGCAGACTGTCTCGTGAATTAAGCTCTACCCACTACCTCTATGGCTAGAAATGGTCTAGCCCATATTTGCAATGACAGTGTATAAGATTGCGTGTGAAAACTCACCCAAAAATCAGATCAGGAACTTTACCATTTTCACGCTAGCTGGACACAGAAAAAAAATCTTGTAAAATTCTGCCCAGCATTTGGAGTTAAATCCTAACAATAAAAGTGTTTGTTTGAAGACATAAGCCTCAAGATCTTATCACTGAACCTGTCATACCCCGTAGACTTGGAGAGACATATTGTTCGTAAACATAAGGATCACTTGAGGAGTAGAGACGCTCCAGCAGTCAGTTGTTGCTGTCAAGCGATGTTTTTGAATCTGTAAGCACCCAAGTACCTGATCGACCTGTTATAAACGTAACTGATGTCTCCCTGTAAGCAAGTGGTAATGAACTGCCTGTGCTAGAAGAAGTACTTGTTACTTTCAGTTCCTGTTAAAGTTAATCAGCTGGAAGCATCTCAGAATACAGAAATACTCCATTCTACAAAAAATAGAAAAAACCTCAAAGACTTGATTTACAATTTTCCAACTTGCTTAATTAGAATTTGAGTAACTTGATTAGGGCTTGAGTAACTTGATTATTGAAGATTGTATAAAGAAGTTAAAGAGGGAGGGCTGCACAGCAGAAGAAGTCACCTAGCTTGAGGGATCAATTGGGGCAGAGTGTAGTAATCACCCTAGGCTGGGATCCTATTTTCAGTTGAAGACGTAGGGACTGCGGCTGCCAATGGGCTGCTTCTGGGAAGCTGGGGGTTTGTTAGCTTCTGTACAATTTTTCCTATTTTAATAAATACCTTTTGTGTTCCTGTGAGCGTGCATCATTACAGAAAGCTAAAACGTAAGGAGTCATAGGTGAAATAAATACTGATCACTTTACCAGCTTAACTTGCATTATATTTCATTGAAGTATTAAGATGACATGCTGCTCTTTTTTAAAATCAGGATTTGGTCAGAATGTTAGCATCTAGAGCAAATCCTCCACGTGGTACAGATTTATAAAATAAATTTGATATTTGAACAGAGTTCTAAAACTACTATGAATGTATTGTGTTTAGCATTTTCAAACCCCACAACCACTAAATATAATTTGGTTACTAGCATACCACTCATTTTGATTGTGAAGTCACTTCAATCTTTTCATATTCCCACTGACAAATACACTAGAAAAAACCCAAAAATTTCAGTAAGAAAACATTAGTCACATGGAATCAAAATTTTATATTTTTTAAAGTATGAACTTTGCTCCATGCTCCACACATTCTCCTGCTTCCTTCATTCATAATAAGCTCCTACCAGGCACTGAAGAGAGTTGTTTAGGCATCCTTTCGTTGCTCAGTGGTTTTATTTTCTGTCTGTTTGTCATTCTTTCCAATGCTGCTTAACATGCTTTAATTCAGAGATGGACAGGTAGGTAGCTTACTTTGGTTAATGGCAGTTTTAGACAGATATTAGAACAAGATTGGTTGATAGTGTTTCATTCACTGTATTTCGCACTCTCTTAGGAAGTGCCTCTTCTCTCAGGACTTCCTTAGACAACTAATGATCAGGAAATTGTGTTAAATTGCTCACATTTTCCCCTCTTTGCATACCAACAAAATGTGCTATTGCACTGCTCCAGTTATAAGCCAATCTAAATTCACAGTTGGTGTTAGAGATAATTAGCGGCAACCAAAGTTAACAGATGACTACTAACAGTTTAACTATCCATGTACATCAGTCTGCCAAATCCATTATGTATGCATTATTCACGTAGAATAATTGAATAAGCCCTCAAAATATGCATCACCTAACTCTTTAAGAGATTGCAGGAACACTTCTCTAAAAACAAAATGTAAAGCTTGATTGTTATATTACTTTATGCCAACAACTGTTCTATGAATCTGTACATACTTCGTAAGATTCAACATTTAGCAAGTATAGATAATGAATTTGTATTGCTCACACAAGAAAAAAAGGCCTTATTTTGAAAGCAATAAAGACTTTTCAATGTTTAAGGCATGGAATTCCACTTAAATATAGTTTTCACAAGTATCCTGGATGGTGCTTATTCTCTTAACAAGTGTCTTAAGACTTCACAAAATGTATAAATGTAAAATTATTCACAACCTATCAAACGCCTCAAATGTATAAACGTAAGATTTAAAGTTGGAGAATTCGGCAGATCTGACTGCATAGGAAAACAACACCAGAATCTCAAGCCAAGTAGGAGTAGTAAAGTTAATCTTTCACTTTCACACAGTGCACAAGTGAATAAATAGAACAGAATGTTAATATTATTTTGAAGAAACAAATTAAATCTAACATTCCACACAAAACACTGGAAAATATATTTTATGTAATAAATGTTGTTATACCCTTTAAGCAAATACCAAATCAAAATTAAACTCATATGATAAACTAATTACTTAGGAAATTCAGCAGCTAAAGTATTATTTCTGGATAGTTGCACTACAGAAGAAGCAAGCTGAATAGAACAGAGCTAGAGAAGAAGTGCACTGCATGTTTGGTCATATTTGCGCACTAACTATTGAAGCACATCTTTGCAATTGACTGTTCAACTTTGCCACTCGGTTCAGCATCAGTTTCCATCTGTACTCGATGGCAATCTGGATTTAGAAAGACAAAAATTATTTCATTAGTTCAAAGAACAAAAACATAAATTTTTGTTTAAACAGTAAATATTTCAAATTAGAGCAGTAATAAATAATGAAATCTAGTCTATTTCTGGATTCACGCAAATGTTTGAGAGTGATATTTCACACCAAACACACCTACAAGTGCTCTTTATGAAGTTAGCACACCTGCTTCTGATAAACAAGCAGATGTGCTCTTTTCTGCATCAGGAATGTTGCTCTTGTATGTTTCTTATAATAAGCACATTAGAGGGCACCTTCCCTTTTTTAGCACATTTTTCTACAGCCTATCTACATGTGTCATTTCACATTATTATTTGCAGGGTGCAACATCCTGCTTTCCTGCCAGTCATGATTAGCTTCTTTCCTTCTGTTAGTGAAACCATTAGTAGGGTGAAGACGGCAGTCTTGCCAGCAGGAAGAACGAATGACCAGAGCCACCTACTAATGGTACATTACTTTGTAACATAAGCTGGATAAATCTTTCCCTGAATTAGAGAACCTGCACCACTTCTGCTACGGTAGGAGCTTAAAATCAACTTATTTTTCCTCAACGTGCACATTAATGCAAACAAGTATTGGATGCAAACCACTTTCGTTGCACTTACCAATCTTCAATGTTATCAATATCTAGAAATGGGATCTCCTCTTTTTCCTTCTCTCCAATAATTAAATATTGCTTTTCCATGTCAATGATGCACTAAGGGTGAAATAGAGTAAACGTTACTGAAGGTGAAAATAGGACACAAAAGGCAGATGTTCCTGGCCTCAGATGGTGAATTTGGATGTTCGGTGGCCAGGAAAAAGCTCTCCAATATTCCCATTGCTAGGAAAGTTGCCCAGTATCAGCCAGAATAGGTGCCTGCTAAGTGGAGGCAAACAGTCAATTTGCACACTTCAGACCAAATTAATGGCAATCTGGAGGGTCCTCTGGCATTTTGCTGACAAAGCATAGTTTTCCAACAGATTAAGCGCCTTCAGCTTAATGGAGGTTGTGTCCCTACAGCACTTTGGGAGGATATCAGAACTATAGGCTTTATAGTCTCAGCAGCTTCACCAAGAGTAATAGACTCTGCTAAGGCAGTTTTGAGAATGCCAGGTCATCTCAAAATGGAGGTCCCCTTAGAGGTGTAAGCCTAATCAAATTTAGGGGTTTTGTTGGGTGCTTTTCTTCTCCGGCCCCATCAGTGGGGTTTTGAACCTTCAGCTCTGAACCTTCAGGAAAACTCTGAGCTTTGCTTAAAATTTCCCTCCAATGATACATCCTTCTTGATTTCTGAACTGCCTCAGTGGAGACTACTGTTGTGATAGAGCTGCTGAGATTTTAGCCCATGCCTTCAGGTAAATAACTCCACCTATAAGCAGATATGGGCTTGGAAACCCCATTTAGTCCACATAGCAGTGTCCTAAAACCCATGGGAAAATCCTGCTCAAAATGTCTCTTCAAACATGTAAGGTAATGATTTGTGACATTTTACCTTCAAAGACCTCAGTGTCTGCAGCCCTAAGGAAAGAGTTTTTTCATCATCATCATCTGTCAAGGAGGAAAATAATCGAATGTGAAAGGCCTTACAGCAACATTAAAATAATTGTTGAGTATTCCTAGTATCAACAATTTCTACAATACTATCATATTCTGACTGTCTTTATAAACTGAAAATTGCTGCTGCTTAGTACAAGCAAGAGGGATAGATTTCTGCACCTTTAAAAATTTTAGCATTTAAATTGAAGCAATAATTTGCATTAAATAAATTCTTCATCTGTCTACATCTAGGCATGATAGGTGATTTCTATAGTATATTTCAGCACTAAAGTCAGTTGAAATAAAGCATTGATTACAATATTTTCTGCCTATTTCACTGTCCTTTTGTGAACGTTGGTGGCCATCCAATACCTCACATTTTTCACTTGTGAGACAAGTCACTTACAGGTCATCATATTTTAATCCCTACTTCCCTTAACTAGCGTTCACATGTAAACATTACCAGTAGGTGTCAGTGATCAAGAGCAGAAACATTTGTCAATTTCATTCCCCACCCCAGCCACAACATTCAAATCAATTGCAACATATTAATTTAAACTCGTTACAGTAAGTTACTTTTATAGAAACCATAAATTGACAATGAGAATTTCTTGGTTTAAATAGTTCTGTACTACACTATTGACTCTATAGGTAAACGTGAATTCACCAAGTTCAGCCTAAGCAGAAGATGTAGTTTTGTTCCTTTAATATTCATTTATTTTCACTTTCCATGCTTGACTGATATTTGAGATCGCTGAGCATTGAGTAAAACAGAAACCAATCCCCTTAAGGATTTAATGAGAAATCCACATAAATACGTTCTGTTTGCTTATTAAGTGTTCAGGTCCAATCTGCCTCAGTTCAGAGAATATAGCCAAGCTTAATGACTCCCAAGTATAGCTAAGGGCTTCAGTGAAATTTTATCAGCTAAAACGATGAAACTTATTTGCATACAGCAGTTCTAAACTTAGTTCAGTCTGCCTGACACAAAGTAATGTTAGTTCAGGTTTATCTGGAGAAAATTGAAATTGGACCACTTTCAAGGTCCCTAGTGAACCTGGTTGTCTTGTCACTTGCCAACAAGCTCCTGGAATACTACAGACCAGCCTAAGCTCTACATACTACAATATCCACAAGAATATATATTTATTTTTGTAATTTGTATTTATTAAGCTGCCAGATGTGGATTCAGGGAATGGATGAATATTCAACCTGCAAGTATATATCAATTTTAATCTAACATTCCTGTTATTATTATTCAATTTACCTTGAAATTAATTAATTTTATCTCATTTGGCACAATTGTGCGAAATACTCACATCCACTAGAATCTTAGATTATAAATATTAAGGACAATCCACTCATTGTACATTTAAAACCAAACAGTAAGAATGTGAGAGTATTTAAGAAATTACAATTCTAGTAAGTCTGAAAACTTACCCACTACAGCTGCTGAACACTTAATATTATGTTGTCCTATAGCAATTTCAATATTTTCTATTTGACCTTTTGCCTTGGAAATAAATGGCATTCCCATTTTTTCAGTTTCACCTTTGTCTGTTTTCACAAGTTCTTTCAACCTACAAAAATAAGATATTTTTGGTTTGACTTTTGAATTAGTAATTTTGATGATTGGAATTGGATAATGTTTACATAATACTGTGATAGAGGTAATATCACTGGGCTACTAAACATGAGGCCTAGGCTTGTGTTCTAGTGAGGTGGGTTCAAATCCCATCACGGCAGCTGGTAAAATTTAAATTCAATTTACCAAAAGATCTGGAATTTAAAACTAGTCTCAGTAATGATAATCATCCAGCATTGATCGCCATTTGAAGAAAAAAAAATATAGTTCACTCAAACTTTTAGGGAAGAAAGTTTGTCATCCTTGCCTAGTCTGGCCTACATGTGATTCCAGACCCACAAAGAATGGGCAACAAATGACTAAGGTATCACCCTGCCAGCAATATCCACATCCCATGGACAGTTTTTTAAAAACCTGTATGAGGGGCATGATTAAAAATATTCAGAACAAAGAGGCCTATGGTGCATCAATTTCAAGAGGATGAGTACAGAAAAATGTCATACTTTCAACACATAAATTCAGTGCTACTATGATTGCTTCTTGTCAAAATCTTCATCAGAAATGTGAAACATCATTCATGATTCCCCAAGTTACATTTCCAAATTCAAATGTGCCAATGTGAGCAATGCAACCCAACATGGTTAGTCAAGAATTCTCATACATAGTCTTCCCTTTTCCACAGTCCGGCCTGCCTGCCTATCTGCTTATAGTTATTCTTATTAGGAGATATGCTATTGTGGCATGTCAAACTCATCTGTCTTATGCAAAGAATCCCCAAACTTATTTAGGGGAAAGAACTGAATTTGCTTTTGTTGTACTTCTTTTCATACTGTGCTGTATATTGTAGGATAAAATGTGTGTGTTGTGTAAGATAAAGTGTGCAAGATAATTGAAATAAATTGAAATGGGCCCATAAAATGGAGAGAAAAGCTAGGACTTTGGAGTGTCCTTCATTTTCCCACTGCCATCCCATTTTGTCAACAGTAGGGAAAGTGACAGTTAGTCCAGGGGTCAATTGAGTCACATAAGTTGCCAATTAAGGGCCTATTCCCACTTTTGCTGGTACCAGTGGCAGGTGGGTCTTCTGGCATGTGGGGAAACCACCAGGTAAACAATGGCCTCCCTAGATGCTCAGTTGAAAGATCCTTCTCTTTGTGCATTCTTTGGCCAATGGATGGTCTCTCTGCAACAATGGCCTCAGCAACCTCATTCTAACTTTGCCAGACCCAGTCAGAGTTACCATATAATTAAGCAACATTGCGTATCAATTTCAATGTCAGTTATGTAGGCCATACACCCAAAGATTTGCTAATTAAATCAAACAATATGTTTCTTCAGTTTTTACATAGCCCTACATTGGATATTAGACACAAATAAAGGTCATTCAGCCTAATCTGTCTATGCTAGAGTTTATGCTCCACTTGAGCCTCCTCCCATCATTTCTCATATAAATCTACCTGCACAGCCATCTTCCCTCAAATTTTTGCCTAGTTTCCCCTTAAATATATACATACCTTATGCTTAAACCAGCACCTGAGGTAACAAGTTCCACATTCTCACTACCCTTCAGATAAAGAAATTTCTTCTTAAACCCCCTATTTATTTCTTAGTGACTATCTTACATTGATAGTCTCTAGTTATGCAACAGAGGACAATACCATTACATCCACTCTTATCTAAACATTTCGTAATTTTAAAGACCTCTGTTAGATCACCCCTTCAATCCTCTTTTGGCAAGAGTAAAGAGATCCAATCAGTCAATCCTCTCCTGATGTTTTTACGTGTGACAATATATAAATCATAACATACTTTATATGTATATATATCTACACATATACAGATATACCCACCATGAGTACAAAATTGTATAACAACCTATGTTTGTTCATAATCGGCAGAATACAGACCATACTCAACCAGCCTGCCCTTGCAAAGCCCAAAACAAAATATCTCTTGTTAGTGATTCACAATTGGTCAGCATTTGCTAAAGTGCACTAATAGCTACACTAATAAACAATTTAAGGTAATCAGTGGAGATCATAATGTGGCTTATTGAAGCTTGCTGGAAGTGGCATACATTTATAATCAGGAACCCGTTCTCTTCAAACAAAGGAATATGTTCAAACATTGCATTTTTTTGAATTATCCTTGAGTCTGGAATCCAAAGTTCTCATTGCATTCTCCATTGCAATGCCTTGATCATCAGAGTCTTGCTAACCAATCTCTCTGCAACCGCCGTCCCCCCCACCCGCCCGCCGCCACCTCACCCCACCCCCCCTTTTTTCTGTGTATAAATTATGATCATTTGAAATTTTGGCATTCTTGCATTTATTCTGATGAGTGCAAGATGTGAAGCTTTGGTAACATATCCCTCTTCTCAACAATATTGAAGTTCTATACTTCCAAGTATGTTTTCCTTCTGTTTGGAAGCAGTGAAGAAAACTGCAGCTGAGCTGATACTTATATTAAGGCAACTGAGCAATAAACAGAGGTTAAACAACCGGGGGTGTTTACTCCGTCAAGAAACACCCTTGAAAATTCTTAAGGGAGCATATGAATTGAATCCTTTAACTGTGACAAACTCTGGAACTAACAAACTCAACCTCAAGCTTAGAGACAGAGGATGCACAACTTGTTTGGATTAAATTGTTCAACATAGATAGTAGTGAACATTTTTTTGAGGCAATGGAGGCAGGTAGGTTTGAAGGACAATTAGACAAACACTTGGGGAATTAGAGATTGACAAATTTTAATTCTTTGGGATCAACGAGATGGACAGTGTATGATTTGTTTCAAATAATCTTGCGCTTTCTGTCATCTGTGCACCACCTGATAATTATTTTCTGCTTTATTTTTGTTTGCTTGTATTACATTTGGTTGCATCCTATCTTATGAGCTTTGGCCATTGTCTTTATTAGAATACTGTTAGTGTACTATATTTACGTAAAACATAAAATTAAAATGAAAAAATTATACTACTAGCAATAATTTTTGGTCCCAAAGCAGATTCACACTCCATATATTAATCAATAAATTTCATTTTAATTTACTTCTCAATTAATTCAAATAGTTGTCAGATTGAAATGCTAATTTCCTAATAAAGTGAATTCATGGAAAAACCAAAAGTAACCTATGGCATAATCCTGGTCACTTAATATAATCTTGTGATAGCTTCCATTCATTTCCCCCAAAGTTGGTAACTTTTTAAAAAGTTAAATGTTATTGTGCCACAGAAATTTATCACACATTCTACAATGTCATCTTGTACAATATCAGCAAATATGAAAATTATGTTTGAAACATCATAGAGAGCATCAGTTCTTTAAATGTATTTTGAAGAATGTAGTTCTGCTTGAGTTGTTTACACATCCCAGTAGGTCTTCAACCAGAACATATCATTATTCCAACCATCTGTGGTGATGTGTCTATATTCACACTAGAGCTATTCCCATCCCATCATGTGAAAAAAATCTCAGTTCTGTCCAATAAACCATACAGTTTTTTGGCTGCAACCTGAATTAGTGGTGCCTTTGGATGAGAAACATACAAGCAAAATAATTGTTAAATAAAGTGCTGCAGCAATACCTACCCTAGTTTATCCACACAGGCAGATGAAATGAGATTATATCGAGAACCAGTGTCAATCTGTACTTTCATCTCTATTCCAGCACACTTAAAAAAATGAAAACAGACTTAGAACCCTCCAGGATATATTGATAAATCATGTAATTATGGAACTACAATCATATTTTGCAGACATGGGTTGCAACAGAAATCAGCAGTCTGGTGAGTAATAACGACATTAAATGTATTATAACAATCTTGCTAAACAATAGAGCTGTTGTGTTGAACCCTTTACAGTAAGGTACTGGATCTATCTGCAGCAACTAGTGAGTGAATCATGTTTGATTAAAATAAATTTTGGTTAAGCGAAATTCTTATTATAATGCAAACACTATACATTCTGTCCTTTTGTTACTCATATATATTTTTACTCCTTACGTTTTCTCCCTTAATTTCTCCTGCCCTAAAGTAAAGTTATTTATTAGTCGCAAGTAAGGCTTACATTAACACTGCAATGAATTTACTGTGAAATTCCCTTAGTCGCCACCGTCTGGTGCAAGTTCATGTCAATGCGTCTAACCAGCACGTCTTTCAGAATGTGGGAGAAAACCAGAGCACCCAGAGGAAACCCATGCAGACACAAGGAGAATGTGCAAATTCCACACAGATGATGACCGAAGCCAGGAATTGAACCCGGGTCTCTGGTGCTGTGAGGGAGCAGTGCTAACCACTATGTCACTGTGCCGCCCAGAATGGTGATTACTTGCACTGACACAAACAAACAGACGTGAAAACAATTTATGCAATAGCTTATAGAATAAGGATTGGCTGAATAAGTGTTTCAAATAGGTGTTTCAAGGAACCCCAGTGAACTGGAATTAATAGGTATCAGGGGCAAACTCTCCATTTGTTGGACACTTGGTTCATAGGAAGATGGTTGTAGTCGTAGAGGGTCAGTCATCTTAGTTCCATGACATTGCTGCAGGAGTCCCTCAGGGTAGTGTCCTATACCCAACAATCCTCAGCTGCTCCATCAATGACCTTCCCTCCAAAATAAGGTCAGAAGTGGGGACGTTCACCGATGATTGCAAAATATACAGCACCATTCACGACTCCTCAGATACTGAAGCAGTCCATGTTCAAATGCAACAAGATTTGGACAATATCCGGGCTTGGGCAGACAAGTGGTAAATAACATTCAGGCCACACAAATACCTGGCAAAACTATCACTAATAAGGAACACTCTAACCACACCCCTTAACATTCAGTGGTGTAACCAGCACTGAGTCCCGCTGTGTCAAAATCCTTGAGGTTATCATTGACCAGAAATTCAACTGGACTCATCACATAAACACAGTGGCTACGAGACAGGTCAGAGGCCAGGAATACTGTGGCGAATAACTCACCTCCTTATTCCACAGACTCTATCCACCATTTACAAGGCACAAATCAGGAATGTGATGAAATACTCCCAGCTTTCCTGGATGGCTACAGCTCCAGCAACACTCAAGAAGCTTGACACCATTCAGGACAAAGCAGCCGACTTGATTGGCACCACGTCTGCAAACATTCAATCCCTCCATCACCTACGCTCAGTAACAGAAGTGTGTATTATCTACAAGATGCACTGCAGCAATTCACCAAAGATCCTTAGACAGCACCTTCCAAACCCACGATTACTTCCATCTAGAAGGACAAGGGCAGCAAATAAATGAGAATGCAAGCATCTGCAAGTTCCCCGCCAAGCTATTCAGCTTGAAATATATCGCCGTTCCTTCGTAGTTGCTGGGTCAAAATCCTGGAATTCCCTCTCTAACAGCATTGTGGATCAACCCACAGAATATGGACTGCAGCAATTCAAGAAGGCAACTCACCACCACCTTCTCGAGGGCAACTAGGGATGGGCAATAAATGCTGACCAGCCAGCGACGTCCTTGTCCCATGAATAAATAAAAAAATTAGAACTTCAATATATACACCAGGAGGCACCAAGGGGCATTTTACAGTGATTTCATTGCAGTGTTAATGTAAACTTTACTGTGATTAATAAATAAACTTTTTATAAATAAACTTTAACTTTAGGATCAATGCTGCAGTGGTACCATTATGTCAAAACATGCAAGTGCATCAATAAACTCTGCAATAGAAGAAGCTCAAACATGACTCTAATGGAGTTTGTCAGCTAATATTTACACATGGCTTATACTTAAACAGAAACAATTACTTACACATATGGGATAATTTACAATTAACTGGCTTTAGCCATTTTGGAAATGTCTTTTGGAAGATAGTACCAATTACCTTGCAACACACAAATATCAGGTCATCTTCATGTGTTATTTTGTGAAGTTCTTGTTTAGTTTGTTGGAAGTTTTTGTTTTGAATTGGAAACGAATTAATAGAAGACCATGTCCCTCGATTGTTGGCTTGGAATTTGGACAAGTTGGTTTCTAGTAAACGCCTCTGTAAAATGTTATGTGGTTGCTAAAAAGAAAATGTTTAAAAATAAAACAAGGTCATACAACAACAATGAATTGACATCCTTAGCATTTATCTAGAATTATTAAGTGCTAATTGAAAGGGAATTTCATTCGTTTAGCTGTGGTAGATGCCAGTTCAATCTATTTTTTCTCTTAGAGTGAATCAACATCAATACATGAACTAAAATGGTATCAATCCCAATGATCAGTTCTCCCGAATAAGGAAGGAATAAAGTTAAAATGTTTAGGTAAATATTGGCCATACGTTGCATTAATATCAAGTGAGAGTAACAACACTTACTATCATTATGAATTAAATGTGATTGATTCTTAAATAACACTCTGAAATGGCCTAGCAAACCACTCAATTCAAGGACAATTATGAATGGGCATAAATTCCCAACTAGCAATGTCCACGTCCCATGAATGAATTAAAAACCAGATGGTGACTTCTGGTTTCCACACAGCGATACACAGAAATCCAGTAGTTGCTGTCAGAGAAACACTTCTCTTGCACAGGTTGCACTGTAGCAGGCCTCATAATAGACTAGGCAATGAAAGACATGAACAGAGTGAACTTGGGGTACTTGCTTCAGTGAGAGATCTTCAATATAATTGGTTGAAAAGCTTCATTATTGCTTTTCATGTTCGCACATCGCACAAATACCCTGGAGAGGTGTCACACCAGATTAGAGCAGGCCTCTGCATTAAAATCCAAAGATATTATGTGGGAAGCTGTAAGCAAACTGACAGTGAGCACGATTCCTTCATTGCTGACTTCTAAAATTGAATCAATTAAAATCATACAAGTAAGGAAAAATTTCCAGATTTGAATGCTTAAAAACAATATGAGATGTGTTCATAGAACATTACATTTAAATATTAACTTTAATTCTATTTTACTAATAATTACGGACTCTACTTCAACAATAGTTAGCAGCAGAGAATTCCAATTATAATCACCCTCCCTGAAGGATTTTTTTCTTGATCTCTTTTGCAATTATATTAAATTTGTACCCATTACCAGCTCATCAATTAGTAGACACAATAACAATGCTTCGAAACCACTAAGACATGTATCAGGTTATCCCTTAACCTTCTCAGGCCTAATGACGAAAGCAGAAATTATTCAAATTTATTTTCAAAAGTGGCATGGTAGCGTAGTGCTTCATAGCACCAGGGACCCGTGTTTGATTCCTGGCTTGGATCACTATCTGTGTGGAGTTTGCATGTTCTCCCTGCATCTGCATGGGCTTCCTCCGGGTGGTCTGATTTCCTCCAACATTCTGAAAGACCCATTGACCTGAAAGGTGCCAGACTGTGGCAACTAGGGGAATTTCACAGTAACTTCATTACAGTATTAATGTAAGCCTTGCTTGTGACTAATAACTAAACTTTAACTTCTTATCCCTAGTAATATAGAAACATAGAAATCCTACTGTGCAGAAGGAGGACATTCGGCCCATCGAATCTGCACTGACAACAATCCACCTGGGCCCTATCCCCTAACCCCACATATTTACTCTGCTAATCCCTCTACCCTATACTTTCTGTGACATTAAAGAACTGTTTATTATAACCAATGCACCAAATTTGCACATCCTTGAATCATACCTTAGCCTATGCTACATCATTTCTGTTATTTCATTCAATTATGTCCCTCAAATAGCACATTATAATCCAACTCCCAGAAAAAAGTTTTGTACAGACTCATTAAGCACCTTGCCTTTGAAATCTGTCCTGCAGAATAATAAATTATAGATTCCATCTGTTTTTAAATAGACTTTTTTGCTTTGTGCTGCCATCTTTACTACCAATTCTTTCTGTACACTAAGGTTTCTATCTGAGATATGCTCACTTACGTATTTCAACACTTAAAATACATTTTCTTTCTCTATTCAATCAAAATATAATATTTTATAGTTTTTTACGTAAGTTGCATTGTGAACATTCGAAAAATTATGCAGCAAAAGACCATTGGGTTGATTAAGCCCACTCCAATCAGACTTGGTGCAACGTTATACACACCAATCCCTAACTGCAATTTACGGGAAGTCTAAAATAATTTATGGTCAATTCACAAAATGCTCTCCAAAATTCTTCTCCAACTTCCTAAGGTAATGATGAGGTTACAGCCTTGCAACCCATAATTCATCACATCCTGAACTAACTCCAGAGGACGGGATATCTGGAAATATCCTATTCTATCAGAAATAAGCAATGAGCACGGAGTGATAATTTTATTTGAAGGACTGTAGTGACTGCTTACCTACTGAATGTTTTAGTCATATATTCAGGAGATGAGAATCATGTGAAAATAACAATTTCCTAAGATATAACTTAACTCCTTACCTTTCCATTTTATCCGTATTATCTCTGGCACTACTATCTCCATCTATTTCAAATAGACTGTTTCAACCAGGCTAAATCCAATTGTTTTGTTATGTTTGAAACCTCAACCAGAATCCCTCTAAGTCTTCAATTTTAAAAAATAGATATCCCTATTTCTTGAAAGCTATAATTAAAACTAAAGATCCAAAGATCATCGGTCTCGATCTGCCCTTCCAACCAACTTTCTGCTCAAGTCTTCCAAGCTCCACACCAGTCCGAATTTGCACATCTCCAGATGTGGTATCATTGATTTGATTCAGTGTTTTCCTCTTGGTTTTGTGTCGAAGATACTCTTGACTTTATTAATACTGTCTGGTTGAGAAGTTGGGGCAAATCATTTTCCATAAAATGGTCTTTAACATATCATTGAATGTTTGCACCTGAGAGGTTAGTTATTCAAATGACTAGGTTGGTAACTAATGGGGCAGTATGGTGACACAGTGGTTAGCACTGCTGCCTCACAGTGCCAGGGACCTGGGTTCGATTCCTGGCTTGGGTTACTGTCTACGTGGAGTTTGCACTATTCCCCGTGTCTGCGTGGGTTTCCATTGGGTGCTCTGGTTTCCTCCCACAGTCTGAAAGTCATGATGGTTAGGTGCATTGGCTGTGCTAAAATTCTCCCTCTGTGCATCCACATAGGCACGAGATTGTGGTTTTCAGAGAATTTTGATAGTAACTTCATTGCATTGCTAATGTAAGCCTACTTGTGATAAATAAATAAATTTTATCTTTAATGGATGTGTAGTGTGTGTTCTGACCTATATAGACTAGACTTCCCAACTGCTATTATTCTAATACAGGAGTAAGTCAAAAGAATTTAAATTGTGTGGTGTGTGTGGCTTAATCATTAAAATGTCTTTAGCTTTACAAATATGTAGATTTCAGGTTCTAAACAGTAACTTGTTCTGAAATTAGAGTTCACATTTTAAGAAAAATTTAAAACTTCTCTATGTTCCGCTATACATTGATCATATATTCATTTGTATTATTCCTATGTATATATATCTAGCTCTAAATGCCATCACGATACAAACACTTAGAGATGAATCGTTTAATTTTAAAGGGTACATTTATGTTGGGGTCAGTATGTTTTCCTGCTCTGAAGACTTTTCTTGACGTTTCCCGTATAAAAACATTCCCAGGTGAATGCTCCAGTATAGGCTGGGACTGTCATCTGGCGTCTGTCATTAAATGTCCTTGTACCTTGGTGAGATCAAATCCGATCAGGTCCATTCCAACAGTTATTTGGGATAATTTTAACTTCTGACTACAATGTAAACCGATCTCCCGCTAGAAATCTCTCCCGATATTTGTTTCTCAAATTCAGCACCGGACAGCGGCTGAATTTATCCGAAGTATGTCATTCTATTTAAAGAATAATGGGACATAGCATTGTATTTCTAGAATTAACAAAATAAAATACTAAACAGTTAGTGATTTAAATTCTGCGGCTAGTATTGAATTTAATCCCAAATGAAGGGGTCCTCATACCCTAATAAATTCTTTAAAATGATAGAGTTTTCAAACAGTGGAAGGCAACTGAATTGGATGTTCCACAGTTTTCTAAGTGATTTTCTCCACCGAAGATCAGTGGTGAAATGATGAATCCGATGATAAGGGGGATTTTTTTTTTACAGAATTCAAGCAAAGAAAATATAAGAACAAACTTAAAGATTGAGATGTCTTGAAGACCCATATTTAATAATACGCCAGCACTTCACGATTCAATTGAATCCTCGGCCCTGTCAAATGTAGAGAAATTTGTTTAAGCCACTCCAAATACGGATGGAGTGCATAAGTTTTCTCGATATTGTCGATGCATTGTGGAAATTATCAGATACAGGATGACTGTCGATTAACTCACTGGTTACCAGGCTACCTTGTGATTTCTTAACATTGGATTGCCACTTACGGTTTCTTTGGAGGTTCCCAGTTTTTTGAGTCCATCCAAAGGTAGGAGATCCGCCGAGTCTTTATGAATGAACTGAACAGTTTGTTTCATCCGCCTCTGCTGGCGGAGAGAGGCAGCCTCTCTGATATCCATTTGCTGGCGTCGGTTTTCTCGCAGAATATCTGAGTAAAACATTCTTAAGAAAAGCGACGCCACCAAACAACAGAGAGACGAAAAGAAAGGTTAAGCAGTTGCCCAAGATTATTAAAAATCTTCGGACCGAAATGAGAAGCTTTTCTGAGGCAGGCAGCTTTTAAAAGGATGCGTCTCAGCCTTCAGTGATTGACACAACTGTTCCAGCCCCCACAGATATCAAGGCAGGGTGCTGGAGAAACACTTCTACCCAAACCAGCGCCTGAGTTTCACTCCGTAAAACATGGCAAAGGTAAGAAACGCTTCTCTCCCACCATCTTAACAAATTGTGCTGACTAAAAGCCTACACCGCAACCCTGACATTTCAGGAACCACCATGTTCCACACAGCTCTAGATACCGATTTACAAAAGATATACCAATGTTACTTTATATGTGAGCAAAATTACTATCTCTTCAAATATTGATGTGAGGCTTGCTAATTTTGTAAAAGAAATAATGATTTTGCACTTATATAGCATTTTCTATGATCTCAGAATTTGTTGAAACACTTCGGGTCAAAGAAGCAGCCATTTGTTAACGATCTCCATAGAAAGTGATAACTTTTAAAAAACAAATTCGAACTGCCAGTTAATTGTGGAAAAGCTGACAACACAATTTCACATTTTAAGGCGCGTTAAGGTCAGAGGAGAGATGAGACATAATTTCTGCATTGTCCCACCTCTCAATTGACCGCAACAAGATGTATTTTAGAGAACTATTTTAACCCGCTGAATGGTGTGACTTTCAAGAATAGGCAGGAGACATCTCGTCGGTTCAAATTAAGAGAAAGAGTAAGAGGACAATCTTATTGGATCATCTGCCAGTCGGTCAACGTGGCAAGCCGGTAAGATCGCGAGAAAGGCGAAAAACGGGAATCATATCCAGTTTCACACCTCAAGCAATATAACTGTCGCTGAATTGCTGGCATAATTGGCACAAGCTGATTTTAATATTAATTTCATATTAATCGTCTGGGCTCACTTGCCTTAATGGCCTTGCTGGTGGAAATGCTCACCGGTAAGGACAACAAATGGTTCCCCAGCAATGGGGCCAGAGTTGATTGCTTCACCAGTAGGACAGACACCATCGAGACATCCCAGGTGGTATGAGGTACTGGGAGCACAATGCCAAGGGGTGGGGCCAGATGAGTGTGGAGCCACATACACTGCATCGAAGATTGCTAGGTTGGCTATTGACTGGAGGGAATGAATATAGGTGGGGATTGATGGTAGGGGAAGGTTGTGACAATCTCCCAGTGCATGTACTATTGTACATAATGCATTGAGAGGTCAGGCACGTGCACAATAGCACCCTCTTGCAGTCAGCAGCCACCTTCCTGCCATGAATAGACTCCATCCACTCCCCCTACTGGTGAGAATCACACTTTGCCTCTTTTTCAAAGTGTGATAAGATTTGAAATTTTCTCTCCTGAAAAAATAGGTCTAAATCGTTCTGTTTTCATGCTCATTCAGCATTTAGAATTTTTTGGTAAGATTGCCTCCTAAGTGTTTATTTTCTCAATGTGAAATGTGAATGCAACAGCACCCACTCATCTATTCACACAAGATACCAATACATGAAAAGATTATTACAAGAGATATAGCAAACACTTATACTTCTTAAAGAATCAAGAAAACTCATATTATCAGTCACCAAGGAAGTCATTGGTAACTTTGCAGGCCTGAAGATTCCGTCTTGGTTCACTAAAGGCAATAAATAGAAGTTGGAATTATTGATGATTAACTAAGTATATTCATACGATAGCAGCGTTGTTGCTTTACTGTATTTGGAGGTGTAGTCAACACCCGTATGAAACTATAACCCACAGGTTAAAAAAAAGCCCTGTTGTGTTGCTTGTGGTGAATCTTCTAGGTAGGATTCTTTCTTTTTTGGGTGAGAGATCTTCTCTATTTTGCATTTGTCTGAGTTGACATTGTTCCCCCCCCCCATCCCCAATATTTCCTATCAGAAACAAGTTTCTGGCATATAACCAGTTCATCAATAATCCTACTGATCACACAAATAGTTTAATACACTGAGAAATTGTGAATGTTTGATATCCCCATCAACATTCTAATCATGAATGACCTTTAATATCCTTACTTGCACTGCTATCTTCATGAGCCCAACAAATCTATCAGCTATACTCTGAACCAATTTAATTGAAATTGTTATGATATTAATGTTACAAGTGGACAAGAAGATCCCATAATGGAACCCTGGTACAAAAGACCATCCTCTCATTTTTTTAAGAGAACTTGGAGGAATAGTCACAAGACTGCTAACTTGACAACAAGAAAAAGAGTTATTAAACATTAAATGTTGAATTATGTTACAATATACTGTTTTACTTCCCTTTAGTTTAACAAACACACATAGATTTTAAGATTAACACAATCACAAAGTATATCTTAAGCTACAATGGTCCCAGTAACACAAACTCCCTTTACGCAAGCTGGCTGTGATAAAACACACGCTAATCCAAACCCAAGTGAATGTCTGTGGATCTCTCCTCAAAATCTCAACACCAGTTGACTCTTATATTATGAGTCACTTTGTCTCACTGAACTCAGGCTTCCACTCAAATGATTTTAAATTCTGCTTTCAAAAAGATGCATTATCAAATCTTCTTTTAAACAGTGCTTTCTTTCAGCTGTTTGTCCATAAAGAGTTCACTTACAGATTTTACACATTCTCCCTTTTGTCTGTCTTTATAGATGTTTTAACTATCAATTCTCAGACTGCATTAAAATGGCATCAAACTTTTGATTTCCTCCTTACCTCTAAAGTAACATGTTAAATCTGGTCAGCTGTCTCTTTAACTTAGCCTTTTTCTCAGCTCTGCCTGTTTTCATTGAACAATTCTCTGCTGTAGTACTGTTAACCTCAGGCTTCTTAAAGTATTCTCTCTATTCCAATTTCCTGTTTTTTTGGACTGTATCTGATTTTTTTTGGGAAGTCTGCCTCTTTGCAGCTCCCTTGTCCTGTCCAACTTGTCTTTTCTATCCTTTGCCCACCACAGAATCGGACCGGGCGAGGGGTGGACAATGGAAATGTCAGTTGACCTTGGAAATTCCAGTCCCAGTCGAGCCATCTCTATCAACATTCTAATCATTCTATTCCCAGTTGAGCGAGGCCATAAAATCCTGTCTATACAGTTTTCAACTTCCAAGATAAAGTTAGGTTTTTGCAAAGGGATGTACTGTAAAACAACGTCAACCACTTTCCCCGTCTCAAAACAGAGCAAACAAATTCCTTGGTTCTTGAGTAAAAGATCATAAACTTGAAGAATAAAGAGATAAATTACAAAGACTGCTTAATAATTTGAGCCAGACTTGATAACTTGCACAAGTTGTGATCCTGCTTCACATTTCTTGCAAACCCCAAGATGGTCAACAATGGTTATCTGATTCTTGAACATTTGATAATGGGAACATCTGCTGACAAATTGAAATATTGGACTAAAGATGATGCATAAATTCAATCAAGTTCTAAAAGCAAATTATCCACAACTCAAGAAAACTTGTGTGCAACTCATTTCAATTTTTGGTACAACATACTACTGTGAATCGTTGTACTCTGTCATTAAGTTTGTAAAGTCGAAACATTCTGCAGTCCTTACAAATCAACACATATTGGAGCTCTTTTGTATAGCCTTGACAACATATCAATTGGATTTGTGACCAGGATGGAGACCCACAAAACCTCTTCTTAAGCAATACAAATAATTACATTACTTTTTAGGTCAGCAGTCGGAGACTGGGGTCCAGTTCCCAGTGGTCTGTGGATCTTTATGCACATGCTAGCCAGAAAATAGCCACACATGTACAGTTTGCATTTTTTGATGCTATTCAGGTTTTCTGTGCATGCACTGGCTGAGAACTGGCCGGACATGCAAAGTTAGTTTCTTTATTATGTTCTTTAGGTCAAGAACCAGGCATGCACACCTGTGCGGAAGAGCAGGAAGTAAAGAAGTGAAACTGCAGGCCAGGTGAACTGAATCTGAATGCCATTCCAGTGAAAGTGCTCCTGGAAGCAAGACATGAGGAGGGAGACAGGGGGATATCCCAGAACAAAGTCCCAGACAGCAACAAAGACAGGGATGAGAGAGAATTCCCAGAAATCAAGTTAAAAAAGAGCAGAACAGTAGGCTCCAAGTTTATGTCAGAGCTTCGAGGGACAGTGAGCCTGAGAGAAACCCTGAAGATCTGATGAGGCAGCCATAGGTTGTTGACTTCTTACTGTGGAGCTTTTGGAGCAGTTCTGTGCTGTTTGGCATGGCCAAATATCTGAAAGGATGCTTGAAATGTAAACAACTCTGGCATTTGTCTGAAAAGTTTCAACTTCTGATGATGAAGTCCCCTATTCTCTGAGATTCTCTGAAAAATCCTTCAACTCTGAGTTAGAGTTACAGACTTTGGAGGGTCCAGACTCAATCTGGATAGTTACCCAGAAAAAGTTAAACCGAAAAAAATCAATGTTCAACTTCTAGATAACTATACAACTATATGGCTGATCTAACATTCCTCACATCCACTTTCCTGCCCTTTCCCCGCTAACCTTTGATCCCTTTATTGATCTAAAATCTATCTCAGCTTTAAATATAGACAAAGACTCTACTCCCACAACTCTGTGACAAGAAGTTGCTAAGATTCACAACCCTCTGAGAGAAGAAATTGCTCTCCACCTCAGTCTGAGTTGGTGTCCCTTTATTCTAAAACAATGCCCTCTGGCCCTGTAATTTAGTCTGTCAGGCCCCTTAAGAATCCGACATGTTTTAATGAGATTATCTCTCGTTCTTCTAAATTTCAATGAGTAGAGTCCCAACCTGTTTAACATTTCCTTACACTATAACTCCTCAATACCAGGAATCATCCCAGTGAATCTTCTCTGAACTACCTCCAATTAAATAATATCTTTCCTTAAATAAAGGGACCAAAACTACTCTCAGAACTCCAGATGTGGTCTCACCAGTATTTGTACGATTACAGCAAGACTTCCCTACTCACTATACTCCAACTCCCTCGAAATAAGGGTCAACATTCCATTAGCCTTCCTGATTGCTTGCTGCACTTATGTGCTAGCTTTCTATATTTTGTACACAAATACCTGCAAGTCCCCTTGTGTTGCAGCTTTCTGCAGTCTTTCTCCATTTAAATAATACTCTTCTTTTGTTCTCCTCTTCAAAATGAACAACTTCACATTTCACACATTATACTTCATTTGCCAAGCTTTTGCCCATTCACTTAATATATTAATACCTCAATAGGTGTAGGTGAGAAAGCCAAGGGCAGGTCTCCTAGCAGCATCGGCCTAATTTTCTTGCAATTATTCTCTGACTTTAGTTGTTCTTATTCTTCACTTGTTTCTTTGTATTTCTATTTGCATTCAGGAGTCCACAATAAATCCCAAAGTACAGCAATTTGGACAATTTAAAAAATCTCATGTTTGAAATGAAGTTTTTAAGTGCCCTTTCCAACTCAGATACCAAGTCTAACATAAAAAGTGAATGGTGAAATAAGGAGGAAGTGATAAAATAAAAAAGCCAGAAAATAATTCTGCACTGTTCAGGTTACTCCCATGGTTTGTTATGCTGTTACCATCATTGCATTTTCAATGTCACCAGTTTCTTTAATGTGAAACAGAGGGTTATTCCATAGGACCATTAGACTGCATTAGCACCATTGTCAAACTTAAATTTATTAACAGCTGGGGAGCTTTGACATGACTTTTTAACCATTAAGTAATTCATGGTTCATGATACAGAAACAAAGAAATTAATGAAAAAAATAAACTGAAGAGATTTTTCTCCTACTACCATGACTAAGATGTCTGTGCAATTTGCTGCTGAAGTTGGGCAACTGACTTTCAGCTCATTTGAATCAACATTCATAAATGCCCATGCAGCTTTGGCTTCATACAGAGAGAAAGCCTAATGTGTAGGAAGTTGAAAATCTGGCCCGCAATCCAAGTGAAAGGAATGTACACATTTAAAGGAAATGTGTCTATATGTGGGAACAGGTGTTTGTTTCAGCTTTTATTAGTCTTTGAATATTTATCAGTATGAAAGGTACAGTGGCAAAGTGGCTAATACTGCTGCCTCACAGTGCTAGGGACTGGAGTTCAATTTCAGTCTTGGATAACTGTGGAGTTATTGTGCATGTTCTTCCTGTGTCTGCATAGGTTTTCTCTGGGTGCTCCCGTTTCCTCTCACATGCCAAAGATGTGTAAATTAGTTGGCCATGTCCCAGGATGTGTGGATTAGAGACATTAGTGGTGTAAATACACGGGGATAGAGCCTGGGTAGGATGCTCTGTTATCTGGTTCATTGATCAAGGCTGAGAAATATGATAGTAAATGAAGCAAAATGAATTTGAATATGGAAAATGGAAGCAAGTAAGAGCATCTGACCCTCATTCTCAAAGTGCAATGCACTAATATTGGTAGGAGGTGATTACTAAGTATGATACAAAGTAAAAACACAAAATGCCAGAAATACTTAGCTAGTCTGGCAGCACCATAAAGGTAAGGAGAAAAACACATGTTTCAGGTTGTGACCTTTCATCAAAACACAATCTTGAGTACACTGCATATAAACTTCATTACAATTGCAAAGTGGTATACTGACTGAAAAATACCAAGATTACTTGCTACCACATTTATACTTCATCATGGCAAATCTTCATATAACCTTTTATTGGATTGTGTGTATCCACAAACTTCAGTAGGATATACCTCCAAAATTAAAAATTGAAATTAAAAACTTTGCCACATGAACACTTTCCATTGCTGTAATCCTTTTAGCCCTTATTAAAGGTAGTTACATTTTGCAGTGGCTTACCAACACCCGGTTAGTGCATTACTATGAACGATCCTCTTTAAATTTCAATATCTCAGTTATTTATTCATTTGTATATAAAGATGGAACCTTGAAAATAGAATCCCAACTAGGGAAAATACCGCCCTTGTTAAGTGGCGTATATGTTCTGTCTTGCCCAAGTAGCTCTGATAGGTTAGTTGCAACCCATCTCAGCTTTGGGCAGACCGTCTCCTGATCGTCCTTCCGGAATTGTTCCTTATCTCGTCACCTGCTTGAAATAAAAGCAATACCCATTCTGACAACTGGGGCTGCTACAAATCAAAGTAAACCCAATTGACTGATATGAAGCAAAAATACAAGTTTTTTTTTCAAATAAAAGGCAAAAATGCAGCAAAGACATTCCAAAAAGTAAAACAAACTCATTAACCAAAAGAAAACTACATTTGGAGAAAGTAGTTCCTTCTCTGACTATGTTCTGCTGCGTTAGTGGCGTTGCGTGGGACAGCAAACTAAATTATCTTTTGCTCTCCTTTGAAAATTGTGCGTTTTTAGCATCAGGAATTTCCTGCTTCCTCAGAGCTGTTCAGTCAAAATACTGGACCACACAGAGCATTTCAGAGGCTCAACTTCCACGCTCCCCCCGCCCAGCATCCTCGCGTTTCATGCACCGAGCTTGCGTACTGAAGCAGAGATTCATCCTTTATTCAGTCATTATCTATGATCATAGTGAATATGATAAGAATCCTTAAGGCAAATCGTATTTCATTGCACGTTGATGGTATTGGAATATTCCTTTTGTCTTTTTTACTTTCTCTCTTCATACTTTGATTTCGTTTGAGTTTAAATTCTAGTTCTAGTACACTAATTCTCTAAGGACGAAACAGGAAGTGATATAGAATTTTAGTATATTTGGCATTTCTCGGGCAATAGTACTTAAAGCATATTGTCGAATGGCTAGAGTAGAAATTGGAGCCCATCACTCTCCACTCTGTCTTTAATATTGCCTCCTGTGGTGACCATCGGGACCAAGTGAAAACAATACAGGAAGACAACACGAGGCCGATCCTTATGTTTCGGGATTGAATCATGGAAACTTACTAACCCTCTAGATTTGAAAGCAAGCCGGCGAGAGAAGAACTTGTAAGATATTACAATGGTACAAAAATGAGGAGAGAGCTAACCAAGGAAATTACGAGCCAGTTAATTGCACAAAGATAGTCGGGGAATACTTGAAACCGTTTTTTTAAGGAGGTAAAACCAGTCTCCTGCTTGTGGAATCTGGAGACAGGATGATACGGCAATTATATGACCTCATTAATAACCTCTAGCGGCAGAATATAGAAACAGTATCGTTCCATCAATTCTACTAAGATATTTAAATTTAGCAGTTTTTTAACATCTCAGTTTAATTACATTTTATATGTTTCATGTTCCAATTAAAAAGATCAGAATGGTTTTATGTCTAGATTTTACGTGCATATAGCGGTATGTAATTCGGTGGTTAGCACTGCTGCTTCACAGCTTCAGGGACCTGGGTTCAATTCCCTGCTTGGGTCACTGTCTGTGAGAGGTTTGCACATCCTCTTTGTGTCTGCATGGGTTTCCTCCAGGTTCTCTGGTTTCCTCCCACAGTCTAAACATGTATGGGTTATGTTCATTGGCCATGCTAAAAATTGCCACTTAGTGTGCTGAAAAGCATGTAGGTTAGAGGGATTAGTGGGTAAATACTAGGCATATGGGGTAGGGCCTGGGTGGAATTGTGGTCTGTGCAGATTCGATGGGCTGAAGGGCCTCTTTCTGCACTGTAGAGTTTCTATGAATCTATATTCCAACACTCAAACAAGTATTTTTGTTCTCAGGGTTCCATCCCCTCAGCAATAGTGTCAGATGTATCTAATTTTAATTTATCTACATGAAAAAATTGAAAAAATTATTTTCCAGTTTTATGTGACTGTATCCTTTATGATCAATTAGTTTACACACCATAGACAGTGAGGGAGAGAAAGGTACATGCCTAAACAATAAATCATAGATTTGATAAATCATTAAATCTGGATTTTTTTTATAACGTATATGTTTCATTTCATAAATAATATCTGAGAAAAATGTGAAAAAAATTCAGCTGAGATGCAGACTTTCTGCTCACTCATTTGCCCTGGTTTAATCCCTTCACTGATGGGAGGAAAGTCTCTTCTTACCTGTAGCCACTCTTCCCGCTCCCCCCAAAGAATTCATTCTGGAACAGTAAGGTCTTTGAGAGGAGAATCACAGTAGTTAGCAAAATCATTCTACATGCAATGGAGACATAGGACAACAAAGAACAAAACAGCATGGGAAAGAGGCCCTTCGGCCCAACAAGCCTGCGCAGCCACCCCGATGTTCCCATCTCTACCGATGATTCCTATCTATGTTTATAGATCTATGGATTTAAAACCAAGTTTGAGACAATTTACGGAGAATTTGTTTTGCCAGTTAGCCTAAGAGCACATCTTTGCGATGTGGGAGGAAACCGGAGCACCCAGAGAAAACCCACGCAAGCACGGGAAGAGTGCACAAACTCCCACAGACACAGGCCCAAATCCATGTATCTGCATAGCACAGTGATAGTCACTGAGCTGTCGTGTTGCCTATCAAATGGTCCAGGTCAAGTGTACACTAACGATGTGAAGCACTAGGATACTCTCGAAAAAAAATCCAAGAGCAGCCCTCTCACGACCCATCGCGTGTATGCCCCTTGTTAGACAACAAGGTGGACCAAAGCACCTGCAGAATAAAAACAAGTACATCAATATCATCATCTATTTACACACTTTCCAGGGACTCCCAAGGCTTATGATCCCTTTTTAAATCAGTTTTCTATACTCCTCCATTCCCATTCTGTTCATGTGCCCATCTAAGTATTTCTTAAATAACTCCAGAGTGCCTGCCTCCACCACTTTACTTGGCAGCGCATTCCATACCCCCACCACCCTCTGTGTGAAAAGACTCCCTCTAGCATCCAAATTATACTTTACCCCCCTCACCCTAAACCCATGACTCCTTGTGCTATTCGAGTCCATCCTAGGAAAAAGCTTAACCCTGTTTATTCTATCAATACCCCTCATAATCTTGTACACCTCTATCAGATCTCCTCTAAGTCTATGTCTTTCTAAGGAAAACAGTCTCAATTTGCCTAACATCTCCTCGTAACTAAAACCTTCCATGCCAGGCAGCATCCTGGTAAACCTCCTGTGCACTCTCTCCAGAGTCTCCACGTCCTTCCGGTAGTAAGGCGACTAGAACTGGACGCAGTATTCCAAATGAGATCGAACCAACGTTCTACACAACTGCAACATTAAAGGCCAACTCTTGTACTCTATACCCCTTCCTATAAAGGCAAGTATACCATATGCTTTCTTCACAACCTTCTCCACTTGCTCTGCCACCTTCAGAGACTTGTTCACCTGCACCCCCACATCCCTCTGCATTTCTATACTCTTAATAAGTCTACCCTTCATTATATACCTCCCCCCTACATTCTTTCTCCCGAAATGCATCACCTCACATTTATCAGGATTGAATTCCATCTGCCATCTATCTGTGCAAGCTACCAGCCTATCTATGTCCTGCTGTATCGCCTGACAATGCTCCTCACTATCCGCAAGTCCAGCCATCTTTGTATCGTCTGCAAACTTGCTGATCACTCCACTTACTCCCTCTTCCAAGTCATATATATATATTACAAATAGAAGAGGTCCCAGTACTGAGCCCTGCAGCACACCACTAGTGACCGCCCTCCAGCTAGAAAAACACCCTTCCACTTTTACTCTCTGTCTCCTATTACTAAGTAAAGTTTCACAACACCAATTTTAAATCCAACCAATTTATTTGATAGTAAATTCGCGAGCTTTCGACACTATGGCCTTCGTCAGGCAAATGCAGTGTTCTGGTCTGCAATAGCACTCATATCAACACAGACAGTCACAGATTGCTGATTAGAATGCGAATCCTTACATCTAACCTGCTATTCAAGTGTTAAAGTGGCTAACAATGTGTGTGAAGGGAATCCTGAGCATTGGTTAGAGAATTGTGTATTTTCTCCAGACAGCACAGTAAGTGAGGTTTTTTGCTAACCCAGGCAAGTTACGGGGGTTACAGATAGTGTGTCATGAAGCCAAGATCCCTGTTAAGACCGTCCTCATGTGTGCGGAACTTGGCTATCAGTCTCTGCTCAGCAACTCTGCGCTGTCGTGTGTCACGAAGGCCCCCTTGAAGAACATTTACCCGCAGGTCGGAGGCCGAATGCCCATGACTGCTGAAGTGTTCGCCCACAGGAAGGGAACTGTTTTGCCTGGTGATTGTTGAGCGATGCTCATTCATCCGCTGTCGTAGTGTCTGCATGGTCTCCCCAATGTACCATGCTTCGGGACATCCTTTCTTGCAACGTATTAGGTAGACAACGTTGGCCGAGTTGCAAGAGTATGTACCGTGTACCTGGTGAATGGTATCCTCACGTTTGATGATGTCGTCCATGTCTATGATCCGGCATGTCTTGCAGAGGTTGCTGTGGCAGGGTTGTGTGGTATTGTGGTCACTGTTCTCCTGAAGGTTGGGTAGTTTGCTGCGAACAATGATCTGTTTGAGGTTGTGCGGTTGTCTGAAAGCAAGAAGTGGGGGGGTGGGGATGGCCCTAGCGAGATGTTCATCGTCATCAATGATATGTTGAAGACTCCGGAGAAGATGTCGTAGCTTCTCCGCTCCGGGGAAGTAGTGGACAACAAAGGGTACTCTGTCCACCGTGTCCCGTGTTCGTCTTCTGAGGAGGTCAGTGCGGTTTATCGCTGTGGCACGTTGGAACTGTCGATCGATGAGTCGAGCGCCATATCCTGTTCTCACGAGGGCATCCTTCAGCATCTGGAGGTGTCTGTCACGATCCTCCTCATCTGAGCAAATTCTGTGTATACGGAGGGCTTGTCCATAGGGAATGGCTTCTTTAACGTGTCTAGGGTGGAAGCTGGAGAAGTGGAGCATTGTGAGGTTGTCTGTCGGTTTGCGGTACAGTGAGGTGCCACAGCAACCTCTGCAAGAGGTTGCCACAGCAACCTCAAACAGATCATTGTTCGCAGCAAACTACCCAACCTTCAGGACAACAGTGACCACAATACCACACAACCCTGCCACAGCAACCTCTGCAAGACATGCCGGATCACAGACATGGACGACATCGTCAAACGTGAGAATACTATTCACCAGGTACACGGTACATACTCTTGCAACTCGGCCAACATTGTCTACTTAATACGTTGCAAGAAAGGATGTCCTGAAGCATGGTACATTGGGGAGACCATGCAGACACTACAACAGCGGATGAATGAGCATCGCTCAACAGTCACCAGGCAAAACAGTTCCCTTCCTGTGGGCGAATGCTTCAGCAGTCATGGGCATTCGGCCTCCGACCTGCAGGTAAATGTTCTTCAAGGGGGCCTTCGGGACACACGACAGCGCAGAGTCGCTGAGCAGAGACTGATAGCCAAGTTCCGCACACATGAGAACAGTCTTAATAGGGATCTTGGCTTCATGACACACTATCTGTAACCCCCGTAACTTGCCTGGGTTAGCAAAAAACCTCACTTACTGTGCTGTCTGCAGAAAATACACAATTCTCTAACCAATGCTTAGGATTCCCTTCACACACATTGTTAGCCACTTTACCACTTGAATAGCAGGTTAGATGTAAGGATTCGCATTCTAATCAGCAATCTATGACTGTCTGTGTTGGTATGAGTGCTATTGCAGACCAGAACACTGCATTTGCCTGACGAAGGCCATAGTGCCGAAAGCTCGCGAATTTACTAACAAATAAATTGGTTGGATTTAAAATTGATGTTGTGAAACTTTACTGAGTTTACCCTGGTCCAACGCCGGCATCTCTACATCATCCTATTACTAAGCCAGTTAGGACCCTATTTTACCATTTTAATTCTAATTACTGGGCAGTCATGAAACTGGGAGTGTTTCAGATTCAACTTTTGGACCCATTTTCAGGTGCCCCCATTTGCACTCTGCCTGAAAAAGAAATAGCAGCGATTCTATTGTGCCCATAACCCTGCAGCTCAATCAACGCCTCCAACTGTGCATGCGCAATAAAAAAAAGAAAAAATGCTCCCCTGCCACATAGCTCCCAGGCCAGATGATGCCTCCCCCGACCCCCACAGACATTCTCCTGTCCACCACAACATTACTGACCCCCTTCTCCCCCCACCTTCCCGCTACCCAGACTGATTGCAGCTCCCTGCCTCCTCCTCCCCACCGATCATACGTAGAATGGCAATGGACTTCCCTTCCCGTCCACCAATCATATGCAGAGTGGCAGAGACCTCCCTCCCTATTGATTCTCTGCAGAGTGGCAGCGGACTCCCCCTGCCCATCCTGCTCCCTCACACCAGAGAGCCTTCTGACAGATCTCCCTCCCCCCACCAGACAGCCATCTGACCAGCCTCCCTCCTCCCATCAAAGAGCCATCCCTCCCCTCCAATCAGACAGTCATCTGACCTGCCAGCTCCCCCAAACAAAGAGCCATCTGACCCACCTCCCTATTCCCCTCCCCCCCGCCACCCGTGCCCCACCATTGATCTGAAGTTCGAAACTTAGCTCCTCAGAAACTGGAGTGCCCAAATCGGACCTTTCTGGACCATGTCTGTTTCGTGCCAAATCTGGACAGGCAAGCGTGATGACAAAGGAAGATGTGCCAGTGAGTTTGGACGTGCAGCCGATTAAGTCAATTTAAATACATGCAAATACATTCAAATTGACGTCACACCTGTTTCGGGTGCAGTGCAAATGGCGGCCATTTTCAGCCATTGGTAAAGCGGGAATGGGTGCAGAGGCAGGCATGAATCGCGCGATTTGCTTGACGCCCACCTTTACTAAGTTTCCGTGCCTGAAAATAGGCACAACTTGATGGTAAAATAGGACCTGCAGCATCATCAAACCCTCATACATTATTCTCATTACAAAAGTTCAAATGTTTCATTATATCACTCGTAGACTTACCAAGATGTAATTTTAGGTCTAGTTAATATTTGAAGATTTTCTGATGTATGTAACATGGGCAGCATGGTGGCTCAGTGTTTAGCACTGCTGCCTCACCGCACCAGGGGCACGGGTCCAATTCTGGCTTTTGGTTAATGTCTGTGTGGAGTTTGCACATTCTCCCTGTGACTGTGTGGGTTTCCTCTGGATGCTCCAATTTCTTTCCACAGTCCAAACATAGGAATTAGAAACAGAATTTGTCAAATTCATTCCTTCGAATCTGCTCCACTATTCATTCAGATTATGGCTTATCTCTCCCTGGTCTCAAATCCACCACCGCACCATTCCCCTTATCCCTTTTTTTATTAGAAATACATCTACTTCTCAAAACTGTTCAACGATTCACACTCCACTGCGCTCTGGGGCAGTGAATTCCACAAATTCACCACCTCTGTGAGAAATAATTCATCCTCACCTCATTTTTAAATCTACTGCCCCTCAATCTATACCTGTTACCGCTGTTCTAAATTGCCCCATAAGAGGAAACATTTGATCTACATTTACTTTATCAATTCTTTTAAATTTTATATATGTCAATCAGATCCCCTCTCATCCTTCTAAACTCCAGCAAGTCCAAACTGTTCAATCTCTCCTCAAACGTCAATGCTTTCATCCCCAGGATTAACCTGGTGAACCTACTCTGAACTGTCTCCAATGCCGCCACATCCTTCCTTAAAGAAGAAGACCAAAATTAGACACAATAGTCCAAACGTGGTCTCACCAATGCCCCATACAATTGCAACAACACTTCTCTACTTTTAAATTCCAGCCCCTTTGCAATTACTGCTAACATCCCATTTGCTTTTTTTTTAATTACATGCTATACCTGTATATTAACTTTATGTAATTCATGAACATAGACACCCAGTTTCCTCTGCCTGGATGCATTTTTAATCTGCTTTCCATTTAGATGATAATGATATTTTTTCTGCTAAAATAGATAACATCACACTTATCCACGTTAAACTGCATCTGTTAAATTTTGGTCCATTCTTTTAGCCTATCTATATCCATCTGTAAAATCTTTACATCCTCTTCAATACCTGTTTTTCCACTTAGTAACATCCACAAAGTTTGCTTTGTTACACTCCATCCCTGCTTGCACATCATTGATAGATTGTGCAGGTTTGGTTGATTAGCCACACTAAATTGCCCTTTCATGTCAGAGCAATGAGCAGGATAAATACGTGGATATATAGAATAGCGCCTGGGTGAGATTGGTATCAGTGAGCCTTGATGGGCTGATTGGCCTCCTTCTGTACTGTAGGGAGTCTATGATTCCATGATTCTATAATACAATGGGAGATTCTCAAGTTACTGAGCATCAAAAACAGCAATAGTTTATGTTGGTACAAATCTCTTTTTTCATACTGGCACCAAATTGGTACCTGATAATATCAAGCCCAGAATTTTCTTGAAACAGTGTGGCTGGGACAGTACCCTTTGTCCACCTACCCAAAAATTCAAAGGTATCTGCATCTTTTTGCGCTAACACTGGAAGATGAGTTACGATTTGCACTGCTTCCCAGTTACATTGGCCAATACCTGATTAGGTCATGATGGTAGCTTGGTCAGCTTGCAAAAAATCAGAGACTGTGGGCTTCCTGCATTAATTATTTTTCCATTTTTTATTTTATTCCTAAAGTTACAAAACTAAAAGTGGACTGGCCAGACCTCAACCATCTCCGTGCTTGTTCCAAAATCCAAATTCAAATTGAATCCAATTTCCAAAAGAGATGCACAAGATCCAAGCTGACAAGAAAAGACATTGCACCCCATCATAGGTTTGATGTGTTGCTTGATCTTGGCTAAAAGGCTGAGAGATCACCTTAGCTGATCATTGACTCTCTCTGTCAGTTTTCAATTTAGGACCAAAATTTGAATCTGTGCAGAACACAATTTCATTATTTTTGCAAAAATTTGCAGCATTTTTTTCCTTCAACAGATCTGCACTGTACTTTCAATATCTTTGAATGTTTCTACATGGCATTAAAATATTTTACATTAAAAAGCAATTTCATTTTTAAACATGCTAATATGCATCTAGGTTGATGGCTTCAAACTTTGATTTTTATAACACAATGAACAACTTGAAGAAAAATGGTGCATGTTCCACACTCCTGATCAGTTAGAATGATTTTGGCTATCATTAAATTGATTTTTGTATTTAGGGATGTGATGCAATTCTCAAACTTTAGTTAAGTTGTCTTGCAAAAATTGGCATTGAAACCTCATACATTTCACTATATGTCAGACTGAGGAAATTGCAGCTTGATAGACTTCAATGTTATGCAATATATTTTTGTACCTTAATGGTCAAATTGCATCTATTACTGTGATCAATGACAGACCTGTAACTACCAGAAAGTAATCCTATTTACAACATCCACATGTGGAAGTATAAAATCAAGCATTGAGGTTGTTTTTCACAGTTCACATGGACCCCAAATAAAACAATTCAAGTGCCCACCATTAAACTTTACTGAAATTCTAGAGATAACACTGGTGAAATGCTATATAATTGAAAGGGACTAGTCATTTCCAAATAAATCTAAATATATTATGTAATAATGACCAATGCAGCAGTTTCAAGGTAAAAAATTGTATTTCCTTGAGTCAATATTAAACCATGTAGGACAAACATTTGACAACTTTATACATAATTTACAGTAACAGTTTAAAGCATCTGTTCTAAACTAGAGCTGCTTAAATGATTTCTGTAGATCACAAACTTCAAAATAAGTCATTGACAAGATGGAAATAATCTTGCAGCAGTATTAGATAGTTTTATCTACTGTATTTGAACATTACACTCATGACGACTTCTTGAAACATTTTTTAATCAGAGGTTTTTGCACTAAAGTGATTTTCACAGCTGTTAACAGCTTGGTGACTTTGACTCAGTAAATATGCTGCCGTTTCCAATCAAATTGAAATTCAATTTCCTTCCTCATCAATGTTATCCAATGAGTTGCTGGTGGTCTTGTGTATTCTGGATTTCCATTTTCTACTACTGATGGCCATGCCTTAAGCTCTGGAATTATATCTTTAAACCTCTCAGCCTCTTTTAAGAGGCTCTTTAAAACATACATCTTTGACTACCTCTGGTCACCTGTCCTAATGTTTGCTTTCTTGGCTCACTACCAATTATTTTTGTCTGACAATACTTCTGTGAAATGTCTTTGCACTTTTTAAACTGTGTTTAGAGCACAATATAAATACAAGTTGTTGTTATTTAGAAGGGGCCTTGAAAATGAAAGACCCTGAGGCGCTTCTTGACAAATAGTACGTGTCACAAGTACATAGACTCTAGGGCAATTCTCTCAACCTGCTGCATCGCTGTAGCAGCGCAATGAGCTGGTGACATCAGTGGAGGCCATTTCGTAGGTTTCTCACTGGTCATGGCCTCCATATGTCTCCGGTTTCAGGTTTTTGAGAGTAATCAGTTCTGCGCCAAAAATCAATTTCAATATTGAAATTAACATTTCATTCGCAGATTGGGACTGAAGTCTCTGGGCCCAATAGTGTCTCCCTCCTATAGGAGTGGTTCATTCCAGTATGATTTACAACTGCTTCCGATTAAGAGGGAACAGGTAGCTGACCCCACTGGAGGCAGAGACCATTGATGCCTCTCCTCCCCAAAGGAGTGTCAGATTGGCACCCTGGGTCTGCGCAAGGAGCCAATTGGCAGTGCCTAGGGGTCACCTTGGCACTGCCCACAGGCATCAGAGGCATCAGGCAGTGCTGACATGGCAAAACCTGCTGTCACTCTGCCAGAGGATTGCAGATGGAAGGAAGAGAGACTGAGGCTGCCCGGGGTTGCGGGGGGTTGGGGGATCGTGACTGGCTGGATGAGAGTTCAGAAGGTTGGGATAAGTTGATAGGGAGGGGTTTGGGAATTGCAGAATATTGGGTTGCCCTGGAGAGGTCCAGGAAGCCAGTGATTGGGCTGGCCACCAATTGAGAGGCTGGTAATGCAGGAACAGTATGCATGTGCCAATCTAGGCACTGACAGATCAACACATGCAGTTGTCCACTCAGTGCTATTCTGTTGGCTCTCAGGTAGTTTCCGGAGGCATTTTCAGAGGGATCCCGTTAGAGCAGTCTATACGGCTCATAATGCTGGAGATTCATCCTGAAAATTACGCAAATTGGGAATTAGAATTTTTTTGGAAGAATCCCGGCCTAACTCATTCCCTTTTGCATTTTGAACAAAACAATCCCTAAAATTTATGGGTTATTTATAGAATTATCTCCTTATATTGTTGTTTATCTGTCTCCTTGTTAAAGACTCCTTAAAACCTATCTCATTCATCACATATCCTATGTAACTTGATGTCAAATTTTATTTGAGAACACTCCTTTACAATACTTTGTGATATCTTACTAGAATTTGTCAGTATCAGGCTCAGTCAGAAAACTGGCATGTAGCTCTCCAGTTGCAGACCAGTTCTCTCGCTAGATTTTCAGCCCCTTTAAAGAAGAAAAATGAATGGGCCTGGTTTATGCTATCACTCTGGAAAGGTGGGGACTGCTAGAACTGACAAAGGACTCCATAGAGATTGGGGTGCCATTTTGAAGAGATAGCCTGATCAGAAATAAAAATAAACTACCCCATCCCCTAACAATCACTGACATTTCTCCCAACCCAATCCTTCCCCCGATAATCATCATCAGCATTTCCACCAATCACCTCCCCCACCTGACAATATTTGCCAGAATTTCAACCCCTCAGAGACCATTCTCATCCTCCCCTCTGTATCACACATAAATGAAACCCACTCTTCCCCCAAGATGCTTTTCAAAGACCTGGCCATGCAAACATGTACCAAGAGCATTGCCAGCCCATGTCCCTCTTCCGCTGGGGCTATATACTTACGTCTTCACCCTGGGATGGATTCCCTCAACAGATTTATGTTTGAATATGTCAAACATGTTGTAAACTTTGCAGATTTTATGTATGAATATGTAGTGATGGGGGGGCAGGTAGTACGTGGCGAGGGAGCTAGACAATTAGATTTTAATCTATTAACATGTATTAAAATCAGGTACTTGCCCATTAAGGGTCTGAACCTGATTATATCACCAGCGAAGACAGGGAACGTTTGAAATTGTGATCTCGCCAGCAAGATTCATGATTTCTGGCTCTCTCCAAATTTTGCGCCCCTGCTTGCAATCACCTACACAGGGAGTCTGGGATGAAGATACCACTCATTGTTGAAGGTGCTAATAATTGCAAGTCTTGTTGTTTGAATTGTAATGTGGTTTTAGTGTAAGAGTCAGATAGAGAATGTGATGGTATTGTGCTTTTAAGAAATATGTAAATCATGTTTCTTACAAGGGCTATATTTAGAATTTTGAACTGCTTTGCAGAGTGCTAATTTGTAGGGCAAAACTTTTAAATTAGTAGCTGGAGCACAAGATAAATATTCATTTTAGACCTGGAGTGTTGTTTAAAGTAGGGCTAACACATTTGTGTTTACAGGGGTCTTCCCTGGAGTTTTTCATGTAGAGTTTTGTTGACCAGGGCAGCGTCATGTGCTTAATGATAGGAGCTAAGCCTGCAGGGTAGGAATACTGTTTCAGTTTAATTTAAAAAATACAAGCAGAAGAAAACAGGTGTCACTGTCTCTCTCTTTTTCTCCCCAGAGCTGTTCTGAAAGCTCTGGGACTGTTAACCTGAGATAAACAATAATGCCTGTGTTTTGATAACTGATTTTAAAGAGAGGTTTAAGTCTACAAAATCAATGCTTGAATTGAAACCCATAGTGATATGTTAGAATTATATCGTGTCATGTTTAAGCAGTGTTCAATTGTTAAATGTTAAGTTTTGTTAAACCGTCATTTGTTAAACCGTTCTTAAATAAAATTTGTTTTGGTAAAAGCTCCCTAGTATGACAGTAGAATTGTACCTGGAGTAAAACATCACATCCTCAAAATAGCAAACCTTTGGGATCTAGTCTGACTTCATAATATACCTTAGGTTTCTGACCTGATAACCTAATACAAACAGAAAGAAAGAAGCGCAACATAATGTTTTCTATTATCTATTACGGACCAAACATGTGGATCACAAATAACTTTGTCACATTATCTACAAAATCTCCAAAAAGTAAACTGTTTGTGAAAATGAAATAACTTGTTTAAGTGCCTTGGCCAGGAGCTCTTATTTTTCTAGGTGATTATGTGCAAATTTAGACAGATGTTCTTCTCACTGAAAATGGGAACAGCGGTTAGCATATATGTGTAGCATATATAGCTTTGTGCAGGACAGGTTAATTTTCCTGCAATGGTCATAGTCCCATTGTTTTAAGGTGGGAATGTACATTAGATTGTGCATTCAATCTTAATAGTTCAATCTAGCATGTATCTGCCAAGATCACATTTTTTGGAGAAATGGGAGTTGTTGAAGAGAGTCGCTGAGAGCACATTTTAAGCTTCAACAACAATCCTCAAGATAACTAATACTGAGCTCAGAAAAGAACAATATGCCAGATACTACAATGCAATAGGAAGAATATGAAGTAGAAAAGAACTTTCCTTAGAAACGTTATGAAATCTAAATAATGATAGTATAAGTGCAAACATATTCATTGCCACACATAAGCATAACTACATAGAGATTATTGTGACATCCAAGTGGCTTAATTGATATATCATGTTCAATAAACACTGAATGCAGATCTAAAATATTTGTAGCTTATAAAAGCCATCCAATGCAAAATACTCTGGATGCTGCAAATACCCAGCAGGTATGGCAGCATCTGTGGAGGGAAAGAAAGTTGAAGTTTCAGGTCAATGACATTTCATCAAAATTTATCAAATGTTGTCTGACTTGCTCAGTACTTGCAACATGTTCTGTTTTTTAACATTGTATTAAAAAGCTGTACAACACTGAGATCTCATTTTACTGTTTTAACAGCAGAGGTTAAAATTAACAATAGTTCACTAGAATAAGACCATTAAATTTAACAAAAATCTAGAATCTGTGATAATGTGATTGATTTACTGCATCAGACAACTGCATGTTGATGATATACAAACTCTGCAGTTGACTGGCATATAATGCAAGTTTCCTACTTATATTTTACATGTATTTTCTATTAAGTACCTGTGTTTATAATAAGGAATAGTTAGTTTTAAAAAATTGTAATTCTGTTGATGATGACCAACCAATGCATCATGTTTTTGGAAGTCAATGATGTTTGCAAAAGCCGCTAGTACCATTGTTGACTGGTCCCACAACTTTTTGTTTTTAGCTCTACAACATTATAACTTTGTCAAAATAAATGACAAGGGTGAATATGCAGATAGGACAATTGTGTTGTTTAATATAAATTAAGAGAAAATGAGTTGTCTTTTTTCTAAATCACCATATTACTTCTATTCTACCATGAATGATTTATGGTCTTCAACGTTTTGGTACTCAACAGACTGCGATGACTTAAGACATCCAGACTTTAGTTTCCTATGTAAAGGAGTTCTTACAAACTGCAGGTGAACAGATTAAATGAAACATTTTTAGTTTATCTAATGAAAGTCCGAAATGTTCAAGGGTGTCAGCAATTCTCAACTATTTGTATGGCCGTAGAAATCTGGAAACTTTTGAGCGCAGTAGTCTGATAAATGATCTTGGAAACATTTCTCGGGATTCTTGTGCTGTATATTTAAAGTAATTTTGTGGATGAGCTAATACGTCAAACAGAGCCTTGATGAGTTTCTTGTCCTGAAAAAAATAAGTGGCAAAATCCAAGTTTTGTAATCATTGATAGATAACATTTTTAAACAGGATCAATATGGCATCCACATATGTATTCTGATTTTAATAAAACTTGTAATGACACTCTTTGACTATGCAATATTTGTATTTGTTTATCTATTTCAATCATTCTTAGTGTTCCTGACTCTGAATGGGAAAAGGTAATAACTGTCTCCATTAATGGAGATAACTAGTGACCTCTGTTGGTAAATGAATATACATGTATAAGTTGAATATAGGATCAGTGATGGGTTGCCATTATCAATGGAAGTTGTTTCAGTTTAATTGTGTGTAAAGTGGAACTTGAGAATACATTATTGTATTGAACTGACTTTTTGCATAATCAAAGATGTCAAGTTTGGGTCAAATTTTTCTGGAAAAATAATAGCACGTTATTATTAATGCACCATTATTACTGCACAACTCAGCCAATGAATTCACTGTGGTGAGGGGTTATGACAGAACTTGTAAGTCTTCCAAAGTTGGTCAGTTCATGCTGTTTTGCCATTCTGTCTGCTCTACCTACGGTCCTGATAACTTTGTGTACTTCAATTAAATCTTCCCTCAATCTTCATTGTTCCAAAAAAAACAACCACAGCCTATCTAGTCTTTCCTCATAGCTTAAATTCTCATTTCCCAGCAACATTTTTGCAAATCTCCTCTGTACTCTTGCTAATGCAATCACAACCTTTCTCTAATGTAGTGACCAGAACTGTAACTGTGGTCCAATTGTGTGAAATAATTAATTCTCAATTGGATTAATATTATGAAGATCAACTAATAATCCACCAATCAAGTTTTGATTGATATTTGCTCCTATGAAAGGCTTTGGGATATTTTATTATGTTAAAGTCACAACATGAGACTAGAGATTTGAGACTTCGAGGTTGTAAAAAGAATGAAGTGATAAAACTAAAAGCTCTATATCTGAATGCATGTAGCATTTGATACAAAGCAGAATAACTGGCTACAGGAGGACATGGATTGGGATCTGAATATGAAGGCTATAGGATATTTAGAAAGAACAGGGTGCAAGGGGAAGGTGGAGAGGTGTTAGTTAATGATGGTATTAGCACAATAGACAGGGATGTTCTAAGTTCAGGAAATCAGGTATAGAAATGCTTTCAAAATAGCTGGGAAATGTTAAAGGAAAGAAGTCACTTAAGGCAGTTGTGCACAGGTGCCCTAACAATAACCATTGGTAGGGTGAAGCATTAAGGAAGAAATAATTGGAGCTTGTCAGAAAGGTATGGTGATAATCGGGGAGATTTTAATTGGCACGCAGAAATGGGCAAATGTAGCCTAAATAAGTGGCAAAATTCTCCCAAACAATTTCTACATTTTGCCTCCAACAGGAAAACCAGGGAGGTTCCTGCTGGGTGGCTTAGTGCAATTCAGTTCGCAATTCACCCACACTGAGTAATATTTTTGGACCTGGTGAGATTCTCCCTGAACTCACTCACACTAAGAATATTTTTGAATGGGGATCTGAGGACACTAGTAAGGCTGGCTACTCAGAGATCAATGTGCCATTTTTAAAAGGTGCACCCTGCCAGAGAGCTGCCAAAGGCCCCTCCTCATGACACCCACTCACCCTTCAGAACTTCCTTTAGGAGCCCCTCCATGGTCCCCCTTCAGGTTCCTCTTTTTGGCATTTACAACCTGGCAGCTGCCAAAGTGCTGGGTCAGTTACCAGGGCACTACCCATTAATTTCCTTGATCTCTGAGGGATTTCAATGGCCTCTGAGCATCCGCCACCCTCTCCAAACACCTCAGTGTGACTACAAAGCTTGGTCTTCATTTGTGGACACTAGAAGTGATTTGTGCCAAGTTGCTGCAGTGCAGATTGCAAGAACCAGGAGAGTAGAACTCCAAACCGACCCTGCATATTTGAATGAGTTTTTAAATATGCTAATCTGATTCACATCCTCACTGAAGGAGGACAATACAGAGGAGATAGGAGTGGAGTCACTGTGGGTGGAGTTGAGGAATAGAAAGGGGGTAATTACTATGCTAGGGGTGTATTATAGGCCACCCAATAGCCCACGGGCAGTTGAAGAAGGCATATGTAAAGACATTTTGGATAGGTGCAGAAAGAACAGAGTCGTTATAGTGGGAGATTTTAATCTTCTGAGCGTGGATTGTAAAGTACCTAGAGCTGGGGGTTTGGATGGGCAGGAATTTGTAAAATGTGTACTGGAAGGATCGTTGGAATAGTATGTGGCTAGCCTGACTAGAGAAGGGGCTATATTGGATTTAGTTCTGAGTAATGAGCCAGGGCAGGTGGTTGATGTTGTAGTAGGGGAACATGTGGCTAACAGTGACCACAATTCTGTCTACTTTAGGGATTCAGATGGAAAAGGATGCTTGTTGCCCTAGGGGCAAGGTGTTGAATTGGGGGAAGGCTAACTACGGTCGGATTAGGCAGGAACTTAGGGATACTGATTGGGAACGGTTGTTTGAGGGTAAGTCCACGCTAGGCAAGTGGGACTCTTTTAAGGGAATACTGAAAATGTTGCAAGATAAATAAGTGCCGGTCAAGAGGAAAGATGGGAAAGGTAGGATTAGAGAGCCGTGGATTACTAGGGATATTGAGGACTTGGTTAGGAAGAAAAGAGAAGCGTATGATAGTTCGAAGCAGCTGGGAGCTGAGACAGCATTGAAGGAATATAGAGAGAGTAGGAGGGAGCTCAAACAGGGAGTTAGAAGGACAAAAAGGGGGCATGAAATGATTTTGGCGGATAGGATTAAGGAAAACCCAAAGGCTTTTTATTCCTATGTTAGGAATAAAAGGGTGGTTAGAGGAAAAATCGGACCTCTTAGGGACAGAGGAGGGGAACTGTGCTTAGAGCCCAAGAGAATGGCGGAGATCCTGAATGAATACTTTGCGTCGGTATTCACGAAGGAGAGGGGCTTGTTGACAGCTCCTGTCTCTGAGGGAGCTGTGGACCAGTTGAGGGAAATATCCATACCAAGGGAGGAAGTGTTAGAGCTTCTAGGTAGCATTAAAACGGATAAATCTCCTGGGCCTGATGGCATTTATCCCAGACTGCTTAGAGAGGTGCGAAGTGAAATTGCTGGGCCTCTGACGCAAATCTTTGTCTCTTCCTTGAACACAGGTGAGGTCCCAGAGGACTGGAGAATAGCTAATGTTGTACCGTTGTTTAAAAAGGGTAGTAGGAATAACCCTGGAAATTATAGGCCGGTGAGTTTGACATCAGTGGTAGGGAAGCTGTTGGAGGGGATTCTTAGAGATAGGATGTATAGGCACTTAGAGCATTGCGATCTGATTAGGGATACGCAGCATGGATTTGTTAAGGGGAGGTCGTGCCTTACAAATCTGGTAGAATTTTTTGAGGAGGTGACGAAATCGGTGGACGAAGGGCGAGCCGTTGATGTTGCCTATTTGGATTTTAGTAAGACGTTTGACAAAGCCCCTCATAGGAGGTTAGTCGAGAAGGTCAAGGCAAATGGGATACAAGGACAGGTAGGTAGATGGATAAGTAACTGGCTTGGTAATAGGAGACAGAGAGTAATAGTGGAAGGGTGTTGCTCTAGCTGGAGGTCGGTCACTAATGGTGTGCCGCAGGGCTCGGTACTGGGACCTCTTCTATTTGTAATATATATAAATGACTTGGAAGAGGGAGTAAGTGAAGTGACCAGCAAGTTTGCAGACGATGCAAAGATGGCTGGACTTGCGGATAGTGAGAAGCATTGTCAGGCGATGCAGCAGGACATAGATAGGCTGGTAGCTTGGGCAGATAGGTGGCAGATGGAATTCAATCCTGATAAATGCGAGGTGATGCATTTTGGAGAAAGAATGTAGGGGGGAGGTATATGATAAAGGGCAGACCTATTAAGAGTATAGAAACACAGAGGGACCTGGGGATGCAGGTGCACAAGTCTCTGAAGGTGGCAGAGCAAGTGGAGAAGGTTGTGAAGAAAGCATATAGTATGTTAGCCTTTACAGGAAGGGGTATAGAGTACAAGAGCTGGCCTTTAATGTTACAGTTGTATAAAACGTTGGTTAGACCTCATTTGGAATACTGCGTCCAGTTCTGGTCGCCTTACTACCGGGAGGATGTGGAGACTCTGGAGAGAGTGCAGAGGAGGTTTACCAGGATGCTGCCTGGTATGGAAGATCTGAGTTATGAGGAGAGGTTAGGCAAATTGGGACTGTTTTCCTTAGAAAGACGTAGATTTAGAGGAGATCTGATAGAGGTGTACAAGATTTTGGAGGGGATTGATAGAGTAAACAGGGTTAAGCTTTTTCCTAGGATGGACTCAAATAGCACGAGGGGTCACAGGCTTAGGGTGAGGGGGGTAAGGTATAATTTGGATGCTAGAGGGAGTTTTTTTCACACAGAGGGTGGTGGGGGTATGGAATGTGCTGCCAAGTAAAGTGGGGGAGGCAGGTACTCTGGAGTTATTTAAGAAATACTTAGATGGGCATATGAACAGAATGGGAATGGAGGGGTATAGAAAACTGATTTAAAATAGGGATCACGAGCCTTGGGAGTCCCTGGGAAGTGAGTAAATAGATGATGGATGATATTGATGTACTTGTTTTTATCCTACAGGTGCTTTGGTCCACCTTGTTGTCTAACGAGGGGCATACATGCAATGGGTCGTGAGAGGACTGCTCTTGGATCTTTTTCAAGAGTATCCTACTGCTTCACGTTGTTCGTGTACGCTTGACCTGGACCTTCTGATGGGCAACACGACAGCTCAGTGACTATCGCTGTGCTGTGCAAATACATGGATTTGGGCCTGTGTCTGTGGGAGTTTGCGCATTCTCCCCGTGCTTGCGTGGGTTTTCTCCGGGTGCTCCGGTTTCCTCCCATATTCCAAAGATGTGCTCTTAGACTGATTGGCAAAACAAATTCTCCCTAAATTGTCTCAAATTTGGTTTTAAATCCACTGATCTATAAACATGGCAGGGATCGCGGGTAGAGATGGGAACATAGGGGTGGCAGCGCGGGCTCGTTGGGCCGAAGGGCCTGTTTCCCGTGCTGTTTTGTTCTTTGATATTCTTTGATATTGAATCTGAACCAGATTACATCGGGACATAAGGCCTGGGAGAATCCCAGAAGAGGTTCTTGCTAATCCTAACTGTGCTATGTCCCCTCCCCTACAAGTAAATTAGGAATGCACAGCAACAAAATCAAAATTCTATCAGGATCTGTACAAAAGCACACAATTTATGGACTGTTTTTCACCTTAAGGATGTGATTCATTGTAGCATACAGAACATTCTGTTGCCAAGAAATATGATATAATGAGAGTTAAATATTTCTCATCAATAATGAATAGGTCCTGCAGATGGTTGTGAAGTTTTAGTGTTAAAGGAATCATTTTAACAATTCAAAGATAAAGCCATAACTCACTGTCACATATTCAAAAATAAAGACTTCATTTATATAGCACTTTTCACAACCACTGGATATCTCAAAGTGCTTTAGGACCAATTAAATACTTTTTAAGTACAGTCGTTATTGTAATATTAGAAATGCTGCAGCAAATTTTAAGACAACGAACTCCCATAAAAAGCAATATGACAAGATATTCTGTTCTTGTGATGGTGATGGTGATTGAGAATAAATATTGGTTAAGAAATCGAGACAAACAAATGTATTAAAGGAAGGTGATTCTCCCAGCCTATGAGCTGCTTGAGTCAATATATTCTGAGACTAGTGTTAACTAATTCAGCATGAAATTCCTATCCATATCTGGTGAGGAAAATCACCTTCAAAAGCTGATTAGCTGGCAGCTCTGAAGTTGCAGCAGCATCAGGTTTGGATGGTGGTCCACTGCTGGGGCCACAGCCAATCCCAAAGAAGAGAAGATTATGAAGCCAGATTTCAAGGTAAGTCTGCAGTATTGGCGGGCGTGGTTGACTGTCTCTAGTGAGACAGTGAAAGTGGTAATGGGGTGGGGGCCAAGTTTGGAAGCCCACAGACCAGGGTTAAAGAGGAATCTGACCTTGGAGTTTGCTCCAATAAGCACAAGGGATCCCCAAAGGTACTCCCTTCTCTAGCCCGACACTGTAAAAGCCACCTGGCTTACCCATCTGGCATGGACCTCATCTTGCGATGAATAAAATGTGGCGGAGGCAGCCACTCAAGAGCCTCAACAGGAATAATATTCGGCAGGCTACCTAATGCCTCCCTCTCCTCTGTGAAATGGAAGATGGGTCAGAGGTGGGTGGTAAAATGGTGTGAAGACCACAAACTACATTCTACAAGCCCCCAGAACCCCCCATCCTTCAACATGACAGCATGGTCCATACAATCCCGTCCATAGAATAAAGGATACATTCTAACGGTTTTTTAAAGATTTGGTCACTGACAATGCTAGCATCTACTGCCCGCATCCAACTGCCCTTGAGAAGTTGATGGTGAGCTGCCTTTTTGAACAGTAGCAGTCCAAGTGGTGTAGTTACACACAGTGTGCCATTAGGAAGGAAATTCTAGGAATTTGACCAGTAACATTGAAGGAATGGTGATATACACCAAAATTCTACTCCTTCACCTGCCATGGAATTGGAGCGGGCTAGGGAAATGTCCGTTGACCTCGGGTGGGAATTTTTGGTCTCACTCGAGTGAAGCCATAAAATCCTGTCCATAGTTCCAAATTGGAATGATGCATGTCTTAGAGAAAATTTACTGGTTATTCTCATGTGTTTGCTTCCCTTACTGTTCTGGTGGTAGAGATCATGGATTTGGATGAGGTTGTCAAAAGAGTAGCAGGATCAGAGGAGCCTGAGAGTGTATGTGTACAAATTATTGAAGATGACAGAACAGGTTGAGAAAGTGCTTAATAGCATACAAAATCCTAAGCTTTATCAATAGATGCCGAGAGTACAAAATCAAAAATATTATGGTAAATCTTTATAAAACAGCAGTTTAGTTATGACTGGACTATTGTGTCCAATGGTGGGCACCACTTCAGGAAGGATGTGAAGGCGTTGAAGGGGTGCAGAAAAGATTCCTGATTTTGGTTCCAGGGATAAGAGGCTTTAGATATGAGGACAGACTGAGGTTGTTCACTATAGAAAATAAAAGGTTGAGAGGGATTTGATAAAGTTGTTTAAAATCATGAAATGTTTGGACAGTGTAGATAGGGTAAATCTGTTCTCACTGGTGGAAAGATCAAGGACAATTGAATATAGATTTAAGGTGGACAGCAAAGAAACCAGAGGACACATATGGAAAAGCTATTTAATGCAATAAGTAGTTAGGGTGTAGAATGCACTGCCTGAGAGTGGTGGAGGCAGATTCAATCACGGCTTTCAAAAGGGAATTGGATAACTACCTACTAAGGAAAAGAATGAAGGGCTATGAGAAAAAGACAGGGAAGTGGGATCAGCTAAGCAGATCTTACAGAGAGCCAGCCCAGACATGACTGGCCAAATGGCCCCCTTTTATGCTGTAACTATTCTACAATGCTATAAAAAAACTATGAAGAAATCTTTTCCATCCACTGAGAGAGCAGACATGGCACCAATTTAATTTCTCATCTGAAAAACAGCACCTTCCAACAGTGGGTCACCCCTGCAGTCCTGCAGTGGAGTGTCAAGCTTCCATTTCTGTGCTCAAGTCCTGGAGTGGGACTTGAACCCAGACCTTATGACGGAGGGGTAAGTGTGCTATAAACTGAGCCATGGCTGACATGAGTGAGGTGTTCTACTTATTTTGGAAAGTAAGAATTAATTCCATGCTACTCCTAGCCAGAAAAGTATTTTCTTAGTGCATAGACTAAGAAAATAGATAGAATTCAGAGGATGAAAACAGGAGTTATCACAGAAAATATAAATGATCATGATCATGATTCTATTTAAAGGATGTTGTTAAATATGAATCCTTTATGTATCTATACTCAAATAAATCTCGTTCCAATATTAGTTCATTGTAAATCTACCTTCAGTATTTCTTGATGGTTCTCAGATGCATACAATCGACCATCTCGAACTATATCCTCAATCAGCTCTTGATAATCCTCTATAACAGAAAAAAATAAATGAAAGTTTATTTTGATGGCTGTATCAGCACAATTACAAAATATCTTGTAAATGGTGGTGATGTGACCGGACCACAGTACACATGCTTTTTTTCTTCTCTCATTTCATTTGCTGAAAGATCATTATATTGCTGGGAAAAGAAACACGTTGTCAAAACTTTGCTCTTTTCTGTATATCTTTTCTTTCAGCAATTTACAATTTATTCAGCAATGGTACTTCTGCATTATCAAATGATATTTTCTTGCTTTGGTAAAGTATTTAATTTGTTGCTAAATCAGTTCATTTATAGTCACCTGCCACCTTTTCTAAATTCTATTATTCACTGTTCTATTAAGATTTCTTTTACATTTGATGTAACTCATGAAGTATTAGAATGTTATAAAGCACACTTCATCATACAAACTATATACAATATTCCAAATCTTATTGTATCCCCAATATAAATAGAACTGCCCTCAGCAATCATGAGTGAGGGAGCGAAGAAGGGGAAAGATATCAGTCCCAACCCTTGACTTCAGTGGCCTTCCTGGCAAGGAAAAATGTAGAATGCCAAGTATGACGAGGTAAAATAAAAACTAAAAATACAGGAAATACTCAGCAGGTTTGGAAGCATCTGTGGAGAAAGAAACAGAGTTACATTTCAGGTTGATTATTTTTCATCAGAACTGGGAACAGTTAGAAATGTAATAGGTTTTAAGGAAGTGGAAGGGGAAGGATGGACAGGGGAGATAAAATGACAAAAAGGTATAAGGGAATGGTAATGGAACAAGCAAAAAGAAATATATGTTTAGGGGAGGTCTGAATGGAATAATCATGAGCAGCTGCCATATGAAAGCAAAAAAGGGGAAAAAAGTATCAAGAGAGAGCACCACATTCAGCAAAGAAAAAGGAAATAAAATGGAAGAGATTGCAATCCCAAATGGCTAAATTCAATCCTGAGTTCAGATGGCTTTAAAATATCCTAGCAAAAGATGTTTTTCCTTTAGCTTGCGTTCAACTTCATTGGAAGGAGGACAAGGTCAGAATGGGAGAAGGTTGGAGACTGGAAGCTTGGGATCATGCTTGAACTGAAGGTGGTATTCTACTAAGTGGTCACCTAATCTCTGTTTGGTCTGCCCTGTGTGGAAGAGCCACATTGTGAATAGTGAATGCTTTATACTAATTTGAAAGAAGTAGATGAAAAATGCTGTTTGACTTGGAAAGGAATGTTTGGGACTTTGGATGGTGAGAATGAAGGAGGTAAAAGGGCTGCTATTGTATCCCTTGCACTAACTCAGAAAGATGCTGTAGGAAGGAGAGGTGTGACTGAAGACTAGACCAAGATACTGCAGAGGATTTGTCCCTGTGTAATACTGAAAAGGGAGGGGAGGAGACGAGACTATATGTTTGGAGCTGATTAAAATGGTAGAGACTGATTCATTAATTATGGAAGCTGGTGGAGTGAAAGACAAGGGGAACACTTTCAAGTTTCTGAAAGGGACAGGAAGAGGGTGAGGGCTGAAGCGGGTGAAATGGAATGGACGCAGTCAAGGTCCCGATCAACCATGGAAATTCTTGATTGAGAAAACAGAAAAATATATTGGAAGTGAATCAACGGAATAGATGCAAAGGAGAAAGAGAGACTAGGAGAACGGAATGAAGTTCTTATATGGAATGGGGTATGAGGAACTGTATTCAAGGTAGCTGTGGAAGTCAGTAGACTTAGAGTGAATAATCCTTAATAATCTATCCCCAGAAATAGACAAAGAGAAGTCAAGCAAGGGAAGGGAAGAGTTGGAATGGACTGTGTGAAATTATGGGAACGGTGGAAATTGGAAGCAAGATTGATGAAATTTTCCAGCTCAGGCCAAAAACAGGAAATAGCACCAATACAGTGATCCAATTTAAACGTTTTATAAAGGAGGTATCCGTATTTACCATCATATGTAACATATGGAACCTGAAATCCTTTGCCACTATTCCCTTCATTGGACTTGAACTGAATCCATAATTTTCTTGATCTTGATGTGAACGCTATAGGTCGTTCATAGGTCTGACAGGTTTCATAGGTTGTCACTGAATTAGACAATGCTGGTCAATTACACAAGAACACACTTAGTCTTGAATTTAATAATTTTTGAATGCAAATCAAATCATCCAAATCGCAGATCAAATGTTATTACCAAGCAGCTCTATACTGATATCACTAAAGATATTGTCAGTGGATTAATTGAAAAACTGTCACTAAAGAAACTCTAAGTATGTTACATTTTAACATCATATCTAATATTTCATATTATTGTTCTGTTTAATTTAAAGCTCACAATCAAATATAGATCGTGAAATCTAACATTTATTCTCCCGAAAATCTTCTGCATTTGAAATTTCATTGTGCTATATTTACAATGCGTTGGTTATTACATTCACATACATCCTTCTTTATTTTAGCAACTGTGTTAATCCATTATACATTTCATACAAAATAAATTTGCACCTTCTATGAAAATAAATTACCTTTAATCAAATTTCTAAGTACAAAGTGTGTAACTTCTCAGTAATCAAATATTATTTCAATAATGAGATCATAATCAATACTGAATTTATGTGGGCATCATCACATCTTAACAATGAAATGCACCAATTGCTGACATGCACATCAATAGCATGAGATGGGATATCAGACTAGTTGAGTTGAAAATTGATCACTGAAATCCGTAGAATAATTTGAAAATACTCAAATTGCACAAGACTTTGTTAGTCAGCATTTTCCAAGAGATCTCAATGCTGAAACATACTTTTCCTACCTGAAATCTTTGACACTATTTGTGTTCAACAGCAGTCATTTGCACTCATTTGACATCAATTGCACTTAAAAGCAATCAATTAGCTATCATTTAACATTGCAAATAATGTAACAGACATCATCATTATCAGTTCCTTCAACTACGGCACTCAAGCATTTATGATTAGCAAACTCACTTACTTTAAGCATTCTGACACCAAAAACAACAAGGGAGTATATTTTCTTGAAGGTGAACTTTCAGGTGCTGATGTTCCCATTGTTCTTGTACTTCTGTTTGCTAGCAGTTGTGGGTTTGGAAGATGCTGTCTCAAGAGCCTTGGTGAGTTCCTGAAGTGCATCTTGTAGATTGTACACGCTGCTGCTATTATTTAAATGGGCAGCTGTTTCCTGGATGATGTCAAGCTCAAATGAATGAATCAGATTGCCTGGAGACTGACATCTCCAGAACTTTGCAAGAGGCTGAATATTTAAGCCTTATTTTTCATGCTGAAGTTCTAAACTCTTCCATCATTGAAGATGGGGACATTTGTGGAGCTTCCTTCTTAAGTGAGTTGTTTAATTGCCCACTTTCATTCATGACTGGATGTGGCAGGACTGCAGAACCTAGATTTGATCTGTCAGTTGGGGAATTGCTTAGCTCTGTCTGCTATCACTGCTTATATGTTTGGCATGCAAGTACCCCTGCATTGTAACTTCAGCAGGTTGACATCTCATTTTCAGGTATGCCTGCTGTTGCTCCTAGCATGTCCTCCTGCACTCTTCATTGAACCAGGGTTGATTCCTGGCTTGGTAGTAATAGTAGAGTGGTAATGAGGTTATAGATTCAGCTGCTGACCCACAATGCCTCATGAATGCCCAATTGCTAGATCTGTTCAGAATTTATCACATTTAGCACAGTATTATGCTGTGTGGCACTACCAGAAAGTATCCTCAATGTGAAGATGGGATTTTGTCTTCAGAAGGACCTTCTGAGGGTCACTTCTACCAATACTGTCATAGACAGATGCATTTATGGCAGGTAGTGTGGAAACCAACAAGAGTGAAAAATATACTTTATCTCATTCTCACCAACTTTCCTGCCACAGACCCAGTTTTGCAGCTATGACCTTTAGGACTAAGTGAGCTTGATCTAACATAGAGTAGATAGAACATTACAGCGCAGAACAGGCCCTTCGGCCTTCGATGTTGCGCCGACCATTATAAAAAGCAATGACCCTCCAAACTAAACCATTCCCTTCTCTTCCATAAACTTATCAACTAACCTCTTAAACGCCACCAAACTTGGCGCATCTACAACTGCTGCAGGCAGGGCATTCCACTCCCTGACCACCCTCTGGGTAAAGAACCTACCTCTGATATCCGTCCTATAACTATCACCCCTTAATTTAAAGCTGTGTCCCCTCGTGCTAGCTTTCTCCATCCTAGGAAAAAGGCTATCACTGTCCACCCTATCTAAACCTCTAATCATCTTATATGTTTCAATAAGGTCTCCTCTTAGCCGCCTTCTTTCTAACGAAAACAACCTCAAATCCCTCAGCCTCTCTTCATAAGACCTGCCCTCCATACCAGGCAACATCCTGGTAAACCTCCTCTGTACCCTCTCCAATGCCTCCACATCTTTCTTATAATGTGGGGACCAGAACTGCACACAATACTCCAAGTGCGGCCGCACTAGAGTTTTGTACAGTTGCAACATGACGTTGCGGCTCCGAAATTCAATCCCCCTACCAATAAAAGCTAAGACTCCATATGCCTTCTTAACAACCTTATCGACTTGACTGCCTACTTTCAGGGATCTATGCATAAATACACCAAGATCCCTCTGTTCATCAACACTATTAAGAATCCTACCATTAGCCCTATACTCTACACATTTATTATTCCTGCCAAAGTGCATTACCTCACACTTTTCCACATTAAACTCCATTTGCCACCTCTCGGCCCAGCTCTGCAACTTGTCCAAGTCTCTCTGCAAACTATAACACCCCTCTTCACTATCTACCACTCCACCGACTTTAGTGTCATCTGCAAATTTACTAATCCATCCTTCAATACCCTCATCCAGATCATTTATAAAAATTACAAACAGCAGGGGCCCCAAAACAGACCCCTGAGGCACACCACTCGTCACCGAACTCCACGATGAATATCTCCCATCAACCACCACCCTCTGTCTTCTATCTGCTAGCCAATTCCTAATCCAATTAGCTAAATCACCCTCAATCCCATACATCTGCATTTTCTGCAGAAGCCTTCCATGGGCCACCTTATCGAACGCCTTACTAAAGTCCATATATACCACATCAACTGCCTTACCCCCATCCACCTCTTTGGTCACTTTTTCAAAAAACTCAATAAGGTTAGTAAGGCACGACCTACCCTTCACAAAACCATGCTGACTATCCCCAATCAATTCATTTCTCTCTAAATAACTATAAATCCTATCCCTAATAATTCTCTCCAATACTTTGCCCACAACAGAAGTAAGACTCACTGGCCTATAATTCCCTGGAAGGTCTCTCTTCCCCTTCTTGAACAATGGGACCACATTCGCTATCCTCCAGTCCTCCGGAACCACACCCGTAACCAACGACGACCTGAAGATCAGAGCCAGAGGCTCTGCAATCGCCTCTCTTGCCTCCCAGAGAATCCTAGGGTAAATCCCGTCCGGCCCAGGGGACTTATCCAACTTCAAACCCTCAAGAATATCTAGCACATCCTCCCTATCTACTTCAATACTTTCCAGTTTGCAACCCTGTACCTCAGTGTTCTCCACAACTACATTTACATCTCCCTGCGTGAATATCGAAGAGAAATATTTATTCAGTGCCTTTCCAATCTCTTCAGGCTCCACACACATCTGTGGTACTATTGAGCTACTCTTGGTGATGGACACTGAAGTCCCCCACCCAGTGTACATTTTGCAACCTTGCCACCCTCAGTACTTCTGCAAGAGTACTAATTTTTCACTGAGAGACAGAGATATGGGGGGGACGGGATTTATGTGGTAATCAACAGGAGGTTTCCTTGCCTATGTTTCACCTGATTCCATGCGACTGCATGGAGTCCAGAATTGATGTTGAGGACTCTCAGGGCAGCTCCCTCCTAGTGCTAAACCATTGTGCCACCAGCCACTTTTGGTAGGTCTGTCCTGTTGTTGGGCAGGACAAAATGAAGGCAGCAAATTTCCTTCCCTAAAGAACATTGGTAAACCAGGTGGGCTTTTGTAACAATTGACAATGGCTTCATGGTCACCACTGGACTTTCTCATCACTAGACTTTTAATTCCAGATTATTTTAATGCATTCAATATTCATCATCCTTTATGGTGGGATTCAAACCTGGATCCCCAGAATATTACTATGGGTCTATGGATTAATTGTCCAATGAAATAATGCTACACTAATGGCTCCCACTGGAGATGGGGAAGAGGGGGTGGTGTGGAGTATAGATCCCAGACTTGGTGAGTTAAGTGAAGGGCCAAAATCTGGAAGATGGAGAAAAGAGCATCATCTTGGCTGTAGGGGGTTGGGCCACAGAGAGGTGATTGGGCAGGGGAAGGGAATCACCAGTGAATGTGGAGGGCATTGACAGAGGCATGAGGGATACTGAGACTCAGGCCAATTAATCTTCGCCCAGCGTGTTTTGTTCCTGGGATGGCAATTACTGACTGAGTAAAATAAGATCAAACAGTGCTCTCAAGCACATATAGTGGAAAGATTTCTTGGACTATTTGAAAAAAACAAAATAAATTCCGAGATATCATTTAAGTAAGTAATGTATTTGTATTTTTCAATGCAGGTTACTAAATACATTTTCTGTCCTGGAACAGATGAGTGTTTTAAGTGTGTTTGATAGCTTCAAGTGCATTTGATGTCTTTGAGTGCCTGTTGGAATTTATTTGCATTTGATGTCAATGACAGCAAAACACTGCTGCCTGAAAAATAAATTCCAGATTAGAACATTTGATGTCAAATGACTGTTGATCATTTCGAATGCATTTGAATACAAAAATAATATCACATTTTTTCAGTTGGATGTGACATAGTATTGAGCTATGTAGAGCAGGAAGGTTTCAATTTTAATCACTGATCTTTGCTGAGTTTTCTGGTCTCAGCTAGTAGCAACTGGGAGAGGGAAGATAATGTTTAATTAATCTCAGTGGGAGGAAGAAAGCTGGTCAGGATTTCTGCTTCTCTGACTGACCCATTTATCTGCTATCTATCTATAAATATGTATATACAGCACACTGCATTAGTTCAGATTAAACACAAGTGTAATGTCTGACTGAAGATGGTAACATACTGTAGAACTATAATTACCCATCATGAATCTATCACTTTCAACAAAAGGAGTTAATAAACTGGGAATTTAGATTCTTATAAACAGATAAATGCACACTTATTAAAAACTAATTGAAAACATTATAAAATGATGAATTTTACAGGTATTCTGACTTACAGCTTTTTCTCATGACTAGATAGTCACCACATTCATCATCAATTGGTAGAAATATTTCTGGGACAACAATGAGAATGCGGCGTTTTGGAGGTGGACTTAAGTTCCAGGTGCATTCAACATTTGCAGGGTAGTCACCAGGATAATTTGGAGACTCAATATATCCAGTATAGTCTCCAAGTTCTCCTCCACATTGTCTGTCTGATACACAATAATCATAAAAAATTTAATTAGGAACTGCTTAGTATTTTTTCCAAAAAGCCATCTCAAGCGAGAGAATCAGCAAGAGATCTAAAACATAGGATTCCCGTACAGGAGCCCTGTAACATACCCACGCTAATAAATATGAGTTCTCCCTTTCTTCATCTGGACTCCGGGAAGCATGCCCATTCTGAAACCACTGTTTATTCAAAATTATCTCCTGTGTTTATTTATCTTTAACTATTACCTAGAGTATTTCTTTTGTGTAATGTCAAATGTTCAACATGGCCAAATAATGAATAGAACAACCACAACTATAATGCAATTAGTAAATGATAAGAAAAGTATTTACAAACGTCTGAGTTACGAGGAGAGGTTAGGCAAATTGGGACTGTTTTCCTTAGGAAGACGTAGACTTAGAGATCTAATAGAGGTGTACAAGATTAGGGGTATAGAAACAGTAAACAAGGTTAAGCTTTTTCCTAGGATGGACTCGAATAGCACGAGGGATCACGGGCTCAGGGTGAGGTGGATAAGGTATAGTTTGGATGCTAGAGGGAGCTTTTTCACACAGACGGTGGTGGGGGTATGGAATGCGCTGCCAAGTAAAGTGGTGGAGGCAGGTACTCTGGAGTTATTTAAGAAATACTTAGATGGGCACATGAACAGAATGGGAATGGAGGGGTATAGAAAACTGATTTAAAATAGGGATCATGAGCCTTGGGAGTCCCTGGGAAGTGTGTAAATAGATGATGATATTGATGTACTTGTTTTTATCCTACAGGTGCTTTGGTCCACCTTGTTGTCTAACGAGGGGCATACACGCGATGGGTCGTGAGAGGGCTGCTCTTGGATTTTTTTTTCGAGAGTATCCTAGTGCTTCACGTCGTTAGTGTACGCTTGACCTGGACCATTTGATGGGCAACACGACAGCTCAGTGACTATCGCTGTGCTGTGCAGATACATGGATTTGGGCCTGTGTCTGTGGGAGTTTGCACATTCTCCCCGTGCTTGCATGGATTTTCTCCAGGTGCTCCGGTTTCCTCCCACATCCCAAAGATATGCTCTTAGGCTAATCAGCAAAACAAATTCTCCCTAAATTGTCTCAAATTTGGTTTTTAATCCATAGATCTATAAACATGGACAGGGATCATGGGTGGAGGTGGGAACATCGGGTGGGGGCACAGGCTTGTTGGGCTGAAGGGCCTGTTTCCCGTGCTGTTTTCTTCTTTGTTCTAATAACAATTCAGCTTTAACTTGATAAAATATACCAATAACCTTCACAGGAACAGTATCAGACAAAACATGACACATACACAAATGGCCAAACACTTGGTCAAAGATTTTAAGGAGTGCCTTAAAAACAGAAGGAGAAGCAGAAAGGCTTAAGAAGGGAATTTCAGAGTTTGGGTCTTAAGGCGCATGTGAAGGCAGGACCACCAAGGATGGAAAGATGTACAAGATGATAGAATTAGAGGAACACAGATATCTTGATGGTTGTGAGGATAGAGGAAATTACAGTATAGGGAGAAATAAGACCATGCAGGGATTTGAAAACAAGGAGAAGAATTTTGTAATTGAGACAAAATTTAACTAGGAGCCAATTTAGACCAGTCAAAGAATGATGGGTGAATGGGATTATGAAGGGTCATCATAGATCTGAAATGTTCATTCTGTTTCTCTCCACAAATGCTGCCTGAGTTGCTGAGTATTTCCAGGCTTTTCTATTTTTACTTTTGATATCCAGCATTTGTAGTATTTTGCTTTTATATTGGTGTTAATTCCTGAAAAGCCTAGCATCATTCGTCCTAGACTCCTCAGCCAGTGGAAGTAGCTTTTTCCCACTCATCCTGTCAGCTCTATTGGATATCGAGAAATCTTCAATCAAATCACCTAAAAATCTTCTAAATTCTAGGGATATAAACCTAGTTTAGGAAATTTCTCCTCATAACTTAAGCCTTGCAGTCCAGGTACCATTCTGGTAAATCCATGCTGCACTCCCTCCAAGGTTTCCCAACATGCGGTGCCCAGAATTGCAGTACTCCAAGTATTATCTAATGAGGGCTTTGTATAGTTATAAAATAGCATCTATCTCATATTCTGGTCTGCTAGATAATAAAACCCAACCAATGTTCCATTCACATTTATGATTATTTTGTTTATGTTTATGACATTTAATGTTTTGTGTTACATGAACCCCCAAGTGCTTTGGATTTCTACTGTTTAAGATCTTCACCAAGAACCCAATTCTATTCCTTTTAAATTCAATATTATACAGATATTAATACCTACTTTTACATTGAGTAATATTAGTTGATCCATCAAAATCTGTTGTAGTATTTCCAGGGCAAGCAACACAGTGATTCTGTCCAAACTCTGGCTGAAACGTCCCCACAAGACATCGTCTGCACCTATGTGTATTTGTGTCATAAAAGTGACCAGGCGAACACTGAACTGTGGGAATAGAATGGAAGATCCAAACAAAATCTTAAACATTTATTAAGGCAAGCTCTATGACCCTAAAATTAACTGGATGCTCCACTAGTTTCATATCATAACTTGAGTAGGAATCTGGCAGAATTTGTTGGAAACCCATGTCATGAACTCCTCTACCCATAAAAAGCAAAAAGGGGTAGAGTTTGGATTTCCTCCTTAAAGTATTTATTTCTGAAATTCTGCAAAGCCTATAAAACTCTTTGCCTGAAGTCATCATTATATTTTTTCATTCCTTTCCTTGGAGCACTGAGATTTTGCAGCCATTTTTTAATTTGCATATAATGGCACCAATTCTGGACCTGGGCTGTGGGATGTAACAAAATCTCTGCTTGTGAAGAGTGTGATTTTCCCAGTGCTGCCTACCTTGAATGCTGGTTGAAGTTTTCTACATTTCAAGGAGTGCTCACCAGTTTGTGCACTTTATTTGGTTCTCCAACTGCAAAACTGGATTTGGATTTACTTCATGGACCACCACATGTTATGATGCAGCCCTTAATGAGTTAAACAATTGATTTTCTAACTCCCCTGCCACCACTTCATCTATGGAGCAGCTTTTGATTTCTTCAGTTGTCTTACTGAATTCTGCAATCTTGACATCATTTTTTCAGGTCAGACTTGCAAACTTCTTTAAGGCTAACTTTTTGACATTTCAGGGTCTTTCACAGCTGCCTCGATATTGTGTGTTGATTAGGCTGGCTAAAAAATGATTGCTGAAACATTGGTATGTTTCTGGTTTGTTGGATATAACAGAATTATATAGATAAACATAACTAGGTGTTAGTCTGCTTAAGCTAGAACCAGACTCCTTCTCGACACTTGATGATGTATTTCTTACATCACCTTTATGGTAGTGCGTTTCCATTGTCCCACACATTAACCCTTTCAACCCTAGTATTACACCTACATGCTAACTTTCTGCATCCCTTGTATAGGCACATCCAAATCACTTTGAACTTCAATACTTGTATGTTTCTCATCTTTTAAAACAATTCTAGTTTTTTCACTCTTATGGTCAAAGTGAATAATTTTGTACTTCTCTACATTATACTCCACCTATCATCTTGTTGCCTATTCACCTAATCTATCTCTTTGCAGCCTCTCTGTGTCCTTCCCACTGCTTACTTTTCCACTAATTTGGTATCATCAACAAACCTACATACATTACTCTTCGTCTCTTCACCTAAGTCATTAATATAGATTGTAAATATGTAGTGAACTTTATGACTTGGAGTATATCACCTGAGAAGATAGTAAAAACAGATGCAACAATACCTTTCAAAAGGAAATGCACAAATAATTGAAGAAAAAAACACTGCAGGACTACAAGGAAACAACAGGATTAATTGGATAGGTCATTTAAACAGCAGGATTAATTGATGGCTCAGTCAAATGATTGTCCAATGGTTTCTTTCTGAACTATAATCCTAAACTAAAAATATTAGTTGCAGCAAGCACAAAGATATTAATGTGTTTGTAATTACATTATTGTGCCCAAAAGCCCCGGACAGCAACACTGTTCTGTATAAGTGCAGCATAACTTTATAAAATTCTACTTCCCAACATCCAAAAAGAAAAGCTTGCCAATCCTCAATCTTCTGACTGGAACATTTAGCAAACCTCATTAGGATTAGAAGATATGATCTTACCTTTAGTTTCACAATCCTGAAATGATGCTGCTCCTTCACGTTTAGTTGTTAAACCCCCGCCACAAGAAAAGCATGAAGTCCGTCCAAACTCAGGCTGGTATGTTCCCAAAGGACATGGTTGGCATGGTCTGAATCCATCAGAGGAAAACTCTCCACCAAGACACTGCCCTGCAAACAAAAAAATAAAAATTAACTATTTTCAAACCTATTCCAATTACCAAATTAAGTTGCACAATATTGTTTCACTCAAAACGAAGGAGGTTATCATTGTCTTCACGAAGCATAGTGGAGAATATGCTCCTGTCTACATCATTGGGGATGAAGTAGAAATAGTTGAGAGCTTCAAGTTTTTTGGTGTCCAGATCACCAGCAACCTGTCCTAGTATCCCCATGCCAGTTAAGAACTGTAGTTAAGAAAGTCGCCTCTACTTTCTCAGAAGACTAAGGAAATTTGACATGTTAGCTACAATTCTCACCAACTTTTACAGATGAACTACAGAAAGCATTCTTTCCGGTTGTATCATAGCTTGGTATGGCTCCTACTCTGCCCAAGAAATTACAAAAGGTCATGAATGTAGCATGATCTATTACACAAACTAGTCTCTCATCCGGAATCGACATTCTGCTGCCACAGAAAAGCAGCCAACATAATTAAGGACCCCACACACCCCAGACATACTCTTTTCCACCTTCTACCAACAGGAAACAGATAGAAAAGTCTGAGGACGTTTACCGACCAACTTAAGAAGAGCTTTTTTCCTGTTTCCAGCAGTCTTTTGAATGTACCTACCTTGCACTAAGTTCATCTTTCTCTACATCTTAGCTAAGAATGTAACACGACTTTGTGCACTCTCCTTTCCTTGTCTATGAATGATATGCTTTGTCTGTATAGCATGCAAGAAGTAATACTTTTCATTGCATACTAACACGTGACATTAATAAATCAAAAATTAAATTGCCTCAGAAGTTTGACTTTTAGGATACATTCTTGTTAATTTGTTCCTTTATACAAGAATATAGATCGCCTTCACATGAAGAAATTAAACAGTTAACAAAGAACAAAATAGCACGGGAAACAGGCCCTTCGGCCCAACGAGCCCGCGCTGCCACCCCGATGTTCCCACCTCTACCCGTGATCCCTGTCCATGTTTATAGATCTATGGATTAAAAACCAAATTTGAGACAATTTAGGGAGAATTTGTTTTGCCAATTAGCCTAAGAGCACATCTTTGGGATGTGGGAGGAAACCGGAGCACCCGGAGAAAACCCACGCAAGCACGGGGAGAATGCGCAAACTCCCACAGACACAGGCCCAAATCCATGTATCTGCACAGCACAGCGATAGTCACTGAGCTGTCGTGTTGCCCATCAAATGGTCCAGGTCAAGCGTACACTAACGACGTGAAGCACTAGGATACTCTCGAAAAAGATCCAAGAGCAGCCCTCTCACGACCCATCGCGTGTATGCCCCTTGTTAGACAACAAGGTGGACCAAAGCACCTGTAGGATAAAGACAAGTACATCAATATCATCATCTATTTACACACTTCCCAGGGACTCCCAAGGCTCATGATCCCTATTTTAAATCAGTTTTCTATACCCCTCCATTCCCATTCTGTTCATGTGCCCATCTAAGTATTTCTTAAATAACTCCAGAGTACCTGCCTCCACCACTTTACTTGGCAGCGCATTCCATACCCTCACCACCCTCTGTGTGAAAAAACTCCCTCTAGCATCCAAATTATACCTTACCCCCCTCACCCTAAGCCCATGACCCCTCGTGCTATTTGAGTCCATCCTAGGAAAAAGCTTATCCCTGTTTACTCTATCTATCCCCTTCATAATCTTGTACACCTCTATCAGATCTCCTCTAAGTCTACGTCTTTCTAATTTGCCTAATCTCTCCTCGTAACTCAGACCTTCCATACCAGGCAGCATCCTGGTAAACCTCCTCTGCACTCTCTCCAGAGTCTCCACATCCTTCTGGTAGTATCATAGCTTGGTATGGCTCCTACTCTGCCCAATCTGAATTTGCCATCCTTTCATAAGTAATGCCCAAGTTCTTTTTCTATAAGTGAGGAAAAATTGCCACCAAAGGAATGAATGAGATTGTGCATCTCATGAATATTTTCTTTGATTGATAATATGAAGATGGAAAATTCCTGCTGCAAGTGATTTTTAAACAATGGACAAATAGAAAAAAATGAGTGATGAAATAGCACTGTTTTACGATGCCAAATGAACAATTATTGTAAAAAAAGACAAAACATTTAAATTTCTATAAGAGGTACTGGAAAAATAAAGTATTTTTATTTTTGGGTATTATTCATGATTATACACCAGAAGAAAATAGCATGAAATTATTTCCTGAAGTAAAGTATCTTTGTGCCCAAATTTCACCAAATAATGTGTGCTTGACCAAACCTACAGCATAGAATAAATAAAAATGAGTTTACATATGAGTGAGAAAGAACATCACAGTTTATGCCACTTTAAAATAAACATTTCAAACCTCAGTAATAAAACCTAATAACTAAGTAATTAGTTATTCAATAATACATGAGAAATTAGTTATTCAATAATATCTGTGAAATAATAATCCTGCATGAGGCCAGGAGAAGCAGGACCCCAATGCTCTAGTTTTTGCTTTAATGAAAATTAATAATAAATTAATCTTAAGTGGGATCCATGATATACTACTTGCTTACCTCTTTGACTAAAACATTTCACAGTGGCGTTAACTGCTAATATTTCGTTTTATCAAGTTGCAATTCCTCATTATTCCACCGCAATGTGCTTTGGCAGTTCTCATCCACACCGCTAGGTGGAGTATTTCATCAGAAGGAGAGACTGCTGCTTGCAGCCAGTATTTTCCCAATCATACTCACACAACACTTAAAATCAGAGCATTAGAAACATTAAAAAATCAAATAACCTGTTTCTAGCACTCCTACATAGAAAGGACTGAATGTACAGTACCAGTGATAGGAATAATATACGAATTAGTGAAGAGAAATTCAAAATAATACATTTCAAAATTCTCGAAATTAAAAGAAATTCTCGAGCGCTACCAAAAAACTTTGGTCACTAAATCAGTATCTCCAAGACTGAGGTAATGTTTCAGCCAGCCAACTTGTGCATAGCAAGGTCCCCCAAACAGCAAAGAGACAAATGAGCAGATAATCTTGGAATTAACTTCATCATTTATCACACTTGGCACTGTGACCTATAATACGTTTTTTTTGGCAGCTTTGGAATTTGCATTGCCGATATGTCATTGATATAGATGTTGACCGTTAGATCAATGGGGAAGGTGATTTACTGTTTGGCATTGGCAAACAGCACATTGATAACCAGCTTAATACATTTGTGTATTGCAGACTATGATACGCATGAGATTTCCCCTTTCATACACTGAAAGAAAAGCATGGATCCCTCATCCAGCAAGCAGCAGGATCATTTGAGGGAACTACTGAAATCTGTAAATGCCTGCTTAGAGAAGGGCAGTGTCCTGATGCACTGCTTTTTAGTTAGTTCCAAGAAAGCTGCACTGCCTGGTATGCTGGGTGTGGCCTCTTTCCAACAGCCTTAACTGCTGTCTTCTGTTGCTCCTTTTGCTCCACCTGTTTATCCATGTAAGTTGAACTGGCAATATTAACATCAAGGATCACCGGACTGAGTTTTTAAAGCAACATAGTGTGGGAAATTCAAACAGGACAGTGGGACACAGATTCTGTGAGCCAATTTACCTACAACTGAGTGCTTTCTTAAAATAAATGAACAAGCACACTCCCTTCTATGTAGTTTCCCTGTTTCATTGTGGCTGGGCAGATTTTAATCAGGAATAGAACACAGCCAAGCCCCCACATTTTTTGAAGCCCTTATGGCAGAGGCTAGGATAATGAGTGCATGTTCCCTGGCAGTGCGCTGAGGGTTGTCAAACGCTCTGTGTAGCAGATGTGGAGAGATCACAGAGGTCATCAACTCCAGGACCTGGATACAGCACAATTAGTTTTGCAATGACTTCACAAGAGGAACAATGCTGAGTACTGAATTCTCCTCTCTCTACAATACATGACTGCAGTCATTCACGTCACCATTCTTAACAATTCCTTTCCTTCCATTACTATGTTCACCACCTAACACAGGACTGGGCTATATCACCACTTATTCTTATTACTAACACTCATGCAACTTCCTTCCTATCTTCACACTCAGTCACTTGATTCCCTTTCAGTATATATTCTCATCCTGCTTGCATACTGATTCTTCTCCCTTGGATGTTTTAACACGACTAGTCTGCTTAATTTACATATTTAAAAACTGAAAGTGATTAACTAGGATCCTCCCTTAGATCGGCCCTTGATCAGAAAACCAAAATAAGATATGATGAAGTAATAAAATAAAACTTTGGGAGAAGCCATAACAGTCCAATTAATAACAGAAGATTGTATATTCAATAAAATAATTAACTGAATCCCAAAATATAATTAATGGGAGCACTATGGTTAGCATTGCTGTCTCACAGTGCCAGGAACTCAGGTTTGATTCCCAGCTTGGGTCACTATCCACTTGCATGTTCTCCCTGTGTCTGCATGGGTTTCTTCCAGGTACTCTGGTTTCCTCCCACATTCTGAAAGATGTGCTGGTTATGTGCATTGATCCAAACAGATGCCAGAGTGTGCCAACTAATGGAATTTCATAGTAACTTCATTGCAGTGTTAATGTAAGCCTTATTTGTGACAAATAAGTAAAACTTTAAACTTTAACCTTTCCAACTCAAGGGATGTATTCAAAGGAAATGAATAAGGGTTTTAAGTAGGACAGAAAGCAAACCTTGGAAAGAGAATAACAACCTGTAGCTGTGACATACGGAAATATGGCAAATCAGTGTGGCTGTGTGGAGCCAGCTTTCACTGATTATGGGAAGCAATAGAAGAAAAACACAGAAAAATACTAATAGCAATATTTCTCAAAGTCACCCTAACTAAAGAAAAACTAACTCAATTATTAATTCCAACTGCTTTAAACATTTCCTTCCTTCTCATAAAAATTCCTTGGAAGCATCCACTGCCAAAGACAAAACTGGACAATCCCGACTCACCACAAGCAGAGGAGAAGGAAGCTTAGGCACTCAACCATCAATGATGTCCTTTCCTCATTTGTATAGATAAAAGGAAAATTTGGAATTCCTAAATCACAATTTTTCCAGTACTTGCAAATGGGACAGCACTTAAGAGTGCTTCAACCCTAAGCAGATTAAAGCCCAAAGATCAGATTTCAAGGAATGGACTCAAAGCACAAAAGGCAGGAAGGAGCAAGTCTTCAGAACTTTTGCATTCCTTATTATCAAAAAGTATCAAGCACAAAATGTTTTTTAAAAGTAACTACTTGGAAAAGGAGTCAGATTACCAACACAGCAGATGCCCAATAGAAAGAAAGCCACATATATAAGTTTGGATGGAGTTTAAAGTACTGGCCCAGTCTAAAATATCCAAGTAGCTTTCTTTCATAAAACAATATTAATGACCCTAATAAATTTTGGCAATGAGCTACTTTGATGTATATGTTGAGGGCATGGTTCTAGTGAAGGATACAGTACATACTTCAATATATAGGATCTAGTATTAAAGGCTTTGAAGCAGAATCTCTAGATTCCACATAAATTATTTAGACTTCTGCATCAATTTCATAATCTGAATGAGAACACATAACAGAAATAACAACAGCAAAATGTAAGGATTTCATAAGGAACCGAAATGTCACAATGAGCTTGCGCAAGCCAGTGGGAAGGAAAACAATACTGAGGAGTTAGGTATGGAGTTGCTATAGATGGAGCTGAGGAATAGAAAGAGGGTGATTACTATGCTAGGGGTGTTTTATGGCCACCCAACAGCACGCAGGTAGTTGAAGAAGCCATATGTAAAGACATTTTGGATAGGTGCAGAAAGAACAGTCGTTATAGTGGGAGATTTTAATCTCCCTAGGGTGGATTGGAAGGTACCTAGAGCTGGGGGCTCGGACGGAGAGGAATTTATAAAATGTGTACTGGAAGGATCGTTGAAGCAGTATGTGGCTAGCCTGACTAGAGTGGGGCTATACTAGATTTAGTTCTGAGTAACGAGCCAGGGCAGGTGGTTGATGTTGTAGTAGGGGAACATGTGGCTAACAGTGACCACAATTCTGTCTACTTTAGGATACAGATGGAAAAGGATGCTTGTTGCCCTAGGGGCAGGATGCTGAATTGGGGGAAGGCTAACTATGGTCAGATTAGGCAGGAGCTTATGGAAACTGACTGGGAACTGTTGTTCGAGGCTAAGTCCACGCTAGGCATGTGGGAGTCTTTCAAGGGAATACTGAAAATGTATCAAGGAAGATATGTGTTGGCTAAGAGGAAGATAGGAAAAGTAGGATTAGAGAGCCGTGGATTACTAAGGATATTGAGAACTTGGTTAGGAAGAAAAGAGAGGCGTATGTTAGGTCAAAGCAGCTGGGAACGGAGAGAGCGTTGGAGGAATATAGAGAGAGTAGGAGGGAGCTCAAACGGGGAGTTAGAAAGGCAAAAAGAGGGCATGAAATGGTTTTGGCGGATAGGATTAAGGAAAACCCAAAGGCTTTTTACTCCTATGTTAGGAATAAAAGGGTGGTTAGAGGAAAAATCAGACCTCTTAGGGACAGAGGAGGGGAACTGTGCTTAGAGCCCGAGGGAATGGGGGAGATCCTGAATGAATACTTTGCGTCGGTATTCACAAAGGAGAGGGGCTTGTTGACTGGTCCTGTCTCTGAAGGAGCTGTGGACCAGTTGAGGGAAATATCCATACCGAGGGACAAAGTATTAGAGCTTCTAGGTAGCATTAAAACTGATAAATCTCCGGGGCCTGATGGCATTTATCCCAGGCTGCTTAGGGAGATGCGAGGTGAAACTGCTGGGCCTCTGACGCAAATCTTTGTCTCTTCTTTGAACACAGGTGAGGTCCCAGAGGACTGGAGAATAGCTAATGCTGTACCATTGTTTAAAAAGGGTAGTAGGGATAACCCTGGAAATTATAGGCTGGTGAGTTTGACGTCAGTGGTAGGGAAGCTGTTGGAGGGGATCCTTAGAGATAGGATGTATAGGCACTTAGAGCGTTGTGATCTGATTAGGGATATGCAGCATGGCTTTGTTAAAGGGACGTCGTGCCTTACGAATCTGGTAGAATTTTTTGAGGAGGTGACGAAAATGGTCGACGAAGGGCAAGCCGTTGATGTCGTCTATATGGATTTCAGTAAGGCGTTTGACAAAGTCCCTCTTGGGAGGTTAGTGGAGAAGGTCGAGGCTCATGAGATATGAGGGCAGGTAGCTAGATGTATAAGTAACTGACTTGGTAATAGGAGACAGAGAGTAGTAGTGGAAGGGTGTTTTTCTAGCTGGAGGTCGGTCACTTGTGGTGTGCTGCAGGGCTCAGTACTGGGACCTCTTCTATTTGTAATATATATATATGACTTGGAAGAGGGAGTAAGTGGAGTGATCAGCAAGTTTGCAGACGATACAAAGATGGCTGGACTTGCGGATAGTGAGGAGCATTGTCAAGCGATGCAGCAGGACATAGATAGGCTGGTAAGTTGGGCAGATAGATGGCAGATGGAATTCAACCCTGATAAATGTGAGGTGATGCATTTTAGGAGAAAGAATATAGCGGGGAGGTATATGATAAAGGGTAGACCTATTAAGAGTATAGAAACGCAGAGGGACCTGGGGATGCAGGTGCACAAATCTCTGAAGGTGGCAGAGCAAGTGGAGAAGGTTGTGAAGAAAGCATATGGTATGCTCGCCTTTATAGGAAGGGGTTTGGAGTACAAGAGCTGGCCTTTAATGTTGCAGTTGTATAAAACGTTGGTTAGACTTCATTTGGAATATTGCATTCAGTTCTGGTCGCCTTATTACCAGAAGGACATGGAGACTCTGGAGAGAGCGCAGAGGAGGTTTACCAGAATGCTGCCTGGTATGAAAGGTCTGAGTTACGAGGAGAGGCTAGGCAAATTGGGGCTGTTTTTCTTAGGAAGACGTAGACTTAGAGGAGATCTAATAGAGGTGTACAAGATTATGAGGGGTATAGATAGAGTAAACAGGATTAAGCTTTTTCCTAGGATGGATTCAAATAGCACGAGGGGTCATGGGCTTAGGGTGAGGGGGGTAAGGTATAATTTGGATGCTAGAGGGAGTTTTTTCACACAGAGGGTAGTGAGGGTATGGAACGCGCTGCCAAGTGGTGGAGGCAGGCACTCTGGAGTTATTTAAGAGATACTTAGGTATCTCTTAAGAGAAAACTGATTTAAAATAGGGATCATGAGCCTTGGGAGTCCCTGGGAAGTGTATAAATAGACAATGATATTGACGTATTTGTTTTTATCCTACAGGTGCTTTGGTTCGCCTTGTTGTCTAACAACGGGCATACACGCGATGGGTCGTGAGAGGGTTGCTGTTGGATTTTTCGGGAGTATCCTAGTGCTTCACGTCATTAGTGTATGTTTGACCTGGACCATTTGATGGGCTCAGTGACTATCGCTGTGCTGTGCAGATACATGGATTTGGGCCTGCATGTGTGGGAGTTTGCTCATTCTCCCCATGCTTGCGTGGGTTTTCTCCTGGTGCTCCAGTTTCCTCCCACATCCCAAAGATGTGCTCTTAGGCTAATTGGCAGAACAAATTCTCCTTAAATTGTCTCAAATTTGGTTTCAATCCAAAGATCTATAAACATAGACAGGGATCACGGGTAGAAGTGGGAACATCGGGGTGGCGGCACGGGCTCGTTGGGCTGAAGGGCCTGTTTCCTGTGCTGTTTTGTTCTTTGTTCTTTGAAGCTGCAGCCTGAGTGAAATTCAACCAGATTGAGGTACTGGGAATTTAGAGCTGAGTGGGAATTTAGAGTTGAGTGGGAATTCGGTGCTAAGGGGAAAGAGGTGCTCATCTTCAGGAACAGCAAAGCAGCGACTCTACAAAGGCAACTCAAGGGCAAGTGAGAAATCAATCTGCGGCATCACAGCCAGCAGATAAGGGATTGGTTGGTGACTAGTTTTTCCTTTATATTTTCTCCTTTTTGTCTTGACATTGTAGTTGATGTTGCAAGTTAGCTTAAGGGTTAAGTCGTGGTAGGAGATCCTAGACCTCCTGTTGTGCAATGTGGGAATTCAAGGATTCTTCCTGTGTCCCTGGTTCCTTCACGTGCAAGAAGTGTATCCAACTGCAGTTAGACCATTTTATTTCAGTGAGTTGGTCATACCACAAATAAAAATTACTGAGCGAAATAGGGAATGGGTGACCACCAGACAAAGGGAGGGTAGGAAGGCAGTACAGGGGTCCACTGCAGTTATCTCCTTCCCAAACAGATATACTGTTTTGGATACTGCTGGGGGAGATAGCTCACCAGTGCAAGGTGACAGCAGCCAGGTTCATGGTACTGGAGCTGGTTCTGCTGCACAGGAGGGCAGAAAAAAAAGTGGCAAAGCTATAGTAATAGATAACTCAATTGTAAATGGAGCTGAGTCCACAAAAAGATCAGCCATGATATTGAACAGCGGATCAGGCTAGAGGGGCCAGAAGGCCTATTCCTGCTCTTAGTTTGTATGTTCTTATGTAAAAGGAATGTATGTTCTTATGTAAAAGGAATTGACAGGCATTTCTGCAGACACAACAAGACTCCAGGATGGTAATTTGCTGCCCTAGTGCAAGGGTCAAGAATGTCTTGGAGTGGCTGCAGGACATTCTGGAGGGAGGGGGAGGGGGCAGGCTGTAGTGTTGATTTAGGTGAAAAACAGGATGAATTCAGGGAGTTAGGAGCTAAACTGAAAAGTAGGACCTCAAAGGTAGAAATCTCAGGATTGTTACCAGTGCCAAATGCTCATCAGAGTAGGAATGTCAGGATCGCTAAGATGAATACGTGGCTTGAGAGATGGTGCATGAGGGAGCGATTCAGATTCCTGGAATATTGGAACTGGTTCTCAGGGAGGTGGGACCAGTACAAATTGGATGGTCTGCACCTGGGCAGGACTGGAACCAATGTCCTAATGGGAGTGTTTGCTAGTGTTGTTGGGGAGGATTTAAACTAATGTGGCAGGGAGATGGGAACCGATGCAGGAAGTCAGAGGTAAGTGGGGACAGAAACAAAAGGTAGCAAGGGGAAAACTGGAAGGCACTGAAACCAAAGACAAAAATCAATAAGGGCCACAGTACAGAGACTATGAAGAACTCAGTGACTGAGTCCAGTAAGGCTAAGAGAAATAAAACACAGGGAGAGTGTACAAAACATGACAGGACATATGGTCTGAAGGGAACTTAGAACTTAGAATCCCTACAATACAGAAAGACACCATTCAGCCCATCAAGTCTGCGCCGACCACAATCCTACCCAGGCCCTATCCCCATATCCCTACATATTTACCCACTAATCTTCTAACCTATACATCTCAGGACACTAAGGGCAATTTTAGCATGGCCAATCAACCTAACCTGCATGTTTTTGGACTATGGAAGGAAACCGGAGTACCTGGAGGAAACCCACGCAGACACAAGGAGAATGTGCAAACTCCACCAGACAATAACCCAAGCCGGGAATCAAACACAGGTCTCTGGAGCTGTGAAGCAGCACTATTAACCACCGTGCTACTGTGCTATCTAGATTAAATTGCATTTATTTCAATGTAAGAAGCCTGACTGGTAAGGCAGATGAACTCAGGGCATGGATAGGTACATGGGCCTATGATATTATAGCTATTATTGAAACATGGCTAAGGGAAGGTTAGAACTGGCAATCCAATATTTCAAGATACAGATGCTGTAGGAAAGACAGAACAGGCGGTACGAGGAGGGGGGAAGTTGCATTTATATTTAAGGAGAACATTATGGCTGTACTGACAGGGGATATTTCTGAGTTTCCACCCACTAAGTCTATATGGGTAGAACTGAGAAATAAGAAAGGGGAGATCATTTTGATAGAATTGTACTTTAGGCCCCCAAATAGTCAGTAGGAAATTTGAAGAACAAATGTATAAAGAATTTACTGATAATGCCAAGAAAAATATGATGGTAATAATAGGGAACTTTAACTTTCCCAACATTGACTGGGACAGCCATAGTATTAGGGGCTTGGATGGAGAGAGATTTGTTGAGTGTATTCAGGAGAAATTTCTCAGTCAGTATGTGCATGGCCTACTAGAGAGGGGACAAAACTTGACCTCCTCTCGGAAAATAAGGAAGGGCAGATGACAGAAGTGTTAGTGAGAGATCACTTTGGGACACTGACCATAATTCCATTGGTTTTAAGATAGCTATGAGATTAATAGGTCTGGCACAAAAATTAAAATTCTGAATTGGGGCAAGGACAATTTTGATGGTATTAGACAGGAACTTTCAAAAGTTGATTGGGGGAGAGGGGTCTGTTGGTGGGCAAAGGGACATCTGGAAAGTGGGAGGCTTTTGAAAATGTGTTAACCAGGATTCAGGATAAGCACATTTCTTTAATAGTGAAGAGCAAGGCTAGTAAAAGTAGAGAACCCTGGATGACTTGGGACTTTGAGGTCAAAAAGAAAGAGACACATGATGATCAAGTGGATCCCTTGAAGAGTACAAAGGTTGTCAGAGTAGAGTTATGAGAGAAATCAGGAGGGCAAAAAGGGGACATGAGATTGCTTTTGCAGAAAAGGCAAAAGAGAATCCAAATAGCTTCTATAAATACATAAAGGACAAAAGAGTAACTAGGGAGAAAGTAGGGCCTCTTAAGGATCAACAAGGTCATCTACGTGCAAGATAGGTCAGATACTAAATTAATATTTCTCATTGGCATTTACTGTTGAGAAAAACATGGATGTTAGGGAACTTGGGGAAATGAATAGTGATGTCATGAGGAGTGTACATATTACAGAGAGGGAGGTGCTGGTAGTCTTAAAGTGCATCAAGGTACATAAATCCCCAGGACCTGATGAAGTATATCCCAGGACATTGTGGGAGGCTAGGGAGGAAGTTACGGGTCCTATAGCAGAGACATTTGAGTCATCAACAATCACAAGTGAGGTGCCTGAAGATTGGAGGGTAGCAAATGTTGTGCCTTTGTTTAAGATGGGCTGTAGGGAAATGCCTGGAAGCTACAGACCAATGAGTCTGTAGTGGGTAAGTTGTTTGAAGATATTCTGAGAGACAGATCTACAGGCATATAGAAAGACAAGGACTGATTAGGGACAGTCAGCATGGCATTGCGTGTGGAAAATCATGTCTTATGAATTTGATTGACTTTTTTGAAGTGGTAGATGAGGGCAATGCAGTTGAATTTGTCTGCATGGACCTTAGCAAGGTCTTTGACAAGGAACTGCATGGTAGGTTATTGTATAACCTTAAATCTCACAGGATCCAGCATGAGGTAGCCAATTGACACATAATTGGTTTGATGATCGATGTTAAATCCAACCGATTTATTTGATAGTAAACTTGCAAGCTTTCGGCCTTTGTAGCCTTCTTCAGGCGAATGAGCTGTTCTGGTCTGCAATAGCACACACATCATCAGCACAGACAATTTACAGATTGCTGATTAGAATGCGAATCCTTACACCTAACCTGCTATTCAAGTCTTAAAGCTGCTCAGCGGCTCTCGCTGTCGTGTGTCATGAAGGCCCCCTTGAAGAACATTTATCCGAAGGTCGGAGGCCGAATGCCCATGACCGCTGAAGTGTTCGCCCACAGGAAGGGAACTGTATTGCCTGGTGCTTGTCGAGCGATGTTCATTCATCTGCTATCGTAGTGTCTGCATGGTCTCCCCAATGTACCATGCTTCGGGACATCCTTTCTTGCAACATATTAGGTAGACAATGTTGGCTGAATTGCAAGAGTATGTACCGTGTACCTAGTAAATGGTATTCTCACGTCTGATGATGTCATCCATGTCGATGATCCGGCATGTCTTGCAGAGGTTGCTGTGGCAGGGTTGTGTGGTATTGTGGTCACTGTTCTCCTGAAGGTTGGGTAGTTTGCTGCGAACAATGGTCAGTTTGTGGTTGTGCGGTTGTCTGAAGGCAAGAAGTGGGGAGGTGGGGACAGCCCTCGCGAGATGTTCATCATCATCAATGATATGTTGAAGACTCCAGAGAAGATGTCGTAGCTTCTCCGCTCTGGGGAAGTACTGGACAACAAAAGGTACTCTGTCCACCATGTCCTGTGTTCGTCTTTTGAGGAGGTCAGTGCAGTTTATCGCTGTGGCATGTCGGAACTGTTGATCGATGAGTCGAGCGTCATATCCTGTCCTCATGAGGGCGTCTTTCAGCGTCTGGAGGTGTCTGTCATGATCCTCCTCATCTGAGCAAATTCTGTGTATACAGAGGGCTTGTCCATTATGGGATGGCCTCTTTAACGTGTTTAGGGTAGAAGCTGGAGAAGTGAAGCATTGTGAGGTTGTCTGTCGGCTTGCGGTACAGTGAGGTGCTGAGGTGACTGTCCTTGATGTTTTCAAGGAGCCTATTGTCCTATTTTCAAGGAGCCAAAAACCTGTACCCCTAGATCTTTTTGTTCTATAACTCTCCCCAATGCCCTACCATTAACGAGTAGGTCAGTCCCCAGTTTGATCCACCAAAATGCATCACCTCACACTTACTTACGTTGAACTCCATCTGCCATTCATCGGTCCACTGGCCCAATTATCAAGATCCCGTTGCAATCCTAGATAACCTTCTTCACTGTCCATGATACCATCAATTTTCATGTCATCTGCAAAATTACTAACCGTAAATTCTCATCCAAATAATTAATATAAATGACAAATAACGGTAGACTCAGCACGAATCCCTGAGGTACACCACTGGTCTCAAGCCTCCAGTTTGAAAATCAATCCTCTATGACTACCCTCTGTCATTGGTCACCAAGATGTAGAGATGCCGGCGTTGGACTCGGGTAAACTCAGTAAGAGGTCTGACAACACCAATTTTAAATCCAACCGATTTATTTGATAGTAAACTTGCAAGCTTTCAGCCTTTCTCAGGCGAATGAGGTGTTCTGGTCTGCAATAGCACACATATCAGCACAGACAGTTTACAGATTGCTGATTAGAATGTGAATCCTTACACCTAACCTGCTTTTCAAGTCTTAAAGTGGCTAACAATGTGAGTGAAAGAAGCACTGAGCACAGGTTAGAGAGATGTGTATTGTCTCCAGACAGCACAGTAAGTGAGGTTTTTTTGCTAACCCAGGCAAGTCATGGGGGTTACAGATAGTGTGACATGAAGCCAAGACCCCTGTTAAGACCATCCTCATGTGTGCAGAACTTGGCTATCAGTCTCTGCTCAGATAGACCTGTCAACAATTGGTAAAGAAGGCGTTCGGCATACTTGGTTTCATTGGTCAGAACACTGAATACAGGAGTTGGGACGTCTTGTTAATGTTGTAGAGGGCATAGGTTTAAGATAAGAGGGGAGAGGTACAAAACGGTCCAGAGGGTCAGAGGGTGGTGAATTTGGAACAAGCTGCCAAAGGCAATAGTCGAGGCAGGTATAATTTTGTCCTTTAAAAAGCATTTAGACAGTTACATGGGTAAGATGGGTATAGAGGAGGATGTGAACAATTGGGACTAACTTAGTGGTAAAAACTGGGAGGCGTGGACAATTTGGGCTGAAGGGACTCTTTCCATGCTGTAAACCTCTATGATTCTAAGGCTTATGGGCAGAATTTTATCAAAGATTCTGAGCCCAACAGCAGCTGGAAATGTGTATTGGCAGCATGCACGGCCAGCTGGCAGGATATCTTCCTTGATTTTACAGGTGGCAGCTCATGAATAAGCTGCCACTGGACTTGCTGTCCGTACAAGATGGTCCCCCACCCCAGTGGAGTGGCCAGACCAGTCAGAGGGCCAGCAGCTCTGCAGTGCCATCAGGAATGGTAGCCACTGCTGAAGAAGCCTGCCTCAGGTAGGCCAAAGAAACATTTAAAAAACGTTATGAGGTGAAACTCTCTGAGCTTATCTCTGGTGCCACAAAAGCTATTTTTTCTGTCCATAAGTCCCTCTTTGAATGAAAAAAAACCTCACCCTGGGAAGCTACCTACATTGAGTCAATCTGATATCTGCATAATGCTGACACTCTTGAAAAATAACCACGAATAAACCATTTGGATATTTAACTTTGTTTCCCACTTCCTTGGGGCAATAAGCCTTTTCAAAGTTGGTCCCGCTGTCTATAAAATTCCCAATGGCAGAACATTCTTGGGGACTGATCGGCCGTGACATTACGCGCACCCCCCCCCCCAAGTTTTACCATCCCCAACAGTGAACCATCTCTTGTGGACTGGCAAATTCCTGCACAGAGTTTTCTAAACAAAACAGAGATCAAATGATACAATTACTGGGTGCGGAAAATATAAAATAAAAAACAATTCTACCACGTATTTCTCTGTATTTTCTATTATTTCTCTTTTGAAGATGATGATTTGTGTTATGAGTTATGGGTTTCATGGATACTGAAAGGTTTTTCAGTGCCTCATACAAAGAAATGCCTTTAATGTGAGGTTATACAGTCACTCCCTCTGTGCATCATCAGCTTGAAAAAGAGAAACTTGTATGCTCCAGTGACCCTTTGATCAGTGCCATCAGGAAGTCGTTGCTCCTGATAGGGCCAGCCTTGGTGATAAGGTCGGGAAGAGGTGCCAGACAAAGTAAGGTCCAGAAAGTCCTAAACAGCAGAACTGGCGAAGTTTTGCCAGCTGTGAAAGGAGAAGGCTGGAGTGGCAAGTTGGTCCCAGTCATCATGGTTTGATGTGCCACTGAAATCTGATCATCAACCTATCATGATCTTGTGGATAATGACAGCACCCTAAAAGGTCTCCATGTTACACAAAGCAATATGCAGGTTTTTACCAGGATCCATTTGCCATATCTTGTGGTAATGGAGAATTGGTGATAGGGATAGGGCTGTGAACCTGTGAGTCTCTAGTTAACAATCTGCAAACCATTAATGGAAACCACATAAACCAGCCTCCAATCCATTGACTCTGTCTACATTTTCTGCTGCCCCAGCAAAGTAGCCAGTATAATTAAGGACCCCACCACCCTGGACATTCTCTCCATCGGGAAAAAGATACAAATCAACTCAAGAACAGCTTCTTCCTTGCTGCTGTCAGACTTTTGAACGGACTTACCTTGCATTAAACTTTCTTTACATCATAGCCATGACTATAACAGATCCTGCACTCTCTCATTTCCTTCTCTATGAACGATACGCCTTATCTGTATATCACGCAAAAAACAATACTTCTCACTGTATGTTAATAAATGTGACAACAATGAATCAAATCAAATCGGATGTATGAAGATAGTTGGGCATCTGTGTTGGGACAGAGGGATCTTTGAACTGATCTCTAGAGGATACTCTCTGTCTACCTCAAAGAAGGAAGGGGCTAGAAAAGATGCTTTAAAAGCACACTTTCTGCTGGCTGGGAAACCTTATTTTGTGGGATCATCATCTTTGTGGTCAATGAAAAAAACTTTAAATTTTGTTGCTTGGAAATTCAAATAGATAATCTCAAGAGTGACCCTACAGAAACAAAAACTGCAATTGTATCACATGAGCTACCAACTCTCAAAATTGACATCTCTGCCCTCAATGAGACCTATCTTCACAGGGAGGGGCAGCTGAAGGAACAAGCAGGGTAATACACCTTCTTTTAGAAAGGCAAAGCTAATAATGTGCCTATGGAGTTCATTTTGCCAACTGGAGATTTTCCCCAAAAAAACTTAAAAGTACCGAATTTGCATAAAAATGGAGTAACTCCTGCTGGTATTTTAGTGGGATTTTCAAAACGAATCTCCCACACTCTGAGCACTGCAGAGTGTCCTAGCAAGATTCACAATGCGAGTCAGAGGACAGGGCCTCTCCCCACTGGGGAGGCCAGCAGTAAAACACTGAATGGTCCACTGTGTATGCGCAGGAACCCTGCCCCACACCTTCACCAATCTATTCCCACAGGCTTTGCCACCAAAAGGTCCCACTCCTTTGTCATTGCCTGATGCTTGGTGGGCAGTGCCGGAAGGGCACTCCTCCTAGCCCCAACCTCCTGGGGAGCTTCCATGGCCTTTCATCACTCCAACCCAGGGTTGGGCCACCATGTCCCTATTAGTGGCAGACCTTTGCTCATATCAAGACTCCGTGCACTCATCCCACAATTTTGGGGTGGGGAAAGGAGGAATTCCACCACCAGAAATACAAAAATTGTAGCTGCTTTCAGAAATCATGCTGTGATCCCTCTTGTCTGAAACCCTGACATGCATTCTTCTGATTCGCCTACTTTCTATGGCTGAAGAAATCCTCCAAGTGAAACAGTGTGACTTTAAGCCTTCTAAAGGAACTTCTAACATGGTCTCTGTTGGCAGACAAATCCAAGAAAAATGTAGAGAATTCCACTAAGAACTCTTCATTCTATTCACCAACGTGACCAAAGCATTTGACTTGATAAATTGCAAGGCTCTGTTCATTGTACTCCAAAGATTTAAATGCTGAAAAAACTTCTTTACAATCCTACAATTGCTTCATGATGTTTTGAGTGAGAGACTTGAAAGGATGCCTTCAAAATCTGGACTATGGTCAAGTGAGGTTGTGTGAAAGCTTTACCATTTACCAGATAGTGGCTATTCACCTATCAAAGATCAACAGCCCTCTAGTCTCATCAATAAATACCACCTGAATGAAAAACACTTTGATCTCAGTTGCCTATGTGTCTAAAATAAATTGACCAGCACAGATATATATGATCTACAGTTTGTGGAATACTGCAGTGTCATTGCCTACTCCACACCAAATTTGCAAGTTTTTTCGATCTCTTAAATTCTGCATACAAGAAACTCAGCCAGAACATAAATTATGCCAAAACGGAACTCATATCAACCCCATACCTAGTCAGCCAAATATTCTACCTCCCATATATATTGATTGGGAAACTCTGGAATATGCTGAACATACTCCATAACTTGGCAGCCACATTTTTCAAACAGCCACCACTGTCGGAATCCAACACCAGATCAATTGTGCCAGCTCAGGCTTCAATAAACTCTGGCAGCATTTGACAACAAAGATCTCCACAAGTCAACAAAAGCCCAGTGTACAGAGCAGTTGACATAACCACGCTCCTGTACTGCAGTAAGACCGCAACACTATATTAGTGATACTTAAGACTGCTAGAAAAATTCCACCAGCAACATCACCATCACATCCTCCAGATTCAAAGGAGGACCATTGAAAAAGTAAACGTTTGTGACCTTCTTAAAGCCAGTTCCACAAGCATTCAGACACATCTACTGCAAAATCAATTTCCAATTACTGAACACTGTGTCTGGCTGGTCAGCCAAAAAGCATCTCCTCCATCAATCCTGTTTTCTCAACTTTCAGATGGCCAATGCTCCTGTGGAGGACAAAGAAAACAAAGATGCACTGAAGCTCTCATTGAAGCATGATAGCATTGACATGAATGATTTAGAGGAGCTTGCCACTAATCATTGTCCATCAAGCTGCATTTTATGCTTTCTGTCATCACGTCTTAATGACAAAGCAGAGCAGTGGTGGAAAAGGAAAGAAAAGAAAGTAAATGTTGCACTCTCAATACCACTACCTCATGGAGTATCCCTGCTCCATGTGCCCAAAGATCTGAGGGTCAAGAATCTACCTGTTGAATTACATAAAGACATTTCCATTTCCTAAAACATGTGATACAATGATCATTGCTCCATGAGTATTTTCCTACCGATACTTGATCTACTTGGTCCATCTCATTTCTAAGAACCAAGTCTATCAGTAAATTTGGGCTTAGATTCTGATGCAGGGTTTCAATCTTCAATTTTCTGACTCAAAGCACAAGTTTCATTCATGGCATGTGAAAGAATAACATCTGAACTTCAATGAATGTTATAGTTGAGATGACAATCTATTCCTAATCTTGTTTAAATACTGGAAAGATTGAAGCCATGATTCTTCAGTCTCTGCTCCAAACTCTCTTCCATAATACTAACTCAATCCCTCTCTCTGGCAACCATCTCAGACTAAATCAGACTGTTCACAACCTTGATGTCAAATTAGATTGCGAGATGAATTTCTGACTACATCCCCATGTCATCACTAAGACTAACTATTTCTATCTCTGTAACATAGCTCGACATTGCTCCTGCCTCAGCTGATTCATGCCCTTATTACTGTAGACCTGATTATTCCAAAATACTTCAGGCTAGCCCCTCATGTTCAACCTATTATAAATTAGAGGTTATCCAAAATTCTGCTTTCTATGTCCTTACTCACATCAAGTCCTGTTCACCTGTTTCATTCCTATACATTAGTTTATACACTGGCTCCCAATCAAGCAATGCTTCAATTTAAATTCTCATCCCCCATTTTCAAATTCTTCTGTGGACTAATCTTTTCCTGTCTCCATAACCTCCTCCAGCACCAGAAGCCTCAAAGCACTCATCTAATTCTGGCCTCTTGAGCAATTGCAATTGCTCCATCATTGATGACCATGACTTCACTCCCTTTCTCAACTTCTCCACCTTTCCATTTCTCCATTATTAAAGACACTTTAAATTTTAGCTCTTTGGTGAAGCTATAGGTCATCCTCTATAATACCACTTTATGTGTCTGTGTCTAATTTTGCTTTATTAAACTCCCGTAAATAGCCTTGACTGCTATTACTTTTAAGTTATTGTCATTCAGAAACCAAGAAAATTGCATTTACAGCATTTTAACTGTACAATTTTATCACTATTCCATTTGTATTAGTTTGTCAAAATGTCTCACCTCCACATTCTGAAACATTACGTGCACCAGTGGACCTTTGGTTCCCTTGGTTCTCAGAGTTTGGGCAGGGCTCACACGAAAGCTGTCCTTCTTCATCCTGATACGTGCCAGCAGGACACAAAACACACTTCTCTTGTTCGCCATCATAGTACGTGCCAATGCTACAACTAACTAACAACAGAAATTAGAAGGAACAGTCACTATATAGATGTAGAGAACATGTTTTCAGAATTGGTAGGATAATCTGTGCACTTTATATTGACTTGTTGAAAAGCATAAAAATTGCTTTTTTTGGAGCTCTGGAAAAAATGCTGTAAGATAACTAAAGCAGACTGTGAGACACCAGTAAATGTAATTGCAAACAGATTTAAATCTGTTTCGCATATAATGCCAAAAGCACATCTGACCTTTCATGCTGATTTTGACTTTGCTTTTAGCTCAATACAGCATTCACACTTGAATTATTACATGCTGAATGTTTGCACTATAGTGATATATGTTTCAATGGTTGAATTTAATTTGTATTACTACTAACATTTGCTACAAACTTAGATAATTACAGACAATACTTTAAATAATTAACTGATAGATTTTACCCTATAATGTGCATTGGTTTAATGCATATTGTTGAACCCAAGTTTTTCCTGAAGCTATTTAGAATTAATTTATTTAGTTTGTTGTTAAGTAGCCTGAACTGGTAACATACTTGGTGCTCCAAAGACTATATAGTGAAAACATGTGACAATGGGTGCCCAACGGATCCTGCAACTTCAATATAAATATATTCAATGCAATATATATTTGCCTATGACATTTCTAATGCTTTTGATTATACTGTATATATGTATTGCTTCTTTGTAAAGAAGAAAAAACTTATGATTTGACTTAAAATTCTACACGTGACTTGTCCATGTTTCCTCATCATCTTCTATGCCCTGGAAGATCAATATTGCAAATGCATCTCATAGACTTTTGTTTTATTAACTGTTCTAAATTAAATAGATTATTGAATTGTCCTACATTTGTACCCTTCAATATAACTTGCTTTCTGTATGGTTCCCAAAGAGAGTGTTAAATAACATTACTTGTACATTTTATCCACTGGATCTGATCTTTTTAATAAAAGTATTTATTTATTTTTATTCATTCGTGGGACATGAGCATCACTGGCTGGCCAGCATTTATTGCCCAATCCTATGTACCCGAGGGCTGTTGCCGTGGCCCTTGAGTCACATGTCAGCCAAACCAGATATAGACAGCAGATTTCCTTTCTACATTAGTGAACCAGATGCATTTTTACTGACAATTGACAACAGTTTCACAGTCATCAGTAGATTCTGAATTCCCAAATATTTTTACAAATTATACAAGGGAAGAAAAAAACTGAATCTGATTCAACTCTCCGATTCTCTCATGATGATTTGTAGGGTTGCTACCTAATTTAAATGATTACATAGAAGTAAATCCAGATATATTGATATTTCTAGGCCATCGCCTCCCCTTCTGCAAAATATTTATTACAATTAAAAGCATTTCTAAGATAACACATATTCTCATAAATGGATCTGGGCATACTTCTGTCTAATCATTTAAATTAGGTAGCAATCCTACAATCATCTCAAGGAAGTCAGAGACTTGAATCAGATTCAGTTTTTCCTTTCCTTGCATAATTTCTAATGTCAAAAACATTCTGAACATCATCAAGGTTATTGAACTTCAACTTGATTCCGCATAAAAAATACAATTCAGCCAAAGTAGTTTTATGCTGACGTGCTAAGCTGTACTATAAAATAACAGATTTGAAATCACACTGACAATTACCTATGCACAAAGTTCCTGCTACTTTGACAAACTGCGACTTTGTAAAAGACACCAGTTATACTCAACATTTCTTTACAATGGTGAAGAAAGGAAGAAAAACAAAAGGTGAGAAATGCTGCATGATTCCTGGGCAAAACATAGTTGTTGATCAATTGACACAGGTAGATGTTATCCAAGGGGAAAAATGTCTTTGAAATGGGGCTAAAATGTACACTTATAACCTGTGTTTCTATTTTTTATGTTTATTAACTGGCATGTTCACTTGTACTCATTATTTGCTTTGTTTTGGGAGATCAATATTGCATATGCACCTATTTGCATTTGTTTTATTAACTGTATTCTAAAAGAAGTAGATTGTTGTTAAATAGTTCTAGCAGAGGAACAAACTACAATAATCAGCTTGGCATATCATTGATTTTGCACTGATGGAATCAATGTCATTCTCCCAGAATATGTGGTTGCATTATAAATGGTTTGGCCAAAATAATTAAATGATGCCACTAATGTTATCAGGTTGATATAAAGCTGGTGACAGTATAAATTCATATTTAATGTATTCCCTTTCCTTTACTACTTTTCCTCTCCTGAAGGCATCATGTTTCATTATAGAAGGCACCAGTATTTCAGTCAAGTGATCAAACTTAATTTGATAGCAAGCCAGCCTTTTTGGTCAGCAAAAATGGGAGCTTCGTTCTTTTATTCTTAATATGTGGTAATGGCATGCAAACCAGTGCGTGAAAATCAATGTACAATTTCTCAACTTTTATACTGAGATATGCTGTGTGTTCAGTTTATCCATAAAGAACTGGCTGGGCTGACGGGAAATTAATGTTAAAAGAGGAATCAACAGTAACTTCATTTGGAGCACATACAAGCTTAGAATTTAAATTTTCATTTAAGAATTATGTTTTGTAGCATTATTTTGTCACTTTTTTTTGAGACTTCTGTTCCTCATATTTAACCACACCATGAAAAACCTGATTGTAATCACAAGGGGCATCTTCTTGTTACTTGGAAGAGTAGAAAAAAATGAAAGAAGAGATACAGTATGTACCCAAACCCAGGAAAGAGAAATTAAAGTATATTTTAAGCCCCATCTGACAAGTTTGAATCTCATCTGAGAGTGCAGCATCCCTTTAGTGTGCACTGCAATGACAGTGCAGATTACACACAGTAGTGTCTGGACTGAAGCTTGATCTCATGACTTTCTTTCTGAGATAAGACTAATACCACTTAGCCAAGATTGACACTTACCCATTCTTCTATACCCACACAGCTACCCATACAAACCCTGGCAAACTGACCTTTCTGCCCAATCCTTCAGTATATTGAAGCTGGCCAGATCAGAATCTCCAAGACTGAAACCCAGGGCCATCAGACCAGCAGTGTGAGCGTTCACAAAAGATTCTTCCATTAAGTAAAGGACCTGCTTTTCTCTAAGTCATAAGAGTTCATGGTAGATTGCATTTAAGCTAAATAATAATGCATTATCTGCCAACATGGGAATTTTTGATACCGAAATCTCTGCTAGAGTCAAAGTTGTTCTGGATCTCAGAAGTTTCTGGATTATAGAATGATGCTAGAGTGCCTAACCAAAAGTGTATGAACTAAGAAATGCCATAAATATAAATATTTATCTGAAGTATAAAATAATGCTAAAACATTATAAAGCAGTAATTAGATCTTCCATGTTTCTGGTTCCCAAAGTATTGTACTGAAGTGATGTTGAGATGCATGGATCTATTTAAAACAATTTTGCACAACTGGTGTTTCTAAACAATTGATTTTTGAAGTAGGTAGGTTATGGTATACTCAGACAGCATCCTTCTTTTAAACGTTGATCCGTAAGTTCCAAATTCCCATTTTATGTAGTTGAGGAAGGATGAAAGTTGACTTTCTGACCACTATGTTCCCTGTCTTCTGCTGCCATAAGCACATGCCTTAGAGAACAAAATTACTGAGAATCACGATGCTGATGTACCATCTGTGGATATTTATAGTTTCTGTTGCTAGCAGTCAAAGTTCACAAACTTCCTTCCAAAGAAATTTTAATGGCTCTGACAACATAGTTTATCATTTTACTTACTTTACAGGGTTGCTTTCAATGGCCATTGGAGGCAACCTGTAAAGTAAATGAAACATCATAATCTGGCTTTAGGCCTGTGCTCTAAATGAAGTTCTCATTTCTAATCAATGCAGACCTTTTTCAATATTATACAGAGTTGACTTTCTTTTTAAGCATTCTGGACAACCAACTAAGAATTTCTGCTCCTGTTCTCGTTCCTCAAATACCTCTCTGACATTAAAATCCATATGATGTAAAAACAAAATTCACTTGTTAAATGATTAAGAATTGCAAAAATAATTAGCAAAGACCATTTTCTTCCTTTTAGCACTTTACGCTGCTCAGCTGATGATAATAGACATTCATTATGACATAGCAACTGATTAGGAAATGAATCAAATCAAAAAGGTTATGGTCTGACATTTTACCATTCTCCTAATAGGAATCATACTTACATGTATCAAGGAGAATCACAAATGACTGGTTCAAATTAATGCACATAGTATTATCAGGGTCACTCTATCTGACAACTCAAATACTGGGGACATGCTGTGTGACCATGTGCACAACATATCAGCCGCAATCAAGTGTGAATGTAGAACCATGAGATTTTAACATGCGCAATAAAATATATCTCATACTTAACACTGATTTCCAACCAACGATAAGACTAAAAGTTTTTTATAGGACAACAGTAACTATCAACAAATATCACATGATCTCTAGTTGATTTAATGACAGAAGTCAAGTAGATTGATCAAAGCATGAAACTCATTATGTATACAGTGGCGAATGGTATAATATTACATTTAATGTTTGCAAGTTTAAATACTTAAAATATAAACATTTTCTTTGCATTAATCCACACTCTTTGGAAGAAATTAGCCATTCCATTGATTTATATATTAAAATGCACACGTACATCTGTATTTTGTTGAACTGAACCAACATTAGAAAGCCTCTGTAATCTGTTAGTCACAGTTATTCGTTCATAGACAAACAAACACGAATGGAAAAACAAGCACACCAAAGGTTACTGGAGATGATTCCCTGAACATTATTGGTATCTTGGGAAACAGCTGGCACCACTCCCCAGGCTTGTAAAACAATCCTAAGTTCTGTGATCTTTAAAGCAAAATGTCAATCAACCTGATTGAAAACATACTCAAGGTGAAGTGTTTTAAATTCAGTCCCGGAAAGATTGGCACACAGTCTCTAATAAACCAATTACTCATGGAATCACTGAATGGATACAAGACAAAAGGATGACATTTGGCCCATTGTACCTATGCTGGCTCTTCACAAGAGCAACTCAATGTGTACCACTCTCCCCATCCTTGCCCCATGTCTTGCAAATCTGCAAACTCAGAAGAATATACAATAAAATAGATTGGCTTAGAGAAATAAGTATCTGAAGACTGAATTGTTGCAACTTCTTATTTTCTAGGGTTGCTCATGTTGATATTTTATAAATACCAATCTTAAGTAGTAAAGTGTATTAATATTATTGTAATAAAGTCTATTAGTAAAAGTAAAGTCTATTAATATTATTGTAACTCATTAATGTATTACTGCTTTGCAACATACACCAAAGTACATAACTGCATATGTAATGTACATAAATATGGCAATTTCTTCTTTTTTCAGTCTTTTGGCAAAGTGCTACTCCATCACTAGGACCCTCCCTTTCCCATTACCCCTCAGACCCTGGCCACGTCTTCCCTGTGATGATTCAGTGTGCAATAGCATCACCCATTGTGGTACCAACTATGCCATGTAGGCCAGTGAGGTCCCAAGTATATTCTTGAACTGTGCTGGCTCAGCAGATCTCAGTTTGGCTCACAATAGTGATAGGTCAGTGTCCACAAACTAGAGATGAAAGAAAAGAAATTGCCAGAGTTCTTGTTCTTGATCTCTCTGTGATTTGTAGCATTCAGGAGTAAAGAGGAAGAAATGTGGAAAAGAAAGAGATATAAAATGACATCCAGAATGCAAAAGGTTAAATGAGCATATTATACTCAATACAACAGTTGTTGCAAACTTTAACATTTTTGCTGCTATATGTTAGAATCTGGAGGGTTATTTTAAGACACTCCACCTGTCAGCAGTGGGACAGCTGCGCAATTATAAACATGAAAACATACTGCCCTATTCCTGCTTAATTATTGCCCATGTACATTTTTGCATGTCTGTGGCAACCACCAGAAGCAGACAGATGGGACCATGAATATGTGTAAATGAAGTGTCCATTTTTAACCTGAAAAATTCGAAGTCCAACCCAGTGGTCATCTCATTGGGTAAAACCTAGAACCAAATTTTAACTGCCATATGGATTAGAGTTTACAAGTGCCATGGGTCCTTCACTTCCCTGGATTCCAACAGTTGCCCCACAGCAATTCCATGTTGCGAAGACAAGACTTCCATCCCCATCATGAGAGGCAATCCAGCCTTAGAGAGCTGCCAGTTAATCATTTAGGTAACAGCACTGCAGCAAGAGTTGTGGCCACTGCTAGAGAGATAGTTAAGTCCATAATCAGAGTCTCGGTGAGGGGGTAAAATGGCATGGGGCTAGAATTGAAGGAGGAGAGAGGTAAGGGGGTTGACTGGGTTCAGAAGGCTGGGACGGATCAAAGGGAGAGGGAGTCATTTTTGGCCAATTTTATTTTGTTTTATTTAGCCCAACATCATTCGATGCAACTAAAGCTGCTGAGCTGGACTTGGCCCTCCTCCCGCCACAAGTAAAATATTGTCAGCAACAAGATAAAGTCCTTCAGTGACAATCAGTTGACCCAAGAACAGATGGGCTGCCCAACACCTCCCTGCATTCAGCAAAATTTCAGGAAGTTTGGGAGAGGGCACGTAGGCAGCCATTAGCAGCATTTTACATGCTACCCCATCAAACCCAGTAGTTGGGGAGCTTACAATCCAGTCCAAAAAGCGTTTCAGTTAAAATTAGATTCTTTACTTCCAAACCCTATCAAGGGACATCCCAGCATTTTCCAGTCTGCATCGGTTGTGGTTGTTGAGGTCAGCCATGTCCTATATCCCGCCAGCTTCAGCTGCTTCATCAATGACTTTTCCTCCATCACAAGGTCAGAATTGGGGATGATATTGATGATTGCAGTGTTCAGCACCATTCACAACTCCTCAGATGCTGAAGTAGTCCATATTCATTGACAACAAGACCTGGACAACATTCAGGCTTGGGCATTTAAGGAACAAGTGACATTCTTACCACACAAGTGCCAAGCAATGTTCATCTCTAACAAGAGAGAGTTAACCATCTCCCCTTGATATTCAATGGCACTATCATCACTGAAAATCACTGAGCCCACCATCACATCCTAAGCCTTACCACAGACCTGAATCTGTACTAGATCAGCATATAAATACTGTGGCTCCAATAGCATGTGAGATGCTCAGAATTCTGCAGAAAGTGACTGATCTCCTAAGTCCCCAAAACCAGTCCACCAACTGCAAGGCACAAGTCAGAAGTGTGACTGGATACTCACCACTTGCCTGGATGAGTGCATCTCTAACAAGATTCAGAGCTCAACACCATCTAGGACAAAGTAGCCTATTTGATCTGCACCTCTTCCACAAATTTAAACATTCACTCCCTCCATCAACACAGTATCTGCAATGTGTGTGATATAAGATGCACTGCAGTAACTTATCAAAGTTTCTTCAACAGCACCTTCCTATGACCTCTACCACTTAGAAGGCCAAGGGCAGCAGTTATAAGGAAACATCATCACATGCAAGCTCCTTGTTAAGCTGAACACCATTTTGACTGGCAACTATGTTGCTGTTCCTTCACTGTTGCTGGATCTAATTGTAGAATTTCCTTTCTAACAGCATAGTGGATGTACCTGCAGCAGATGAAGATGTTGGTTTTATTTTGCCAAGCGCAATTAGAGCTAGGCCACAAAGATTGGCCTTGCCAGTGACACCCACTTCCCATGGAAGAATACAAAAATCTGCATTAACCAAGTCAATATGGCCCTCTTTGCTACAAGCAATAAATGGTGAGGGAATGCTGTCAAATAAGAGAGAGTAACATGCCGCACAACAATGAGGCAGTGACTCATTCCTAATCTACAGAAGAATATAGAGGATAAGTGATGCCTTGAAAACTGTTATCCATATAGCCCACCAGTCTTTCAAGGTGTTGAAGTCAGAATATAAAGGCAGTCATTTGAATTTCATCTAAACTATAAAGGCTAGTAACAGGTTTCTGGTGTGAAATCTGCTGTCACATCCTTGAAGATGTTTACCCAGCCTGAGGCAGGCTGCAGAGTGACAAGAAGCACACCAGCTGGAAATGCGCTCTTCTAGATTTGCAGTCACAACTCAAAACTCTGGGCAGATCTTCCAGTACCTCGTATATTTGCTTGTGTGATGCATTTCATCTTTGTCATATTGCTGGACCTCTGAAATTCACATCACTTTTCCGCTCAGCAGAGCTGGGAGACAACTTTGCCGTTCGCTGAGGTGCTTCCTGAGCTATCTCTGTCTCCTCTTCATTCGTTGTTGGTGTTTCACTAATCATAGAATCATTATAGTATAGAAGGAACCTTTTGTCTCATCACGTCTGTGCTGACTTTTTGAGGGAGCAATTCACCCAGCATCACCCCCTTTCTTCTCCCCACAACCCTGCACATTCTTCCTTTCAAATAATAATCCAAATCCTTCTTGAATGCCTCAGCTGAATCTGTTTCCATTACATTCTGAGGCACTGTATTCTAGATCCTAACCACTCACTGTATGATGTGGAAATGCTGGTGTTGGACTGGGGTGGGCATAGCAAGAAGTCTCACAACACTAATAAAACCCAATGGGTTTATTTGGCATCATGAACCTTCGGAGCTCTGCTCCTTCACCATGAAGGAGCATCACTCTGAAAGCTCATGATATCAAATAAACCAATTGGATTTTAACCTGGTGTTGTGAGACTTCTTACTGTGTCCATTCAAGGTATGGTAAAGTTTTTCCTCACGTGGCTATTCCTTCTTTTGCCAATCTATGCCCTCTGGTTATCAATCCTTCCACCTATAGGAACAGTATATCCCTATCTCCACTGACTTCTATCAAATCTTTTCTCCACCTTCTTTTCACCAAGAAGAACAGTTCAAGCTTCTCTGGTCTATCTACATAAGCAGAGTTCTACATCCTAGGAACCATTATTGTGAATCTTTTTTACACCTTCTCTGATGCTTTCACAACCTTCCTAAAGTGTAGTGTGCAATGCTCCTGTTGAAGTCAAACCAGTGTTTTATATGAGTTTAATGAAACTTCCTTGCTTTTGTACTTTATGCTTCTGTTACTAAAGCCTGGAATGCTTTAACTGTTCATTCAACCTGTTTTGCCACTTTTAATGAATTATGGGCATATATATCCCAAATCCCTCTGTTCTTGCACCCCTTATTATAGTCTTTATTTTATATTTTCTGTCTCTGTCAAGCAAGAGAGAGAAAGATGGGCACATAATAGGACATCCTCAGCAAGATTCTCATCCTAATGTGTTTTCCTCAGAGTCCTTCTGCAGAGAAAAATCTAAAAAAAAGAGAAAAGTTGCAAAAGTTCCGGTTGTACTGATGAGCTGGACAGTCACAAAATTTATAATGCAAGTTAAAGTTGCTAAGGTGTTTAAATGTGCAACCTTTTGAAGTACATTGAGAGTACAAGTGATAAATATACATCCCAGCTCAAACAAGTTGCCAGTTTCATTTTGGAACGGCCATTGATTGCTTTAGCTTTCTCACAGAACTGATCACCTCTGTCACATCTCTCCAAGCGTTATGTAGGGAGGTTTTAAGAGTCTACATTGCACAACTGGTAAACACATGACCCTCCTCACCTTCCCCACTTCCTTTAAGACTATCAGGGAAACATAGGACAACATTCATCCAAATTATTTTCCGCACATTCAATAGAAGCAAGCTCCTGGATAAAACTCAAAAGAAGCATGGTGAAATGGCATTACTACATAATCCTAAAAGCCTGACTGTATTAGCATGCTATGCAACATGCATAGGTTTCTCAGCAAACTTTCCTGGTGAACAGAATTCCTACTTATTGATACAAATGAGATGGAATAGTACGTTAGGAATACTGTATCAGTTTCAATCTGAAAGGATATATTTGGTTATTCCCTATGAACGCATGTCTTATTCACTGGGGTAATATGGTGGCACAGTAGTTAGCAGAGCTACCTCACATCACCAGGCACCCAGATTTGATTCCAGCCTCAGGTGACTGTCTTTGTGGAGTTTGCATGTTCTCGCTGTGTCAGTGTGGGTTTCTCCAAGTTCTCCAGTTTCCTCCCACACTTCAAAGATATACGGGTTAGGTTGATTGGCCATGCTAAATTGTCCCTGAGTGTGAGGAAGATTGGTAGGGTAAATACATGGGGTTACAAGTTGCCAGGACAGACTCGATGGACCAAGTGGCCTCCTCCTGCATTGTAGGATTTTATGATTCTATGATAATTTCAAATACAGACTAGTTTTGTATGGAAGCTATTGGAATTGTGTTTTTTTTAAATGGACATTGATAAGATGGCTGCCAAGGATCCTGTGACTTTTGTAAATTCAACAGGTTATCTTAAGCTTCCAGAAAATTCGTAATTGAATCACCCGAGTGGGGGGCTCCCTCTTTCCCTCAATACTCTTTGAATGTACATACCCAAACAGAACCTATCTGTGGATTTAGATTTGTTCTTGTCTGTGATTTACTCAAATCCTAAAGTTAGTAAACCTCCAGATTTCACTGCCGGAATTTTACTGCTCACCCACCCAAGGTTCATAAGATCCCACCCGAGGCCAAGGGAAAATGCTATTCTGCAAACCTCGCCCATCCTGATTCCAGGACAGGCGTGCTGGTAAAATTCCAGCATACATCTCCAAGGTCAATGTTTAACAAAAGAAAACTGGAGTTATCCTCAAATAAGTGTAAAAGGCCACTATCAATTTCCTATTGTTTCAGAATAATTTTGGACTTCCAAAGCATTTGCACAATACCAGTATTAGCAATGCAGCTGGTTGAGGGATTTTCTGGCCATCCAGTGGTGATTTTTTCGCAGCAGGAGGCATGACTGTTTGCTAGCGACAGGATTTTCTAATCCTGTTGATATCAATGGAATTTCCCATTGACTGCACCTCATGGTGCTGAGAAATCCATGGCCAGGTGCATCCTTGGCAGGGCAGAAAATCCCACTGGCCTGAACGGCCAGAAAATTCGGCTTTATTAGGAGTTTTATTGTCTGGAGCATCCGAGACCTGAGCAGTCTACAAAGAATACCACTGCCGAATATCAGCTGCAGACTATGGCAGCAACACTGAAGACTTTTTTAAAACGTGGAGGCTACTATATCTTACAAAGCCTCCCAACTTGGTCCTAAATCCAAGTCCACCTCTAAAGAAATCTGATCTTCTGATATGAAAAACACAAGTGCCTAATATTGTGCCTGCTGAACATTCATCTCTTTGAGGAGATCCTGCAATAATCCCAATTTCAGACTTTAGCTATTTGAACTGATCTAAACTACAATTCATGCATGGAAAAGATTCCTTTCTTTCCCAGGCCCATAATGACTTCTCCTACAAGAAGCCAGGCACTTGAATTATGAGCTGTTCTGTTGTTTACAGTTTGTAAAAGTATACTCCTACTTTTTTCCTAAGAGTGATTGTGTGTGAGTGTTGTGTGGATATGTGTGGGTATGTATGTGTGAGTGTGTGTATTTGTGTGTATGCACACGCACTGAGTGTCTAATGTCGTGTTTAGACTTTTTGGGTGAGTACATGGATAAATTTTATTTAAATCCATGAGAACTCGCAGCTGTTAATTAAGTTGATCACATACATCTTCCTCTCCAAAAACCACACTCATTGCAGACAGTAAGGGAAAGGGTATAAGGATTTAGTTCACTCCTGACACTATCTGTGATAATTCAAACATTCAAAATTATTTTCTGAAGATAGTAATATGTACATTTTTAAACATATTTAACTGCTCACAGGATATTGTGTTAGCAGGAGTATTTAAATTTACACATCTTAAGCCAGTGCAATATCTCATGTCAATAGTTAACACATTCATCCTTAACAACTGAAAATTATTGGTCCAGATTTTGTCAAAATAGTGGTGAGGCTAATAACACTCATCATTTTTTATGTATAAATCATACTGTAAATTCAGGCAAATGAGATGCGGGGTTAAGCTGAAATATTTAAAAACTGCTGTCTGAATTGTGTCACAAATACAGCATCACTCTATCCGCCTCACCATTGGAAAGCATTGAAAATCATGAAGCTGCTTTATCTGTGTAATAGATACAAATTAACTTCTGCTGTGAGATTAGTAAGTGTTGATAACTGCCAAACAATCCCACTGACACTGAAAATTAATTATTATACATGTGGAGTCTAGTTCATTCGGGCTTTGATTGCTGTTGGATATTTTTAAAGTAATTTTTATTTTCCTTTTCTGTCATTTTATTCCCTTTCTCCTCATCCCATCACTCTATCCCTTTTTTAATTTTCTTTCTGTGTTTGATCTGACGTTGAATGACCCACTGTAATTTACCCTTTCTTCTTAGTTTTTGCACTACTCATTTCACAACCCTTCAGTTTGATTGATTAAGGAGATAAGCAGTTGCATATTCTGTTCACTCAGCTCCCAAGTGCCCTGTTTTGCTTACCGTGCAGTTACCAGCTCACACTTCCAGCAATTTGCCACACAAAAAATTTAAAACACCTGCATATGCAAGAGCAAGTTTAACCAATAGCAGATGCAGCTACATGTCCTGCTTGAGCAAATGTGGCCTATCAAATCTATAAGGCAAAGATAACATTTTGCATGCAACTAATATGTATACACTGGCAAATGTCTTAAACTTAGAATGACTTAGAATCTCTATAGTACAGAAAGAGGCCATTCAGCCCATCGAGTCTGCACCGACCACAATCCCACCCAGGCCTAACCCCATATCCCCACATATTTACCCACTAAGGGTGATTTTAGCATGGCCAACCAACCTAACCGCACATCTTTGGACTGTGGGAGCACCTAGAGAAAACACATGCAGACACAAAGAAATGTGCAAACTCCACACAGACAGTGACTCAAGCCAGGAATTGAACCCAGATCCCTGGAGCTGTGAAGTAGCAGGGCTAACCACTGTGCTACCGTGCCGCCCAGTGCATGGGCATCATATTTTAAAAACTGCATAACCACCTATGCATATTTAAAATTGATTACAACAGCAAATACAACAAAGACAGAATCCAAAATAACTATGATTCTGAGTATTGCTTGATTTAGTAACAGTGAGAATAATTCAATATTTCCAAAAGTTACTTCAGTTATATTGTGAATCCTGCACCATTTTGTCAATGTTTGTCTGACAAGGCCATGAATTTCTAGCCTTTTTGATGAGTGGACAGAAAAGTGTGGATTAGCAAATGCAGAAGCAAAATAAAAACAGGCTGAAGAGTTTTGTACCCACCACATCTGTTGCTCTGAAGAACCTGACCAGTTCCACATGGCTCCTGCAAATCCATTGTTTTTACTGCTTTCTTAGCCACCTCGTAGTCAGCTCCAGCTACACGCAGATAGAACTGTTCCCTGTTGATTGATTTTCTCAATGTTCTTGTTGTTTTTCGAAGCCTTTTCTCAGTTTTTCTTCGTGTGCATCCAAAATCACAGGTTTCTACAACATAACAACAGAGCCAACCATATAATTACCTGAAGTAGTACTTCTGTTGGGCAAAATCTGAAAACCTTGAGAAGAAAGCACCAATTCACCACTGACAATGATAACGTGCTTTGCTTACATCACCAGATCATTCAAAATAAAAATTACAAATACAAGTCAATCAGCAACATAGAAATCAGTTGTACGCAACTTGGAAATGGAAATGTTTCCTTCAGATGTTTGAAGGCAAATTAATGGTCTTCATCTATTTTTTAAAAATATCATACCCAAATAAATTTTGCACATAGGAAATCTTTACTGGTGGAATGAAAGATCAATTATCAAATGAAAATAATTTTTTTGGGTTCAGCCTCTTCCAAGTTGAAGGTCAACATCTCTTCCAACCAAAAAAGCATTGACTTCTAAAAACAGGAGATACTTTTATTAAGAACAGACAAAAAGGGAGACAGATGAGGGAAAATAAATAATGCTTATAAAAAGAAAAGTGTAAATTCACCTTCTGAATTTTTCAAACCAACCTGTCACCTCCTCTGCTTTCATTTCAACCTCAAATATGGCAGAAATGATTGATCCCTCATTCGTCATTGCTTTGTGATTCCAATGGTCATGACTTTTCTTGAAGGAGCTGCACTTCACATTTACAAAGTTCAGCTGACAGATCTTTGTGCTAGGAAAACTAGGTTTTGCTGTGTATTGACATAAAGACAAGACAACTTGATTATTTAAGAGAAAAGGGTTTTAAATTCATCTAATCCATATTTCAGCAAGTTGGATTGGTTTGGAGCAAATGTAAAAGTCCATGATGGAAGTTTGCTGTTGGTAGGTATGTAAAAATATTTTTTGGGGTACATAATCAAGTCATTAATAGCCACCAGTTTTAACATAATTTGCTTTAATCTTGAATACTGAACAGTAAGTAGTCTCACAACACCAGGTTAAAGTCCAACAGGTTTATTTGGTAGCACAAGCTTTCGGAGCGCTGCTCCTTCATCAGGTGAGTGCATGAAAGAGCAGCGCTTCAAAAGTTCATGCTACCAATAAACCTGTTGGACTTTAACCTGATGTTGTGAGACAACTTACTGTCCCTGCCCTAGTCCAGTGTCGACAACTCCACATTATGAAAAGTGAAGCCAGAGAGCTGAAGAAATTGTATACTGAATTTAACCGGGTTATGGACTATAATACAAATATTGTAGATACTGACAGCTGCTAGATTTGGTTCCCCTCTAGAGTTCCATTTCTTCTCCACACATTACAAAGCAGTCTTTATTTAGACATGAGCCCAGACAGTTAGTGTTGACAAGCTACCTGCCCTCAGGGCCAGCAAGCCAAACCCGAGCCTGTACTCAGCTAATGTCTATATACAGAAGAGATCACAAGGTCGGGACCAGGAACAAAAAGAAACATTTTTTCCTTCTCTCCCTAAGTGAGGGAGGCTGAAGTCAATTGCTGCACCTCAATTTACCACATGTGACATCACAGCATGAACATTGAAGCTTTTTTCCTATATGTGTGTTACATATTGCTAACTGAGGCAATCAAGAAATTCCAAGTAAATGTTAATTAACTTCCAGTTCTGTTATTATCTGTGTAATTAACTAGGAGAAAAATAAACATCTGGGCTCGATTGAAATGAATTTTAGTTTGATGCACAGTGGTTAGCACTGCTGCTTCACAGCATTAGGGACCCAGGTTCAATTCCTGGTTTGAATTGCTGTCTGTGTGAAGTTTGTATGTTCTCCCCGTGTCTGCTTGGGTTTCCTCCAGGTGCTCTGATTTCCTCCCAGAGTCCCAGTGAACCCGAACAGACCCGGAGTGTAGCAACTAGGGGACTTTCACAGTAACTTCATTGCAGTGTTAATGTAAGTCTATTTGTGACTAATAAGTAAACTTTTAACTAACGAAGGCAATGATGAAAGACATGACAGTTAATTTCACTTTGTAAATAAACACTTGCACAGAACGATCACAAGTGATTCAAACTTTTAATTACTTCCTCGACTCACTTTGTCAAGAAAAACTTATGCCTGTTTGGTCTTCGGCTTCTCTGTACTAAGAGCAGAAATTGTACAGATGGAGTAGTAATACTCCGAGTAATTTTCTTTTTAAATCTTTAACGAAAAGCTGAGCTTGCAGCTTAAATGACTTGCAATCCATAGAAATAAAGCTTTTTACCTGAAGAAACCTGCTTTAGACTGCTTTTAAACTTCTCTTTGATTCGTTTTAGCTCACATTTTCCTGCATTGATTTTAAAAGTTGCTGTTGTTTTCACTGTTGGCAGGTTTGTAGCATTCAGCCCTGGAAGGAAAGAGGGCAACATTCCTTCAACAGCTATTCAGTTAAGTATTGATAGAAATTTTAGCATCCAACAAACTATAACAGAAGTTCCAGGTGTGCATTGAATGGTGAATGTACACCTTCATGCTTGCAGAACTCATTTTATGAAACAAAAACAAAATATAGCAGATGCTGGAAATCTGAAATAAAAAACAAAATGCTGGAAAAGCTCAGCAAGTCTGTGAAGATACTGCCAGTTAATATTTTGAGTCTGGATAGCTCTTCATGCCCAGATTTGCCCTCAACTTCTGGGGTTTCCAGGCACCTCTGTACCCCAGTGTGGTCATCTCTGGTTTCCAATAATGTGAACCCATCATGAATCGTGCCGGCATGCAGTTACGCCACCGTGGAAGGAGCATTCCATCGGGCTGGATCACACGGTGTTAAGTCATATAATTACATTTAAATTTATTTAAATTGATGCAAATTAGATTTCCACATAGTCGCCAGCATGCAGCAGGGAAAATTTCAAACCAAGATCTTGCTGGCACGCATCTCATTACAGCCATCTCATGAGATTTAGTGACCATAACGAGATTTGCATCTGCAGAGAATAGGCCAGTTATATTTCACTCACAGTTACTTGCGAGAAGTGGGAATGCTAGACTCCATTATGAGGGATATTGTAATGGAACACTTAGGCAATTACAATATGATTGAGCAAAATCAACATACAATTTACAAATCATGGAAATCATGTTTGAAAAATCTGTTGAAGTTTTTTGAGGATGTAACAAGAAAGATTGAGAATGGGGAACCAGTGAATGTAATATTTTGGATTTTCAAAACATATTCAATAAGGTTCCACACAAGAGTTTATTACTGAAAATTTGCTCTGGAAGTGAAAAACTAGCATGGATTGAGAATTGATTAATGGACAAAAAGCAGAGAACAAGAATAAACAGGGTATTTTCAGGTTAGCAGGCTGTAACTACGGGTTACCATAAAGATCAGCACATGGGTATCACCTATTTACAGTCTACAGTTGTTTACAGATTTAGATGAGGGGCTCAAATGTAAAATATTTAATTTCTGAGATAATTTGGGAAGTTGCAGCTGAGGTTGAAGATCAGCCATAATCTTGCTGAATGCAAGAGCAGGATCATTCTAGCTCTTATTTTTTATGGTGAGCCTATTCACACAGGCTGAAATCCCCTCTAGACAGCACTGCCCTGTTTCTACTCATCACATGTCACTGGATGGGATTCTCCCAAGCTCTGGCCAGCAGGTTTGATGGCAGGTGTTGAGGCAGAATATGGCAGGAGGCTCAGAAATTGGTTTCATCCCAGCAAGAATTTACAATGGGATGATCCACTGGTGCCCGCCATGGTCTTCTGTTGGCGAACACTTCAGTGGTCACAAGCATTCGGCCTCTGACCTTTGAGTAAGCATTCTCCATGATGGCTTTCACGTCACGGGACAGCGCAGAGTTGCTGAGTAGAGACTGATAGCCAAGTTCCGCACACGAGGATGGTCTCAACAGGAATCTTCGGTTCATGTCGCACTATCTGTAATCCCCATGACTTGCCTGGTTTGCAAAACCTCACTTACTGTACTGTCTGGAGACAATACACATCTCTTTAACCTGTGCTCAATGCTCCTTCCACTCATATTGTTGGCCATTTTAAGACTTGAATAACAGGTTAGGTGTAAAGATTCGCATTCTAATTAGTAATCTGTAAACTGTCTGCGCTGCTATATGCTCTGTCTGAGGCCAGTACTCTCCTTTCACATGATGAAGAGGGAAACCCTGAAAGCTTGTGAGTTTACTATCAAATAAATCGGTTGCACTTAAACCTGGTGTTGTCAGACTTCTTACTATCAGAAAACCTGCCAGAAGCCAGCATGTACCTCAATTGCATTGTATTAATTTCTCTCTTTCTTTCTCCTGAACTTCTCTTTCTCTCTCTCTCTTTCCCGCTCTTTAAATGCTAACTGGATTATGAGCTTTACCAGCTCAAATTTGTCTAGGGGAGGGGATTCAGGATTATGATCGAGCTCTACATCTAACTATACTATCAGTGTTCGATTGACAACTGGATCAATTCACTTCTCTTCATTTTGCCGGACAATTTTATTGGTACTTCCCTAGCTACAGTATACAGTTGCTTTGTGCTAAGGGATGCTAATGTGCAACTGTGCAAATTCCTTTGTTTGACCCATGTCTGGACATTAAAAGGTGCCATTTTCTTTATTTAACAAATTAAGGATGACTCAATGTAGTTCCAAGTAACAAAGGATTTATCGCCAAAGATAAAAAATTATTTACAATAACGAGTCAGACAAAATTAACTACATGACTATACAACACTCCTCCCTGGCTCCAGCTGAGGATCCTCCCCAACCATGGGATGCACAACTTGGAACATGACTGGCTCAGCTTCCCACCTTGAGATTTAATAGGATCCGCCCCAATCATGAGGGTAATTTCCATCCTTCTGTATTGGTAGGGTTTAAGTAGCTCTGACTTATCAAATTGCCATCTTTGCATCACCTCTTCTTTAACTTTTGATAACACTAGATTTCTTTTTGAACATGTCTTTATTTGTTTAGCTGAAACTGGCTAAGTCTCTATCAGTTGCAATGCTGGCACCATCTCTTGCAGGACTGGTGGTGATGCATTTCATGAAGGTCATTGGTCATGAATCTCGTAAGTGTTTTTTTAGTCCAATCAACTCTGAATAGGAAATTGGCAAGAGCAGATTATCACATGGAAACATCATTGAATTGACATTTTTGTATGATTAGTAGGCCCAGGCCAGTATTCTCTGGCTCCGCTTGTATTTGCCCCTCCTGCCAGGAGTTGGTTCCCACCAGTGGGTTTATAACTGTTCCCACTAACAGGCATCTGCACCCATTGGTGTGGGCAAAGGCCACTGAGACCCCATTAGGAGGTCAGAGACACCCTGGCACTACCCAAGGAGCATCTTAGCCTTGCCCACCTGGCACCAGGCAGTGCCAGGGGAATAGAGCCAGAGGGGCTCAGCACACTGAGGGGGTATGGAGTCGATGGTGGGGAGATCAGTGAGGGGGACTTGTTGCCACTCTGCAAGTAGAATCGGTGGGGGAGTGAGGGCAGATAGTAATCAGGACTGGCTATCAGGAGTGGGGTCGGGAAAGGCAGCGATCAGTGAGGTTCCAGGGAAAGCACACGATCAGGAGGCCAGCGATGTGGGGACCAGTGCATATGTGCTAATCTCTGCACTGACAGATCGGTACATGTGCAGTGACCTGCTCAGCGCTATGCTGCCAGTCTCTTGGGTGGGAGGAGGCGACGCCCCCCTGCTTTCAGAGATAATCATGCTGAGGCATTCTGCATTGCAAAGAGTATTAGAAATTCATTCAGGTAAGTATGCCCAAAACTGGGCAGGAAATATTCCCATTTTCCCATCTACTGGATACTTAATTTTGTTTTGGGAGAATCACAACCTTTGTCTTTTTTCCTTGAGTCATGAATTTCTTTCTGGGACACTTGTCTAGCTCTAACCTCCCCACCAAATCTGGGCATATGATATCCAAATGTGCCTTTAAGCAACATCCTGTAAGTAGCTCAGCCCCATTGTAGCATTTGGCATGGTATCATAAGACATCAAAAAACTGGCCCTTTGCAGAGGTAGAAGCCTATTGATTTGTTTCTTCATCTATGATTTCTACAGCTCATTCTGCTAAGCCACTGGAGTCTGGGTGCGAACTGCTGACCTCATATGGTGAATGCCATTTGATTTGACAATTTTTGAAACACCATCACTGTGAATGATGTGTCACTGTCCAACACTAAGATCTCCAGAATGCCATGAATGGCAAAACATTTCCTCAATTTGTCACTGGTGACAGTAACCGTTGTGGATTTCATCAACAAGTCACCCAAGAGCTTAGAGTGTGCATCTGCTAATATAAGAAACATATAACCCAAAAATGATGCTGCAAAGTCGATATATATTCTTGCCCAAAATTCATCTGGCCATTTCCAAGCATGCACCTTCACCAGCATAGAACATAGAACACTAAGCACAAACAGGCCCTTCGGCCCACAAGTTGTGCCGATCATATCAGTACCTACCAGGCCATAGAACTATCTGTAACTCCCAATCCCATTAAATCCCATGTACTCATCCAGAAGTCTCTTAAAAGACCCCAGCGAGTTCGCCTTCACCACCACTGATGGCAGCCGATTCCATTCACTCACCACCTCTGAGTCAAAAACTTACCTCTAACATCTCCTCTGTACTTCCCCCCCAGCACCTTAAACCTGTGTCTTCGCATAGCGACCGTTTCAGCCCTGGGAAATAGCCTCCGAGAATCCACTCTATCTATTCCTCTCAACATCTTATAAACCTCTATCAGGTCGTCTCTCAACCTTCGTCTCTCCACGGAGAAGAGACCTAGCTCTCTCAACCTATCTTCATTTGGCATGCCCCCCAATCCAGGCAACATCCTTGCAAATCTCCTCTGCACCCACTCAATAGTTTTCACATCCTTCCTATAGTGAGGTGATCAGAACTGCATACAATACTCCTACTGGGGTCTGACAAGGGTCTTATAAAGTTGCAGCATTACCTCCCGACTCTTAAACTCAATCCCTCTGTTAATGAAGGCCAGTACACCATATCCTTCTTGACTACATCCTCCACTTGCAAGGCTGATTTAAGAGTCCTATGGACCCAGACGCCAAGACCCTTCTGCTCCTCAACACTGCCAAGACTCCTACCCTTGATATTATACTGCTTCATCCCATTGGTTCTGCCAAAATGGACCACCACACATTTATCCGCATTGAAGTTCATCTGCCACTTCTCCGCCTAGTCTTGCATCCTCTCTATGTCTCGCTGCAACTTCAGACATCCCTCCAGACTATCCACAACACTACCAACCTTCGTATCGTCGGTGAACTTACTAACCCATCCCTCCACTTCCTCATCCAGGTCATTTATGAAAATGACAAACAGCAAGGCCCTAGAACAGATCCCTGGGGCACTCCACTGGTGACTGACCTCCATGCAGAAAAAGACCCATCCACAACTACTCTCTGCCTTCTGCAGGCAAGCCAGTTCTGGATCCACAAGGCCAAAGCCCCTTGGATCCCATGCCCTCTCACCTTCTCAAGAAGTCTTGCATGGGGGACCTTATCAAATGCCTTTCTGAAATCCATGTAAACTATGTCCACTGCTCTTTCTTCACAATGTGTTCAGTCACATTTTTGAAGAACTCAACTAGGCTCATAAGGCACGATTTGCCCTTAACAAAGCCGTGTTGACTCTTTCTGATCATATTGAACTTCTCTAAATGCTCATAAATCCTATTTCTCAGAATCCTCTCCATTGACTTACTGACCACTGAGGTCAGACTCACTAGTCGGTAATTGCCCAGGCTATCCCTGTTCCCTTTCTTGAAAATAGGCACCACATCTGCAATCCTCCAATTTTCCGGAACCTCTCCTGTCTCCATCGACGACGCAAAGATCATTGCCAGGGGCTCTGCAATCACTTCCCTCACCTCCCACAATAACCTGGGGTACATTCCATCCGGACCCGGTGACTTATCTACCTTGATGGAATTTAACAGTTCCGACACATCCTCTTTCTTAATGTCCACATACTCAATCTTTTCAGTTTGCTGCAATCCGAAGGCCTAGTGGACTTCGCAACTGGAGTGTTGAATGAACATTCTTTTTATTTCTTTATCAATATCATCACTGCACATAACATCTGCTAGTGCTTTCATCCTACTTTGTCCCAGATGTGAGTCCCTGTATTAGAAGTTGTCTCCCTTGGGGCTCAATTATATAACCATAGCCCCCAACAACAACACCCCATCTTCACAGGTTATCTCCATCTTTCCATGTTGGTAGGGTTTAAGCAGCTCTGACTTATCAAATTGCCACCTTTGTGTCAGCACTTCTTTACCTTTCGATAACATTGGATTTCTTTCTTTCCACATCTTTATTTGCTTAGCTGAGACTGGCAAAGTCTTTATCAGGTGCAGCATCAGAACTATTTCTTATAGAACTGATGGTATTGCTACTGTCTGTGGCAAGGGCAACAGGCTGAGTGCGCTTGCATTTGATATTTGTGTCTCTGGGCAATGCTGGAACATATAATTATATGTTGCTAACAAGAGAGTCCATTTTTGCCCTCTTCCAGGGGCAATTGGCAGCCCTGGCTTATCTTCTTTGAATAAACCTAATAACGGCTTGTGGTCTGAAACTATTGTAAAATGTCTTCATAAATATATTAATGAAACTTTTTGGCCTCATAAATAATGTCCAAGCTTTCTTCATTTATCAGAGAATACTTTTTTTCTTATATCGTTCATGATGGAAAGGCAATTGGCCTTTCTACTCCATTAGGCATCCTGTGGGACAAAACTGTTCCCACTGCATACACAGATGTACCACAGGTAACTACCAATGGCTTAGTTGGATCATAATGAATCAATAGTGCTGATGATTGCACAACATGTTTAATCTTTATTAATGCTTCTTTTTGTTTTTCTCCCCAACATCAATGCCGATGTTTCTTTAATAGCTGGTGAAATGAGACTAAGATAGTAGACTCATTTTGTAGAAATCCACCATAATAATTTATCTTACTGAGAAATAACTTGAACTCTGATATGTTTATTAGTTGTGGAACCTTCTTAATGGCTTTAACTTTATCTTCCAAATGATATAAATCTTCTGCATCTACCCTAAAACCCAAATATGTAATTTCATCTGTCTGGAAAATATATTTCTTCCATTTGAACCTAACATTTGCTTCTTTAAATACTTTCAAAACTTCCTCCAAGTTTGATCTGTGTTCTTCAGGTGAAGCTCCTGTGATTAGAACATTGTTAAGATATACCACTATACCAGGGATGTCTTGTAAAGGACTTTGCATTGCACATTGGATAATGGCACAGGCTGATGAGACTTCACAAGATCAATATACTTACTGGTATGAATCCTTATGGGTGTTGATAGTAAGCAACCTCTGTGAATCTTCATCCAATTCTAACTGCTAGTAGGCATGATTGAAGTCCAGCCCGGTGTATTTTAAATGCCCGGCTAGTTTGGCGTAGAGGTCCTCAATCCTAGGAATGGGTTATCTCATGCTTGTCTATTGACTGTTAGTTTATGACCCCCACAAATTCTTACAGTATGATCTGGTTTGAGGATGGGGACTATGGGTGCAGGCCATTTGGAGAACTGTATGTGCTTTATGATACATAAATCTTCCAGTCTTCCAGCCTCAATTTCAACCTTATAATGAAGTGCAAAGGGCACATGGCATGCGTGAAAAATTTAGGTGTTGCATCAGGACTCAGATAAATTTTGGCTCTAGTTCCCTTTTTATATCCAAATTCATTTTGGAGGTCCTTGGAAATTTTACACAGCAGCACCTGAAAACCTCCATCTTGCAGATTTTAATATATCTAACCAATTTATTTTTATCTGCTTGAGTCAATCATGCCCCATTAGGCAAGGTCTGTGACTTTCAATTATCAGGACATATAGCTGCACTGTTTGGCTCTTGTAGACCGAATGTTGCTGCCCTTAAAGCCTGCAATGTCTCTCTTGTACGTGTAGAGAATACGGCTCCTGACTCATTCAATCTCAATGGTTAGAAGCCTTTTTGGAAATCACAAAATGCTTACTCCCCAATACTATTGTTGCAGCCCTTTCAAATCTGCCATTTACCATCAAGGTCATCTCTATAGGGAGCACTTTAGGACCTGCTTTAGGGTAAACGACGCAGGTACCTTAAGAAGTTAAACTAATTGTTATGGTTTTTGTTTTTGCACATTCTATTCTGATGCTTCATTCTGCACCATGGCTTGTAAATGACTCTTTCTGTTGCACCTAAAAAACACACATAACTTCTGCATCAGCTAACATGTTGGGAGTGTTCTCCCCTACATCAAAAACATGCTTCTCCCTCATTGATGTATTCCTTTTTCTGGGCTCTGCTGTGCTTGCACTTGAACTGTTCTTCACAACAACTGTTTCCTGCCGCAAATAAATTATCCCATTTGGTTCGTCTTGCAACTCACTTACACCCTTGGTCAGCACATTCAGTCATCTGGGCCAACTCCACAACTTTTTCTAAAGAGATTTTGGTTTCAGTCAGTCACTACTTTTGTAAGATGAAGCTGTTTATACTACAGACCAAATGATCTTTTAACATTTCTCCTAAAGCTGTGCCAAATTCGCAGTGCTCTGCTAACCTTCCCAATCTGATCACGAAGCCTGAGGCTGCCTTCCTGTCTGAATAAAATTCATTTCTCAACATAATGATTGAGAGTCAGATATTGAAATTATTTTTTACCAACTTAACTATCTGGTCAAAAGATTTTGTATCTGGAGCATCAGGGAATGTAACACCTTTTACCAAGCTGTAAATCTGTGGGCCATTAGCAGAATAACGTTTTGCTTTTCTTCACCTGTTTTTTCACTTGCTATAAAAAAGTAATGCAGCCTTCCAATATATTGTCCCCATTTTTCCACTTCAGGGTCAAATGGTTCAGTCTTTCCAATCGAAGGTATTTTAATGTGTATATGTACCTTGCTTCCTCATATTTTTGATGCTTAAGCCTTTTCCTCTCTAACTGCACCTTGCGTTTCCCTAATCATTTTGAAAGTTTTTCCTCGTCAACAGTGTAATAAATCAAGGGCAACTCAATGTGGCTCAAAATAACAAAGGATTTATTGCCAATGGTAACCATCATTTACAATAAAGAGTCAGACAGAATTAACTATGCGATGATACAACACTCCCCCTTAGGTCCAACTGAGGATCCTCCCCGACCCAAGATATTTGTCCTGACACATGATTGGCTCAGCTTCCCTCTTTGACAGCCCATAGGGTCCATCCAATCATGTTGCCCTTATAGGATAACAATATCACATAGGGGAAAAGGAGTTTGCTGTGACAAGTTACTTTGGTTTAAAATTTGTTCCAACTACTGAGTTTTCTTCTTAGCTTCCCATTGACTGTTTTATATCAGATTTGGCTCTTCTCCCAACTTAAATTCTGATCAAATTCAAATGGCTGACCCCAGATTTGAGCCCCCAATTTCCATTATGAACAGGAGCGGAGTTAATTTGAACAGCATTAATTTTTTCTCTCACCGCTGTCTAAACAGAAAGGTTTATTGATTTTTAAGAGGTAGTATATTTCCCAACTCTTCAGTTATGCTGCTCCAAATTTCTATTAATAACTCCACAACAAACTCGTGATAGAATGAAATCAAAGGATTAGTTTACTTGTGCACATGGAGGGTGTAGGCTGATAACCTTGCCTCCTTTGCATCCGTAAAAGAAGAAAAGAGAAAAAATGGGTTTATAGCCTGGAGATCACAGAGAAAAAAAATGGTTTCACATGGGTTCCTGAATCCAGGATCAAAGTTTAATGAGGTACTAGAATCCATAGAATCCCTACAGTGCAGAAAGCAGCTATTCGGCCCATAAGATCTGCACTGACTCTCTGAAGGAGCATTTTATCTGGGAATCCATGTCTGTGAGGCTGCTACTTAGATAGTAAAAAGACAGACTGACTTTGCAGTACAGCAAAATAATTTTACTGATTCTACAAACCAGAGATCTGTGTCACATGATTCCCATTTCTCCCATGATTGTTAAATGTCTCAATGATTAGGAACTGAAAAGAAAATTGAGGGGCGCTTTGTCTTGGCGAACCAGCATATTCCAGTTGGTCATCCTGGGTTACGAGATGCAGATTGCCGTTGTATAGCTCTCTTTGAATTTGGTCTGTGCAGCCCACTGCGGGGTCATGTGTGTCACTTTGGGGATAATGAGGTGCAAGTTTGTATAATACTGCCAGGTAGCTTCTTTTGTTTGAGGATCACAGACAAACATAGATTCAGTTTTTGAGATAGCAATGAACATTTCCCTATATATATTTTATAAAAATATATAGGACAAGGTCTTAGTCCCCTAACAATTACTGATGGGTCAATAGCCTGAAACCCCTTGTGGGTACAATTTATTACCTTATAACAGGCAATGTAAAATAGGCTTTCAGAGCAACAAACCATAACCACACATAAATCTTCCTTTTACTCACCTGTACAATGTGTACTATCTTTTAAGTTCTGCCCAAAGCGCTGACATTGAGAAGACACACCACATCTAATTGTGTAAGAATCTTCAGATTCTGTCAAAAACAGCACATAAAAGAAAAGTAGTTCAATTGATAAGACTCTCAAGCAAGAATAGCAATTTCATAATTTAAAACCTGTAGGAGATCCTTGGGATTCATATTCATACATATTTAAAACAGTTAACTATCAGAACATGTTAATTTAGAAAACCTGGCTTTAATGATGGAGAATTATCCATTCAATGGCAATGCAAAAACCCCAAATTGAAAGGAAGTACAGATAAAATGAAGAAACATAAACCGGATTATCATAAATCAGACAGCTCTTGCCATTTGCTTGACATCATCAGCAAGAGTTCCAAACCATTCTGACGGTGTGGTCCTATTTCCATGCTGTTGGTGCTGTGCAAAGGGATGACAGTTTAGTGTTTCGAAGACAGGGAGTGGGGAGAAGAATTCAGCAGGTCATCCACAGATCATAGGCTTGTAGCAAGGGATAAAACAAAACCCAAAACAGTGGATAGAAGCAATGATACAGGGCATTATAGAAGGGAAGAAGTGATCTGTAAAACGCAGATAGAGAAATTCTATTTATTCTACAGCCCAGAAAAGATGCAAATAAATTATTTTTAATGTTCCAGAGCTACTTGTAGTGATTCTTTTTAGAGACACTGGTTTGGGACAGTTCTACCATTAACTGTCACACTTAATTGCTTGATAGTGACTGCAAAGTCCTAACATCAGCATTGAGTTTGATTTGCTTTAAATAATAAAAGTTGTACCTCTTTCCAATAGAGGCACGGACCAAATAAATTTAAAAACTGCAGGTAACTGAAAAGTCAGTGGTTTCAGTCCTACTACATCCATGTTGGGAAATGGGATAACAGAGGCATCAAGTGTGAGGTCTTATTTTGAGTCTCTCAACAAAATTTCTTTAGCAAGTTGAGAAAGTGAAGACGTTTTTACAAAATGGATTTTGGGAATTCTTTCTCAAGTCTGTACCAGATTAGATATTTGATTGCACAGTGCTGGGACTAGTATATTTATATAAAGGTATGTACAGACTGATAAACTCAAGATATTCCTTCCTGCCGAAACTTTTCTGAGTCAATATGGCACAGGTGAATGTTTGTAAAGTTATAAGTATTCTGGGGTGACCAAAAGAAATAGATGTGCACATGCAGGAGAGTCTATGAATGTTATAACAATCAAAGAAGTGTTATTATATCATACTATTTGATGTTTTGTCATGTCACTCATTAATAAAAATTCTAAATAAAATTTATTTATCTCTTAATATGACTATGTCTTAGTTGCTTGGTAATACAGAACTTGAGTATTGCTGAGTAAAGAAACATGCTGTTGAACCTTTCTGTCTTGTACTCCTCAGGACAGAATTGCAAGAATAACAAATATATACGGAACAACAATGGAGTTTGATTTGTGGATGTAAAGAGGGTGCTGATTGGTTGGCAAGAGCACTGTAACTGGCAGAGACATTATCATGCAGAATGCACCAGGGAACAGTTAACTGTTTAAATCAGTTCCTTTGTGAATCTGTCCTGATGAGCGCAAGATGAAAAACTTTGACAGCATGTCTCTTTTCTCAGCATTAACTATCTCTATTTCCCCTTCTCCTCCATTAGTAAATAGCATACTTCTTTAATAATCTACTGCTCACTACACTGCATGAGAATTGCATTACTCAACTATTACGGGTCTGAAATTGGTAAGTGACACTTCCACCCAAAGCAGTCAATAATCTTATTAAGATGCATAAGTGTTGGTCCTACACTCAAGACTACTTTCAGCCACTAATGAACTCAATGTACACCATGCACACTCCTATTGTTACTGAACATAGCATAGCCAAACCAACACTCCTTGAGCTGTAGGCCACTCCAGGAGTTTTGAACAAAAGGCTATAACAATGATAAATGCTCTGATACCAAAAATGTCTTCAAGCCTGTTACCAATTTTGCTGCTCTATTCCCTCCCTAAGGTTTTTCCTCCTCTTCTGAATTATATAGGCTCCTCTCTGCAAAGTAGCCACAGGTTTCCCGCTCCTTCCTGGACTGGGGAGTTGTCAGCATTTGTTGAACATTGCCAACTCATAAATAGCATGCAGATGAGGAATAACAATGAAAATGATATCAACTTCCCACTGGTGCTATCAGACACAAATAATGCATGCCTACCTCCTTCCCAGCACATTGCTGCATAGTTATCAACACATTTTCAATTTCATTCTGATATCTCTCTTATATATTCCCTTCTTGTTTCCATTTAGTAAACGCAGCTAGTCCTGGTATTCTTATCCCCCCAGTTTTCAATGATGTCCATTTTAAGTTATACAAGACTGATTGGGACCGGTATTCTTACTTCCCCATTTTGACTGTTCTTTCCCTTCTGGATTGTCTCCTTTTTGTCTTTTGCCACTTACCTATTTCTTTCTTTGTATAAGCTGCCCTGCTTTTTTTAAAATTCATTCGGAATGGAGGGGTCACTGGCTAGGCCAGCGTTTATTGCCCATTCCTAATTGCCCTCGAGAAGGTGTTGGTGAGCTGTCTTCTTGAATAACTGCAGTCTATTGCTGTTAGAGAGGGAGCTCCAGGACTTTGATATTGCAACAAACAATTGTAGATGGTTGAATTGCCCTTGCCTTCTAGATGACAAATGTCTTGAGTTTGGTGCAATCTAAATAACTTTGGTGAGTTCCTGCAGTGCATCTTGTAGATGGTAGACACAACTGCCATTGCACATTAGTGGTAGTGGCAGTCAATGTTTTGTGAATAGGGCACAAACAAGTGGGCTGCTTTGTTCTGAATTATGTCAATCTTCTTGAGTGTTGTTGGAGTTGTACTCTAGCTGCACTTGGTGAGTATTCCATCACATTTCTGATTTGTCCTAGATGGTGGACAGGGTTCAAGATTCAATAGGTGAATTACCTGCTGAGGTTTCTGAACCTCCGACCTGCTCTTACAACCACAGTGTTGAAATGGCCAGTCCAATTCTGTTCCCGATCAATGATAAACCCACAATGTTGCTCAAAAGGGAATTCAGTGATAATAATGCCATTGAATGGCAAGAGCGATGGTTAAATACTTTTTTGTTGGAGATGGTTATTGCTTGTCAGTTGTGTGGCACAAATGTTAATTGCCACTTGTCAGCACATGTCTGGACATTGTCCAGCTCTTGCTGAACATTGTGCAATCATTAGCGAACATTCCTCTATTTCCTATACAAATGCTTCCGAAACTGTGTGCATTTATTAACTTGTTAATCTATAACTTGTATCTTTCTGCTCAAGCATCGCCATGCTGTCAAACAGCTGATTCAAATTAATTGAATGAGTCACAGCTCTATGGAAAGAGGGGGTCAAAATTGCAGAGGTAATCATTCAGGTCCATGCAGGAGAGTACTGTAGGCTGTGAATGATGTTTAAGTATCAGTTTTTAATCTTTCACACTCAGACACAATGTCCGTCACTATCTTAGCATGTAAGTGATAAAAAAAAGCTTTCATTTGGTTGTGTTAAATGCTTAGAATCTGAACTGACCACATCATATTTTCCATAGCATACAAGCTTGGAAAAACAGTCGGAATAATCAGTTATACGACCAGGGTTTCATACTTGCTGGTTACACTGGCAACTGAGGTTTTCTTTGCGGAGTGTTTTCATTTTAGACATAATTGGGAAACTATACTAATATGTGCCTGGTATTGTCCTAGTTTTGGTTACAATTCAAGTTTTCAATAAAAATGTATTTGCACAATCACAAATGTAAGGGAACAGATTTTCTAGGCATTTTGGACATCACACAGTCAGAAATGGAAACAAATGGCCTCCAAGTGACAAAGATAAATGTTCTGCCTCCATTTCCACCTCTAGCAATTGTTTACAGACTGGGGAAGGAGCACTTTGGGAACACCACACATTACTGTAGAGAAATTGCCAGCATCATAGTTTAAGTGGGCATTTAAGAAATTCTATAATTTTCAGTAAGAAAGCCATGTTATAGAAGCCCTCCTAAATCACAGCTGCAGAGTGGAGAGTGAACCATGGATTAGAAGAATATAAAAGGTGGGTAAATTTGTGTTGCCTGCTCTACAGATCTCTCTGAAATGCTGTAGTCTATGTTAGATCTATATTTAATAAAGTGAGGAACAACAGTGCTGTGACTGGAAAACTGACCATTAAGATTGCTACTTCTGACAACTGGCAATTGGTCAAGTGAAACAGCAACAATGTAAAAGTGGAAACATCTTCAGATGCATTTGAATAGATCATTCAACTAGTTAAAACGATATTGAAAGGCTAGCCCAGTGTGATCCTGGGCAAATTATTAGAACTATATTTCTGGAGAAAAACCCAGCCATCTTTTTGGAAGTTTAAAAGCTTTCATCAATATAGTATCATTTGGCTGCCTTTGAAGGCACTGATGTGTTCTGCACTGCAGGGTTTGTTTTGGCAACTATCTTAGGGAATGACTTGGTAGCTTGGCTCTCTTCCAAAGCACTAATGGATCCTGTACTGAAGAGTTTGTTTACAGAGCTCTCCTGAGGAACGTGAGGTTAATGGCTTGGTTGCCTTCCAAAATACTCATTGATTCTGTACTGTAGAATTTGTTTATGCAGTTGGGTAGTAGAATCCAGGTTTGAAGGCTTTGACAATTTTATAATGGTTTTTCCAATGTTTACTCAAGTGACATTTGTTTATTGTGACAAATCTATGAGTTTTTGAATTATTTTCAGTTAGTGGGATTAAGTGGATGGGGAGAAGGGAACTTTACAATGATCTGAAGAAATAAAACAAAGATTCTGCAAATGGTCACCTCAGCACTGCCCTGCCTTCAATTTCAAGCCATCTCGTCCTCCAAGCACTGCTAGATAAGAGATGGGATTGTAATGTTGGGAAAATTCCCAACTCTTGACTCCTGTCTCCATGACAAAAATCCAGCCCACGACCGTCAATGAATCAGCACAATCGGGCAATGTAATCAAACACAATAGTCTCCTTTCAATTAGGAAGTATATACTGATGTATTTAAGAGTGGTAACCAGATGCATTTTTATTAAAACAGCTGAAAATCAGTTTAATCACTAAAAAAAAATTTTAATATGAATATCTAGTCCTCCACTTCTGAGTAATCTGATTTGAGTAAATAAAATGACTAAAAATGATATGGAACCAATTAATAATTTCTTTATTATAAATACATTTTCCAATGAAAAATCTTTTAAAATGTATCGCAGCAGCTTAGAAAATGAATGCAATTTGAAGAACCTTTCCTAACCAATGTAATTGGTATAATCTTAAAATACTCAGGTCAAAGAAGCAAGGGTGGGGTCTAATCTGGGTGTTGTGAATTTTAAACTATCGGAAAAGATTATGGAAAACATGAATGCAAGTTGAACATCACTCATTTATGTTGAAAATTCCCTATTCTGTGCACTGATTTCGCTAGTTTTTTCCTGGATTTTGTCAATATAATTGGTGATACTGACAAAAATTCTATGGTTGTCTTTAATTCTAGCTACTGTCTTACAATTCCTTATTACTTGACTGTGATTCTAGGAATGTACAATTTTAGGAACTGCTTGTGACACTTGTTATCCAGTGCCCTCTGTAGTCAGTGGACTATACCAATGAAAAATCTTTCTAAAAATTGAAATATTTTGTACTAAAGCTCTATGGAATAACAATGAAAAACTTTGTAACATTGCACTAATCAACTCACCAGCAGCAAAGTACACATTTGATTGGCAGCTCAAAGAGCACATAACAGCTCCACCTCTTTTACTGCAGTTAAGCAGGGCTTTGGCTGACACTTTAGTTGGTAGGAGCTTCTCTGCTTCTAAAGAGGATAAAAATACAACACACTCATGGAAAAAAAATTAATTGCACGGTTACCACAATTAGCTTTCAAGACAAATTTTACTCTGCATCCAAATTACACGAAAGGCAGTATGGTGGCAAAATTCATCTTACGTCAATCATCTTCTGCTGCCCAGTAAAGGAAAGTCAACAAAAGGTAAAGGTAAACTGTACAGATTATAGAAGTATGATAAACATAAACAATCCAACACATATTTCAGAGGGAAAATACCAATGCTAAAGAGAGAAAGAGACAGACAGAAATCACTTAAGGTAATTTTTCAGAAATGAAAAACCATAAAGAAAAGTATCTCCTGTTCTTCTCTTGCTACAAACGCTAAAAGCTACATCAAAAATAAACATGTTCACAAAAGTAAAACAGAGAATCCATGAGCTGGAAGAATAGGTCTTACTGTTTACCCAGGACCCATCAGTGGCTTCCAAATTTAAAGATTTGGCAAACGAAGGGACACAGCAATAATTAGCTCCACATAGTTTCTTACCAACACAGTCTTTTTTGTTCCAATGTAGTTTGTAGCCAGGATGACAATGGCACTCGTAACTTCCAACTGAATTTACACATCTATGTTCACAGCCTCCATTGTTGATGCTACACTCGTCAATGTCTAAAAACCAAGGACAACTATTTCAAACAAAAGGGGAAAACTGCAGCTCCACAACTGCAAAATGTAGTTTTATACTGGTTCTCTTAGTGGCTCAGGGTGACAGTCATCACAATGTTATGGGGAGGCATACAGGCAAATAGTACTCTCAATTGGGGTGATGATGATATAATTGGTCTAGGTATTAGAGTGATAGAGTCATAGAGATTTACAGCATGGAAACAAGCCCTTCGGCCCAACTTGTCCATGCCACCCTTCTTTTTAAACCCCTAAAGTAATACCAATTGCCGCATTTGACCCATTTCCCTCTTCTGGGAATAGGGAGGGAGTAATAGTTCATGATCAAGTAATTGATTGTTATTCAAAATCTTTTTTGCTACAAAGTAGTCAGTATGAACATAAGGTGATTACAGAATGAAATTTAGTCATGCTATTGGAATGTCCCCCATCATTGCAGAGCCAGCCATAGATGTCCAATAGGCTGATACATGAAGAGGAACCATAGGACTGCCTGTGCCCATGACTGAGAATGAGCTGCTGAAAATAGGAGTGGAGAAGGTAAACTAGGAAGGAAAAAGCCTGTGACTCACATTAAGACTAAGTGATGCAGAAAATCAATGATCTAATAGTATAGAGCCATGGAATTACATGCCACCAGTTCATACCTGCAATTCACCAAAGGATAACTGCTCTCAGGTGAGTCATCCAGAGGAAACTGGAAAGGGATGAGTGCTTCCCAAGCATGAACAGAAAACAGGCGTCATGATTACTTCTACTAACTCTGTTACAAAGCAGCATTGTAGCAACTTTATAGCTCATTCTCAGCCAGAGAAAATGCACAGCACAGTAGTTTTCAGAGGTGTAAAAGAGGCAAGATAGCAACTTTAATAAATATAAACAGTGTATCACAAACTATGCCTTTTCTCTTTTTTTCCTTATGTGTGCTTTAATCGTTAATATAGTGTAAAATATTGAAATAAGAAAGTACTCTGAAAAATATCCTATGAAATAGTCATCTTGACTTGCCTCCACAGTGAATCAATCCATACAAAGTATATCCCTTTTTACAAACACATTCAAAATATCCTGGGTAGTTGATACATATGTGATCACATGCTCTTTCGAAGAAGCATTCATCAATATCTACAATTAAAAAGATACATACTGTGATGAAAAGAAGCAATCAAATACAATTTAAACACAAAGCATGATGAAGAATAGAAGAGAAATTCAAGCTTTCCAATCAGCTTAATCAGTAAATGCATCAAATGACCTGATGCTAGGAAATATTAACGAAAAATGCAGCATGGTGGCTCAGTGGGTAACACTGCTGCCTCACAGCACCAGGGACCCAGGTTCGATTCCTGATTTAGGTTACTGCATGGGTGGAGTTTGTACATTCTCCCTGTGTCTGCATAGGTTTCCTGACGTGCTCCAGTTTCTCCCACAATCTGAAAGACAAGCTGGTTAGCTACATTGACCCAAAAGGTGCTGGAGTGTGGCAATTCGGGGCATTTCATAGTAACTTCATTGCAGTGTTAATGTAACCCTTACTGTGACTAATAAGTAAACTTTCATTTTCTGTTCTGATTCCCAGTGTATGCTGATCACAATTTAAAGTGGCAAGAAATAGTTTAGTGCCTCTGGGCTAGGGAGAGGGTTTAAAAAAAAGAACCTTTAGCTTGCTATCTAGTGATTCTTGCTGAAAAGTGACTGTACTTGGACAAGAGGTTTTAACATATTCTGTTTGCAAATGGTTTTTAACTTTGTTAAAGGAAGTTAATACTTGTATTGAGGTCCATCAGGAATTCGTACAAATACATTAACATTCAAACCTCAGAGGAAATGAAGCCCAGGGATGAGGATTTATTTAGTTTGACTATTAAATGCTACATGGATCAAAGAAAGTATCAGACATTACAGAGAAAATTACAAAGATAAAGGTATCAACAAATATATTAAAGTCAGCCTGATGAATACCTTTAGAATGATAAATATGAAAATGCTGTCCCAATCTTTCTACCCAGGTTTGTTACCTGAAATCTAACTACATAAAGTGAATAATTGAGGATTATCTCCAAAGAAATGGCTTAATCATCTTGCCAAACAATAACTTGGGTCTCTCACAATTCTACATCATAAATAGGTATATGATGAAATATTACAAAGTCACATGGGTTTCCAACAAAGTCTGAACAATCCAGCACTGATTCTGTCAGGCTCATTTCTCCCTCATGGTAGGGTATAAGTCGAAGTGTACTCATGAATGGGCCTAGGTATGTTCAAACGGGTATCTCACTGTGCTGCACATTTCACAGTCTAATTCTTTTATCAATGATTTGATTTTACATATTGTGTGAAACAAGTTATCAACGTGCTTTCATTCATTTGCGCAAATACTCAAGATCAATTAAAATTTCACTTGGTTGTTAGCAGTTAATATTTTTGTCATTATTTATAGTTTCACAAAATCAGAGTTATTTAACTGACTTTATGTAGCTTTGATTTATTTTTGTAGACAATCCCTTTGCTTGTTGGTGAGAAGCAAATCTGAAGTATTTGTTAATTCTATTTCAAGATAGAAAAGTGTAGCATAACTAGCAAATAGAGATAAAGGGGTGAGATTCACTGGCCCTTTTGCCAATGGCACACTTAATAGGGTGGCTGGGCTAAAATAGGATTACTGTCAAAGCATTTCTAATTCACCTGGCCCACAACCCTGATCAGGTTCCCAACCAGAATGGGTGGGAAATTAATGATTATGCAAAAATGTTATTTTAAATGTCATTAGCAGGCTTGAAGCCCAGATCAATGCCCTCCAGCCATTAACCCGCCTTTCCAGAAGCAACTGCATCAGCCAGTCTTTGGTATTGGTCAGAATCTGCATGGTTCTGGTTCACAGCTGCAGGCAACCTCAAAAATTGCTAAGTGCACTCAGCTCCTCTTTGGTGTAAAAATTGAGGTTAGGAACAATGGGGTTAATTCAGATGCATTCAACCGTGAAGGGAAAGATAATCACTTTATGATGTGCAAAAACCATTAAGCTGTCAATCAATGTCTTATTCGTCTGCACTATGAAATTTAATGAAAGCAATATTTTTTCCAAAGAAAAGGAAAGAATTTCAAAATATGTCCAAGCATTTGTGCTCTTTAGGATGGCTCTGAGACTAGGAATAAATGCAGTGTTGAAAAATTGGGGCTGAATGAGCAGCTGCAAAGAAGGTACCACACCCCCACCCCTGCCCACCACCAGTGAAAGTGACTTCTGTCAGAGGACTTGAACAGAGTCTTCCTAAACCTGCAGTTTCTGACAGAGGAATTCCTTCTGCAGAATGGAGTGCTACTATGATTTGGAAGCCTGGTAGGTATCCAGGGGCATGGAGATTAAAGTGACCAGATCCACAACCAGAATGAACTCTTTGATTAGAAAGATGCCTGAGCTCACAATGCGATGAATGATGTTCAGGCTTCCCAGGGCAATTGGGGTACTCTAGCCATCAGACCATCATCCCAGGGGAAGTGTTCTGAAGTCCACCCTTTGCCCTCATTCAGGTCCACCTGATCCCCAGGACCCTTGGAGGACCCTCCCTTTGCAATCTTGCAGTGGCTGTGGAACATTGGCAGTGCACTTACCTCATTGATACCACTTGGAGGTCAAGGCGTCAGGTGAGGTCAGGATGCTAGTGGCCATTCCAAGGTTGGCACTGGGTTTCAGAGTGAAATCATGATGGGATCCATATGGGAGTCTCTCTTGTGGGGGAGCTGTTGAGGCTTCTGGCTGGTGGATGGTGGGGGGGGAGGTTTGGGTGGGGATGGCAGGAGGGTTAGGTCACCCTCATGCTTATGTGTTATGTGGGAGAGATGATCCATTCTTTACATAGTGGGAGGAGGATGCCCCCTGTGATCAAGGATTGGTGCTGTTCCCCTGGTCAACAGAGAGTTAAACATTTCCATTTGGTGGTGATATGGGGGCAGGGGGGGTGGAGTTTGACTGTCGGTACAGTGATCCTTTGTTTCACTCTGCATAAATTGGGATGGATAATATGGTTGAATCCCATCTCACAGTTGCTGCTAATGATTCAAGTGAATCACGGCCAAAAGCTTTTATAATAGTTTTAGAACTCATGATTGGCTTTTATAAACCAGTTCTGAAAGACTTTTGATTATTTGCACAGAAAGTGTAACACTGGGCTTAAAATTCATTTTCACAACGCATTAGTTTAAAGCAGTGTTAATTAGATTAGTCATAGATCTTGAGGATGGGCAGGATTGCAGGCTGTCTGTGGTACTTCTCACTGCGATTAATGGAAAATCCTGTGCAGGTAGTACCTGCTATGCTATCTTCCCCTGGGGAAGTCAATGTCATCACAATTAGCAATCCCTAGAACCAGCAATAAGCAAACAATTTTTGTCCTGCTAATGTTTGATCGGTTTTCTAAGACACATATCCTTGATCTGTAAAAAGCTCACACAGAGATCATTTGAACAATCCTAAACATTTTTAAACCAACCTTGGCAGGTTCTTTCATCTGTTAAGAGTTTGTATCCTTTCTTGCAGCTGCAGTCAAAACTACCAATAGCATTTTTACAGAAATGATCACAATCACCATTATTGATTAGGCATTCATCAATGTCTGCAAGATAATTGAAGACCATTAGTACTTATACATTTAACATCTTTTTAAAGCTATCTGAGAAAAGTAATTGAAAGTTAAACCAGTGAGCTGATAACTAGAAAACATCAATAGTTTGTCAAAGGTAGGTAAGAACATAGGGAACTCAGAAGGTCAAAGTGGATAACCTTAGACTTCTTACAATGAACTCTATCTAGCATTGTTTTTGCTTTTGCCCACTTGTCCCTTTGTAACTTTTTATTCTCATCTAGATAATTTACTGAGCCATCTTAATGTCACTTGCAAATTCAGGTTTACCACTTTCTATTTTGGAATGATGAATGGAACAGGATATATAGATTAAATGGAGAAGAACAATAGGGACACCACAGAACAGGAAAGAGACTTAGGAGTTCATTTTTCTTAAGGTAAATTAGTGACACCATGACTAGAAAACATGAATAATTATCAAAGGTACATAGGAACTGGAAAAAGACCAAAGTGGATAATCTCAGACTTTCCACTTAAACTCCATCAACTATTTGCCCACGCACTTAACTTATGTCCCTTTACAATTTTCTCTTTTCATCTACATAACTTATGGTGCCATTTTAGCATTGCCATCTGGCAACCTAGATTTACAACTCTCTATCTCAAATAACGCATCAGAGTTTCTGAGGAACATCACTTTTTTTCTTTTATTCTTTATGGGATGTGAGTATCAATGACAGGGGCAGTTGTTGCCCGTCTCTAATTGCCCTTGAACTGAATAACTTGGCCATTTCATAGGGCAATTAAAAGTCAACTACATTGTCCTGGCTCTGGAGTCACAAACAGGCCACACCAGGTAAGGATGGCAGATTTCATTTTTGAAAGACATTAGTAAACAATCAATGATAATTTCATGATCACCATTACAAAGACTCACGTTATAATCCAAGTTTTAGGGATAGAAGTCTAAATCCACCAGTTGCCACAGCAGGATTTGAATGTGCCTGGGCCTCCAGATCACTCGTTCAGTGACAATACCACTGTATCTCTTGTTGCATGATGTGGAGATGCCAGCGTTGGACTAAGGTGAACTCTCCATTCACCTGACGAAGGGACAAACCCCTATCAAATACATTGGTTGGGCTTAAACATGGTGTTGTCAGACTTCTTACTCTCTTCTTGCATCCCATCAATCAGAGAATAAACCACTTGGTCACATTCAATTCCATGTGAGCTCATATTTACGAATAGCCTTGAGGAACTGAATAAAATTCCTTCCACATTTTTATGTAGTCAACATCAGTAGGTATTCCCCAATCCACTGTGCTTCTGAAAGGTGCATCTAGATTAGTCATGCATGATCTACATTTCACAAGCCAACACTGACTTTCTTTGACCAGCTACTACCTGACCAAATGACCAGTTTCTCTGATGAAAAATTCAGTAACTTCTCCACAGTTGATAAACTGAAAGGTCTATAGTTTTTTTCTTTCCTCCGTTCTTTCTTAAATAATGGAGTGACATTTGCAATTTTATACTTCAAAGACACCATTCTCAAATCTAGTGTCGGATAATTACACCTGCATTCCCTCATCTATTTCATTTAATATCCTTGGTTGGAAACAATCATTATTTGAGAATTTCATTACTTTATAATTTAAATCCCATTTTAGTTTAAGGGATTAAGTCCCATTATTTTCTCCATTGGCATTTAAAAGAATATATTAAGCAATGATCACACTTCTAGAATTGTTTATTTATTAACAGTTTCAGCATTACCTAGGTTTGGAATGCTCAACATAAAGTAATGCTGGAAGCAAAATATGGAGCAGATTTTAAAATGGATGTTCAAAAAAGAAAAAACCTACTTTCTTTTAATACTTAAGTAACAGTACATTATTAGTGAGTAGTGTCACAGTTCACAGAAACTACATACTACAAAACCAACACACATTAAATAAGAAAACTTATTTTAACTGGTGTTTCAACATAAAAAAGTTAACAAATAAGGACTATAAGATTAAAGAAAGTCTAAATGTTAAAACCTCCAGTATTTAAATTTAATAGTCAAATTATCTATAACACACAGAAGTGATTGATGTCCAACCTTTACAAGTCTTTCCATCTGGTTGTAGTGTGAATCCTACAGGACAGCTACATCGAACGCCTGTAGAGGTATCTTTACAGGTACGATCACAGCCTCCATTGTTGACTGCACATGTTTCTGTAGAGAGCGGAAAAAGTACTTGCTACCAATTTCTAATCTTGCATTATCATTTGAATTCATTAAAATATCCTAGTGAACTTATTAGGCTAAATTTACTGCTAGTTGTACATAAGAACATAAGAAATAGGAGCAGGAGTAGGCCATCTAGCCCTTCGAGCCTACCCCGCCATTCAGTAAGATCATGGCTGATCTGAAGTGGATCAGTTCCATTTTCCCGCCTGATCCCAGTGACCTTTAATTCCCTTATCTATCAGAAATCTATGTACCTGTGACTTAAACATAAACTCATAGAAAATAAAGATCAAAATACCTGACTGTTGTTAAATTATTATAGAAGCATGGAATGATGCTTTTGAATATTCCTCAGCTCAATGACAGAGTCATAGATGTTTACAGCATGGAAACAGGCCCTTCACCCTTTTTTAAAAACCTCTAAGCTAATCCCAATTGCTACATTTGGCCCATATCCCTCTAAGCCCATTTTACCCATATAACTGTCTAAATGCTTTTTAAAGGACAAAATTGTACCCGTCTCTACTACTACCTCTGGCAGCTTGTTCCAGACATTCACCACCCTCTGTGTGAAAAAATTGCCTCTCTGGACACATTTGGATCTCTCCTTTCTCACTTAAACCTGGCCACAGCTTTGACGAAGAGTCACCTGGACTTGAAACGTCAGCTCTTTTTTCTCCTTATGGATGCTGCTAGATCTGCTGAGATTTTCCAGCATTTCCTCTTTTAGTTTCAGATTCCAACATCTGCAGTAATTTGCTTTCATAAGAGAATTTCGTAGACTAATGACCCTTAGGGGAAAAAAATTCTCATCTCTGGCTTAATTGGAAGATTCCCCAGGTGCGACCTTAAAGCCCGTTCACTCCAGACTCTGGCTCCAGTGAGGTTGGAGAATTTAGCAGACAGCCAAACCTCAGTTCACTGCAGCGGGATGGGAAAATCCTGCCAATGTGAACAGTGATAAGATTCCAGCCCCTATCATTAAACAATGGCTCTAATTCTCATCTCTCCTGTAAAGGAAAACATCTCTTAAGAGTCTTATCCCTTTTGCCTTTTATCAAACATTTATCTCTTTAGTCCATGACTTAGGGAATATTCATGTCAGAGAAATGAAAGGATCACTAAAATCAAATGGTCTGATCCATACTGAGTCATATAATATGTAGGGCATAAATTTTGAGAATGCCTTTCCAATGGTTTCATTTGAGATCCATTGTGATACTTTAATGTATATAACAAAAGTATTTTAATATAGTATTCTGTTCGGAGGAAGGCACACCAGTTCTTGACAAAGTCACAAGAGGATGTGCTCTTATTAGAAGTCCCATTTAGGTTGGGGAAACACAAACAGTTACAACAGCAAATCAAAAAGCAATTTTTACAGTAATCTAAGCTAATGCTCCAATTCAATATTTTTATTCCGACCAAAAGCAGCTTTATGAAAAGGGTTCTCACGGGCAACAGAAGAGTGAAAATGTTGAAATGGGAATGTAATAATTTAGGAAATCTGACTAGAAAGGAACACAGTTTATTTCACAATGCAAGTAAAACCATTACCTGCTTCTATTTTTTATGTATGGTTCTATGTATGATATCATTTTAGTACCAAAAACACAGAAGATGGATTGCAGAATTTGGTACTTGTATCTGAAATACCGTCAAAATGATAAAAAGCTGTACTACCAGCTGTGGTCAAAATGGCTGAAAATTTTAAGAAAATTTAAAATCAACATATCTGCTCTGTACTTTAGCGTTAATCTTTCAGCCCATGACAGTAGAGTGATCATAAACTGCACTTCAAATGCATATTTGATTTGGGAAATGGACTCAATGAAGAACTGTACATTAATGGCAAATTTATTAATAATAGATGGAGGGAAAATTGCAGATTATTGCTGTTTATTAAAAATGTATAATGAATTAAGCAACAATATAGTTCATGTCGGGAAACAGACTAGTAACATAGCATTGTATAGAATGGCATTGGTGAAATACCAGAGCCCAAAGAAGCTAAATTGGAAAAGTTTGCATTTATTTCCTCTACTCTTCTAAATGGCTGATCTTAGCTATCCAGTTGTGGGAAGGTACTAAAGCAGGGAGGGGGGGTGGTTTTAGCTACTGTTTACATTCCTCAGTACTGGCTAAAGAGCATTACTGGCTAACGCATGGGAGCATAACATACCTTCTTAGACCAGTGGATCCATAAAATGATTTATTATCCTCAAGGAACACAAAAGGACAAAAATGCAAAGAAGATTTTCAATAATTTTGATAGGCAAATTGTATCAGTGGTAAAATAAGGGGCACAAAATTAAGTCCATAACTGGTTCACCAATAGCAGAAGGTTATAACTGAACACCATCACACTATCGCTTGATTAGGTGAATGGACAAAATTCTGCACAGATATATTTGACAGATGTTCCACTGATTTTATGACAAAAATACATTTGTTTAACTTGTAATGGTTTGCTCATAAACTTTATGTATTACCCTGCAATTATACACAGAGATATTCATTTTCTACATTTAAAATACTGCATCCCACTCCCTCACACCCTTCCCCCAAAGTTTTCTCACCGTCTCTCCCACAGACAGTCATTCTTGCTAGGGTACAGGTCCATCGGTGCTTGCAAGCATTTTCAACAAGGTGATCATTTGTCAAGACTGAGCTGAATCATTACATACTGGTGGACTACTTAATAATGGAACATAGCACACCTCTTCTGCAGTTTGCCTTCACCCAGCTCCAGACACTGCTCACCCCTCCCCTGTGCCAATCAGCAGTGAAATGGCTAGCTATGTTTTCCACCACCCTAGCCCAGGAGTGCTGACGCTAACTGTTGCACAAGCTGAAACAATAACACCCACAGGAAATCAGTAAAGCGACTGCTTTCAGATAGAAAAGTAAGGTCATTCTGATTTCTTTCTAAACTTCGAATGTATTTTCAGCATAGTTAGTAACAGTTCGGAATATGCAAGAAACATCTTAAAGAAACCACATGTACTTATTAATATCCACTGCAGAACCAATTATATGAGTATTTAGTGTGCAAGGAAGCTAACGCAACAATGGTTAAATATTGTAAAGAAGCCCAGGCACAGCAACCAAAGTGACAGTGTGATGGCGTTTGGGTCCAATTAAAAGTTTGAAATGAAAAGACAAAGAGAGCAAAAAAGAAACTATCAGTGCGCTAGAAGCTTTTTATTTTTTACCCATTAGCAGTCGGCGTTTCACCCGCTTGTCCACATCAGTTACTGACGTGGCATTGTATTCAGAGTTCTCAATTGCAGCCTCAGCTTTTTCTATAATACAAGTAAGCACAAAATATATTGCAATTGGTCAAACCAAAGCAGAAAAAGTTTCTTTAAATGTGTGTGGAAAGAAATCTAAACAATGTTTTCTTTCTTTATTGCTTTGACTTCCACATTGCATTACCAACTACAAAAAAACAGGAAGTCCTGGAAACATACAAAAAAGATGTTGCAGTTGGAACCTTTTTCATTCCAACGTTTAGAATCCCATTGTGCATTTCCAGTATTTCCTGTTCTTATTTCAGCTTTCTTGCTTTTTTTTCTTTTTATCTGTGGTTTACAGCAGTACATTTTCTTATATTACTCATTCAGTTTTCTTGAGTACATGTAGCAGCTGGTCTTCCCTTTTCTTGACAGAATCAGGATATAAATAAGAGCAATCAAAAAACTCACAACTATGCAAAAAAAAACTGGGAGTCAAACAGAAAAAGCATTCAAAAGCAACAGAAAGTGCATCAGAGATTTATTTTTCAAGAAACAGTTTCTACAAGCTGAGAAGCAATCCAGAACTGGATAAAGTTGGTAATCATATAGAAACAGCTCATTGAAGAAAACTGCAAAGCAAAATGCATGCAAAATAGTAAATGTTTACTGCAGTGCTGGTTGCCTGCTTGTCCATAATTGATCAAGCCAAATTTAAAAGCCAAACATTGTTTTGTTAAAAAGCATTGCAGAAAAAAACAATCAGCAGATAAAATGAAGTAATAGCTTTTCAACATGCTTTCAAAATGTTTAACATTGTCCCTTGATCATTCAATGTGATTAAAAACAGCCATTTTCCAAGACAAAGAAGCAAGTTCTTAATTTCTAGTACAAGTTAGCATTGTTACACAGGAAAAACATTGTTAATGTATCTTTCTTCCGACAAGCTTGATCACATCCATTTTTACACAGTTAACTGAAAAAAATAACAAATCATCTACAAATCTTTTCATTTCATGCAACTGATTAGTGAATTCAAGCAGGACTAATTACATGAAAACTGACAAGATCCCCTTTGTTCTGTATGAGAGAATTAGTGCCTGTCTTCAATCTCCCCGTCAGCTAAGAGAAGTCTCAGCTTCTTGTACTCTACATGTACAACAAATTAGGTTTGTATAAAATGAAGATGGAGCATGGCTGCAATAGAGATCATTGTATTGAAAATATTGACATTTTTTTAAATTTCTGTTTGGCTGCAGATAAGACAGGCAATCAGAGTCATCAGCAGAGCACAACAGCTCAGAAAAGGAAAAAAGGAAATCACAAAGGAGAAGAATTAGTAAGCTTCTTGAAGAGGACAGAACAATATCAATTTGTGAGCAAATAAATTCTCATGCTTTCTGTTGCATTTGCATCATCACCTTTGTAAGTAAGTGCTAAATGATTTTAGCCTTTGAAACATGTACAATATAAAGAGGATGTAAAGTTTGAAATATTAAAATCTTTTCAAATATTTTATGAGTATATTCGAAATACACAACAAGTGAGTCAGCATTAACTGGTAAAAAAGATTTTGAAATTTCTGGAGAGCACATCTACACTGGAATTTTACTTTGCTTGAACAGGCGTGCACCCAACCTGTAAGCATGTCAAATCGCACGAGAAAATATCAGGCATGTGTTCTGACGTCATCATGCACTTGCACAATATTTCAATTAGCAGCCATGCACAGGTGTTGGAAACATGCTTCTGGACAATTAAGCAGGAAATTACACCCATTAAGGAGACAATTAAAAACAATTTCAGATGACCTGGCTATTTATATAGTTGGTGGGCAGCCTAATTGGCCAGGTGGTCTTAATGTTTTGAACACAACGTCAATCCAAGAGCAGCATGAAGTGTTAAGGCAGAAATAAAATTCAAAAAGCTGTTTGTGGACTGAAGTTTTCTGAGTTCTACCATCAAGTGTTTGAATGTGCTATTTAGAATGGTTTGTTGCACTTTTTCATCACATTTAATTTGTACAGGTGAGCAACATCCTGAAGCAGCTCTGCAGAAATGTCCACCTTGAGGGAGCCCATTAGAAGCACCAGTCCACAGTCTCCTTTTTTCCTTGGTGTCCACCCTCTTCCTGCTCCCCTTGGCAACACAGCTTTTTCGGGGCCAATCGTAGTTGGAAGCACATTTCGCATCTGGTTCCAGGCTTGACAAATGGGTGCAAAATTTACCCCCTGGACTCACCTTGAAGTCTGACAGCTGAACTTTGATCTGATGATAGATGCACATTCCAACTATCATATCCTGTCTTTTCTATTTGCAAATGCTGATTTTCTTGGTTGTGCATTTCACATTTTCTCTTTTAGTTTCAGATATCCACTATTTACAGTTTTATCCTTTTCAGTGGGAATTCAGAACAATTGAACATTTTCAAAATAGTTACTGCAAAATAAGACTGTGCCAAATTTATATCAAATATATTTTTCTGACTTAGTTTGCATACATCAAAGGTGTAGAAGCATAAAGTTCAATTGGATAAAAAGCCATTCCTACCAACACTGGAATTTTCCAGCACTCTCAGATTTCCATCCTCTAACACGACACTTTGTCAGGTACAATTTATGGCAGGGAAAACAACCAAACTTCTCCCAGAACAGGTTTTTGTGCATCAGCTGGTCACCATGTCAGCATAAAATGACCTTTCATTCAGGGACTGTTTTTTTTTGACAAGAGTAATAGCTCTATTCTGTAGTTACTTTTGTTGAGATATTTTTCTAAATGAATTCTAATCACTAAATGTTCCCAGTAATCATTTCAAAAATATCGAAACATCAACATTTATATTACTGCTTTATGGCTATTGGCATCAGTTATGCCAAGAAAAACTAATGTGACAGCTGTAATCAACTCAGAGGGTGTGGCTGCTTAATGTGTCTGCAATCATACCAAATAATATTTATTAGCATACAGGGTAAGTGCATAAATTGTATTATTCTCCCTGTGGACTACAACAAATGCAATACATGTAGCAATAGTTTTTCTTCCTTTATGTAGCTGATTTATGATTTTAAAAAATGGATTAATGTATATTTAGTTGAAATAACACAGATCAGGGGCTTTAACTTGACAACACGAGTAGAACTACAATTACACAAAATAGTAGCTGCTATCACCAAGAAGTAGTTGTCTGAACAGTAACCACTTATAATCCAAATTAGCATGACTATCAAAAAATGCTTTTAATTTTTCATTTAGCCCTGGATTCTGAGATAGCTGAATTTGCTTGACTGAAATAACACTAGAAATGTGGATGACACATGACAGGTGTAAACATCTGCTGCCTAACAGCAATTAAAAAAAACATTCAAGTCTACCGCCAGGACAAACAGGCAAGGATGATGTTGCCGGAACATTCTTCAAAGATTAATTTATCTTTGACTTGCTTCTGGGTTTGTGTAAACTCTCCATAGGTAAAATGGCAGGATCAGAGCCAGTTCACTTACCAATGCAGATTTTCCCATCTGACAGTAAGGCATACTTTTGATGGCAGCCACATACAGGTCCATCATCTGTATCATCACATGTATGATGGCACCCACCATTTCCATGATTACACGTTACTAAAAAATAATTACACACATCTAAAAGAAACAGCTGATTATTATCAGAGTCATATTAAACTGTTCCAGACATCTTTAACATCATAAACTAAACAGGACAAACAATAAAATCATACTTTTATTGCAATGTTAGGCTCACTCACTGGCCAGACAACTCACTGTTAAAGGTCTTGGCATGTCAGATTTTTTTTTGAGCAGGGATTCAAACTCATATTTGTGTTAATCAAGTTGTTGCACATATAACCAACTTTAACATCTTTATTCCAAAGATATGCAGAGTAATGATGCACTTGCTGCCGGCTAAAGTCTTCTAGCCAGGCACATGGTCATTTTTAAACAGAAACCCAGCATTTTACATCAATATTGGTGCATTCCACGGAAAAAAAATCCCTTTTCATAAGCTCAGCATTTCACTTCAGTTGATTTAAACCAGAGGTCAAACAGAATACTTGAGGACAGAGGCATTCTTAAGAACAGTTGAGAAGGTTGAATTCTTTTTGGTTTCAGTGTCCCAAAAGAAGACATAAGAAAACAGAAAAATGAAAAGAATTTACGTACATAGGCATCCTCTCTGATTCCTGGCTAGTTCAAAACCAGGCCTACATTCACACGCTACTCCTCCTTTTGGTGTTTCTCTACAGATGTGGGCACAGCCATGGTCTTTGTTCATGCAACTCATTCCTTCTGAAGCAAGACAATAGAACAATCAGGAATACAATTTTTAAAGAAATCTTCTTCAAAGTAATTGTTTGTACAGAGACAACATGCAGACAGTGTAAAATATCTGCAAACAGAATCAGAATTATCTGTCAATTCACTAGAGGAGAGGACTTTGCTCATGTAATGTTAATGCCACCATGCAAACACACTTCGATTCCCTAGTGACAGATAAGCAATACCTCAGATCTCTATTTTCACAGCTTTCTTCAACAATATCAATGAGTGGATAAAATTTTCCCACCATAATATTTCCATTTTTTTTAAATAAGTTTTTTAGGAGAACTTTAGGTAAATGTCAACACTGGTTCAATAGATTTTAGTCAGAAAGTTATTGGTTCAAATTCTATTTCCGGCCTTGAGCACATAATCATGATTAATGTGCAGTACTGAAGGAATACTGATTGTCCATAGATACCATTCAGTCAGATGAGGGTTAAACTAGGAAACCATCTGCCTGTCAAAGAGCCCAGAGAACTATTAAAGAAGAACAGACAATTATTCCAGTGATTGTTTCTCTTTCAAACATTCACCAAAGAATTAAGACCCTCCTTAAAACTCATTCCTTTGACCAAGATTTTGGCCACCCTTCTTTGGATGGTATCCATTTGATTTGATTAAGCCTCTGTGAACTGCCTGAAGTGTTTTTTTAAATTGAAAGCACTATGTAGATACAAATTGCTGTTGACAAAGTTATTTGTCTCATTTCTGCCTGGGAGATCTTGGGTGATACTGTAGTTGCTCAAACCTCAATAATCACTGCATTCTAAAACTTAATACATGTGTGAAGCACTTTGAGCTTCATGAGAGATGTCATAAACCAGAAGTATAAACTGGTTTTACATTATTTTACATCTGCTATCTTTTTCCAATAATTCCTTTCTTATTTTTAAGAAGGTGCTGACTGTGTAGCAGGCAATAGTTCCGCAAGTCCTGTTCACCCTCCTGCTCCTTCTTATGTAATGTGGAGATGCTGGCATTGGACTGGGGTAAGCACAGTAAGAAGTCTCACTACATCAGGTTAAAGATCAACAGATTTATTTGGTAGCACAAGCTTTCAGAGTGTCATCCTTCTTCAAGTGAGTGAGAAGTTGTGTTCACAAACAGAGCACATATAGACACAAACTCAATTTATTAGAAATTTGGTTGGAATGCGAGTCTTTACAGGTAATCAAACTGATAGCCAAGTTCCGCACACATGAAGACAGCCTCAAGCAGGATCTTGGGTTCATGTCACACTATCTGTAACCACCATGACTTGCCTGGGCTTGTAAAACCTCACCAACTGTCCTGGCTGGAGACAATACACACCTCTTTAGCCTGTGCTTAACCTTCTCTCCATTCACACTGTCTGTACCTTTAATATTTATTACTTGTGACGACTTGCATTCTAACCATTATCTTATAAGTTGAGTTTGTGTCTATATATGCCCTGTTGTGAATACAATTCCTCACTCACTTGAAGGGGAGTGACACTCCAAAAGTTTGTGGTATCCAATAAACCTATTGGACTTTAACCTGGTATCATGAGGCTTGTTACTGTGCTTGCTTATGTGGCCATTCAGATATATAATAAGAAGTCTCACAACACCAGGTTAAAGTCCAACCTTTTTTTTAAAGTTTAACAGGTTTATTTGGTAGCAAAAGCCACTAGCTTTCGCAGTGCTGCCCCTTTGTCAGGTGAGTGGAAGTTCTATTCACAAACAGGACATATAAAGATGCAAATTCAATTTACAGAATAATGATTGGAATGCAAGTCTTTACAAGTAATCAAGTCTTAAAGGTGCATACAATGTGAGTGAAGAGATGGTTAAGCACAGTTTAAAGAGGTGTATATTGTCTCCAGACAAGATAGTTGGTGAGATTTTACAAGCCCAGGCAAGTCATGGGGGTTACAGATAGCGTGACCTGAACCCAAGATCCTGGTTGAGGACATCCTCATGTAGAACTTGACTATCAGTCTCTACTCAGTGACTCTGCGCTGTTGTGTGTCACGAAGGCCACCTTGGAGGACGCTTGGAGGAGATCAGAGGCTGAATGCTCATGACCACTGAAGTGTTCCCCAACAGGAAGAGAACAGTCTTGCCTGTGATTGTTGTTGGACTTTAACCTGGTGTTGTGAGACTTCTTACTGTGCTTACCCCAGTCCAATGCTGGCATCTCCACATCATTCAGATAATGCCAGAGAGTGATTGCTAGGGGGCTATTCAATTTTTGATGGCACCATAACTGAACCCCATGAGCCTATACTTAGCTGGCAATCCCCCACCCCTCTGGAGGTAACAAGGGCAACTTTAACTGCTAACAGCACAGAGCAAAATGAATGACAAAGCACAGAGCAGGGAATAAGTCTGGACTTTCCTGGTTTGTAAAACTCAGCCACTCAGTATTAAGCACCTACGGCATCAAAAAAACTTACATGACATCTTTAAATCATCATATGTGATGATTACTGCTAATGTGTGACACTTAGAAGATCTGTATATTATCAAACTGACAAAGAAGTGACATAAACACCAAGATCAGAGGTCACAATCCATGCTTCGGTGTTGAGATTTATGATGATATCTGAAATTGTAAGTATAGTAAATCTCTCTCACAAATCTATTATTTGCGATATAATTGGCTTCTCTGACAATTGCAAGCTGTTCACACCAGAGCTATCAATCTGCACACTGTTGGGATGAAAAGGGCATAGCTAACCTGACTCAGCAGGTTTTGACTAAAGGCTGTAACCAATTAAACTATAAACACACATGCCACAAGTATTCATTGAACCGTGGCTTTGACATTCTCTCAGCTATGTAACAGGTAACTCTTAATCACCAGACAACTGCATTAAATAGAATTTAGAATTGAAGTCCCAACTGTGCAAAGCTGAGCTGATACCGAACCAGTCTTTCAAAGAACACAAGGAATAGGAACACGAGTAGACCATACAGCCTGTCATGTCTGTACTGCCAATCAACAGAATAACAGCTGATCTTGGGTTTCAACTTCACTTTCCCACACTATTCCTATATCCCTTGATTTCCCACATGATCAAAACTTTGTCTATATGCTAGCTTTATATATAATCACCAACTGAGCATCCACAAACCTTTTCAATTTTTGAATGAAGAAATTTCTCCTCATCTCAGTCTAAAATGATCAGTGCTTATCCTGATACTATGTTCTAGCAGGCATCACTCAAAGAATTGATCACACAATATAATAAATTACATTTTCTAAGTACAGTTTTTGGGAGACAAAAGTAGATAATTAGCAGGCAAATGGAATCCAAATTTCAATATTAAAATTATTAAAATAAGGTTCCTGATTAAATTGTAGTTTTAGATTGAAATTCCACCCAAAAGGACAGCCTGGTTTGCCGGGTGTAGTGCCAGGTTATTTTTTTGAGTTGCTGTTGCTGAACAGCACTTTTTTGCCACTAAACTTTTATCAACTTCTCTGTTCAACATTTTAAACTTTTTGACCTGTGCAACGCTATGTAAGCCTTTGTTTGCTAGCCAAGATCTTCCCAGGGGGTTGGCAATTGTTTCGACACAACAAACTACAGCTAACAAAATTAGAGCAATAGTGGTCCCTTTGGCTGTTCCAGTTGTGCTACGTGAATTTGACAATGACAATTTGACACTGCCATGAAACCTATACCTCAGGAAAGTTCCACATCAACCATAAAGCAGAAATGAACCAGAAGGGTTATCAGCACATAAATGTCCAAATGGTTTCTGACCAGAGAATTGAGATTCTCTAATATGATGGCCCCTATTTTACCATTTTGATTCTAAGTGCTCAATGGACTTGAAACTGGGAGTGTTTTAGATCCGACTTTCGGATCTGTTCTCAGGCGCCTCCAAATGCGGTCTGTCTGCAAAAATAACAGCAATTCTGAATCATGCACCACAAGCCTGTGAGCGGGGCTTAACATACCCGAAACCCTGTAGTTCCGATCGGCGCTTCCAACCATGCATGCACAGAGGGAAAAATGATAGAATGCTACTCTCCTGCTACATTCTTCCTGGGCTGGATAATGCCTCCCCCTGGCCCCCACAAACATTTCCCCACTACTCACAACATTACTGACCCCGTTATGCCCCCACCACTCTGCCATCCAGACCGATCGCAAGTCTTCCCCCTGCTTCCCCCTCTGATCTCAGGCAGGGTGGCAGCAGACACCCCCCTCCCCCCACCTTCCACACGATCTCATGCAGGGCGTCATGAGGCGCTCGTCACTTACTTCCTCACTAACTAGAGCGCCCAAATTGGACTTTTATGGAGAATGTCTGTTTCGTGCCAATTCTGGATGAGCGAACATGGTGGTAAAGGGGGAAGTGCTGGTAAGGTTGGGTGTGCAACCCATTAAGTCAATTTAAATGTATGCAAATGCATTTAAATGGCCATCACACCCATTTCGGGTGCAGTCCCAATCGTGGCCATTTTTGGGGGAACCGGTGCAGAGGTGGGTGCGGATAGTGCTGCTCGCTTCATGCCCAATTTTGCCAAGTTTTCACACCTGAAAACGGGTGCAACTTGATGGTAAAATCGGGCCCAATTTCTAGAGAAACATCCATTTATATTATGGATTTTGAATTTGGTTTTTGGGGCAAGCAAGGAATGGTTTTGGATTTGCCCGGTCCACTCCAAGCATTGGCTTTCTAACTTTAAGGATGGAGTAAAAAAAACTTTTTTAAAAGACTCATGGTCAGACATACAGTAGTATGTGACACAGAGGTACAATGGTTAGCACTGCTGCCACACAGTGCTGGGGACCTGTGTTCAATTCCCGGCTTGGGTTACCGTTTGTATAGAACAAAGAACAAAACAGCATGGGAAACAGGCCCTTCGGCCCAACGAGCCTGCGCCGCCACCTCGATTTTCCCACTTCTACACGTGATCCCTGTCCATGTTTATAGATCTATGGATTAAAAACCAAATTTGAGACAATTTAGGGAGAATTTGTTTTGCCAATTAGCCTAAGAGCACATCTTTGTGGGAGGAAACCTCCCCATATTCTTGCACATTCTCCCCATACCTGCGTGGGTTTCTTCCGGGCACTCTGGTTTCCTCCTATAGTCCAAAGATGTGCGAGCTAGGTGGATTAGCCATGCTAAATTATCAATTAGTGTCAGGAGGATTAGCAGATAAATATATGGGGCTATGAGAATAGGGCTTGGGTGGAATCATTGTCAGTGCAGCTTTGATGGGCCAAATAGCCTCCTTCTGCACTCCGGGGATTCTATGATTCTATGTGGTATTGTAAAACCTAACAGCAACTTGTATAGCAACATTTGGATATTGGCCTGAAGTTGCAATGTTATTTACATAATAAATAACAAGCCTTATTATATTTTGATAGCAAATTCTTGCTTAAGGTATTGAAGAGAAAGTACTATATTAATGGGAAATGCATTGTTATTTCACGACGTAACATGTATTTATCTTTCATAACTTAATGAAACATCATAAATGGGAGCAATAATGGGTTGCCTCCCCCTTCACTACTGCCTCCAATTACTTCAGGATTGACAATGAGATTTGGCAGCATGTTGACTACACCAAATTTCTCACTGATTTTAAATTTCACAAGATCTATTATCTGTTGACTGTAATGTCAGGGGTAAAAAGAATCGGTCTTCACTAATCAAATTTTCCATTGATATTAGATGAAGGCAATAACTGACACCAGTTAGATTTAAAACAATACACTTAGTTGCACTCTTTACACCTCACCTTATAAAAATCTTCAGAGTTAATCCTAGCAAAAGGTTGATACATCTTTGAAACTGACCCTTCAGTGACTTGTAGGTTTTCTCCTGACAAGGTACTGGGATGAAAATGGTCTTGACCGTAGTGGGTTGGCAGACCATATCAGACCTCAACGGATTTCATTTTTCATTGTAGTGGGGTTCAAAATCACAACTGTGGTTTTACATTCTTGATGGAAAACAATTTCAGTCCCACACTACCTTCACCAGCACTGTGCCTGAAGGCACTACTACTATAACGCAGAAGTATTGGCTGATCTAATCAGATGAAGTCCAACACCAATTAACAATTAATTTTAAAGTGGTGATATGTAACCTCTTCCTTCAGTCGAGGAGTACAATGCTCAGTACTTTCCTCTCTTACTGCAAAAACAAGCAGCACAAATGGCATCGAAAGTAAATTGTGACACCGTGAAACTTCATTGAATGGCACAGCAGGATAGACTGTGAGAAACAGAGCTAATGGAGAAGTCTAACTAACAAAACAAACACCATCTCCTTCTTACACAGTGCAAATTCATGGGATGTTTAATATGTGCAATTGTGCAATCTGAAGTGGTAAAAAATAGGAATCCCCACAGCACAAACATACCCAAACTACAATAACATCCAAATGAGCTTAAGAGTGGAAAGATAAACAATTTGTGCTATTTGGTTTGTGATCATACAATTTGTGATCATACTGATAAACAATTTGTGCTATTTGGTGTTGCAACTTTACTAAGTGTAAGTAATGAAAATAAAATTATGAACAGTGATACTGCCATTTTTATGATGGGGCATAGGGGATAACAGGCCCTGCAGTATTGCAAAAGGTAAAGGAATGAGCTCTTAACAGATTAGCTCTTAGAGTATGCCAACACAATGCTATTCGTGAATACGCTGGGTAGAGGGCCATAGAGCACCAAACAATTAACAGAACACTGTGAACACCATACGAAGTACTGTATTAATGTGTACTTCTCACTCCCATAAACCTTCCTAAAGTGCAAACGGGGTGGAAGGAGATCGTTTTAGTCATATTTCAGTTGTTCTTAATGAGAGACGCTGGTTCCAAATACAGTACTAAGTTCACAATTCAGCAACAGGAAATATGATTGTTCATAAAAAAAAACAAACTTTGTGAATGTTTTCTGCCATAAGTTACATTTCTGCTTCAAGTCATTTCATGTGTTAAAGCAGAATAAATATGTTAACTTTATTGTCACTGTCTTTACTGTTTGTCAGGTTTCAGTTACTTCTGAGTTCTGTTTGAATAGTGCAATGCACATCAGCATAGTGCCAATATTATCACCAGATTCCTACAGGTTCACACATAATTCATACCTGACACAGCCTGGAAAAAAGTCCCAATCGCCATAGCAACATGCTTCATTAGTTGGGTCTACAGAATTTCAAATGCACCATCTCAAGATAAAATAAAACACGTTAAGCTCCAACAGCCAGGTCCATCATTCAAAGTGATAAGTGCCCTAGGGTGCTTCAGCAGGGGTCTTTTGTTCTGCCTCAGCTGAAGGCCTGAGTTTGACAGCAATGTCGAGATGAATAGTGAGGGAGAGGAGGAATCTCTTTATAGTCAGAAATTTGACTGCTTCAATAAATAACATTTACTGAGCAAGACAAAATCGTTTCTTTTCCCCACATCCCAAATTTTACATCTGCACAGAAGTTTAAACTCACAGGGACATCAATAGATGCCAGTTCTGTTACTTATCAGAACAAATATCTGATCATACTCTATAGTTATTGCATTTATTCATCAATGTTATTGTATTTTATTTTACATTTTTTAAAGAATATTTATACAGACTAATTTGTATGACATGTAGCCAAGGTTTGATACTTTGTCAAAATCTGTAATCAAGGTGGCAAATTCAACATTGATGATTTCTGGACAGTCACAACTTTGCTCTGTTGGTCAAACACTGCTGTTTATACAAATGAGCAAAGCTACACATTTTGATGGAGAAACAGACAGAATAACAGAATTAAGCCCAAGGGCACAGATAAAAATACTATAATCGCATGTAATAAAAATAGAACTCGGCTTATTAAGCACGGATAAGTCGGAATTTCTTTCAACTTAAAGCTGGGGATCTGAGGCTATTGATTTTGATTGCCACACTGCTCTCTAGCCATTAATCCTGTTTCCAAAGGTAGGTATACTAATATAAATATATATATGACATATACACACACAAGCCCATGCTTTGTTCAACCCATCTATCCTCAATACCACTTAATTCTGTAATTGGATTGTTTGCTTTTATTAACCTTATTCCACCATTACTTAAACTCTTTTTTATGCCTAGACTAGATTTCTTCAATGCCCTCTTATTTCCCATCTATAATACCAACTTGTCCCCACATTTTCTGCCTATAACATAACACAGACTATGACCTGCTTGGCTATCCTTTTGACGTAAGCTTGCTTCATATGCGCCAGTGCCCTGAATTTGAAATCCTAATGCTAACCTACAAATCGTGCTGTAGCCATGTCCCTCTCAATCTCTCCAACCTGCTCTAAGATTTTGCCCCTCCATTGCCCCGTTACCTTCTTTCACTGCTACTCACCCCTCCACCAGAGGTAGAGCCTTCAGTTTTCACAGCTTGTTCTCTGGAACTTCACCTTTGAAACCCTGTTCTATCCCTAAAGACTCTTTATTCATGTTGCCAGGCATTTCCCTGAGTTTCCTATACAGTTTCAGTTCCTCTTTTATGCACTACAGCTTTTAGCAATGAAAGTACTATATAACAATGAGCTACTTTTTTTTGTTTTCAATCATCACCGTATTAAGCCAATGTCGAGGAATGACAATGCCTTATATACTATAGCAAGAAGTTATAACAACACCCGACTTCTTACTGTGTTTACCCCAGTCCAACGCCAGCATCTCCACATCATGAGTAGTATATTGTAAACAGGGCCATTGGTTTTCCCATTTTCACAGGATAATGGAAGCAGGAAAAAACTTTGCCTTTTTTCTGGAATTTATTTCTCTGAAGCCGCAGTTGAGGCTAAAACATTGTAGGATTTCATAAAGGAGTTAGGTATAGCTCTTGGGGCTAAAGGAATCAAAGGATATGGTGGGAAAGCAACTACAGGTTACTGAGTTGATCAGCCATGATCATAATGTGTGGCAGAACAGGCTTGAAGGACCTACTCCTGCTATTTTCTATGTTTCTGCGTTCTTACTGTTCACAAAAGAAGGAAGGCCTTTGCCTCAATCCATGAGCCGTGCAGAATAACTGATTCCAGCCAGGTTAGCAACTGGAATATTATAATGCATTTAACTACCCTTGATGGGTTGAAGGATAAATCAGCTATGATTTCCGTCCTTGGTAATTGTTTGCTTGTAGCCCCATGGAAATACGTGTGGTTATTCTCTGACTGAGGGCTGGATGAATTTGACTTCCCCTCATCCCTTCCATAACCATCGATAAAAACAGTTAATAGTTTTATTAATGGAAAAGGGGAGGATAGAAAATTGTTGGAAGAAAGGAGAAGAAAATGAAGATAAAAACTGTTTGTCTTTTATAGCACAACTGAAACAATGTTAGAAAATGACTGATGTTGGTGACTAAAGGCTTAACACCTGAAAAATAACAATGCTTTTAACAAAATGTTAGAGACATTCCCCTGATAGAACATAGAACATAGAACATAGAACATTACAGCACAGAACAGGCCCTTCGGCCTTCGATGTTGCGCCGACCAATATAAAAAGCAATGCCCCTCCAAAACTAAACCATTCCCTTCTCTTCCATATACTTATCAACTAACCTCTTAAAACGCCACCAAACTTGGCGCATCTACAACTGCTGCAGGCAGGGCATTCCACTCCCGAACCACCCTTTGGGTAAAGAACCTACCTCTGATATCCGTCCTATAACTATCACCCCTTAATTTAAAGCTGTGTCCCCTCGGGCTAGCTTTCTCCATCCTAGGAAAAAGGCTATCACTGTCCACCCTATCTACACCTCTAATCATCTTATATGTTTCGATTAGGTCCCCTCTTAGCCGCCTCCTTTCTAACGAAAACAACCTCAAATCCCTCAGCCTCTCTACATAAGACCTGCCCTCCATACCAGGCAACATCCTGGTAAACCTCCTCTGTACCCTCTCCAAAGCCTCCACATCTTTCTTATAATGCTGGGACCAGAACTGCACACAATACTCCAAGTGCGGCCGCACTAGAGTTTTGTACAGTTGCAACATGACGTTGCAGCTCCGAAATTCAATCCCCCTACCAATAAAAGCTAAGACCCCATATGCCTTCTTAACAACCTTCTCGACTTGACTGCCTACTTTCAGGGATCTATGCACATACACACCAAGATCCCTCTGTTCATCAAGACTACTAAGAATCCTACCATTAGCCCTATACCCTACACATTTATTTCTGCCATAGTGCATTACCTCACACTTTTCCACATTAAACTCCATTTGCCACCTCTCGGCCCAGCTCTGCAACTTGTCCAAGTCCCTCTGCCAACTATAACACCCCTCTTCACTATCTACCACTCCACCGACTTTAGTGTCATCTGCAAATTTACTGATCCATCCCTCAATACCCTCATCCAGATCATTTATAAAAATTACAAACAGCAGGGGCCCCCAAACAGACCCCTGAGGCACACCACTTGTCACCGAACTCCACGATGAATATCTCCCATCAACCACCACCTCTGTCTTCTATCTGCTAGCCAATTCCTAATCCAATTAGCTAAATCACCCTCTATCCCATACATCTGCATTTTCTGCAGAAGTCTTCCATGGCCACCTTATCACACGCCTTACTAAAGTCCATATATACCACATCAACTGCCTTACCCCCATCCACCTCTTTGGTCACTTTTTCAAAAAACTCAATAAGGTTAGTAAGGCACGACCTACCCTTCACAAAACCATGCTGACTATCCCAATCAATTCATTTCTCTCTAAATGACTATAAATCCTATCCCTAATAATTCTCTCCAATACTTTGCCCACAACAGAAGTAAGACTCACCGGCCTATAATTCCCTGGAAAGTCTCTCTTCCCCTTCTTGAACAATGGGACCACATTCTCTATCCTCCAGTCTTCCGGCACTATACCCGTAACCAACGACGACCTGAAGATCAGAGCCAGAGGCTCTGCAATCTCCTCTCTTGCCTCCCAGAGAATCCTAGGGTAATTCCCGTCCGGCCCAGGGGACTTATCCAACTTCAAACCCTCGAGAATATCTAGCACATCCTCCCTATCTACTTCGATACCTTCCAGTTTGCTACCCTGTACCTCCGTGTTCTCCATAACTACATTTACATCACCCTGCGTGAATACCGAAGAGAAATATTTATTCAGTACCTCTCCAATCTCTTCAGGCTCCACGCACAACTTCCCACTGCTGTCTATGACTGGCCCTAATCTTGTCCTAACAAATCTTCTATTCTTAACATATCTAAAGAAAGCTTTAGGATTCTCCTTAATCCTATCAGCCAAAGTCTTCTCGTGTCCTCTCTTAGTTCTCCTCAATTCACTCTTTAGCTCCCTCCTGGCTAATCTATAGCTATCCATTGCACTAACCGAGCCATCAAGCCTCATCCTGTCATAAGCCTCCTTTTTCCTTTTAACCAGCAAATCAACTTTTTTCGTACACCAAGGTTCTCTTACTCGACCATTTCCTCCTTGCCTGACAGGAACATACTTATCAAGGACTTGCAGCAGCTGCTCCTTGAATAGCTCCACATTCCAGATGTTCCCAGTCCCTGTAGTTTCCTAGTCCAATCTATGCACCCTAATTCTCTCCTGATGGCCTCATAATTACCCTACCCCCAGCTATAACTACTGCCCCCAGCTTCATGTCTATCCCTATCCATCACTAAGGTGAACGTAACCGAATTGTGGTCACTATCACCAAAATGTTCACTAACTTCCCAGCCTAACACCTGGTCTGGCTCATTGCCCAGCACCAAATCCAATGTAGCCTCACCTCTAGTTGGCCTATCTACATACTGAGTCAAAAAACCTTCCTGCACGCTTTGTATGAAAACTCTAACGAGCTAGAGCTATAGCTATTCCAATCAATATTAGTAAAGTTAAAGTCCCCCATAACAATTACCCTATTACTTTCACTCCTGACCAGAATTGACTTTGCAATCCTTTCCTCAACTTCTCTAGAACTTTTAGGTCTATAAAAGACTCCCAACAGGGTCACCTCTCCTTTCCTGTTTCTAATCTCACCCATACTACCTCAACAGACAAGTCCTCATCAAACTTCTTTTCTGTCACTGTGATACAGTCTTTGACTAATAATGCCACTCCTCCCCCCCTTCTACCTCCTTCTCTACTCCGACTAAAGCATTTGAACCCCCGGAACCTGCAACATCCATTCTTGTCCCTGCTCTACCCAAGTCTCTGAAATGGCCACAACATCGAAGTTCCAGGTACTGGTCCAAGCTGCAAGAAATGAATTACAAGGTAGGATAATTAGTCAACAAGGCAGGAAGGCCCTGTATGTCCTAGATTGCACTGGCTCCATGATCTAATAGCCTACCAACACTCTGCCCAGGCAAGAACCTTAATGCAGTCAAAGAATCATAGAATGCCTATGGTACAGAAGGAGGCCTTTCAGCCCATCGTGTAAGCACTGACCACAATCCCACCCAGGCTTTATTAAGCCCACATTCTTATCCCGCTAATCCCCTGACAGTAAGGTCAATTTGGTATGCCAATTAACCTAACCTGCACATTTTTGTCACCTGGAACTAGCAGCACACATGAAGCCATCCCTCCCAAAATCCACAACGACTTTTACTGGGTGTTGGCAAGCAATTTCTGATGAGATTACATTTGTCTGTGTAAAATGTAGCCAAGCACAGGATGGATTGGGTTGCTATTGATGCCCCCTTCCCCTACATCTCTGTTCTCCTGACATGAAGAGGTTTTAAATAATCCGCAGGTGTGCCTGCCACTGTAGGCACAGCATGCTGATACATGACATACTCCTACTTTGAAGAACTATTTTCATATCTCGAGATTGACATACAGCAGCAACAGTTCTGGTTAAGTGCTTCCAAAATTGCTTTAATTTCCAAATAGAAGGTGCGGCGCCTAACAGTCAGACTGTAGGCAGCCAGGATTTTTTCATCGGTGATGTGCTTTGGCCATGGGATTTTACAATGGCAGGAAACTGGAAATTAAAACACATCTTTCATTAATATTTGGATAGAAATTAAGCCAGCTAAGAGTTGCAATTCAAATGGATTTCATTCCACCCCAATGTGTTCCACTGCTATAGTTGCCAACTCTTCCTGATTGCAGAGAAGTCCCTGAGGATGGACAATTAATCTCCCAGGTGCTGGCTACTGGCAACCTGGGAGAAAAGGCAGAAATAGAGTCTGCTGCTTGCAGACACAGGATGTGTTACAAGATGGTTTATCAAGTTGTGGTATTAAACCGTTACTGCTAACAATGCTCTGATGAAGTAATAGTGGTGAGCATGGTCAGCACTGCGGAAATGTGGACATGGGCAATATGGGTGGGGTTGCCATGTTTGTGTCACGTCCAAAAGCAAGCAAGAGTTCAGATAGATTTACAAAAGATGCTAAGCCATAAATAAAGAATTGATTTAAAAATTTTTTAAATGAGTTCAAATTATGGGGGAGATTTCCCACTCCATTTTAGGAGGAGAAAGGAACATTGGAAGGGCAGAGAATTAAACGAGAGACCAAAAATGGATTTCCCCACTCAAGTTTCCCTACTCCCCACCCATGGCATAACAAGGATTGGCTTTAAAAGTCTGGATCCCCATTTGCATCTACTTTGCAATGCAGGTTGTCCTCACCATGTGAGTGCATGCCAACATAAATCATGACAGGTCTTCTATGACCACACCAGGCAAACAAAAACGACAGAGGCGTGCAGTTGAGTACAACCCACAGGGGCAGAGGGTCATGCTTAGGCAGTACCCTAGCACTGCTCCTGTGGACTGGCCCCTGGCAGGAATCCCCATTGATAGCGGCGGGACAGGAAGATCCCATCAATGGCAGGCTGCCTCTGTCGCTACAAAACATGCCATAGTTAGTCACTGGGATCAAAGAAGCCATGTTGCCACATCAGAAATATTACACCTCATTATTTCTAGAAGTTACAAACAGACTGCTTGGAGATTGCATAAGCTTCAAAGGGAGCTACACAAAAGCAACTTGCATTTGAGAGACCAGTTTTGTCAGCAGAGTCAGAGAGCCTATGGAAACAAGGGGGTTTAAAAAATTATTTTTGCATAAGAATGGAGACCAATGCCAGAACCATATCACCTCGCCCACCACGGAATCGGAGCAGGTGAGGGTTCGACAACAGAAATCTCTGTTGACTTCAGGCAGAAATTTCCAAACTCATCTAAGTGAGGCCATAAAGTCCAGTCTTTAAAGTTAACTCCCCCACTATCTGTAACAATAATGTCTGTCATATTATATTCATTTTGTTTTGATTTGTGCTATCAATTCATCCATCTTGTTGCAAATGTTCTGTGCATTCAAATAAAAAGCATTTAATTCTGACTTTTTATCACTTTTTTCTTACTCTGGCCTTTATTGTTGGACACTTTATTTTTCATGCTTTGTCCCTTCCTATCACTAGTCATCATATCCATGCTCTTTCCCTGCACTATTGCCCTTTCCTTTCTCCTTTACCTGTCCAAATCTCCCAACCCAACCCCCCCATTATTTAGTTTAAAGTTCTCTCCACTGCCAAGTTATATGATTTGCTGTTTAATGATCCATTCACCCAGCACAACAGTCCCAGTGCTGTTCAGTTCTTTCCCCAGTACTGGTGCTAGTGCCCCATGAATTGAGTCCACTACTTCCATGCCAATCTTTAAGCCACATATCCAACTCCCTGATCTTATTTTATTTAAGCCAATTTGCTCTTGGCTCAAATAGTAACTTTGTCAGTCTACTTTTTAATTCAGTCCCTCACTATTCATACTCTCTGAACTTTGTTCTTAGTCCTACCTATGCTACTGGAGCTCATGTGGACCACAACAACTTGACTCTTCTCCTCCCACTCCAGGTTCTTCTCAAGCCCTGAGGAGATGTCTTTAACCCTGGCTGGCAGCACTTTGGCACAATATAGTCCTTTTTTATAACTACATTCCATTATGTCCTACATTCTATAACCCCTGTCTGAATCAAATTCACCATTTATGACTTGTGTTTAAAAGCATAATTGCCACATTATATATTTTGGCTGAAACAAATTTCTGTAAAATCTTCGGAATTGACAAAAATTACTTTAAAATTGCTTTATTCTAAATTTGACAAAAGAACAAACATGGTGCCTCCTGCCAATGCAAGATGATCACTGATACCCGATTATGCACGTACCGAAATTCGGTAATGTCATGCCTTTCGGGCCAGTGGTACATTATAATAGGGATCTAGACCAGACATCAATTTCAGAGAATTTAATCCCCTGTATGGACACAAACGCCCACTGCAAACATCTGGGAAAACCCCCCTCAGAGAGTTGGTCTATGTTTTGGGCAATGATAAAAGCCCCAGCCAAGGAGGAGTGATATTAAAGCTGCGGCTAGAAGGGAATGTGTGGTCGGAGGGCAGCTTGAGGTTGGATTGGTGATAGGGAGGTCTTGGACATTACAGAGATGCTTCATAGCCTTCTGAGTCAATCTCTTCTCCAAGTTTCTGGGTTGTTTTGTGAAACATAATTGTAGAACAGTGGCCCATGTTAGGGTCACATGTAATTAAATTATTATAGCTGAATATTCTTACAGCAGTTAATATTATATTAAATGCTCAATTTATTATTTCCCTTTCCTAATATTATAAAAGAAGTTTCACACTGGCAGGAGTTAAAACTTAAAGATAGTCAAAGAAATCCACACTTCCTGGTTTCTGGACCATAGCAAGCCCCATACACCCCAAAGCCACCCCATGCTCCTAAATCATTCTCCATGCTCCTAAATCCTACCCATGCACCCAAAAACCACTCCATGCTCCTAAAGCACGCCCCATAGTCATAAAACCCACCCCATGTTCCTAACTCCCATCCCCATGGTCCTAAACATCGCTCCATATTTATTTTGGAAAATGACCACCAATCCACAGATGTGATGGAGGCAGAGAAAATGGGAGAATGGGATGGAGTCGTTATAAGGAGGTAGCTGGGAGGTAGTGGGTTTGTAATGAATATTGATGGTTGCTCAATCACCAGAAATCGAGACAGAGAGAGGTCAAGGATGGAAAGTGAAGTGTCAGAAATGTTATTTCGATTACAGCTCTCACACTCACTTCAAAGCACATTAGATTTTGATCTTTCTTCTCCATCTTAAACCACTCCCTTTTTTAAATAGTCCATACATATTTTTCCTCAATGCAACCTCCCCAAACCCCCTCCCTACTCCCCTATCAGACCACTTATCTTTTATTCTTAAAGTTGCTATTTTTTGCAAGTTTCTACACTTCTAACACATCCTCTTTCCCTGCAGTTTTGATGAAGAGTCTATGGGCATGAAATGTTAATTCTGTTTCTCTCCTGATAGATGCTGATGGACCTGCTGAGTTTTCCCAGTGTCCTCTGTCTTTGTTTCAGATTCCAGCATCCACAGTATTTAGTTTATATCAATCGAGTAACTCTCCTCTGAATCATTACAAATGCACTTAAGTAAGGAGACCAAAGCTGCAAACAGTATATCAAGATGCAGACCGGAATTCTACTGCCTCCCCACTACAGGGCAGACAATAGAAAGGTCAGTTGACCTTGAGTGAGATTTTCCGGCCTCAAGTTGAGCAAAGCTGTAAATTCCTGCCTGTGGTCCCAACAATACCCTATACAACTTAAACACAGCATCCTTATTTTTATGTTCAATTCCTCTCGTAATAAAGGGTAGCGTTCCATTAGCTTTCTTGATTAAATGCTGCAACTGCATCATTGATGTGGCACCTTATCAAATGCTTTCTGGGAATCTAAGTACAGTATATCTACAGACTCCCATTTATCCACAGCACATGTTTGTTCTGCCTTCAGAATTCTAGTAAATTGGTTAAACATCATTTCCTTTTATAAAAACATGCTGACTCTTATTGTCTTGAACATGTCTATATGTCCAATTACAACCTTTTAATGATTGCTTCTAATACTTTATGGTGACAGATGTCACGATAACTGGCATATAGTTAGTTTCCTGCTTTCCACCTCCTTTCCTTCTTGAATATATTTGCTATTCTCCAGCCTGATAGATTTTAGCAGCTCCAGCCTGAATGTTGTGCAGGTCTTGCAGAATATCAATGTTCTGCCATTGTTACTTTTAAGGGGTCTGTCACTGGTTAACAAAAATGCCTGCCTGTTGTAGGTGGTAACCCCACTTTAGCATGCAAATTGATATACATCAAACCCCACTTATAGGACAAAATCGATCTGAGCGTGCACTATGCATCCTCTGACCGGTTTCAACAGTAATGCTGGAAAAGAGGCCCAAAGGTTTTAATTTGATGACAAATATTATACAGTAATTAGGTAATTATGGTACAGATTCAGATGTGCTAACTGACTAAAGAATGAATGTTATACATTCTGAATTAAAAACTGCTGCAGGTCATTTTAAGTACACGCAGATTCTTGAAGGATAAGTTCAAGAGTATACTATTGATGCCCTATTTTAAAGCATTTAGTAAGACAAGAAATCATACAGTTTTGATCACTGTACGTACAAAAAGACTGTTTTTACACAGATATTTGGACTATGGACAGAAAAATTGGTCTATAATTCTACCACCTGTATAGAGGAATTGGAGTGAGTAAGTTAAATATGGAGAGTCAGGTCATGAATGTTACTTTTCATGAATCTTAACCACATCAGTACCAGTGTGAAAATAATCTAAATGAACAGCAAAATTGGCCCTAGGTTGTTTATTCGTGTGCCCTAAAGTAAAGGAAGTGAATTTGTTATTTACAAGTATGAGTAGAAGGAACAGAATAGATCCAATTTGTTTAATTCTTAAATGTCATCAATGGAGTGGACATGAAGAAGACAACCACCTTCCCTCAGGATGATCCATCTTAGCCTCATCCTGAGGTCCCTAACATCATGTTAATGTCAATCTTCAGCCAGTTTGATTTACTCCAAGTGATATCAAGAAATAGCTGAAAGCCCTAGATATAGCAAAGACTATAGATTCTGACAGTATGCCAACAGTAGTACTTGTGTTTGAGAATGAGCCTAAGTTGTTCGAGTACAGCTCTGGCACTTCCCCAACATTAGCATTTGCCCAACAAAATAGAAGATTATCCAGGTATGTTCTGTTCACAAAAAGCAGGACAAATCCAACCCAGGCAATTACTGCCCCATCAGTCTCCTCTTGATCATCAGCAAAGTGATGGAAACTGTCATCGACAGTGCTATCAAGTTACAGTTACACAGTAATAACCTGTTCATTGACACTCAGATTGGGCCACTCAACCCCTGACCTCATTCCAGCCTTAGAGCAAACATGGGCAAAAGAACTGAACTCCAGAGGTGAGGTGAGTGATTGTCTTTAACATTAAGGCAGTATTTGACCGAGTGACTTGACTCGTCAAGTTTAAGGGTGTTCAAATGGTCAGTGGATAGGCATATGGATAGCATTGGAATAGTTTAGGATAGAGAGTCATAGAATTGGTTCCATTGGTCGGCGCAACATCGAGGGCTGAAGGGCCTGTACTGCGCTGTAATGTTCTATGTTCCATGAGTGTGACACCAAGGAACTTTAGCAAAACTGGAATCACTGGAAATGAGGGGGAAAGACCTTCATTGGCTTGAGTTATAGTTAGCACAGAAAAAATGGTCGTTGTTCTTGGAGTTTTGGGACTAATGGTGACATGTAACATAATGCCATGACCAACAAAAGAAAATCTAACCATTCTTGATTCTCAGTCAATAACATTACCATCGCTGAATCCTCCCATTATCAACACTCTGGGGGTTACCATTGGACAGAAACTGAACTGGCCCAACATGTTAATACTGTAGCTACAACAGCAGATGAGAGTTTGGGACTTTGGCAATGAGTAACTCACCTCTTGACTTCTCAAAGTCTGTCTGCCATTTAAAATCATTAATTAATTATTATTAATTAAAATATTTTTATTTTATTTTATTAATTAATTTAATTGACTTTAACTAATTTAATTTAATTTTAATTAAAACACTTGCCTGGCTGAGTGGTTAAAAAGCTTGACACCATCCAGGACAAAATTGTCTGTTTTATCAGCATCGGATCCACATGTCTGAAATACTCACTCTCTCCATCACCAATGCACAGTGATAGCAGAGTGCACCATCCACCACATTCACTGCAGCAATTCACCAACATTCTTTTGGCAGCAAGCTCTATCACCTCAAAGGATTAGGGCAGCATGCACATGGGGACACTACCACCACCTACACATTTCTGTAACTGTCAGACACCACGCTGATTTGAAAATGTCTCACGTTCCTTCATTATCACTGGGTCAAAATCGTGGAGCTCTCTGCCTAAAAGTATTAAGGGTGTACCTTAACATCACCATCAGCATTCATCCCCACCTGGTGTGGTAAGACGACTGACTTCACTATGAGTCTGTCATTACCCTGTTAGCACGAATTTCAGCAAGTTTAAATCAGTCTAATTGTTTGCAGTAATGGAGAGATGAAAAGTGAGCAGATATCATAAAAAACAATACATACAGTCAACTTAATTTTCTTTTAAGCAAACAGTAAAGTTATCTCTGCACAGTTCAATATTGGTCATAATTTGTTTCTATCCCATACAGTACTATTGAGGATCTAACAACAGCTGGATCTAAGCCATAGGTTCATTTTTAGTGACATTTCCTAGCACTTTAATCAAAAGCATATGATCCTGCATTCATGTGAGCAAGTCTTCCCACACAGTATTTTCAAGGATTGTGAGAGATGGCAAGTGGGCCTGTGAGATTTCATTATACTTTGGACTGATCTTTTCTCACACTTGCACGTTCTAAACCAACACTGCTCTCCCTCACAACGAACATTTCATTTTGCAAGTTCATTTTTTAAACTATATAGTTAAAACAAGTAACTACGTGAGTATTTGATCAACTCTTCTCTCAACATTCTCTTAACTGATTGTCTCCTAAAATTAGATACAGCAGTGGAGAAGGAAAGTCACCTTAGTATAGCTAATAGCATCAGTTGTGGCTCTGTTGCTAACACACAAAATCTGGTTAGTACAGATTCTAAGCACAGAAATCAAAGCTGAAATTCCAGTGCACTATGGAGGGAGCACTGAATTGCCTGAGATGCCATCTTTCAGGTGAGGTATTAACCTGAGGCCCATTTGTCTGCTCAGATGGATATAAAAGATCCCTAGTGTACTTCAAAGAAAGACAGGAGGATTATCCTTATTATCCTGGTCAATATTTATCCTTCAAACAATATCACAAACAACACATTATCTGGTCAATGTCAGAATGCTGTTTGTGGGAGTTTGCTGCCCACATATTGCCTGGTGCATTTCCTACATCACAGCAGTGACCTCACTACAAAACATGTAATGAATTGGCAAAAAGTACTTTGAGATGCCTGAAAATCCCTGTCAGGGGTTCCCAAAGAGTGGGTCAGGGGGCAATCATTTGGGGTCACAACCATCCAGTGGAATCTCTGGTGGGATATTCCTGGGATCGGTTCTGATGCTCCAGTACAGATGCATTCAATTTTTAGCTCTGAGACCTTACCAGATTCTTCAAAATGGTTGTGGGCAAAACCATTGATTCCTGTTTGACAATTCCCCTCCTCCATGCAATAACTCCACTCCATCTCACTTACTCTGTGGTCACATTAATTTTCAAGCAATAGATGGGGTTGTTTGAGAAGCACTGCACTATAGAAGTGAAAGTCTTTTTGAAAATAAACAAGACCACTTGAGAAAATGAATTTGTTTCAGTTCTGCAAGTGAAAGGATCAACATTGGGAACCTGAAACCTAATTTACCAGTTCTACTTGGATTCAGTCTCATCTAATCTCCTTAAATAATTTGTCTTATGATTCATTGATGCTCATACTTAGTAACAGGGCACGAGAAGTGTGAAGAATTTATTTTTGGCAGTCATTGCTTATGGGGTGGTGAGGACAGTATCTATCTCTATAAATTATTGCTCCAGAAGTTCATATCTGGAGGGAAATTTTAATCTCCTGACTTAAAGACAATGATAAACTGGATGTAGAGCAAATAAACAGTGAATAATTACTTCCCTAATGCTTTCATCAGTTGCTTCAGTCCCATCTCCCATTCAAATACATCTTTAACAACTCAATCAGCTAAGCTGAGTACAGTTGTCTTCAATTCTCAAATTTTCTGTATCAAACAGGGACTACAACCTGATTGGGAAATGCTGGAAATGCCCCATCATTTCTGGATCTGGACTTCAATGCACATGATATCACACCACATCACAAAAAGAATGAAATGCTTTTATTTTTGTCTTTAGGCACAGGAAGCTCCGAATTCACTAATTTTTTTTTTGGTGGGGGAGGAATAAAGAATTTAGCAGCTTTTAAATTCTCCTGGAGATTGACCAATAGGAGCTAATGTGATTTGTTGCAGCAAATGAGAAACTAATGTATATAATTCACTAAAGAACATGTGGAATAGAAACAAAAAATGCTAGATAAACTCATCAGTTCATGTTTTGAGTTCATATGACCTCTTTGTTTTTCAATTGAAAGCCAGGAGCAGTTGGAGGCAGACAATGAAGCAGCAAACACTTCTCTCTCAGGTCTGCCAGAGAAAACTAAAGAGAAACCAGTTCTTTTGGCTTTGCTGTAAGAAACTCCCTACAATGGCGTAATCATTCAAACAGCCAGAGCCAAATATCTAAAAAGCAACCAAATAAAATTTAGAGAAGTTAAAAAAGGTTTCCAGAAGATCTGGAGTTGAAGGGAACAAAGAAGAAAGTGGGAAATAGAGCAGATTTTGTTCAGAGACACTGGACAAAGCTGAGAAGAAATTGATTGGTAAGAGTATTGGAGAGAGGTTTTCTAAAAGTAATCCTAAAATTTGTGATATCTTATTATCGTCTATAAATAAATTATAATGTATTGACTAGCTATCAGAATTGGTGTAACAGTGAAAACCTGAAAGTGTTAATCTGAAATCCTGGCATAGATTTACTGCTGAAAGTGGAGCAGAAGTGCTGATGAAAAGAGTCTTTTGGAAAACATGAACTGGAATTTGGAATGCAGATTGCTGAGTGAATATATTACCACGAAAGAAGATTTTAAAGCATATTTTGCGAGTGGAGTTTGGAAATTCTCAAATGATAATCAACTGTGAAGATTCTGAAGAGAAATCCACAAAGACTAACTTTGTGTGCTAATAAGACCATTTGTAGCTTCAAATGGATTTTGTCATCCATGTTAATCTTAAAGCCTGCATAGATTGATTAAGCTTAAAGAGTCAATGAGTATGATATAATTCATTTTTCATTTTTAACTAATGTTTTTGTTCTCACTGTTAAAGATATTAATAATCCTGTGACTCTGTTCCTCCATACTTGACAAAAATCAACAGAAAACATACTTCTTTTAAAGCTAACTATTTAAATAAAGTTGATTTTATGTCTTGAATTTTCATCAATCTCGTACCATCCTAATTATACAGGCATTCATGCTTTGAAGTGTGTTTTATAAGTTCATAAGTCCATAAGATATAGGAGCAGAATTAAGGTATTCAGCACATTGAATCACTCCAAAATTCCATCATGGCTGATAAAATCCTTATCCCCATTTTCCTGCCTTCTCCCAATAACCCTTCAACCCATTACTAATTAAAAATCTGTCTAACTACTCCTTAAATTTACTCACTGTCCCAGCATCCACCACATTTTGAGGTAGCGAATTCCACAAATTCTCAACCCTTTGGGAAAGGTAGTTTCTCCTCAACTTTGTTTTAAATTTGCTATCCCTTATCCAAAGACTATGACCTCTCATCCCAGAATGCCCCACAAGAGGAAGCATCCACGTTCACTTTATCTATACCTTTTATCATTTTGTATATCTCAATTTGATTTCTTTTAAATTCCACAGAATATAGGCTTAATCTGTTCAAGCTCTCTTTATGATTTTGTAATGAATTGAGAAACTTAAGTAAAGAGTAAAGGGCCAACCACTAGGTTTATGACAAGTAGGAATATAGATGGTTAAGTTAGGGGTTATTATGAGTTCAGAACCATACAGGAAGAAAGGAAGGCTGGGAGACACTTGATTGTCGTGAGTTGTTGGGAAAGAAAAATAATTGAAAATGACAAACAACACAGAAGATAAAATATGTATACCTTGTGGAGCAAACACAAAAGGAGCAACAACTTCACACATACCAAAATATTGCTGACAGACAAAAAAAGTTGAGAAAAAACAGTTAGAGGCTAGAATTGAGACTGTTCACCCATCAGTCAACTAGTAACAACTTTTCAGTAACACATCTTAACCCAGAAGCTCATAAGGTTTGTTTGGTTTCTACACATACGCAGTTAAGTCAATTGCTGTATGATATTATAATAACAAGATATGATTTCCACAGGGCGAAACCATGAATCAAGTAAGCAAAGGAACTCCCACTGTTACTGTCTACTTGAATAATATTCAGTAGCCCTAATTCTTAAATGAATTAAATTGGGTAAAATGGTCAAATATATGTACAATCTTCAATTACAATATCCTAGATTGTGCAGAACATACCTTCTGAACGATGAATACAGGTATGCTGGTTGTCACTCAGAAAGAATCCTTCTTTACACTGGCACTCATAACTACCCACTGTATTTACACAGGTGTGTTGGCAACCACCATTGTTAAATATACATTCATCCACATCTAAAAGAAGAAAACAAATGTTATTACTTTTGTTTGTGATTTATTACAACCTCTAATTTAATGATATGAAATTAACTCTATCTTAATTTGTTAGCAAGTGCAAAAATATTTATTTCTGAACAATAAAGTTACACTTTACTTGCATTTGTTACTCAATCTATAAATGATGTTCACAAATCCGTGCAACAATTAAAAGAATGATTCTTAATCATGTCTCTGAGAAGTTTAGTTTTGTAAATATTGCTCATAGTATAAAGAAAATACTCAATAATTATGTAATCTACTTTATCAATAACCAAATTTGAAAACTGTAAATCAATATGTATTCTTTGTTTCAGAATGGCTCAATCAATTAAGGAGAATGTCTGTATACTTTGTAATCATCAAATATGAAGACCAATTTACTACACAACTCAGTTAATGAAACTTGAAATGAAGCTATGAAATTATTCAAACTACCAGAAACTCTTGATATATTTAATCAATTTTGATAATACCACAAATAAAGTTATTTCTCCTGGAATAATGAATGGAAATATTTATTATACGGTTATTATTAACACAAATGATCAAGCCATTGAATAATCAAGTACAACAGCATTTAAAAATTGTCAAATAATGAAGCCACATTTGGAGTTGGTAATTCAAAAAAAGTGTTTTAAATTTCTGTGGAAATTGAGCTGGGTCATGAAAATCTTTGCATCACTGGTTTCCATTTGCTGCAATAGCAAATTACCCTAAGACACCAGGTTTCCCATTATGATAAGTCCCAGTCAAAAGCACAGTAAATCAACTTCCTTCTCTCAGCTCTACCTTCAAAGCCTTGGCTCCTACAAATCCTTCAACATTTTCTACCCTCGTCAATATTATAGTTTGCCTCTCAGTTTCACTGAGTAGTATTTAATGGAAGAAATATGCAACTCCAGCCCATTGACTGGAGACCCAGCGAGATCTTCACATTGCCTCTTTTCAAGAAGGCTCAGCAAATTAAGTGCCAGCCAAGCACTTCAGTGGACAGTGCTGAGACTTCCCTAGGATCAAAGACCCAGAGGCAGAAATCCACTTGGAGACTGGCAGCACTTTGTTGCTCAGAGCACCACTATGGAGGTAGTGGCTCCTGCTGATACTTCATCTATCTAAGGTCAAAGATCACCAATGGACCCATGAACAGGTAAGCGATGGTGGGAGGGATGTCACAAAATGGGGGGTCTTCAAGGGAAGTGGGGGAAGAGAGATTGACAGAGCTCAGACATGAGGGTGGCTCTCAAATGGTTCCTCCCCTTTCCGATGCCAAGTTTCTCATTCAGGACTTAGGTCAAGGGATCCACTCCATCCTGGGAATCTGCAAACAAATGGTCTACGTAGGTAGTCAGTCTTCTGCCCACCAATGGGAGAATTAAATGCGTATTAAATATTTACTTCAGGACCTCAAATGACACCGGGCCAGGAAGCACATCAACAGACCCTTCTGCCATTAACTTCACTGGGGCAGGGGCAGGAAGGCCACAGGCTCCTACCTGTCTAATTAAATGCCCTCTGTTACTTAACTTGTCACGGAGGGGAAGCTAAATTCTACGCTTCCCCTTTCAAATCCAAGGGTCACAAATGTGAAAATTATTGATGCACAACCAGCTTGACTGCATCTATCAGGTATCTCTTCCTCAAATAGCCCATTTAGTGTAGGTCATTCCAGAGAGCAAAGATAATTCCAAATTCTTGATTCTCTTTATTATTTGCTACCTTGGATGCCCACTCCTCTGTTCCATCCATCCTCATGACTTCATGGGTTTTCACGTAAGCAAGGTAAACTGCTGTCTAGAAATTCAAACATCTCCATATCGAGGCACAGAGTGATTCTTGCATATTAATGGATCGACCTGAGATGCACCCAGTATTGGACAGACTTTCTTAGAGTAAACCAAAGTTCAGAGTTGGAATTTTCCTGCCTGTGTACCTGTACATTGGCTTGTTATAAGAACATAAGAAATAGGAGCAGGAGTAGGCCATCTTGCCTCCCCCGCCATTCAATAAGATCATGGCTGATCTGAAGTGGATTAGCTCCACTTTCCCGCTTTCTCCCCATAACCCTTAATTATCTTGTCTATCAGAAAGCTATCTACCTGTGACTTAAATATATTCAGCGAGGTAGCCTCCACCACTTCAATAGGCAGAGAATTCCAGAGATTCACTACCCTTTGAGTAAAGAAGTTCCTCCTCAACTCCGATCTAAAGTGCCTCCCCCTTGTTTTGAGGCTGTACCCTCTAGTCCTGCTATCCTTTCTAAGCAGGAAGAATCTCTCTACCTCTACCTTATCTATCCCCTTCATTATCTAATACATCTCTATAAGATCCCCCCTCAGCCTTCTAAACTCCAACAAGTACAGACCCAGTCTATTCAATCTCTCTTCATAGGTTAACCCCCTCATCTCCAGTATCAGCCTAGTGAACATTCTAGGTTATTAAAGGTAGAAAGATGGTAGGAGATGAGGTCCTTAATGCGATTACTGTCACTAGAGAGTAGTGCTTGATAGACTAACGGGACTGAAGGTAGACAAGTCCCCAGAAGGTAGACAAGTGTGGAATGCCTCCCAAGGTTCTGAAAGAAATGGCAGAGGTGATAGCTGATGCCTTAGTAATTATTTATCAAAATTCGCTAGACTCAGGGGAAGTGCCAGAAGATTGGAAAACAGTTGTACAACTGTATCACCATTTTTTAAAACATATTGTACATGGAACAGTACAGAACATGAACACGCCCTTCAGCCCACAATGCCATGCCGAACATGATGCCAAATTTAACTTATCCTTTCTGCCTGCCCTTAGTCAGTATCCCTCTATTCCTTGCATATTCATGTGTTTAACTAAAAACCCTTAAAATGGAAAACAGGCACCTCTTTACACAGCGAAGGTGCCAACTCGAAGAATACCCATGCATTTCTTTCCACCAGGATAAATTTTAGATATCCAGTACCCAAGAAAATGTCAGTAAAAGTTTGGAATTCTTTTTAAAGGCATTAGCCAAGTTCCTTATGTCAGCTAACCAAAAGGCACATTAGTACAGATTTAAAGATGCTGAAAGTAAATCATATTCCAAGGTGTCATTTTCATTTTTACTAATCAATGAGCAACAGTAGAAAGTAGACTTGTCTAATGTAATCCAATAGGAATTCCTTTTATCTGTAGTACAGGATTGAATTTAATGCTTTTAATTTCAAGTTCTCCATCAATGCTGGCCTTCCTCCAAATACCTTGTCAAATGTGTTGTTTATATCTATTTCCCAGATTCCTCCGATACTGACAGGATATTAGCACTAAGTCTGTATGATGGATAAATATTTGAAACAATGGCTTTTGACACTTTAACTTCTTAAAAAACATTTTTAAACTCAGGGTGGATTGACAGTGGAAGAAAGGCTGCAGTAGATCAAATTTATATTACCATTTATAATTCAATATTGATTTTCTATTTGTACGTAAGGAACATGAACGAACATCTAAAAAGTATGCATGAGTGTTTAGGAGTCACTATAGAATCCCTACAGTGCGGAAGGAGACTATTCAGCCCATCAAGTCTGTACAACCAAACCCTATTCCCACAACCCCATGCATTTACTCTGCTAATCCCCCTGACACTAGGGTCAATTTAGATGCCAATCCACATAACATGCATATCTTTAGACTGTGGGAGGAAACCTGAGCACCTGGAGGAAACCCAGGCAGACACAGAGCGAATGTGCAAACTCCCACACAGATGGTGACCTGAGGCCGGAATTGAACGGCTGGGAGGCAGCAATGCTAACCACTTGTGCCACTGAGTCATTTCATAACCTAATAAGAAGAAGAAAGGGCAAATGAAGCATTTGTTCCTCACACACAAAGTGCTGCATTTGTATCTGCAGAAAAGAAACAACTTTATCAAACATTTCTACAACAACTAATAAAATGATAACATTCTCTGCATAGTACAGGAGGTAAGTTTCTGTTTTGAATATAGCGGGAACCAATGTGCAATGGCTATCAGTCCCTATTTCTTTGCAACCCCATTCCACTCACCCAGTATGAACCAGAAGGAGATTTGAAGGAAATAATGCAGGGATGATGCAAATTAGTTTAAATTCTCTAGATACCTGGGTGCATTCATTAAGTGACTAACAGTTTAAATATTCATCTTAATAGGATGCAATCCCATTCTCGATGAGGGATCTGACACTGAAATTGCATCCTCAGAAATCAGATGTGTTGAATCTGCTGTGATCAAAGATCCTCTTCTCTTAAAGAAGTAATTTCAATTTGGGAAATGCTTCTAAAACTAGATTCAAAGAAACAATATTTTAGAAATGATTTATCTCTCAAACACATGCATTTGCAACACCACACACACACATTCATCCCTCATCTGAGCCAGAACTCATTTAGAGTTCCATCTTGCTTCACTACATGGGCTGCAATGGTTCAAAAAGGTGACATCCCACCATCAGCATCCCGAGAGCAGCCAGGAATTAGCACTAAATCATTACGCTTGCCAGCAACACACATATGCCAAGAATGAATCCTAAAAACATTGTCAAAAATTTATCATCTGATAAGCAAAACTTGGCTCAATAGGATTCAGTCCCTCAGCCTAAAAAATACCACCAGAACTCAGTGAGCAGAATACAACACACAGGAGGGCTAACCAAAACACAACTGTATAATTGTGAAATCAAACCTGCTAATTAGGTCACTTCAATGAAGATTTTTCATTGATACCTAAACATTCAATGGGATTTCTTCCAAACTTCTATTGTAACATTCTCAATTTCAAAATGCTCAGAGAAACTATGCACTGTGTGAAGCATTACTCTCATGTCAGAAAGAAACATTATCAACTTCAAAACCTGTTATTCTAAAAGCAGTTAGAAGATTTACAGGTTTACTCCAGATTTACTCCACTATTTCTGCCAAATTGCCATAATCCCCAAAATCAAGTAGAACATGATCTGGTCGTAATGTGCAAATGGAATTTGTAAACTCTGAAAGTGTTCAATTAGTGAAATCACAAATACTGAAGTTCACATTTAGAAGTTGCATGTACAATATACAATGAATAAGAGGAGGAAACATCCACGAGGACAACATTCCAACGCAAGCAGACAATGGGGAAAAGATGGAGGAATGGGACTAGTCTCCCTCACAGAGAGCTAACATGGAGATGATGGGCCAAATAACTCCTCCTGGTCTGTAACCATCCTATGACCATTCTGGTCTCCATATTTTAAAATGAGGTTACCTCTCATTCTTCTAAACTCTAAAGAACATAGGCTCAGTCTCCTCAATCTTTTTATATAAGACAATCCCATCATCCCATGGATTATTCCAGCAAACCTTCATTCTACTCGTTCTATGGCCACTACATCCTTCTTGAGGTAAGGGGACCAAGACTACACACAACACTCCAGCTGTATCTCACCAAAGCTCCATATAAATGCAGCAAAACTATTATATACTCAAATCCTGTTGCAATAAAGGCTAATATAGTATCCTAATTGCTTGTTGAATTTGCATGTTAGCTTTTAATGATTTATGACAAGGACACCTAGTCCCTGTGGAGATCAAAACTTCACAACCTTTCTCCATTTAAGCAATATTTTTTGATCAAAGTGATTAACTTCACTTTTTCCCTTATTATTTTCCTTCTGCCAAGTTCTTGTTCACTCTGCTCAATCCCGCCACGATTTTCGAAGTATCCATTTATCACACACTTAATGATAGATTCTAACATATTCTCTAGTCCTGATGTCAGGCTAACAGGTCTGTTTTTCCCTCTTTTATCTCTGTCTCCTTTCTTAAATAGTGGGGTTAGATTTGCTCCCTTCCAACACGTGCACCATTTCAGAACCTATAGAACATTGAAAGATGATCACTAATAAATCCACTATTTCTATAACCACCTGTTTCAACACTCTGGAATATAGATTATCAGGTTCAGGGGATTTATCAACCTTCAGTCTAATTAATTTACCATGATAGATGACTTTAAAATTATGTATGAGTTTGACACGGTAGACGTAGCAAAGGTGTTTCCAGAAAGAGGCCATTCAGCCCATTGAGTCTGTAATGACCACAATCCCACCCAGGCTCTATTCCCATAACCCTTCATATTTACGCTGATTCTCTCCCTGACACTAGGGGCAATTTAGCATGATCAATCCACCTAATCCACACATCTTTAGACTGTGGGAGCAGCCACAGAAAACCCACAGAAAGACCAAAACTCCAGGCTATAAGTTAGTTACAAATAAACTTAATAGGGAATAGAGTGGCATGGTGACACACTGGTTAGCACTGCTGCCTCACAGTACTAGGGACCCAGGTTCTGACCTTGGGTGACTGTATGGAGTTTGCAAGTTCTCCCTGTGTCTGCACGGGTTTACTCCAGGTGCTCTGGTTTCCTTTCACAGTCCAAAGTTGTCAGGTTAGTTGGACTGGTTATGGTAAATTGCCCCTTAGTGTCCCAAGATGTGTAGGTAGAGTTACAGGGTTATGGGGGATGGGGCAAGTAGGCAGGGATAGAATGTTCTTTCAGAGGATTGGTGCAATCTTGATGAGCCAAATGCCCATCTCTGCACTATGGAGGTTCTATGGAAATTTTGTTGCTCAGAGTGCTATGAATGTAGAATTCACTGCTACAAGGAATAGTTAAGACTATACGGCATGGATGCTGTAAGCTTGATAAATACAGGAGGGGGAATGAAGAAAATGTTCATGTAGCCCAGTTGGGTTATTTCTGTATCATGGACTCTGTGTAATTCTATGCTTTTTACAGAATGGCTAGTTGAGGAAGGCTGTGGTTTAGTTTTGACAGTTTTCTTCAGTTCAGCCTGGCATTAAATTAACTCTCAGCATTTTGCTCTCAATTTGATGGACTAATCAGTTTTGGAGAAGATGCCCTTCAGCACCATGCAGGACAAAACTCCTGGATTGTAAAAGTTGGCCACTTTCATATGTATCATTAGATGGTTATGTAAAGCTGTGGCCTGTTCTTTCTTGTAAAAAAGAAGAGGCTTTAAATGCTTTGTTAGTTCTCTTTGTACTGCATCCTATTCTGACCAGGTCCACTGATTATCTCCAGGTATATCTGCGTGGCTCCACAAGTAACTGCAGCGCTCTGCATGGTACAGAGCTTGAGGCACTGGAATACCCTGGGTTCTGTTTCACCCTCTGCATTCAGTTAGACAGTTGTTGACTCAATGGCACAAATCCCACAATCTGACCTGTGAAGGTTTGGTTTTCAGAGAATGAAATCTTCCGACTGCTACAGAGCAAATCCTAATTGAAAGCCCATTTCAACTGAAATTTTCACTGCAGAAGAAAGAAAACAAATCTAATGTGCTGCTATTCCGTATTCCTGTTTTCCTCTGGGAATGTGGAAAGTTGTTTTGAAATGGAAACTTGGAGCTGAACATTATGGAGAGGGGGTGAGTTGAATGGTTCGAATCCTCCTCCCCACCAGACCCAACCTGCTCCATGCTGGCCCACCTCACAGCCAATCCCAGCAATACAAAGTGTGTATTAGTGGACACTGCCAGGACAGCAAGAGGAAGACAAGGAAGGCCTATGGATTTCCAGAAACAGGTAAAACCAGAGTATGTGAGCAGATCAGGGGAAGGGTAGGTGGGGTTTGTGGCTATGGGCAGCTAGGAAGGAAGGAAGGGGAGAGCTTTATCTTGGGGAGGAGGTGAAGGACTGTCTTGGGAGGTAGAACCCCCCTCCTTTGCTCCCATCCTTTGAAAAGAAAAAAAGGGCTTCCTCATCCCACCTGACTGCTTGTGCCCAATAGTTTAACGTGTATTATTAGAATCAACTGGCATGATAACAAGCCCAATTGTCTATTTAAATATGCAGGTTGGCACTAGACCTAGATTATGGTGGTAAACTTGGACTGGGCTGGGAAGGCTGTGGGATGGGGTAGGGGTGAGTACCTTATGGCACTCATATACTCTATTTTACGTTCTCCCTGTCAAAAACATTGTGCACATAAAGGCAGCCCATGATTTCCTGCAGATGCAAAGATAACTATTGTTTCTCAAATTGGCATTAATGAGCCCACAAGAGTAGAGAAGAAAAGGAAAATTCATATCATTCTCCATTTTTTAAGAATCCTCCATTGTAAAGAGTCCAAACCACAAGCCTAGCTACTGAGCTGGTGAACAGCATTGTGCATGCCACACTATGGCACAGTTTTACACATATCAGATAGCCTTTAACTGAACCCCTGTACACATCCAACAAATTCAGGAGCAGAGAGAGAGAAACAGAAAATAGTAAATAGGAGAAATGGAGGGAGGATACGATATGCTTAAAAATCTCACTTTTTGGAGCTCATGTGAGTCACAGAAACATGTTATTGCAAAAGTCTGCTAGTTACTCATGCTACCAAATTCGGCACATTGGCCCAGAAATGATTCGAGGTCTGGTGTGTTCTCGAACTTCAGGAATCATAAGAAATTTATTACATTTGGAAGTAAACGCTTTTGTGCAGCTGTAAGGACTGAAGTAAGATTAAGTAAATTTAAACTCAAAATATAATTTATAATTAAATGTTCAGTGCATACTTCTATACTATTTAAGATATGTACATGCAGACACCTCTTGTAAGCATCATACTTACTTTTTATCACACTTGAACATTTTTAGCAGATTCTCTGTTTCACTAACAAAGAGCAAATATAGATTTACATAAAGAAAGATTTTACTGTGCCCAAATGTTAATGGACTTGCTGTGGGGTGGGAGGGGTGTTTATCAATCAGGTGAAGAATAGGGAAACTTTTGTCTAATAGACCTTGTGCTTCAATTTTTAAGTGCAACAGCATTAATCCCAGCAGGCTGGCACATTGGGTTGAATCCTAATCCTGGGGAGGGCAGTGGGAGTTGGGAAATCTCCTGGCTCACTGCATTCACCTCAAGAGAAAATGCCTGTAAATGCGAGATTTTCATTCCAGAGGGAGGGAGAGGAAGGTGGGTACTAACTGACCGCCACATCTGAAAACAGTGTGGGAGCAACCATAAGGGTTGCTGAGCATCGAGGTGAGCTATTTAAAAAGTCTGTCTTGGTGCTCTGTGCCTTTGTCCCAGTTACAATAAAACAGGAAAGCAAGCCTCTAGCCTTTGTGCCCCTTCATATGCCCCACACACTCCCTATGCCTACTCATGCCACCTCATACCGCTTCACCTATCCCCAGTGGCCTCTCATACTTTTCATGCAAACCTATGGTACATCAATGTCTATGTGCCCTTGACAATAGAACCAATGAAATCTATTGTAAGAACATAATATCTGAAAAAGCTAAAAGTAATTCATTCATAACGTTTCTTTAACAGAATTTTTTTTTACTTCAACCCTATAAAAGTGTCAATCAACCAGTCCTTTAAAGAAACAGTAGCAAAAACTGAAAACATTTGTCGCCTCTTTGTCTTGTGTGAGTAAATATTGAGCAATTAAGAAATAAAGAAAGCTGTCAACCCAACAATGTTTTTTCTTGCGTACAGCTGTTTCAACAGCATAATTGATATCTGGGCTCTCACCCAAGAAAGCATCATGAGGTTTGGCTGTTATTTTTGAAGGTCCACAGAGTCTCCCTGACTTCATAGAACCCAGTTCATTATTTCCAGTAACTGCTTACTGACATACAAACATACGAATTAGGAGCAAGAATAGATCACTCGGTCCCTTCTGCCTGCACTGCCATTTAGTAAGATAATTGAAATTTCAACCCCAGATTATTGTCTATCCCTGATAATCTTACAGTTCTGCCTTAAAGATATTCAAAGATTCTATTTCTACAATCTTTTGAGGAAGAGAGTTCCAAAGATTCAAGACCCTTTGGTGGTAAAATTTCCTCTCATCCCTGTCTTAAATGATCAAACCCCTAATTTTAAACAGTGATCCCCTACTTCTAGATTTCCCGACAAGAGGAAACATCCTCTCCACATCCATCCTGTGATGTGAAGAGGATGAAAGGTTTTGATTAAGCCACTTTTAACTCTTCTAAACTTTAGTGGATGCAAACCTGGGCCACAGTTTTCCAGCTGCATCATGCCTACAATCGTATAGGGTCAGAGAATTGCAAACGAGAGATCTTGTGCATTTAGGGCTGGCACCTACCTCCTTTAGGATTCTGCCAACCACGGACTTAATCTGACTCCTGACCTCAATGGGTGGAATCCAGATTAGCATATTTAAATAAGCATATAAATATGCGTGGTCAGTTTCGAGTTGATTCTCCCAGCTCCTGAGATTCTCTGATCCTCGAGCACAGTAAGAATGACTACTAATGGTCTCCACAAATAGAGGCCAGGCATGATGACCATTACAAGGTCTGAAAGGCTATTGATTCCTGGATGGTCAAGGATGCCAGTGCCAGGTTGGCATGCCAGATGGCACTGTCAGGGTGCAAAGGCAGTGCCAAGGATGGCTGTGGGGGAGAGTTATGTGGGGGTCATGAAGAGATGGAGGGTAATGAAATGGGGGGGCATGAATGTGATGGGGTATGAACAGGGTCATGAAGAGAGGGCACAAAAGACAACCAACTGGCTGTGCCCCAATGCCCCACTACTGCCAATCTATGTTGGGAAGGGATCTAGAGAAACGTGCCTTCAATGACAGTGGGTTGCAACATCTGTGGAGAGGAGGGAGATGGTTATTCAATTTCACTTTGAGATCGGGAACCCTTGATCTCTGTGAAGCCGGGCTTGCCAGAGTGTTTAGCCCCACCGCTCTCAGAACTAGTGTAAAACCTACCCCTCTCAAAAAATTACCTCTAACCTTTTCTTGTAAAACAACCCATCCATTCTTGGTATTAGTCTGGTAAATCTTCTCTAGACTACATCTAACTTACTTACATATTTCTTTAAAAAAGGAGATAATACCAAACGCAATGCTTCAGATGTGGTCTCATCAGTGTCCTGTTCCACTGAAGCATAACTTGTTTATTTTTGTCATTAATTCTGCTCACAATAAACATTTTATTAGCTTTCCTAATTACTTGTTATACCTATACGTGCACTCTGGGACACCCAGATCTCTCTGTATTTCAGAGCTCTGAACTCTCTCCCATTTAGATAATAAGCTTCTTTTTTATTCTTCCAGCCAAAAGGGACAATTTCACATTTGCTCACATTATACTTCATTGGCCAGATTTTTGCTGACTCACCCTACCTGTGTCCCTATACAGCTTCCTTATGTCCTCTTCATAATTACTTTCCTCCCTATCTTTGTGTCATTAGCAAAGTTAGCAATCATACCTTCAGTCTTTTCATTCAAGTCATTTGTATGAATTGCATAAAGTTGAAGCCCTATCACTGATCCCTATGGCACGCCAATGAACAGGTCAAGCGGGCAGAAAAGTCACAAAAGAATTCAACCTAGAGAGCTGTGAGGTGATGTACTTGGGAAGGTCAAATAAGGCAAAGGATAAAGGGGAGGGTATTGAGAGGTATGGAGGAAGTGAGCGAACTGGAGTGAATTTCCACAGATCTCTGACGGTAGCAAGACAGATTGGTAAGGAGATAAGAAGACAAATGGGGTGATATTTTATGGCGTCACTCAAACGAGACCAGAAGTTCTCACCTGAGGTCAACAGACATTTCTGTTGAAGCCCCTTGCACACAGGCAAGGTGGTAGAATTCCAGTGATGGAATTCTTTCATTTAATAGCTGAGGGATCGAATATAAGAGCAGGAACTTGTGCTGGTACTATATAAAACATCAGTTCAGCCCCAACTTGAATACTTTGTGCAGTTCTGGTCACCTCACTACAGAAAAGTGCATGCAGAGGAGATTTATAAGGATGTTGCCAGGGCTGGAAAGTTGCAGCTATCTGGATTGATTGGACGGGAAGAGTTGATTTACTTCAGCAGAGAGATCAGTGGCAGGGGGCATAGATTTAAAGTGATAATAATATTAGGAGATGTGGAAAATCTTTTTCATCCAGACAGAGAGCTGTGGGGGTCTGGAACTCACTGCCTGAAAGGATAATAGAGGAAGAAACCCTTATTTCATTTAAAAATGTGTCTGGATCAGGACCTCAAGTGCCATAACCCACAGGACTATGGATGAAATGCCAGAGAGTGTGATTATATGGGGTGGTTGTTTTTCAGTCAGCACAGACACAATGGCCCAAATGATCTTTTTCTGTGGTGTAAAGCTCTTCCAATTAAGTAGTAATTAATAGTTTTAACATCTGGCACTGTTTCATTCTACTTATCTGAGATTCTATATACTCTGGACAACAAAATATATTTTTCTTTATTCACTCATATTACTTCTCAAAAACTGGAGTGATTCATGGCCGAAATCCTCCAATGCCCAGGAGATCAGACAATACAACCCCCTCCCCCCCAGCAACTACAATATGCTACCAGACTCTTTGGAAGTCCCAACACAGTGACTCTTGGGAATTTCCTGGAAGTTTAAACTTCTGATAAGCAACTTCCCTGCTCCCGTGACCTTCAAGAAAGTCTCCAATGCTGAGTTAGAGGCTGAAATTTTCCAATTTCACCCCAGGTTGGGATTCTTTGGTCCCACTGCAGTGAATGGAGATTTGGCTGTGCTTCAAATTGACGAACTCCAACCACCCAGTTTCCTCCCCTGACCAACCTCATCACTCTACCACGTCACCCAGCTGCTACCTTACCCGCTTATCTCACCCACTCTTCAGAAATGATGCAGGACATTTCTGCTCCTTACGCACCAGAACAGGGGCATGGTTTCTGCGCAGAATCCCTTCATTTATGTCTCCACTGAGTGGAGTTGCTCTCTTTGGAACAGAAGCACGGCTGAGGGGGAAAAAATTGGAGAAAGTTAAGTAGTTACTTTTTTGCATGATCCAAGTTGGAATCAGGGCTTCCAGGAATCCAGGATCTGGAATATCTGAGTCATGATGTTGCTACTTCAAGCCATGGCAACATTTTTGCTACAATGGATGAAAGGGAGAAAATATAATTGGCTGTGTTTACACTTTTTTTTAAATGGGTGCAGTCTATTTTGTGAGTAAAGAATTGAGAAATGTTTAGAGGTTTAAAATTGTAGTATAAATTCTAACAGTTAAAGAAATAGATGATGCCACAGGAAAAGGAAACACATTTTTGACTTTTGTTCATGATCAGCCCAACCAAAAAGATGATTTCTCCCAAACCACAAGAGAAAGCCAACTAAAGTTAATCTGCCCGCGCTCTTCCCTCTCTATCACTGCTCAGACTTACTGCTCACACTCTTCCCTCTCTATCACCGCTCACACTTCCTGCTCACACTCTTCCCTCTCTATCAAAGAACAAAGAACAATATGGCACAGGCCCTTTGGCCCTCCAAACCTGCGCCGCTCATGAGCCCAACTAGACCATTCGTTTGTATCCCTCTATTCCCTATCTGTTCATGTGGCTATCTAGATAAGTCTTAAACGATCCCAGCATGTCCACCTCAGCCACCTTGCTCGGCAGTGCATTCCAGTCCCCCACCACCCCCTGTGTAAAATACGTTCCCCTTACATTTGTGTTGAACCTTGACCCCCTCATCTTGAATTTGTGATCCCTTGTGTTCGTCACCTCCAACCTGGGAAAAAGCTTCCCCCTGTTTACCCTGTTTATGCCCTTCATAATTTTATACACCTCTATTTGGTCACCCCTCATCCCCCTTTTTTCTAGGGAGAACAACCCCAGTTACCCAGCTTTCTCTCATAGCTAAGACCTTCCATACCAGGCAACATCCTGGTAAACCTTTTCTGTACTCTTTCCAAAGCCTCCACGTCCTTCTGGTATTGTGGTGACCAGAACTGGATGCAGTATTCCAAATGTGGCCTAACCAACGTTCTATATAGCTGCAACATCATATGCCAACTTTTATACTCTATGTCCCATCCAATAAAGGCAAGCATGCCGTATGCCTTCTTCACCATCTTCTCCATCTGTGTTGCCACCTTTAAGGATCTGTGGACTTGCACACCCAGGTCCATCTGTGTGTCTATACTTGAGATGGTTCTGCCATTTATTGTATAGCTCCCCCCTATATTAGATCTAACAAAATGCATCACTTTGCACTTATCTGAATTAAATTCCATCTGCCATTTCTCCGCCCAATTTTCTAGCCTATCTATATCCTGTATTCCCTGACCATATTCATCATTATCCGCAACTCCAGCAACCTGATGCACTGCTCTCATTTCCTGCTCGTGCCCTTCTCTCTCTATCACTGCTCAGACTCACTGCCCTGCTCTTCCCTCTCTATAATTGCTCAGATGCACTGCCCATGCTCTTGCCTCTCTATCACTGTTCATATTCATAGCCTACACTCTTCCCTCTCTATCACTATTCATACTCACTGCCCGTGCTCTTCCCTCTTTATCACTGTTCACACTCACAGCCTAACTCTTCCCTCTCTATCACTGCTCATACTCACTGCCCATGCTCCTTCTTCTTTATCACTGCTCATATTCACTGCCCATGCTCTTTCCTCTCTTTCACTGCTCAAACTCACTGCTCGGGAATTCACATTGAGCAGATTTTGAAGGATTGGAAGTGAGTTTTTATGTAAGGAAACCAGTCAGGACAGATTTATCTGACTATGCCCCATACATCTCTCATCAGATGATACAGAGTGTCTGTGACTGTGGAAGAAATCTGCAAACTAGACAGCCCTGTCTTCCTGAATTAATTGAATGTGGTCAGGGAGAAGTCAACTGTCTAGACCATCCTGTCATTTTGGCTAAAAAAAAACCCAGTAGAGCTTGAAATGGCAAAGTAGAAAGGAGAAAATTGAAACTAACATAAATTTACCATTAAATTTAAACTTTGCACTCTGGTCATGTAACTCCTTGTATAGTCAGGCAAACCTTGGCCTGAATCAAATAGGAAACATGCTTTCCCGAATCCAATATTCCTTTTATTCTCTTGAAATGATGCAGATGTATTTATGTTAACTGACGTGACCCAGTTCAGTGCTATTTGGTAACAGTGGAATAGGCTCAAAGCCAGTCATCAGTTAACTGTCACTTCTTATCTATTGGGTCAGGAGTTAATTTTAAATAAGACACAGAACCTCCTCAAGTGAACAAGAGAGACCTTTTTTGCCTTATACCGATATTTATGCCACGTTTAATTTAATGAAAAACAGATGATATTTTATTAAACATATCATATGCAATATTTTCATACCACTTAGCAACAACTCTTTTTTAGAGACAGCATGACCAATCCCCACATTCTCTAACATAACTCATTCTTTACATTTCATGTTTAAAGAGCATAAATTGCTGAAAAAAATACAACTTGGATGAATGATTTCCACGTCTTTCAGTAGATTAGAGGCTGAATACTCAAGTCATTTAGATGCATGGACTTGAAAGACTATTTATAAAGTGCATCTTAAGAAATGATAATGAAAAAAAACTTTGCGTCTCCCCCCTTCCGAAACAAAGGCAAACCTTTAGCTTTGAAGATCTGTTTAAGTTAACAGAAATGGAGAACAATACAAACTCTTTTGAAAGTATCCTTCACAAGAGATGATGATGCAAAGAAGACCATTGTGTTTCTGCAGGTTGCCAGGCAGTTCAGTACACTCTCTAGAATTTCACATTCCAATTGAAAACTAAATGCAGTTGTGGTCTTAGAACTTTTCTCCAACAACTAAATTTCAAAAGAATGATCTCAATCTGGTGTTTCAATAAGTGCATCCGTGTTTATTTAATCCCAAAGCCCTTTCACTGACTTTAGCACCAGTGTCTCAGACAATTTAGAAGAGCTTTCATTTTAAAAAGTCACTTAGAAAAATAAACAAAATTATTTGATTTTTACTCATGTATAAACAGATTTTAAAAAGTAATGTTAGCATATTTGACTCAGTTTGCTTAGGAGAAGTCATTTGATTTTTAATTGCTCATACATATTGGATTGAAATCTTATGGAGAAAACAGAAACTAACTTTAAATGATGTTGTATATTTATACAACCTATATTGCTACATAATTTGAATATTGAGATATTTGCCTGTACAATTTTCAGATCAAATTTCCATACTTTATTTTTATTTTCTCTATATTTCAAATAAGCTGCAATACATTCTTCTTACCCAAACAATTGTGTCCATCATGTGCCAACATGAATCCATCATAGCAAGTGCAACGATAGTTTCCTGGAATGTTAATGCATTCATGTACGCAGCCTCCATTGTATTCATTATCACATTCATCAATGTCTAAAGGATAGAGCACAAAACAGAATGATGGATGGTTTCTTTTAAAAAGAGACACTAACACAATCAAAAATTGCAAATTGTTTCAAAGATACTTAAAACCATATTAATCTCACTTACAAACTGCACAGTCCCAGTTATTCTCAATTTTTAAATAATTGTCACTTAATAAGTAGGTACTGAACATGACAAAAATAAATATAATTCAGGAATGTGACACTGAATTATTCTGCGCTTCTGTGCTAAATGAGTGACAATGGAAATATATTTCAGGCAAGAAAAGATTATTTAATCTGCTTTGTTTATTTAATGGGCTCCACCACTTGTTCTTTTCTCTTTTCCCTTTCTAAAACCGAAAGGTTAACATTTTACTGCATTTAGTGGGCATTCAATTTCATAAGTTTAAAAGGCAGCTTTTAACAGTAAATCAATTCTTTCTGGTCGCATGTCATTTGGGGAAAATAATTTACATTTTTGTCTCAAAATGAATTTGCACTAATGATCATTGTATTAAAAAATTGCACAAGATTAGTAAAAGCATAATTTTAAAATTGAAAATTGTTACAATACTGACAACATACAGTACCCTGTACAAAGCTAATAAGCACTCATCCTAAAAAATGTACTCTCAACAGTCAATATAAATATTGTTACATTCTATAACTTCAATATTACAATGTATTACTGATAGCAAATGTCTCAGAAATGACCAAGAGTATGTCACCAAAAATATATAAGATGAAGATTGATTAAATCAATGTCATTTTAAAGAAAGCTTGTAAAGACAAGGTTTGGATCTTTAAGTTTAGATAGTGAGTTATGGGTCTATCGCTCCACAGGAGCTCACAGACTTGGTATATCAGATGGCAATTGCACATTGCCAACTGTTGGTAGAATGGGTTAGGGGATTGGGGCAAGAAGGATTTTAGGGTATTCCAGCCGTAGACTAGAGATTATTGTGGGATCAGGAGGAAGATTCATGTTTGACCTGACCCCACAAAAATCATTTCAAAAACAGCATCTTGCATTTTCTGAGTGGCTTTTGACTCACTGACCAGACCTCACAACACTCGGAAGTACTAAGAATAACGCTCATCCCATTTCTTCGTGAACAGCTAGCAAGCATAAGACCCTGATTTGCATTCTTAAAGAGCCCCACACCTATATTGGGCAGGTGTGCCAGGCACACATTTAAAAGCCAAGGAAAGTTGCATTAGATGGACAAATCAGAGGCAAAGGTCCCCACCTGAATTTCCTCTGCCTGTCGCCTGTTTCCAGCTGCTCGCTCAGCAGTTGAAAATCTCCCAATAGTTTCAGTAAAATTTATAAATGAACATACACTTTTCCATATCAGAAATGAAGATTTTTCTCATGAAATCCTCCATTCCCTTTGTATCTCATGTGGTATTTGATTGTCAATAATGAAGGCTATAATTCTCATTTCCTCTAACAAGCTAGTTTATTTTTCATGAAGATGCTTTCATCCTTTATGTGCTAATAAATTTGTCACTGCTAGAAAATACTCTATCCTCATTATTAGCAACTCTTTTCATTTTTTTAATAAGAGTAAATTCATAATTGTACACCAATTTCCCTCCTGAATTCTCAATAATCCATAACGAACAGTGAAAAAACCCTATTTACTCACATTATTGTCAAACAAGCACAGAAAGGAAAAAAAAAGAGAGCAGTACAAAATTAGTTGGGCTCAGATAAAACAAAACACTTAAGAGTATCAAAAAATAAGAAATCTAATCGACAAATGTTTAAGGTGTGACATTTCATACCAATTTGTAGTTTCCACGACTATGGTACCAATTAAGATTTGCTTCACTTCAATGATTTGTACTTTTTATGGAAATCAAAATTCTTATAACATACAACTGAATGTCCCACGGCATTGTCCACTGAGTAGCCAACAGCTGGAGTCAAACTTGAAAGGGAGGTTGTTTGAGTTACATCGGGCTAACAATGTCAGGAAAAATCACACGCCCAAACCATATTTGTCTAATCTTACAGAGAGGGGCACTGATAGTCAAAGAGATCCCAGAAGTAATGTGGATCATGTATAGGCCCTTGGAAATAAATTGGAGAAAAGTCTGCTTGCTTTGGGCAAAGCAGAACTCAAGTTTAAGTCCTCAAAGAAATAAGCTTGTTATGTAGAACATTGTAAGTGCAAAGTTTTGTCACCAATCAGTAGGTTTTAAAACTTTTGTTAAAGAATGACATTTATAATTGGCATGGTGGCACAGTGGTCAGCATTGCTGTCTCACAGCACCAGGGACCAAGGTTCAATTCTGGCCTTGAGTTTGCACATTCTCCTCATTTCTTCTGGGTGCTCCAGTTTTCTCCTACAGCCCAAAAATGTACAGGTTGGGTGGGCTGTCTATGCAAAATTGCCTCATAGTGTCCAACAATGTGTAGGTTAGACGGATCAGCCATGATAAATGCGCAGGATTATGAGAATTATTGGCAGGGGACTGGGCCTCGGTAAAATGCCCTTTGGAGAGCCAGTGTAGATTGGATGGGTCAAATGGCATCCTTCTGCATAGTGGGGATTAAATGGATATACAGTAGCTATTAGTAGCTGTATGAAATACAGTAGATCAGAGCACAACATAGAAGCCAAACTCGCTTTGAAAAAGATCTTCATCAATCTGTCAGTCCTCTCAAGTATGTTTCCCTTATTGGTTAAATCTGCTGTTGGTTGAAAACCAAGCAACAGTGTTCAGTCAATAAACAATAACTAGCCATTGTTTGGTTTAGCAACATGATCTTTGTGCTTCACAGACACTTTTAATTGTGACAGCTTAAAGTACACTATTCATTTTTAAGGTGTGATGCCCTACAGATGCACAACATGCAGAAATATCGAAACATTCTGGATCTATCAAATCCTACAGAATTCGAGAAAATAAAACCACGTTCACACTCTTGGGAGCATGCTACCTATCCTATTGGAGTAGAAAGTGCCCAAATTTAATAAGCCTAAAAGAATTATACCTTTACAGTACTAAACTAGTTAACATCCATGGCTTGACACATAGCAGTTTTATGTTGATTGGAGTATTGTACAATACCGTGTGACATTCAATGCATGAGTCTATTACTAAGCTGTCAAAGTCCACTTTAGAGTACAGGATATAATTAGCACAGCCTCTGGCCAAAGAATAATTGGTAAGGGAATTTTGAAATTGGAAGATGTTTGTACATTGCCCATCAGACATAGGCTGCATTTCCTTTGTTTGGTTTTCTCTCCAAATTTCTCATGTTATCCTTTTCTCCTGAATATCTTGACTCACACTGGAGTATGACAGACCCACTTCACCCCAACCCAACTGAGGCACTCTTCCTGAAGAAGTTAACACAGTGATCACTGAGGGATATTTGTTAGAAGAGCCAGGTAGTCACAGCAAACACCATAACTTGAGACCTTCATGTGCATATTTTCAGAATTCAACAATCCATGTTGCATCTTACAGTGCATCTTTACTTTGACAAATATCTAAAGAAATTGATACATGACCCAGGAATTGTAAGAGAGAACCCCTAATCTGTATGCCAGCTACCAGAATATAACAGACTGATAACTGAATTCATCTGTCTTTACAGAAAGTGAACAGGGTAGACAGATTTTTGATAAAGTGAGATAGGGTAAGGTGACACTGACATAGATATGTTGGGCCAAACATTATGTTTCTGTGTTGTAAGTTTCTAAATAATCATGAGACAGAATCCTAAATAATATTGTCCTTCTCTAGTCCAAGGATCCTAGAATAAAAGTAGAATCAATGTCATCAACCACCAGACTAAAAAGTGAACCATTGATTTGCTTGCCCCTGCATCAGTTGTACACTATATAGTGAACATTTCAACTGAGAGCTTTCTAACATCCATTTAGAATGCAAATATGATTCCAACAATGTGAACTTTATTTCCTTAAGTTCTTACAGCAGTAACATTGCATCAACTATAAACATCGGTTTCCTGACTATCCAGTTAAGCTGTAATGAACTGACAATTATTTCACACATACGTGTTAGGATCCAGCTTTTCAACATCACAAAGCATGTATATGTAGAAGCAGTGTGCTCATGGCATTCTCTGCATTTTTTTTGGTATATCCTAAAAGTATGATTTCTTGAGACCAAATTAGAAAATATCGCAGTTATTTTGCAGATCTCCTTTAATGTGACATTGCCGTATTTCATCTGAAATGATTATAAAGACTTGTGCAAGCAAGTATCGTCTTCTAAGCTACGGCTAAATCTTAACCTCTGAGGCAAAACATATATACATTTCATGAATGTCACAAAAATAACTGAATACACCAGCCATAGCCAGCCTCGGTGGCTTAGCGTGTAAACGCATTATGCAGTGTAGTCACCAAGCCACGACGACCAGCAAGGTCCCAAGTGCAATTTCTGGTCTGTGCTGAGTAAATTGCTCTTAATAAACAGTTGAAATGCGACTACTGGTTTCACTGTGTGTGGACTTGGGGAAATCAGTTACTGCTCTTGATTGCTAATCAGTGATTCTTGCTGGGAAGAGACACATACACAGAATAAAGGCAGAATCATGTTCATCTTTAATGTCACAATCCCTTGTGCTCAAAGAGCATATCAACTATCTAGAATCACACAGCAAGAGTGACCATTTAAGTGAGGAGCAGAGGGAGCTTTAAGGCCCTGGAATTGTACAAGAGCAGGGGTCAGTCACTTTCATTTTGTCACGTTAGAGGATATAACATGAACTGTCCAGAATCTCTCATTAGTTATGAATTCAATACAACAAAAACTGGCCATAACTTTTAAAAATGATTAAACATGTACAGTGCTCAAAGAGTTTATGTTTTTTTCAAGTTTCAGTTAATATAGTGTAGAATTCTGCATGGAAAACCATTAAACGTGTTATTATTTTACTATTAAAAGTGAATGAAGATTCTGTGTGAAACAAAATATGCACTAAATAGGTATTTTCTTTATTGAATGCACACATTAAAATAAAAATTATATAAATTTTAAGCTTGAATGACACTTAGAAAAATTTACATTATTTTTATCCCGTAAAACAAAAAAAAACTTTTTTAAAAAAGCTTATTTTGCAGATGATAGCTTGCCTGATTAAGGAAATATTTTCCCCCAATTTTGCCTCAGTAATGAAATGCTGGTAAAAGCAGGTTATGATCACCTTCACATTTCTTTCCATCCCCTTTATATCCCGGTTTGCATGTGCATTTGTACGACATGTATGTATTCTGACAAATTGCATCGATGTGACAGTCATCAGTTCCTTCTGTACATTCATCAATTTCTGTAAAACAAATAGGGAGGTACAGAATTACAAAGCAGAAGCTGAAACAAGCTCCAGAGAAAAGAGTAATTATATGTCAGGTCCATATTTTGATTCAATCTTTGGTTTGTACTCTACTGCAAGAAAACATACTTGTGAGCTGTTTATGATTAATCTCAAAAGTATAAAACAAGGCTCACAGAGCTGACAATCCATTAATAAAGACAATCTTAATGAGGCAGCAAAATGGCCTGAAGTAATTGTGTCTGAACGCACACTGAATATTTCACAAAAAAGTAATGCGTTTGGAAATGTTAGTCATTAAAAAATAATTAATGAAGGATGTGTTTTTCAACCAAGTTAACAAATTCACTAAAAGACTGAGCAATTCCACAATAAAATGCAAAACCAAAATTAAGAGCCACTGACAATACCAAGTGAGAGACTGAATAGAAAAGACTGGCCTTGTCGAAGCGCTGGAGAAGTACATTAATCTCAGGAGTTCACAACACTTTGCAAAATTTGCAATTAAAATGTCAAGACACAAAAAAAACACAAACCAAGTTAATGGGTATTATTGGACCTACAATGTATTTTAATGTATCCATTATAATTTACCAAACAACCATGCACTCCCACATAAATCTAACTAAAATGCTGCAATTACAGATGTAAATCCTTTAAGAATATCATTAACTCCTTTATATATCACGTCAAGGTAAAACTCCATATATAGCACAATAGTCTTCAGTAATCTCTCAAATTCCCCATTATTCGATACAACACACCAATGTACTCTGATCATTTCAAATATTGTATTTGTTTTAATAGAACAAACAAGTGAGAAAGTATGATGACATTTTGTAAACAGCAATATTGCGATACTTCTATTCATTTTATAGAATAAAGAGACACAAAGTTTACCTTGCAGGATAGTATTCCAGCAAACCTTTAATGCAGCAATGTCTTGGTCAACTTTAATCTGCTCAAGACGACTGCGGAAGTATTTTTAAACAAACACATAACCTGACAAAAATATCTCAACAGTTAGATTCTTAAAGTTACCACGTCTTCTAAAGCAAGAATATAGTTACATTTTTGAATAAAGCTTGTAAACAAAATGAGACACAGAAATCGTGAAACAACATTTTAACTCTGATATTGGAGCAAGAATTGTCTTCATCCACAGAAAAGGCTAAACCAAATGCAGCTCTTTCCCTGTTAAGGAGGAGTGAAGTGAAGCAGGAATTTCACACTAGTGACTGCAAACCTACCTAGAATTCCAGCACTTGTGGAGCTTTCACGAGTGTTTAACAAGAGGAAAAACAAACAAAAGTGCCATGCAAAACAAACAGCCCCCATGATGATATGATCCGAGCCTTAGTGTCTCTTTGCAAAGGCACGTTTGAACTGAGAAATAGGGTTGTCCTGACTGGCTGATGGATTCAGCAGGATTGTTTGTTATGCCTGCCCTTTAGCCTGTGACGTCATTAGGGTAACAGATTGATCCATGGAACTAGCCTAACTAATTTCACCACTTATTAGAATACTTAATTTAACTATCTGCCAATCAACACTGTACTAATATATATAGTCCACAGATCTAATTTCTGTGTTTATTGCAGTTCATCTGCAATATGTTTTATGAGTGAGCAAGTCTGACTTTCTCTTTTCTTGTTTCTCCAGTTATTTTAAGGCATAATTTTGAAAACATTATTTGTGCTTTCTATTTTAGCTTTTTTGCCTTCTTTCTGAGCTCTTATACCAGTAGCTGTAACTCTTTGTCCTTATTATTTCCATTCACTCCAATCAGGCTAATTTCTGTCAAGTCTTTCAATCTTGCGTCACACCAGCAGGAATTTATGTCAGCGTCAAATCCAATTGCTGTAGAGTGGTGCGCACAAGACCATCCTCAATTCACCAGAGACTTCAAGGTGAATGCAACAACTTTCTGTCATAGTGCTGCGCTGTTCACCACTCTCCCAGGGCAGACCAGTTCCTGTCTCCAGCTTCAAGTTGGTCTTCATGAACAGCACTATGCAACTAGTCCCATGGACACATGTGTCTCTGAATGGGATCAGTACGGTGACTAGAGTTGTGGAATACAGGGGTCTCCTTACCCCTCATATCACACATCCAGCTCTATCTGGACAGCAGTGTGCTGTAGGACCCTTGCAGCCACAATAAAGGTCCAAAATCTGACCAGTTAGTATGGTGTGAGTGAGACCAGATACTGGGAGATGTCCAACTGAAAACAAGCGGAGCCAATATGCGGGGAGGGATTTGCAAAAGGGCAGTGTAGGGTGAGGGCTCACGATAGCAGGCTGAGGGGCAAGGAGGTGGGTGAAGAGCATAAACAATGGAAGGCAGACACAAGAATAAGGGAAAGAAAGCTGAACCCTGACAAGGCTGCATGAAAAGCTCACAAACAAGGGGGGGGGTCAAAAGGATATCACATCGTTTACTGCACAAGGACTCCAAATTTGGTAGGTAGAGGTCCAAGTGGGGCATGGGCGTCACACAGCTGATGGGTTTGGGGAGAGGAAGGAGATTGAATCAAAGAACAGGCCTTTTCTTAAGGCTGCTAGTCTTTTCCCTCTGGGTTGCTGATACCCTGCATAGCCCAGTGAAGACAGGTGGGTTGGAGAGAGTGATATGAATGTACAGGATTGGTATTTAAATATGGTGCCAGGACCTTGGAACTCACCGGTTGAGAGTGGGCGGACGAATCAGCCGCCAGCCTGCCAGTGACTCAGGGCAAATGTATTTGTGTTACTAATTATTTTGCAAATGTTGAATCTAGCCTGGGACCCCACCATTCTGTTCAGCGGGGCATGTGCCAGGAGAGGTATCATCACCACACCTGGGGGGTGATTCTCCCAAAACAGATACTAAGTGCTGAAGTGGGAAAACTGGTGTAAATCACAATTGTTTTTTTCAATGGGAGTTCAGACCCGAATCTCCCACATGCTCTGCAATGCAGAGGTCACAACCATGAATATCACTAAAAGCTCAGGGAGGGGAGAGCTTATTCACTCCAGAGTCTGACAGTTCTGGGTTTCTGTGCATCCACAGCTGCTCCAAACTGTCAGCCTCCCTGTTTGCTGGCCAGTCCGGGACCCCCACAGTGCTGCCCCTTCAGACCTCTCACAGCCCAATCGCAGACCCCACGAGCATTTCCAAACCAGCCACAACTCCCACTGTACCGGAGTGCCCCAAGCTCCAGCACATTCCACTCCCCCCTCCATCCCCAGCAGTAATGACCCTCCCCTCTACTCCGGTAGATCCCCCCTCCCAGCCTGCTGCAATTGCTGGTGTCCCTCCAGCCTTGACCAGTTCCAACAGCAGAGTGGCAGCAGAATTCCTCCTACACCCCCCTACAATTGCCTCTAAGCCTCAGCTCCCTAATCCCTGCCCTCTTGGCATTGCCCCATGCCCTGTGGATAGTGCAAATTTGCCCCCTGGGCATCGGCACTTTGCCCCTTGGGAACTGCCAGGAGGCATAGATTGGCACTGCCAGGGAGCCCATGCCCAAGGGCACTAGCCCCTATTGCCAACCCGCTCGGCTCCAATTGCCCCCCCTTCATTCCAGTGGAGTCTCCCATTGATTCCCTAAAAGTGGAGAGCTACTCTAAACCCCACAAGAGTGAAATTGTACTGGTTGGGTGGGAGATACTATCGGGCTTGGAGAATTCAGTCCCAGGCCTGATAATCACATTTAAATGGCAGTAAAATAAGATTAAAATTACTTATCTGCTGATGCTACCAATTTCCAGTGTGGTCTCAATCACACTGGATATCCAGCACTGGGAGGTGCACACATGTCAGGGGCACATATGCAAAACCTGTAAATCGGCACACACACAATTTTCCCAACCCAACACGCTAATTCTTTATGAGAGAATCATCTGCCTTAATCTCACAATAAGAGAATTCTCCCATTTCAAATTACCTTCGTTCTCAGTCTGCCCTCTGTTTATTTCAACTTTTAAATCTCATTGGTTAAGGACTGTTTATCCTGATACTCACCATGGTCCTGAGAGCCACGTTGCTTCCGCTGCATTGTCATCAACTCCCAACAAAATATTTGGTAACAAGAACATGTACAAATATGTTTAATTGTTGGGCATGCCATAAAATGCCCTGTTCCCATAAATTCTAATCCATTCACTATGAAATTCAACATCAACAGATTACAAATGATCTTTCTCGCCATAAACACTTATGCACTATTATGAAATGCCTGATGCTAAATATAATTAATAGACACAATATTAAGAATATTCTATGCATTGTATATTTTATTGGGTCATAATACTTCACATTTAGAAGTTATTTGAAGGACATGTTTCTTAAATCTCCTGTGCAAATCATATTAAAATATTCTCACATTAAAATATGAACCTATTTCATCTCACTGTCCTTGACCAACAAATTCAGGTTAAAATTATGGCTCAGTTTAGGGAAGCTAATGAATACTCACATCCCATACATATGTCAGGAAAGAAAATCATAAGAAAGCTGATCCCTTTATCGAGATTTATTCTTCCTGCCTTACTATAAAGAACAGCATCAAATGACTGTCTTCAATTTATTCATTCCCTGTCAAAATTTGGTATCATTTTCATGGGAATTCAAAATTGGTTCTAATCCTCTCTTTAGGTCACAAACAATAGTTTTACTCAGCATCTGGTCTACAGGTGAAAAAAATAACTGCATCCTGCCAGTGTTAGATACTTGGAACAGTTTGAGATGTCATGCCAGTTATCCTGCTGAGAAAGAGTTGATGAAATTGAAGATGAAACAGCATCTGTTTTACGCTGTACATAACCAGGGAAGTTTACACTTTGAATGGAGAATAGAAGACACTTGGCAGCAATTTCACGCCATTGATGAGAACAAAACTTTACTGGAAGTCAACGATAGGATCAGGGATTGGTTGAATCTGAACTCTAAGTGACAAATCTTTCAGTTTTCAACATATACACATCTATTCTTCCACAATGTAGATGGTCTTCTTGTAAAATTTCTGAAGACACATATTATACAGCAGAACCCAAGTTCAAACATACGCATGGAAGATGCAGTATAACGTGGATCAATGTAAGGTTATCCACTTCAGTAGCAAAAATAGGAAGGCAGCTTATTATCTGAATTGGTGTAAATTGAAAGAAGTGAATTCTCAGGCACAAGAGGCAGTAAAGAAGGCAAATGGAATGTTGGTCTTCACAGCAAGAAGATTTGAATATAGGAATAGGGGTGTTTTACTATAATGGTATAGGGCATTGGTGAGGATTACAGTGTGCAGTTTTAATGTCCTTGTATGAGGAAAGATGTTCTTGCTATAGAAAGAGTGCTGCAAAGGTTTACCAAGCTGATTCCTGGGTTAGCAGGATTGTTATATGAGGAGAGATTAAGTCAGTTAGAATTATATTCATTGAAGTTTAGAGGAATGAGAGGGAATCTCATAGAAATTTATAAAATTCTAACAGGATTAGACAGGGTAGATTCACAAAGTATGTTCCCAATAATGGAGGAGTCCAGAACTAGGGATCATAGTTTGAGGATAAGGAGCAAATCTTTTAGAACTGAGGTGAGAAGAAACTTCTTCACCCAGAGAGTGGTGAATATGTGGTATTCACTATCACAGAAAGTAGTTGAGGCCAAAACATTGTGTAATTCAAGAAGAAATTACATATAGTTCTTGGGGCTAAAGGGGTCAAGAGATATGGGGGGGAAGCAGGATCAGGATATTGAATTCAATGATCAGCCATGATCATAATGAGCGTCGCAGTAGACTCAAAGGGCCGAATGCTTCTATTTTCTAAGTATGTTTCTATGTAAACTAACAAAAATGTGAAATGGCTTCAAATTGATTATTCAATAAAGTGAGACAAAAGGAGATTAAGGTATGATTTTTTTCCCAAGAAATTTCACAGCATTACAAGATGTCTGAAAGAGATATAAAACAGTGTTTTTGTCAAGATATTCAGAGCAGAGCCCAATTGTGAGAGCAAACTGCCTTGTTCCATAGAAAAGTATGATTTTTTAAGAATGACAGCTACACAATACCCCAAATATAAAAGGGTTAATAATAATGATAGGCCTACATCCAATTCATTTACAAATAAAAAGTTCCAACTAAAAGCACTTTGCTCTCGGGGATGGGGAGGGAAAGGGTGGGGAAGGAGCGGTGGGGAGAGAGGGGGTGGTAAGTCAGGAGCCATTTTGAATCAGCTGCAGGGTGTGACCCTGGCTTGGGGAATGGACACTGGGGATTTGGGCTGTGACAACAGAACAGGCTGGAAGGTGAGACCTTTACTGGGGAAGGGGGGGGAAATGCTCACACATGACTGGGATGCATTGTGGAGGATATGGAGGAAGGTTCTACATCACACTGCCAGAGGGCTCAAGACAGGGAGGATCAAGAAGCATCTGGATCAAGGCACATTTGTGCTCACAATGGAGTCAAGTTTTTGAGTGCAAGCATTAAGAAAATGTGGGGTGAGGGAAACCTCAACATTCTGCTCCATCAGGACAGATTGTGGAAAGGATTTGCAAATCACAACAGACTGGTACTGAAACCTCAATACCACTATCTTATGAAGTGATTGAACAGCAAAAATATGGATGAGGATGAAAACAGCTGGTGAGTTCTCTGAGGGCCACATGGATGATTAGTGCATTTTATTGAGGGTGGTGGCGGTGAGTAAAGCACCACCCATCAATACAAACATTGTCAGAGATGGAGAGATAAATGCCTGAGATAAGTTATGAGCTCTTTATTCAAAATGCAGGAATTCGGGAAAGGTAACAATGAAGTGCATTCAAAATTATCACTAATCAATCATCTTATGTTAACCCCTTGGTCACAGCCTCAAAATTCCCCGCAAAAAGAAGGAACGCAGGAGAAAATGAGTGACTTGACTTGCTGCACACACTGGTTATAATCAATCTGCTCGCAGGTTCACACACAAGAAACCTCAGCCTCTGACTCCCTCTCTCAAATAATCTCAAATCTTCACAAAATATCTAATGGCAAAGAATGTGCTGTCCTCACCTAAAGGGTAGGGGGAAGGTAATGTTGAAATGCTATGCAGGATTTCAGGGGTGAATATTTTCTTACACTATTACCAGGCCCTTTAACCCACAAAGACTCACTAGTTGTCATGGGGAAAAAAACAAAGAACAAAACAGCAAGGGAAACAGGCTCTTCGGCCCAACGAGTCCGCGCCGCCACCTCGATGTTCCCACCTCTATCCATGATCCTGCCATCCCTGTCCATCTTTATAGATCTATGCATTAGAACCAAATTTGAGACAATTTAGGGAGAATTTGTTCTGCCAATCAGCCTAAAAGCACATCTTTGGGATGTGGGAGAAAACCGGAGCACCTGGAGAAAACCCACGCAAACACGGGAGAATGTGCAACCTCCCACAGACACAGTCCCAAATCCATATATCTGCACAGCACAGCGATAGTCACTGAGCTGCCGTGTTGCCCATCAAATGGTCCAGGTCAAGTGTACACTAACGATGTGAAGCACTAGGATACTCTCAAAAAATCCAAGAGCAGTCCTCTCACGACCCATCACATGTATGCCCCTTGTTAGACAAGGCAGACCAAAGAATCTGTAGGATAAAACAAATACATCAATATCATCAACAATTTACACACTTCCCAGGGAACTCCCAAGACTCATGATCCCTATTTTAAATCAGTTTTCTATAACCCTCCATTCCCATTCTGTTTATGTGCCGATCTAAGTATCTTTTAAATAACTCCAGTGTGCCTGCCTCCACCACTTCACTTGACAGTGCATTCCATACCCCCATCACCCTGTGTGAAAAAAACTCCCTCTAGCATCCAAATTATATCTTACCCCCCTCACCCAAAGCCCGTGACCCCTCGTACTATTTAAGTCCATCTAGGAAAAAGCTTAACCCTGTTTACTCTATCTATATCCCTCATAATCTTGTACACATCTATTAGATCTCCTCTAAGTCCAAGTCTTTCTAAGGAAAAAATTTTCTTCACAGCCTTCTCCACTTGCTCTGCCATCTTCAGAGACTTGTTCACCTGCACCCCGACGTCCCTCTGCATTTCTATACTCTTAATAGGTCTACCCTTTATCATATATCTCGCCCCTACATTCTTACTCCCGAAATGCATCACCTCGCATTTATCAGGATTGAATTCTTCTGCCATCTATTTGCCCAAGCTACCAGCCTATGTCGTGCTGCATCGCCTGACAATGCTCCTCACTATCCACAAGTCCAGCCATTTTTGTATCATCTGCAAACTTGCTGATCACTCCACTTACTCCCTCTTCCAAGTCATTTATATATATTACAAGTAGAAGAGGTTCCAGTACCGAGCCCTGCGGCACACCACTAGTGATCGACCTCCAGCTAGAAAAATACCCTTCCACTATTACTCTCTGTCTCCTATTACCAAGCCAGTTACTTATCCATCTAGCTACCTGACCTAAACGGGAGCTTTAGAGGTTCATTTTGATTTGTGTCTTTCTCTCATGTATATAGCAGAGAGAAGGCCATCGGGAAGGTGACCTGCATTGATTCCTACTGCATTATTGCATGCAATCAGGACAGAGGAAGAGATGATGACAACAGTGCCAGGATCACCAAAGAACATAGTGCGCCCGGGGCACAATTGTCTGGGCTCATGTACCTTAATGGTCCAGCTAGTAAAGTCCTTACCAGCGAGAATCATGTCTGGTCCCCTGTAATGGCGACCACACATAATGATCTCGCCGGTTGGACCAGAGGCCATTGAAGCCCTCCTAGTAGTCAGGGACAGGGGGCATTGTCCTTTGAACAATGCAAGATTGGCAACCCTGACACTGCCCATTATGCATTGGACAGTGCCAAGGGGTACACTCTAAAGGGAGAAGCAGGGCTTAAAGGGGAGGCAGTGCATGGGGGCTGCACATTCTGCAATCAGGGTAGTGATTGATTGATGGGGTGAACGGGGGCACTGATCTGGGGATGTGGGAGAAAGCAAGGATGGCGATTGGCCAGGATGGAAATTTGGGGGAGCCACAATTGGGTTGAAATCAGGGGAGCACCTTTGGCAGGGACAATCTCCCAATGTACTATTGTACATTGTGTATTGGGAGATCAGGTGCATGTGCAATAGTGCCCTCTAGCAGTCATCAGCTAGCTTCCCATTATGAATAGATTCCATCCACTCCCTTTACAGTCAAGAATCAAATTTTGCCTTGCATTTTTCTCTAAGTGTGATAAGGTTTGAATTTTTCTCTCACTGAGAAAATAGGGCATGATTCTCCCATTTTCATGCTTGTTCAGCACTTAGAATTATTTTTGTAAAATCGCCCCATTATCTCAGCATTTCAACCTGCCAACACAAAGTTAACATTTTGTGTTCCATCTAATGAATTCACCCCACACATCACCTGTTCTTGTGACTTCTGTACAATCCCTCCACTATGCGGGATGCAGATGGGATAAGAAATGTGGGATCTGCTGGATTTCATTATTGATGCTGCAAAATCCCAAACAAGAAAATGGCTACCTGGTTGCCTTCCCCCAAATGTACACAGCTAGCTATCCAGTACTACAGCGTGTCCTGTACTTCCCTGGAATTTCTGCTCAGCATGAGCAGAAGGAGAAGGAGCAGTGGAGAAGACTTTAAGAGCAGCACGGTGTTACAGTGGTTAGCACTGCTGCTTCACAGCCCCAAGGTCTGGGGTTTGATTCCAGCCTCATGCGACTGTCAATCTGGAGTTTGTACATTCTCCCAGTGGCTGTATGGGTTTCCTATGGGTGCTCTGGTTTCCTAACATGTGCAGTCCAGGTTGATCAGTAATAATAAATTGCCCTTTAGTGTCAATGGGATTAGCATGGTAAACACAGGGATAGGACCTGGGTGGGACTGTTGTCAGTGCAGGCTCGATGGGCCTAATAACTTCCTTCTGCAGTGTAGATTTTCTATCACTACATCTTTTGTTTGCAGGATTGCTAAGTAGGCAAGGTGATGATAGAAAAATAGAAAGTACTAAAAAGAATCAGCAGGTCTGGCAACTTCTGTGGAGGTAGAATCAGAGTTAATGTTATGGCCAATATCATATGACCCTTTTGGAGCTGAAGAGGAGTATTGTGATGAGGTTAATGCTGTTGAAAAAGGGGAAAGGGTCAGATGGATTGAAAGGGAAGGTCAGGGATAAGTGAGAGGGCAGAAGATGTTTATATTATAAAGATGTCATGGAATAAAAGACAAAGGGAGTGATAATGGTTTTAGTAAAGGAACAAACTTTTGATCCATAGTTGGTGTTAATAATGCAATAAAGGTCAGTGCTATCTGAAAGTAAGGCAATGAGAACAATGAACAGTGAATACTGTATTCACAGCTCACAATGTCTCCTCTAGGGAGACCAAACAAAGGCTTGGTAACTGTTTTCTCGAACACCTTCAGTCCATAAGCTTCTGGTTACTTGTTATTTCAATCCAACACCTTGTTTCCATGCTCACATTTCTGTTCTTATCTTGGCACAATGTTCCAGTGAAGCCCAGTACAAACTGGAGGAACAACACCTCATCTTCTATCAGGCATGTTACATCTTCCGGACTCAACATCGAATTCAATAACTTCAATCCTTCACGCTATCCTCCATTTTATATTTTTCCCCCTAGTGACAATCTGTATCTTCTTGTGTTCTGCTTTTAAACAGCATTGACCATTATTCTGCGATTAACATAATCTGCCAGTTTGCTTTCAGACAGTGCTGACCTTTATATTGCTATTGACACCTACTCCAAACCAATGTTTTGTTCCTTTAATACTAAATTTCCCACTTTTTTTGCTTTTGTTGCATGATATAATTTTAATTTAATCTCCCACATCCTCTAGTCTAACATATCCATGACATATCCTTTCATTTCATTCAGACCCTTCCTTCTTTTTTAAGGGCATAAAACGCATCACATCCCAATCTCTTTTCAGTTTTGATGAAGTTACATTGGACTTTCTTTCTACAGATGCTGCCAAATTTGCTGAATTTTTCCAGTACATTGTTTTTATTTCACATCTTCAGCATCCCGCAGTATTTTTCTTTTATTAAAGATGATATCTTTCGTACATATCCACTTTCAATTCACTGTTGAAGGATAACATTTGTTATAGTTTTAATTATAGCCATGATGGGTTTGCAAAGAGCTGTCCAAGGAGGTTTGACAAATTGATGCAATGTTATTTATATATGTTACTTACTGCTGCCACTGTGCATTAGTGATGGAAGGAGTGAATGTTTAAGATGGTGCCTAGGGTGTCAATAAAGTGAGCTGCTTTATCCTGGATGGTGTCAAACTTATTGAGTCCTGTTGGAACTCACAGAATCCCTACAGTAGAGAAGGAGGCTACTTGGCCATCGAGTCTGCACCAAAAACAATCCCATCCAGACCCTCTCCTCATAATCCCACATATTTATCCTGCTAATCTCTCTGACACAAATCAATTCCAGCCTCCTGGACTACATGGATCCATTATCTCAACACTTCTCACTTCTGATGGAAGAAAGATTATTGATGAAGTGGTTGGAGATGGTTGGATTGACTAGGCTACCCTAGGAACCCTGCAGTGATTGGAGATGATTGACCCCCAACACCACAATTGTGTTCTTTTGTGCCAGGCATCCCAGATCCCACATTCTACTGCTCTCCAAGCCTGGATACAAATCAAATCAGCTTTCCCACTTGCTGCTATTTTCCCAACATTACCTATTGATATGAGGGTCAGTTACATGATTGAGGCTTTTGTCATTAGGCTGCAGTGTTGTGCCTTGGCACCAGCTTAATTCCTGCTGCTGAATTATTTCACATAGGACCACATCTCCAGAGGTCTGAACCAATACAGTAAAATCTATGACGTGCCAAGAAACAACATAATGAAGCAAATAATGAGGCACCAGCACAGATCAAGTTAGAGAGGAGCAGGGCCAGTGAATCACAGCTGAGGAGTTTAGCAACAAATTCCATTGCAACCTTCTCAGCCACCCTTCCCAGACGTAATCTGGTTCCCACCCTTATGAGATAGGATTCAGATTAGCATATTTAAGTGTGTTTAAATATGCAGAGTCTGTTTGAGACCAGATTCTCCCTACTCCCAGTTTTCCAACCCTCTGGTGCAGCAAGAACACAGTGAGGAATACTATTGTGATTTCCACAAACAGAGAGCAGGCATGATGGCCACATCGAGGGAGTTTGGAGGCCACTGAAGCTCCTGGATGGTTAGGGTCATGGCGGGTGGTGTCCATCTGCCAGTGCCAACTGACACCCTGGGGAAGTGGCAAAGAGTGGGGCCTGAGGGATGGGCATAAAGGGAGAGTCATGAAGGGGGAAACATAAAGGGTCAAAATCCTGGAACTACATCTCTAACAGCACTATGGGTGTATCACGTCAGGAACTGCAGCAGTTCAAGAAAGCAGCTCACTACCATATTCTCAAGAGCAATAAATACTGGCCTCGCCAGTGACACCCACATTTCTTGAAAGACCACAAGAAACTACAAGGGGTCATAAATGAAGCTCAGACCGTCACGCAAACCAGCATCCCATCCATTGACTCCGTCTACACTTCCCACGTACCCTGGACATTCTCTCTTCCAACTTATTCTGTTGGGGAAAAGATACAAGAGTCTGAGGTCACATACCAATTGACTCAAGAACAGCTTCTTTCTTGCTACCATCAGACTTTTGAATGGACCTACCTCGCACGAAGTTGATCTTTCCCTATACCTTAGCTACGACTGTAACACCACATTCTGCATTCTCTCCTTTTCTTCTCTATAAACAGTATGCTTTGTCTGTTTAGCATGCAAGAAACAATACTTTTTGCTGTATACTAATACATGTGACAATAATAAATCAAACCAAAACCAAGTCAAATCAAAATCAAAGAACAAAGATAATTAGATTACAGATTTATCATGGAATAAGTTGCACACCAATAAATCCATGTGTAAACAAGCAACATCATTAGAGGCATCAACTTTGTACTTAAAATTATAAGTAATTTAGTTTTAACTCAATAGGGTTATTTTAAAAGTAGCATCCTTGAGAGAAATATAGCTGAAATATTCAAACCTGTTAATTCTCCCTCATTTAGGTTTAACATTTCACTTATCTTAATGTACAAATTCTAAAAAAAAACATACATCTATCTAAATTGATTTCCAACCTGTAACACTTTTTGATTAATAACTCCTCATATTCCTTTGTTATTGGTGATTTTAAGGTGATATACTTTCTTTGCACTTATGTTTAATCCTGTTATCACACAGAGGCTGGAGACTAATTGTTTACAATGGTTTCAGTTTCTGTCTCTCCCATACCATCTTCTTCAAAAGGAATTCACCCACCATTCCCTGTACAGGGATGGCCTCAGCAGACAAGTTAGAGGCTCAATTCTTCTGTGGCTGCTGCTGCCTACGTCCATCCAGGAGCCTGCACACTGGAGCGATGCACTTCCCACTCAGTGCCAGAATGGTAGGGACATTGCACTGCACAGATTTCAATTACACTCTTCCCCAATTTGTGCAGAACAAATTCATGCTGATTTCCAGAAGCCAACTAAGAGCTCTTTTTGAAAGAGTATTGAATTGTATTACGATATTGAAATGCTTGTTCATTTTTTATGTTTAAAATAACCTTCCCCATTGTAGGTTTGCTGGAGCTTGATTCCCTAGGCACTGTCAACCTCTTTTGGCTGCTATTTCACGTTGTGTCCTTGTCAGGAAGAATTTGCAGCTATTCAACAGCATGAAGCATCGCATTGGGGCTGGCTCTTGTTCCCATCTGAGACCCACACTGCACTGGGAGGAGGGCAGAGAGCAGTGAAACTGCCCCAATCTACTTGGGTAGGATACAGCCACTGGTTGCACCCTCTACATCCCTTCTCCACTGACTTTGATTTACACTGCAAAGATTGGGAGTAGAAACTGGCTCTTTCCTAGTGTGTATACTTTAGCTATTTGCCGGATAATTCACTAAGTCATCAGGGATGGGGAGAATGATCCTCTTTTTGAGATGCAAAAAAACAACAGAATACCTTTAGGATAGAAAATATGACTAGTTTAAAATGTCATCTTGACTTTCTGAACTGCTGCTCATTTAAAAGAACATTATCTCAATTCAATTATTTCAAAATAAACCCTTTAAAATTACACACTTGAAAACCAACTTACTGATAAGAAATAAAAGTAAATCACTGTATTTGTGTTGTGTATTACTTTAATTAGACTGCACTCGAATAATTCTTATCTAAACCTGCTAGAACAGGCATACCTGTCAGTGAATTCTATTTGGTATGTCCTGTTATTCCAAGCTGACATCGCAATCCTATATACAAATAGTAAATTGATTAACTGCACCAGCCTCTTATGAACTGTCCAAGAAAACACAGGAAACACATATGCCATCTCATGCAGTATAAGCTATACACAGAATTGTGCACTGGGGACTAGGAGAACTATATACTGAACAGTAAAACACATAGACACACAAGGCTACATTTAAGGATGTACAATGAAAATGTACCAGTGTTTGGAAAGACGACTCAAAGATCTGTAGTGTAAAGACACCAGCAAAGCCTTATGGTTAAAAGAGCTAACTCTGTATCAGACTAAAGACTATGAGAGCAGCAAGTTGTGAAGGGTGCACAGTGAAGAACAGGCACAGGAGCTGACTGGACTGGGCTGTTGTTACACCATGAACAGAGCATTTGTGACTGAAAAAGTAGTGAGTGATTGATTAGTGTCTGTCCTGTGAGTATGTGGCTGAAGCACGCTCAGTGCCTGCAAGATCTCTATAAGAAGGAGAGATAAAGAGACATTAGGAGTTATAACCTGTAGGACCCACTACCACAGGAAAAGCAGCAAGACACCAAATCTGGGACTTGGAGACATCAGAACAAAACCTATCGGGAGGAAGTCTGATCACCTCACCTTGTCTCGGTGGCATCTACTCCAAATCATGAGTTTGGATATTTTTGTGAAGCTTTGGATTCTTTTTAAATATGTTGTGTATAACAAAGCAGATCAGAGATTAAATCCTTTGTGTAGAAAGAAGACAGAAGTTGCATACTTTATGTGTAGCAAGGTTTTGATAGTGATGTTTTGATAATTTTGTGGTAACTTGGTAAGGTGCAATAAAGCAGATTGTTCAGTAATAATTTGAGACTTTGAACATCTTTGTCCATAAAATCAGTTGAACCCCATATCCAAGAGGCAACAGAGCCTTTATCCATAAGAAATAGACCGCAATTAAGTGCTCGCCATGTATTAATTTCAGATAAGCAGAGCTACCTTCCTATTCTTAAACTTTATATTTATTCCATCATTCAGAGCTTTTAGCTGAATTTCATCAGGAACTTGTTTCCCTCTTTGGTTTGTACATTTAGTTTTTGATGTCACATGTAGGCTTAAATTAACACTGCAATGAAGTTATTGTGAAAATTCCCTGGTTGCTACACTCCAACACCTGTCTGGATACATGGAAGGACAATTTACCAATGCCAATGCATTTTACCAGCAAATCTTCGGACTCTGGGAGGAAATTGGAGCATTGGAGGAAACCCACACAGACACAGGGAGAATGTGTAGACTCCGCACAGAGAGTGACCCAAGTTGGAAATCAAACCTGAGTTCCTGGTGCTGTGAGGTAACAGTGCTAAGCACTAATCTGTTCCATTTTTATAAGCCAACTTATTGTCTTATTCAGACTCAAGAGATGTGTAAATGATCAGATCCCCGTAAATGGAATTCAACTCATTCCAGAATGAAAATGAGGCAAATTCCGGAATTAATTCTGGAATATAACTGGAAAGAAAGATTGACTAATGGTGTTGTTTCTTTGCAGCAGGGAAAGCCACATCAGAAGCTACTCACTTCAAGACACCCAGTTTTAGTAACTTTTCAAATGACACATTCTTTGTGCTGATTTGTAATTTTTATTGGTAATTTCTAAAAAAGTGGCCAGCGCAGGAACTCTTTTATGAGGTAGGAAGCTAGACAGCAGGGTCAGCTCACACCAGTGACCCGTTCTGCCATTGAAAATAACAAGAGCGTGAACAAATCTGTAAATACCATCTAGCCTCAGGGCAAGCTCTACAATTCCTCTTTAAACTCAGAAACATGCTATACATGCTGTTGATACATTAATACATATCTGTTGCAAACCAGAAGGTTCTGCTTTATGCAATAATGTTACTTAATATCATAAATACTTCCAGGAACAGCTAATCTAGATTCAAAGTTACTTAATCTGTTTCACTGCCTGGTTGCAATGCCATGCTATTAGGCTGTATTAGCATATGAACAGACTCTAACCGCTGAGCTAATCCTCTAATCCCTTCACATCTATTTGGCAACCTTTTTTTTAACTTTTGGTCATCATTTCATCCCCTTGCTTTTCTTATTTCTTTCTGTTTCGTTTGTTTTCTGTTTCAAGTTATCTTTGTATTTATCAAATTCAATCAATAAATCACAAGGATGATAATAAGCCCTTTCAATAATTCTACACCCTTCCAAAGCTAATTTGGAGGGTTGATATTCAATATATTTTTGTAACATTGAACTGGATTAAATTGGTGAAAGTGGCTTCTATTTTGCATGAAAAAAGTGCTTATTTACAGAATCAGGATCAATGATCCTGGTATGATCAGTGCCATTCCATCCAAATATTAACCTTTTCCCAAAAAATATCAATAATTATTTAAGGAGATTTGAGTAACTTCAGTTGAAGCGGGGTTAGTATACTGTAAGGCTCATTGTAAAGGGTTTAATTGGATGACCAAATAATACTAAACTGCAATTAAAGAACAATAATTCTTGCTTCACACAAATACAAAGCAGCTCAATTAGTACTAAATTAATATAAATGATGAAAAGTTGCTTAATGCAGTCTTGGATTATGTGATCCTTGTCCATTATTGGTTCATTCAAAATTGAGAAAAGTCTCCACTGACAATATTTAACAAATAGGATACTTCACTTCCATAAGGTCTTTCCACTCTGCCATATCCTCAATCATCTCTGCTGAAATCCTTATCCATATCTTTGTCACTTCCAACCTCAACAACTCCAGTGCTCTCCTGTGAAGCCAGTCACCTTCAGTAAATTTCCTCTAAAGCTCCTCTCTCTATCCCATCCCCCAGTCACCGCTACCTTGGGTTAACCTATAAAGGTTCCTGGGCTCCCACAATCTTAAATCGAAAGTTCTCATCTTTGTGTTTAAATTCCTTAAAGACCTTGAATTTCCTTACCTCGACATCCTCTTCCTGCCCTCTAACTCCTTTCTGAAATCCTCCTCCTCTCGCTTCCTGTTCACTCCCATTACTTCATCTGACCATTTGTAATCCACACTCTGGAATTTCGTCCCTGAACCCTTAATTCTCTTTTAAAATGATTGTTTAAATTGACTTCATTGACCAAGATCCTTGCTTACCCCAATTTTACATTCTTTGGCTCACTGCCTGTTTCCATTCCAATTTTGCAGCCAAAGCAATAAGAATTGCATTTGCAGTACAAACTAGGTGAAAGGATGTGAAATTATAGGTTACTTTAAAGGTGAATTAACATATTTACATCTTTAACTTTTTTTACAGATTCACACAATACTAAATACATCGGAGTGGCCTTTTCCAATTCTTACCACTTGCAGGGAATAAAACCATGGAAGTTGAATCAACAAGCTTTACAGAGTAACAAGTGGATGAGGATTGACATTTCAGCCTAAATTTGGGGAGGCTGCCATTGCCACAGGTTTGGGAAAGGTACTACTTGCTGAAACTATTCTTTTAAATCAGTGGGATTAGGTGCTTGCTTTTGGGAACAATAGAGGTTTACAATTCAAAAACTCGTGATGGGAGGGATTTTCCAGCTATGCTCGCTCCAAAACTAGAAAATCCCACCCAAGGCCAATGGGCCTTTACATGGCCCATTCCCTGCATGCTACAATTTCCATGGAGGGCAGGATGGGAAATTTCCCCCATTGGTACTGAGTTGACTCTTTGCTAGATCAATCCAAAATTAATCCCATTGCTGCGTTATATCCCAATTGTCTTGCATCTTTCTGTGCATCAAATATTTATCAAGGCTTTCCTTAAATTATAAAGTTCTTAATTTCAACACTCCATGTGGTAAAGCATCATATGCTTCAATAACTCTGTGGAAAGACATTTCTTCTAACCACTTTTCTCATCCTTGTAGTAATAATTTTAAATTTATATGGCCTGTTATCATTGATTCACCAATCAGAGGGAATAATCTTTCTTTACGAGCAACTCAGGAAGTTTACAGTCCAGAATATACTGTCATTGTTGGCTTTACACTATCAAAACATATCACAATTTTCAAATCCTCTAATAAATCTCCTCTTAACGTTCTCTGCTTCAATAGAAACAATATCACAATCTTAAATCGCTCCACATAACTATGTATTCTCATTCTGGGCAATTAAAATGTTTGTGTACCTTATAAACCATAAGATTTTGTAAATTAAGATAATTTGGTCATCTAAATTCATTCATCCAGAATAACACGACATCCTCTATGAGTGCATTTCCCTTCCATCATTCTGTGCGAAAGTATTGATCACTTTTTAAATGGAAAAACTTATTGATTTCAATCCTGCACTTTAATTTTATTGGTCTAATCTTGGGTCCCTTGTCTATTCCTACAATTTAGTATGAAGCAGTATTCCATAGAAACCGTTTTCCAGACCAGAAAACTCTTAAAGTGCCACTGCTCTACATTTGTCCAGTCTTTCTGTATCACTATACCTGAGCAGGAAGTAAGCCTTGTGGCTGTTCTTCGTATTTCCCTCCACTGCTTGAATGTCGCCTTTGCTTTTTAGCAACTAAAGCTGGATGCAATATGCGAAATATTGAAAGCACTATCCAGTTTGATCATAACTTGTCTTCTACCATCTTACCAATGGAGTTCAATATTATGTTAGCTTGCTCATCAGCATTGCTTGGATATCTTTATTTCAACACCAATCATTTTGAGTGTAACACCTATTTTTCCTTCTGAGATGCAATACATCTGCCTGTTTTAAATTTCATCTGCCAAAGTTCATCTACTTCAAATGTTTTATATAAATCATTCTATAATTCCTGAACTAACTCCATCAATTTCCATTCCTCTCCTCTTTGGTAATGTATGTAAATTTGACTGTAATGCCAATCGACTTTTTTTTATAAAATTATTCTTTTATAAAATAATGTCAAAAACTCACCTGAGAGTGTGTGTAAATACAATGGAACCATGAAATTTTCCATTTTGGCAAGATGAATGTAAAGAAGCATATTATCGAAATGGAGACAAATTGCTCTGAGGTGCTGAGGGATCTAGGTAACCCAGAGAATGAGTGACAAAAGGCTGATATGTAGGTACAGCAAGTAACTAGCAAAGCCAATAGAATATTATTTATTATAAAGGGAATTAAATACAGAGATAGGGAGGTTTATGCTTCAGTTGTGCAGGGAATTAGCAAGACCACATTTGGAGCATTGTGTACAGTACTGGTCATCTTATTGCAGGAAGGATGTAAATGCATTGGAAGCAGCTCAGAAACTGCATTTAGTAACTGGCAACTCAAGTAATGGGAAAGTTATTCCTGTGACCCATATGTCATTCATCATTGGCCATTTTCTCACTCTGAATAAATACATCTTGATGTGTCCTACTGGCGCTCTCTAGCTGTAGCAGTCCTCAGTGATAAAGGAATCACACAGCACTTCTAAGCAGTTTAATGCAGCTACCGTTGAGGGCAGGATTTTACCACCTCACCACGTTTGGCAGAAATGACGGCAAGCAGGAAAAGTAGCGTGCAAAGCTAAAAGTCCGATTCATATCCAGCACCATACAGCTTGCAATCTTCCCGTTCCGAGTGGCGCAAATCACATTGTGTCTAAAAAAAGTACAAAGTTCATGACATTGATTGGATTTCAATATCATGAGGGAGATCAGCACACAATTGTCCCCACTCCTGGACACTTCCCACCTCACCTGCGCGAATCATTACTGCTCTTTAAAAGTGTGGCTCAGATGCAGAAGGAGAGCGAGGAGTTAAGTACTGCTGAGCACCAACCCCTGGACCCTGGGGCGCAGGAGTGGGGGTGGGTGGAGGGGCGCAGTGGGTTTGTCAGCCATTGCCATGATGTGGGATGGGGTGGGGGCTTGCATGAGTGTTGGGGTTTGGGGGTCTCAGGTGTCCGCAGGTTGGAGGACACCACTGGCTTGGGGCGCATTCCACCAATCAGTGAATGTCCCCGAGGGGTTGCATCAGAGGTCGACTCCCAAGCCCAGTAATGTTGAAATGGTTGCCCTGCCATCATCTGCTGGACAGGCTCTGTAGTTTATCATGGATTTTCCATCCCAGATACTAACAGTAACAAACAGCTATTGCCCCAATGAAATGAAGTCTGCAGGTGTTAACACGGCTCCTCACATGCATGGATTCTGTAGTGCTCCCAATATTGGACACCTACGATGTCACAAGGATGTTCCGCCACCATCGATCAGAACTACACACCATTCCCGGAGTCCAGTGCACCAGGTGGGTGCCTGCAGGTCCATGCCTCAATGGGAACCTTCTTACAGCCACCCTTATGCTTTACATGAGTGCCAGAACGTGGAGCCTAGTCTGCCACATGCTGTCACCAATGGCCTGTGGTATTGGGGGTCCATACTTGGGGGACTGGCCTCACCACACAACTGCACGGGGGGTGCAGAATGCATCATGCTGCACCATGGAAAGGGAGGGTACAGCCATATGGAGACCATTGCCAATTATAAGGGGGCACCCCTTCTCAGAGGAAATATGGGAATCAGATGTGAGCCAGCGAGCTAGCTGTAAAATATGCTACTGTGGGCACTGACAGACAAGGCCAACCCAGAAACAAGATTAGAGCAAGAGGCTGCTGGTAAGGGCCAGGACCTGGCCACCTATCAGCCGGGTCCTGCTGGGCCTCGATCAGTGACGTCTGCCACATCTCCCAATCATTGGCCCATATGTGCACCTTTGAGGTTACAGACTCCCTGTACGCTTGGCCAGGCCACTACTTCAACTTTGATTTGGGCTAGTTTCAACAGCATGCTTGGGTTGCAGGCTTCATTGCCATTGCCAGGGTGCCCATGTGCGGGGCTATACACGGCATGCACATCACCCTCCAGGTCCTGGGGAGTCAGGGAGTACACTTTACAAATTGCAAGGAGTTCCTCTGCCTAAATGTCCAGTGTGACCACCAGATAAATATCCTCTAGATGTGGGCATAGTACCTGCGGAGCATGCATGATATAGCCATATCCTGCGCAGCTCTGATATCCCCCGGGTCTTTGAGGATGACCACAGGCTGCTGGGATGATTTGTGGGGGACAAGGGGGCTATCCGCTGAGGTCATGGCTGATGATGACAGTGTGGAGGCCTGAGACTGAGACAGAGACTCACTGCAATGAGGCCCATTTCTTCATCGAGCACTGCATTGCGTTGCTGAAGACTCAGTTCCGCTGCCTGGACTGTTCTAGTGGGGCCCCTCCAGTACAGCCCCCCGAGGATCTCCTGCATCATCCTGATCTACTGTGCACAACCTGGCGCAGCAGAGAGGAGACATCCTGGAGGAGGGGGCCCAGACAGATTCCCTTAAGGAGAAAGCGAGCCAGGAGGATGTGGAGGATAAAGCCAAGGAGGGCCAGAGGATGGAGGACAGGCAGCGGCGGTGGTAAGTGTCCAGCAGGGCACGACAATGAGAGAGGTCCTCATTATCACTGGGTTCACCCACTGGGAGGAGTGGTCTCTCACAGCTCCAACTGTCACTGCCACATCCTGTAGCCATTTGAGGCGAGTCAGGCACCTGGGTGTTCCACACAATGGCTCTTTCAATGCACTGAGCATCGAAAGATCGCGATGCTGATCATGTCAGAGAGACTGGAGTGGATGGTTCTCTCACAGTTATGACACATAACTTTTCTGGGAAAATTCTGCCCATGGATAGAATTTTCCTCTCCCGCCAATGTGACAGACGTCGTGGTGGGTGGGACTGGGAAATTCAGAGTACAGCTTCCTGCCAGCTTGAAAATGGATTGTAATTTTCCGCTCCCAAGTTTCATGGTGGGATAAGCTGTCCGCTTACGATGTCAGATACTGCATTTGCAGTTCTTTGCAGCTCGAGAATGCTGATTAAGAACTCAGCTCAATGGAATCTTAGCATGATCCCCTCCCTCCCACTTCAGATCAAGTGGTCACACTGGTTGTTGACCAGGCTGTCATGAATTATGACTGGATATAACTGATCTGTAACTGATGAACTGCACTCAGTTGCTACTTTGAGATTTGTGAGCAGTAGTCACCAAACAATCAGTGCACTGTGCTCGTGATCCCTGTAGCTTCGTGCCAGGGCTGTTCAAACTAGGCTGGCTGGAAGAGGTTGCAAGGTGCGTGCTTGACTGGGGCTGTGGGATGTAGAATTGCTGGGTTCACAGGCACGGCCTGGCCTCCTGCAGTTCTTTGAGTGTCTGTGACCTTGGCTGTCACTACATCCGCCTGCTGTGGACCCAAATCTCTGCTGTGCTCACCAGATGGTGACCCCACATGCTGAGCTCTGCAGTCCTGCCACATCGAGCCATGAATGGTGGTGACCAATTAAACAACTCACTGGAGGAGGAGGTTCCACACGAAGCTCCAAACTCAAAGGTGGAGGGCCCAGCTCATCAGTGCCAAAGATAAGGCTGAAGCATCCGCAACAATCCCCAGTCAGAAGTGCTGAGTGGATGATCCTTCTTTGCCTCCTTTGGAGGTCCCCAGCATCACAGATGCTAGTCTTCAGCCAATTTGATTCACCCCATGTGTGTTCAAGAAATGGCTGAAGGCAAAGGCTATGACAATATTCCAGCAATAGTACTGAAGACTTGTGCTTCAAAACTTGCTACACCCCTAGTCAAGCTGTTCCAGTACAGCTACAACACTGGCACCTACCCAACGATGTGAAAAATGAAAGACAAATCCAACCTAGCCAATTACCGTCTTAGCAGTCTACTCTCGATCATCAGTAAAGTGTTGAAAGAGATCATCAACAGTGCTATCAAGCAGTACCTGCTCAGTAACAAGCTGCTCAGTGATGCCCAGTTTGGACTCCACTCGAGTCACTCCACTCGTGGCCTCATTACGAAGTTCTTTTAACCTCTTTTCATAGCTAATGCTCTCCATACCAGGCAATATCCTGGTAAATCTTTTCTGTACCCTCTCCAAAGCCTCTACATTTTTCTGGTAGTGTGGCAACCAGAATTGAACATGAGATCCCAAGTGCAGCCTAACTAAAGTTCTATAAAGCTGCAACATGACTTCCTATTTTTAAACTCAGTGCCTCAGCCGATGAAGGCAAGCATGCCGTATACCTTCTTGACTATCTTCTCCACCTGCATTGCCACTTTCAGTGACCTGTGTACCTGTATGCCCAGATCCCTCTGCCTATGAATATCTTGAGAGTTCTGCCATTTATTGTATATTTCCTATCTGTATTAGACCTTCCAAAATGCATTATCTCATATTTGTCCAGATTAAACTCCATCTGCCACCTCTCCGCTCAAATCTCCAACTGATCTATATCCTGCTGTATCCTCCGATGGTCCTCATCGCTATCTGCAAATCCACCAACTTTTGTATCATCTGCAAACTTACTAATCAAACCAAATCATTAATATATATTTCAAACAGCAAAATTCCCAGCACTGATCCCTGAGGAACATCACTTGTCACACCCTCCATGCAGAAACACACCCTTCCACTGCTACTCTCTGTCTTCTATGGCCGAACCAGTTCACCTCTGATCCCATGTGACTTCACCTTCTGCTCCAGTCTGCCATGAGGAACCTTGTCAAAGGCCTTACTGAAGTCCATGTAGGCAATATCCACTGCCCTCCCTCATCAATCATCTTTGTCACTTCCTTGAAAAATTCAATCAAGTTAGTGAGGCACACCTTCTCTTCACAAAAGCATGTTGCCTCTTACTAATACATCCACTTATTTCAAAGTGGGAGTAAATCCTGTCTCAAAGAATCTTCTTCCATAATTTCCCTACTACTAATGAAGGCTCACCGGCTTGTAACTACCTGGATTATTCTTGCTACCCTTCTTAAACAAAGAAACAACATTGGCTATTCTCCAGTCCTCTGGGGCCTCCTCTGTAAGCCAGTGAGGATACAAAGATTTCTCTCAAGGCCCCAGCAATCTCCTCTTGCCTCTCTCAGTATTCTAGGGTACATCCCATCAGGTCCTGGGGACTTGTCTCCTTAATGTTTCTCAAGAACCTCAAAATTTCCTCCTTTTTGATCTCAACATGACACAAACTATCTACACACCCTTTCCCAGACTCATCAGCTACCAAGTCCTTCTCCTTAATGAATACTGGCACAAAGTACTCATTTAATACTTCGACCAATTCCTCTGGCTCCACACATAGATTCCCTCCCCTGTCCTTGAGTAAGCCAATCCTCTCTCCAGCTACCCTCTTGCTCTTTATACATGTATAAAAAACTTTAGGACTTTTCTTAATCCTGCTGGTCATTGCTTTTTCATGATCCCTTTCGGTCCTCCTTACTCAAGTTTCTTTCTACTTTCTTTGTATACCACGCTTGTTTTTTTTGTTCCCTGCCTCCTTGCTTTGACAAATGCTTCCTTTTTACCTTTGACTAGGCTCACACTATCTCTCATTATCCAAGGTTCCCAACACTTGCCACATTTCATGCTTTCAGGAATGTGCCAGTTCTGAATCACTATCAACTTGTCAGAAGTTGATTTACCCTCAAATAGCCGCCCCCAATCTACATTCTTCAGTTCCTGCCTAATATTGTTGTAATTAGCCTTCCCCCAATTTAGTATTTTAACTTGAGGACTACACTTTTCTTTATCCATCAATACCTTAAAGCTTACTGAATTGTGGTCACTGTTCCCAAACTGTTCCTCTACTGAAACATCAACCTGGCCAAGCTCATTCCCCAATACCTGGTCCAGTATAGCCCCTTCCCCAGCTGCCAATCTACATGCTGTGTCAAGAAACCCTTCCGGATATTCCTTACAAACTCTGCCCCATCCAAGCCTCTAGCACTAAATGAATCCCAGTCAATATAGAGGAAGCTAAAACCTCCCACCACAATAACCCTGTTACTTTTACACCTTGCCAAAATCTGCCTACATATCTGTTCCTCTATCTCCGGCTGGCTGTTGGGCAATCTACAGCACATCCCCAACATTGTGACTACACTCTTCCTATTCCTAAACTCTACCCATTTTGTCTTGCTGTATGAACACTCTGAGATGTTCTTCCGCAGCATCAGCTGTGATATTCTCCTTAACCAGTAGTGTAACTCCCCCACCCCTTTTATATCCCACTCTATCCCGCCTGAAATATCTGTATCCTGTAACATTAAGCTGCCAATCCTCTTCTTCCCTTAATCAAGTCTCTGTAATAGTAACAAGCTCTAAGTTCATCTGCTTACCTGTTACATTTCTCACATTGAAACAAATGCACTTCAGTCCCCCAGACCTTCTTTGATTAGCAACCATACCCTGTCTGTTCTTTCTCTGAACATTAAGTATTACTGTATTTAATTCATTACTATATTTAAATACTATTATATTTAATGTGGAGTGAGACACCAGGAATTTTAGGCCCAAAGTTTTTTTGCCGTTCAAAAATTTCCATGTTGTACTCTTGCAGCAATGTCAGTCGATAGAAAAACCATGAGAAATACATGTCTTATAACAAAAATACACTGAGCGCCTGTTTTTCTCATTCAGTATATTACATTCTGGTGTGAGGAAAAGACAATTTTAATCTATCCTTAGGTAACAACTAAAGGCCATGAATATTGTATTTCTTTAACACAAGCTGGAACATTCAGTGTTCACTTTCGGAAACACCTTTGGAAAATTCTTTTCAACCTTCAAGTCGATTGTAGGTAAAGACCACCATCTACTGGAAAAGTGGATGTACAACAGACCAGATCTGGAAATTAAATGAATCACCATAGAACCCGCTTAGTATATTTGGTGTAGAAACAATACCAAATTGGTCATCTTCTTAAAGGAATTAATTTTAAAAACATTATATTTTGCACTGAAGACTATCCTCATATATCATAATGTTATGCTGCTTACTTAAAAGAATGTCTGAAAGGTCAAGTGAGAACAAGAAACTATGACAATAGGATGGCTTGTGATGCTGTCCCAGTCAAATGGTCTGTCAACACTCACTACCAAGGCTTTTTGTGAAGAGCATTAACATGAGAAACTCAACCAAAACGTGAAAAAACAGAAAATTAGAAGAAAGCAAGCTAATTGACAACAAGAAATTTGTGAAAACAGTTTAAATCTGCACTATAATTCCTCATCAATATTAAATTTTTAAACACAGTAGTTGTTCAATGAAAAGTGTCCACAATCTAAGTAGTTTGCTTTCTACCACTCTGGTCGCATCTCAATATCATGTATCAAATTCAGCATATTGTATTGCCAAAATTAAGTGAACTAATTGTTTTCTCTTTTATATAAAGTAAGATTAGTCTAGTCCACAATTTAATCTACTGTCATTACTGCATATTCACATTCATTGTCAGTGTAGTTTTGGCTGGGTACACGTATGATCGGGACAACCAATTTTCTTTAGCTTTGTATCTCATAAATGTGCAGCAGAATCTTCTCAAAATAATTCTAAGTGTGGTAATGGTAATTTATGGCACTCTGTGTGATACAGAAACCATATTATGAATCTTGGCAGAGTGTCGCTTGTGAGACCGGCAGTTGGACTCTAGCTGCACTGTTTCTCAGATGCCCTGATCTCCCAGTGAACTGTGCACAGTATACAGGGAGGTTTTTCACCCTCCCTCACCCACCCAATGGGCATTGCCCCACCCAATTGCCCCCCCCCCAAATTCAATATCCTGATTCCCCCCTTCCTCTTTATACCTTTAGCCCCAAGATCTAAATCTAATTTCTTCTTGAAATCAGACGTTTTGGCCTTATCTACTTTCTGCGGTGAATTCCACACATTCACCACCTTCTGGGTGAAAATATTCCTCCTCATCTCATTTCTAAAAGGTTTACCTCTTATATGAGAGGATATCAACAGCAATGTCCTGACGTTTGTGGTTTATGGAGAGGGAGCTGAAGAGGCTGGGAAAGCAGACACTGAAAAAGTCTGGAATTGGTGAAAGAGTGGATCAGGAGTTCAGTGACAAGAAAATTTCTTTCCTAAAGTAGTTAACTGGTTAATTTCTTAGCTGCCAGTGGCCTCTTTCTGTGTACAGACTGGCAAGAGGTGATTTGCTTCATTGTGTTACAAAGTAATTGATTGAAAGGTTACACCTTTTTAAGAAAGCATTCTAGATAATTTAGGCATCATACTTAAAACAAGAACTTAGAAGAATTCTTCTGGACTGCTAACTCCTCACATTGAAAAAAGGCTTGAAAAATGCCAAGCTGTTTTTAATTCCCTTTACAAAGAAGGAGATCGAATGTGAAGGCTTTTAAGGATACTCGCCTAAGAAGTAGGGAAAAATAGAGATTTTGATATTCTTGACATAGAAAAATAATGGATCAGTCTTGGACAATCATGAAGAGTGTAAAATGTTTACAACTTTTTTTAAGTGAAAGCTCAGAGGAATGGAATTATTTTTAAACTATAATTGCAATTATGATTACTAAATTAAGATGGACAGAGTGTAGTTTAACTTAGGTATAAAGAAACCTCCAGGTACCCAACCGTACCTCAAACAGAATCAATATGAAGTTGTTTGCCCCTGTCTTCACCTCTCCATCTGATGCAGTCAAAAAAAAACTCCTAAATTTTGCTCACAGTCAAAGATTCTATTGCAAATAACATTACTTCCCTATAAAATAACTTTTAGATGGGCACATGGACCAGATTTTCCAGTTCCATTTTGGGATCATATGAAGTCGGGAAATAGAAACAAATGTTTGAGGAGCAAAGACAGAAATCCTGCATTTTTGTCTGATAATTTTCATAGAGCAGGAAAGGGGCTGCTGGTTAGAAGTTTCCAACACTATTCTAGAAGTGAGCATTTCAGAATTTGGTACAATTTTTGGCGAGGTGACTTGAATTTTGGAATCCTTCCCAAATTATACCTTCAAAGTGAAGAATTGGAACATTGATTGGGGGCTAGAAAAATGTTAGAAAAATTACAAAAAAAAAAAGTGTCTTTTGCTTTGTTCATCATGAAATACTGTGACCCAAGTTATATCAGCATATACAAAAGTGAGTGATGACAGTACTATGATTGGAAAATTGCCCACTAAATAATCTCATCACCGTGACTGTTTCTTCAAACAACTGGCAAACCGTTAAGTGAAAGAACAGCATTTTACAAGCAGAAAAATGTCTTAAGATGCATTAGAACAATCATGCATTGCATGAAGTGCTGATATTTTGCATTGTACAATAATGAAAGGCTAGTCAAATATGAGATTCAGAATTAATTTAATCTCGCCACCCCCAGTCTCTGTCTCCTGCTCAGGCTGCAGCTGTTCCCACTCCAGATGAAAATCTTGGGAGCACCACTGGAATGGAGATGGAATCAAAATGCAGGAAAATCCTCCACCCCAATGATGAAAATCTGGTCCAAGGTGTGTAACATTAAGTTCTCAAAAACTGTACTAATAAATCTCCCACTTTAAAAAAAACACTGTCCTTTTCCTTGATTTTATATTTGGTCCTGGCCTCCAACAATACAATGTTGATCAGTATGCAACAAATTCCTCATAGCAACAAGTGTTGAGATCAAGATGATTCCACTGACAAGTCATAAATTATATTAACTGAATTAGGTTATAATCAGCAATTGCACTGCTTGTTTCAAATGAAGGCAATGATTCAAAAGACACAAGCGTCAATAAAGTTGGTTGAATAATGATGCAAAGAATAGCAGAGCCAAGGTGTCAAATGGCCTTCTTCTCTCCTAGTTCATATGTTTGTAATAACTAACAGAAGTTGAAACTGGAGGCCATAGTTGAGCGTTTTTTCTTCTCTGAGATAAATCAGCAATCTGCTATTGGTGGGGATCTGCTTCAATAGTGTACAGTAGGGATGCAACATTAGATTACAAACAACTCATTACACTTGTATTACAAGTTTGGGCTTTATGATGCTGTTGGCTCCAGTGCCTCAGAAGCCTGAAATTGGAAAAACCTTTCTGGCTACTTCTCACACAATTTGCCTTGTCAGGGCAATGCAACATCACAGATATTTTGGAAGCAAGCTGAGTTGATCAATAGTAAATTAAACAGCCTCCAACTTAAACTTGGTGCTCAATCTGCCATTTTGGACCATGCAGATTCTGTTAATGAGCTGTTTTAAAAACACTTCTAGCTGAACATGTACCTACTTATCTGCTGGAGGAAAAAGATTAAAAGGTTTCACCATCTAATTTTTAGATGAAGTGCTTTTGCTAGTGTAGAGTTACTGAAAGTGCCACATTCTATGTTGTTGGAGATGTTTGCAAACTTTTTGTATTTACAAGCAAAATTACAAGTATGTGATGTTGTCTCATGATAACGAAATCAGACAAGTTGGGAGGCCCATCAGAAGAAAGGCTGCTTCAGTAATAGGAACTGAAGTGGTAACATCTTTTGAGTAACAATTGAAAAATTGAGCACAGACAGCAAAAATCTGTGCACAGAGGGGTTAGAGCTCACAATAAGGACCCTGCCCATTGTAGATTTTTAGGGAAACTTCTCCTCCCTCGCGATAAAAGCAACATCTGCATTTCACCATTAACTTGCTCACTGAACAATGCCATCTCCTACATCTAAACCTACAGCTGCACAACAAGATGAGAAAAGTGCTGACAGCAACTGTCAAGATCATCATAGCTTCCAGACAGGAGTAAGTGATATTAATAACATCTCAGTTTTCTGTCAATCATTGTATCAGAAAATATAAGGGCCGACCAGAGAAAAACAAAAGCATGTGGTATTGCTAACCTAGTGGGATTCCCAATGGTATGGGATTCATGAACATGGCTCCTTGGGCCCCATATCTTCAGATGTACTGGAATTGTCTCTGTCAATATACACTATTGTGGCACAGCCACAACACATTCATTCTGCACCAGTGAGCCACTACAAAGAACCAGACGTTTGGTAGTAAGAGATAGCTATTCTTAGCTTGTGAATTGCTTATGCCATCTGACCACGCATCTACAATGAGAATTGCAGTTTTGTTGCCTGGACCACTCAGGGAGAGTGCTCCAGTAACCACTGGAGCATTTTCAAGTTTGTGGTTATCTGTTGGATTCTCCACAATTTGGCTATCACAAATGCACAATCCTTGCCCCCAGTCCTTTGAAAGGATGGTCCCATCATTAGATGGGTCAATCTAAAGGTGTAGACAGAGGATAAATGAATAAGGAAGAGTATTTGTTAATGAAGCCTGTCTAGCACCAGCGAGAGAATGGTATGATATTTTAACAGTAGTTAGCTCTTATACAGTGGAACACAGTCTATTAAACATCTCAAACTGAAGATTTAACCATTGAAAACAGACACAAATACAATTACGTTATTTTTCCTTTTGCATTACATCTTTATTTAAATACAAAAAGTATCACAAGTGACTATAAAAAACTGCAGTCATATGAAAGCTGTTGGTCACACAAAAAGTCTCATTTGGTAAAAGTGCACAAGCTTGAAGACTTTGGAACAAGAATTGGACTCCGATTAGCAAGTTTATTCATGGAATGTTCAAATAAATAAATAAATAACAATGGACAAAACAGCTTCTGCCAAACATCTGCAAGGAAAGAAAACGTAAAAAAAATCCTACAAGCTTCTTCATTGGTTTTTATTAAGGCACAGCTACAAAAATTTCCATTTGGCAAAGTTTTACCAGAAAACCAGATAAAAGCCGATATGACAGAACCATTAAAATATTAATATTTTGTCCAAAGTATAACTGAACTTGAAAAATTATTTTCTCGCAGAATTTGCAGCATCAGGGACAAAGGCACCACAATGTGAAAAGTTGGGCCTATAGCTGCAAAAGCTGAATGAAAAAACCTAGACTAGAACTATAGCTCTTTGTAAGGCAGAGATTATATAACCCATGACCCTGGGAGTTTTCATAGCACTTTTAGAATTGTCTCCTGTCTAGAACCATTGTGCAGGAAGTCTTTGTAAAACTGCAAATCTGAAACTGAAAGAAATGAAGACTGCATCAATTGTATTCTGTATTTTTATAAAGTTTTCTATTTAAAGTTTACAGATTACCAAAATGAATCTGTTCTTCTAAATAAGAAGTTTTTCAGTATAATGAAGTAAGTTTAAAAGGGCACTGATCCAACATCTAAATCTCTATTGTAACAGTGATACCTCAGATTGGAACGCAATCCACTTTCAATATTCCAACAAATGCCATTTCAATTAGTACTGGTACTTCAGACTATGAAGCATGCAAAATTAAGTACAACCATACAGCCAATTTATTAAAATAATGTTCTACAGTAAGCTTATGTCAGGAATGCCAAAATATCATTGTGCTCAACTGATGCACTCAGAACATCCCACTAGATATGTACATCTACAACTGAATGTGGCTGCTCCATTTGTCTGTTTAGAGAATGGTGCAGAATGTTTAATGTTTTAAATTTCACATAGAAGTTATCCTCCCTGATTTCTCCCTTGAAATCCCAGCTCTCAATATTCCCTTTTGACCAATTTTCTCCCTTCTTCTCCAAAAGGCACAAACCTATACGGAGGTACAACTCCACAGGTGCCACTAGAAACCCGATATTTTATCTAATTGTTTTCTTTTATACATAGCCAATGACTATTGGCAAATGATTAGACTGATGAAAACATCAGAGTTGAATTCAATCTTATTTTCTATTATGCACAAAAGTGTGCTATCAGCCATCAATAATAGATAAATAAGATCAGAAACCCAACTCATTTCTCCCTCTATCTTAACCAAAGAGGTACCAAGTTCAAAGTAGCACCCCAACATGTTGCCCTTGAAGTAAACCAAGGGCTCTGATTGAGGACCATACTAGAGACATCCCTAGCTTGTGCAGCTCCACATTTTACAACCAGGTGCTTTTTTCCATTAAGGAATCGGAAATGCTCCATTCTTTATAGCTTCATTTGTAGGTTACAAAGATATTCCTCACAGGTTCAGCCTGTTTTAGAAAGAAAAAACATGACACCCACTTTGTTGTTTGATTTACAATTCTCATAATTCTCTCTGGATTTCATGCTAAGATGCTGGCAAGGACTACTGTGTAAAATAATCAAAAATGATATTTGGTAGATTTTCAGAACTAGATTTACTATATTCCAAATACAATATTGGGGCACTATTGTCCAGCCTACAGACCAATTAAAGTTATTTACGATAATATAAGAGTTTTTTTAAAAGGTGACTTGACTTAGTAGACAGTTATGTCAAATAGGAATAAATTTTGATCAATTCATTCTCCTGCAAAGGATTGTTACTTTAAAATGTGAAGAACATATGTAACCACTTTATATTTTTAAAAATCCTATTTACAGTTTAAATGCTTAAAATACACAAGAATCCATTAAGACCAATATTTTCCATTTAACAAGCATATGAAAAAATATGGTACATCAATAAACATATTTTTCAAATAATACATTTAAGATAATTTTCTGCATCCATACATACATTTCATTGACAATTTCACTAAGAATTCAAATATTTTAACAAGTCTTCAAATGGATTAGAGAAAAAAAAATGCAACCAAATATGCACAGGAAGTTACTGAGCTAAAATAGTTGGCATTCACTTCACCAATCCAATCTTGTGCTACATGCTGAAAGGTTTACACACAAGCACCAAAGAGTAGAATTACAGGCATTATCCTTCACTTCAACCAATGAAGTGATCTGAGCTGTGTTGATGGGGGCACGAGAGGAAGAAAGAAAGAAAACAAGAATGAAAGGAAAAAGAAACAATTGATTTAGCTCTTGTTGAATAATGAGAGACACAAGAAGTGGTTAAGTCACCATCTCCAAGTATCAGTCTGACAGTGGCAGCACTCTCAGTCGAGTCAAGTTATCGGTTCTAAGATTTGAGTACATATTTTAAGTGGGCAGTTTCAGAACCGAGTGAACGCTGCTCGAGGAACTGGAGATGATGTCTTTCTGATGACATGTTAAACTGAGGGATCCTCTGTTCCTTTAGATGGGTCAAAAAGATGCATGGCACTACCTGCAAAATAGCCAGCATGTTCTCTTGGCATCCTGGCCAAACTGCACATCTCAATTGACACATCAAAATTCGATTAACTTGTCATTATCTCTGTTTGCAAGATCTCGTCAGAAATTCCGTGTGTATGCTTATTAAGCAGTGGCCACAATTTACTTGGCTACAAAATTAAATGTGATAGAAGATGTGAAAGACACTGGATCAGATGTTGTCTGAGCATCTCCAGCATTTACTGTTTCTATAATAAATCTATTGTAAGTTTTGTTTGCAAAAAAAGTGCTCAGAAAGGACCTGGGGAGGAAAATGTGAAACCCCCATCCAAAAGCATTGTGTCCAGCATTAGTTAACTTTGTTGTTCCACTTCAGGTGAGAGAAGGATAAAAAGGTAGTAGCATGCCATCAGAAAATACACTGAAATGCATTTCCCTTAGATTATGTTTTCCCACCAATGGCCTTTGTTTAAATCAGTTAATAATTCTAGATCTGGGGGTCTCTGAGATCCGGCCAACAAATCCTACAACTTGAATTTGTCCAAATTAGAGAAACACACAGCTGCAGAATGTTTCAGTACATGACAGGTATAGAAAGCAGGAGCTCTCTGCTTCATCCATTTCAGAAATTCTTCTGAGGTGATGGAGGAGAGGAATAAAAAGAGGAAATGTTAACCTGACCATTGCAATCTATGGTCTAGAGGCCAGGTGACAAACAAAACCTAAGACCTGAGAATAGACTTACCACCCCACCCAAGCAAGTCCATTTCTGTCTTCAAAACCACCTTTACAAAAAAGGAAGCAATAGACATCCTAAAAGGATCAACTTTATGCTGATGTCAAATTCATCAAATGATTTACTGACTAAACAATTGCACAGATGCACTGAAGACATCTTCCTGACAATGTAGTGTCCTGTGATTGCTCTTGTAGCTTTCTATCAATCATGAAAGAAAAGTACGCTCTACGTCAAAATATACCAATTACTTAGTCAATGAATAACAGACCAATGAAATCACTTAATAGAAATGCATTCATCAAATTAGGACAGGAGGAGGAAAATATTACTGATCTTAAATGGAGGCAAATACGGCTGAATTCTCCAGTTTTGCACGACCCTCTACCGTTGCCATTGAGAATGGAGAATTTGGCATGAAACTAAATCTCTGTCCACAGTAAGACTGGAGAATTCCAACCATTGCATTTTCTATTTCCAAATAGAAAATCTGAATTTTGATGCCACCCCTTTAGTTAAATTGGCCATATTTCTTTTGAGAGAGGTAATCTAATTAAAAAATGAGTTTAAAAGATCAAAAATGCTGATTGTTTGAACAATTAAAATGCTCACATTATTTTAGGTGCTTCACATTGGCGTTGTCAAAAAGAGTTCAGTCAGAAAATAATTATATTTAACTGATAAATAAAACGTCTCATTAATTGCAAGAATTCTGCAAGACAAAAGAAGTTGAAGTTCAAGTTGCTTACACAATAACAAGCATTTATAGAACAACGTTGTTTTGCTTGGAATATTCGTTTAGATTCATCAGAAATTTGCTGCACCTCCAATAAGTTACATGGGTTTTAAGAACACTGTTACCCAGAGGCTACAGGCTCTAATATCTCAATTTTACTTTCATAATTATGTTCTTACATGGGTTTACTGAATAAGTAAACAAACTGAAAATCTTCTCAATAAACATACTGCATTGAATCAGACCAGTAGACTACACTATGTTCTATACTGTGCACAACAGGTTTCAATTTAGCAAAACGTAAGATTGGTATGTAAACTTTGACGTCCAACTGTTAAGGGCTCGTACTACCATTTGCAGCCTTTAGTGTAATAAATATAGAAGAGGCACTTCAAACAGGTCAATGATTGCAGCTTTTTTACAAGTTAAACCCTCAAAGTATTCATACATGCAGTTAGTCACTGTCTGATCACAATTAAGGGCAAAATAATTTTTAATTGGATTGTGGACATGTCTGATTTTATGTATTTTAATGTTCTGGACAATTATATTTGATCAGAAAGAGCCAACATGGATTTGTAAAGATCAAGTTGTACCCAATAAACCCACTTTGGACCTAAAAAGGCTAGAATAATATTTTCCACTTGGTGAAAAGCTAGAAACAGTGACGATCCAAAGTGAATTGGTGATCCAAACACAGATTATTAACATTTACTGGGCAGGTACACAGAGTGATAACTGAACAGCTAAACTAAATGCTGGTCTTTACATCATGAAGATGAGAATACAAACAGGTAGCAATGATACTACGCTATACAAAGTCCATTATTACAGCAGTTGCAATGATGTGAGTATTTCTGATCACTAGACCACAAGGAGATAGTACTCACTTTCGAGTGAGCACAGCGCAGATTTACCAGAATGATAAATGGATTTCAAGGATTAAATTACAAGAAGAGACTATGCCAAGTAGGGTCACATTTCCTGGAATTTAAAGGGTTGAAAGCTGATTTGTTTGAGATATTTAAGGGGAACAGACAGGGAGAGAGAAGGAAGAAATAGAAAAAGAGAAGACTATTTCCACTGCTTGCAGAGTATAGCATGGGGGTGGGTGGGTGGGTGTGGCAGGGGGGGGGGGGTGTCTTTTCATGGAACTCTCTTTTTCAAACAGAGATTGATACATCAATTTTTAATTTAGAATCTGAGACTGATAAATGAAGTAATGATATTAAGAAATATGGGACAAAGGAGGGGTATAAGGAATTAGTTCATAGATTAGCCATGTCATTGAATGGCAGAAACAGGCTTGAGAAGCTGATACAATTTCCACTATCAGAGTCTTGAAACCCACCTGGTGCCACCTTTTACTGATGCCAACCTTGTTTGGCAAAGGCTTGAAGACTTACAACTTACAAACACGGGATTGAGAGACAGACACAGTTACACAATCAGCAATACAACCCTATAATTAAAACAACAACCAAGGACAGAGTGTAAAGAAGGAAAACAAGGCAGAGTCCTCAACATTAGTTCAAAATTTGGCTTCTCACATTTTTAACTGATGAACATGATGCAAGCTCACAGTTGAAAGTAAATGAAAATTTGCAATATTCAAACTGAGAAACACAAGTTAAAATTTCAAAGCAGAAGAAAATTGTGTTAATGGACAGAGGGAGCAATACATTTAAGGAATGCAAAATTATTAAGTCAAGGCAGAATAAAGTTAGCCAAGAAATGAAACAATATTTCCATTAACTAATACAAATTGTTTTTTGTGAAACAAGTTCAATGTGAAATTGGCCGGTAACAAAAAGAACTATGTCCACATTAAAATTTACTCCAGTACATCTCTTGCTCCAAGAAACAAAACAATGATATATATTGAATGAAACTTCCCCCTCCCCTTTAAATTCATTTACAACTCCACTCAAGACAGAAAATGGACCTACAGCATGTGACTTCATATTATTAAAGTCTTCCTCCTCCCGAGATGTGACAAATACAATTTAATTGTTCAAACAAATGGTAATGTGATAGCATGAGTACAAAAGTGGCTTATTTTACAATGACTTCACTCCAAAAATCAAGTTAATTTGATTATGGAATCAAAAATGCATTGGGTAAATACATCTAATAATTTCCAATTCATTAGTGAATTAATACACAATGAAGAAATCTCCATTGCATGGCAGATGTTGCTTATATTGAATGAAACAAAAATTGTTGCTATTGCACATCCCAGAACAATTCTGCAACCCTGGTTATAGAGAACTCAGGATATTATGTAGATTTGGCCAAAGTCGCAGGGGAGGGTTGGAAAAATGAATAGTAGAAACTAATAAAGAATTACAGTATATTCCATTTGATAATATGACACCTAATTACAAGATATTCTGTCTTGAAAAGTATATCTACATTTTTTTTAAAAAAACTTAAACATTAAACTCATCCATTATATAAAAAAGGCATTATAATAGAATTCATTCTGCCAAAGTATTCAATGCCTGGAGGTTTCAAATGAATAAATGTATCAGTATACATTTTTTTAAAATGCAAAAACAGTGAAAATGTATAAAATTGAGATCACTGTTTCAAGTAGATGTAGACCAAGAAATATTTATCCCTTCAGTGATTTGGCTTTTTGACAAAATTATATATCAAATACGTGTTGAAAAATAGATGTCTGCCACTGGAGACAAAAGGATGTAAATACAGGCGAAATGACCTGAGACAAACTTTAACTTGCAGCTGTTAGAGTGCACATTACCAATCTCTTTTAATAGCCTGAAGTGGTGTTTCTGCCTGGGTCGCAGATTCAGAATCCTTTTTTGGGTTACAACAAGGCTTAAAGAGACGCGGATCAATCAGCACTTCACCAAAACGACCCTTGTAGATAATGCCACAGCAAACTTTTTGCCTGTATTATTGAAGAACATAATGAAACATTTACAGCTTTTACATTTGAACACCAACTGACTAATCTACCACAAATCTATACTAATGTCCTAGGCAACTGTTATTAATCCCAAGTGATTATCTGTTGAAGTAAATCCATTTTTACCTCTCAGAGATTGATACTGGTTTTAAAGTAACATGCCACTTAACTTACATGCATTTTGGTCAAACTACTGAGTTTAAGTAAGCCTTACTTAAAAGTAATGGGCTTTTATGTTTCTATGCTGCAACAGTTTCATTTGGAAACTCAGTTAGAGCATCACAGCATCACCCTCTATTGTCTCAATATTCTTTGAACTACATTCTTGACAGTTTGCTGACCAAACCATGGTATGTTGTGTCTTACTGATATCCAGTGTAATTTTGAACAGTGTGCTCACATGTAATATTCCTGGCTCACTATTAAGGTTTTCCAAAGATGCATTTACAATGTAGCTACCAGTTTCAAAGCACTTGTGCATGTTGCTTGATTCACTTTAAATATAAATGTATATTTGCACGTGCATAGTAGCTGAAAGAGAAAATTACAAAATAAATGTTCGTGTATTTATACAAAGACACACATGCCTCAGTTAGTGAGAAGATAGGTTTTGCTTTACTGCACTGCTGCAAGTTTATTTCAACTACCCCAAGCATTTTGTATGAGGTCTCTTAAATAAAATACAATTACAAGTGCTGAATCTGGACAATGTACCACTTATGCACTCAAAAGAGATCACCCCAAACCATGTAACATTTGTTTGAGTTCCAAAATTAGATTCTAATTCATATTCTTTTTAACTCAAAGTTTTTTTTGTTTGGTTGAATGCATCAAGGGACCTGGGACTGAGGTGCAGATTAACCAAGATCCAACAGAATGGCATTACAGAATTGACAGCTTGAATGACCAACTTCTGGTCCTACACATTGTTCAGAAAATCCTGGGGTAATCTGTAAATTCTACAGGAGGTCAATCCTCTTGGGATCACAAGAACTTCAAATACTGATTAGTATGGTACCTCAATCAGTTACTGACTATCAGTATATAATTTCATTTTTTTTCCTGAAGCCTAAAGGGCTAAATAAGATGTTGGCATGAACAACATTGCAAAGGAAAGGGCTATATTTTGACTTGGCATTTTCCCTTTGTTGTTCCCCCCATACGACCTAGCAGACAGCTCCAGTGGGGTCCAAAAATTGAAAGATTTGAAGCACTCGTTATTATTGTGGCTATAGATGTGTAACAGATTAAAACATTTAATTAAACAAAGAGGTTTCTCTGAAAATAAATTTGTCATCGTTGCTGGCAAGATATGACAAATTGCACATCAAGATGACTAAATCAAAAAGCTCACCTCTTCCAATAAGTCAAATCCAGGAATGAGAAGACTGGTTGTAATGAAAGACTTTTCTGGGTTTCTGTATCTGAACCTTCATCAGATTGGTTGCTATGGCTGGGTGACTGGGAAGGAGAAATGCTAGATGTTGTGCTATGTGCATCCGAATCTGTGCAACAAAGGACAAAGAAATAATTTCATGCTACCAGAGTTCACAAATGCAAGTCATACACTAAGAACCAGCAAAAACAAGAAAAAGATAAATTAGATATCTCAAGACAGCAAGGATGACTGAAGTGAAAACTGCTCATTTGAAGATATGCATTTCGACTATTTACTTTGCCATCATATAGAAGCATAAAATCTCTACAGTGCAGAAGGAGGTCGTTCGGCCCATCGACTCTGCAACAACCACTATCTCATCTAGGGCCAATCCCCATAATTCCATGCATTTATCTTAGCTAGTCCCCTGACACTAGGGCAATTTAGCATGGCAATCCACCTAACCTGCACATCCTTGGTCTGTGGGAGGAAACCAGAGCATCCAGAGGAACCCACACAGATACATGGAGAATATGCAAATCCACACAGTAACCCAAGCCAGGAATTGAACTCGGGTCCCTGGCACTGTGAGGCAGCAGTGCTAGCTACTGTGCCACCATGCCACCCCACTCCATAGTGTCACCGACTCAAGAACAGTTTCTTCCCTGCTGTCATCTGATGTTTGAATGGATCTAGCTTATATAAAGCTCCCTCTCTCCACACCCTATCTTTAACTCAACACTACATTCTGCACCCTCTTTTTTCCTTCTTCGTTATGTACTTCATGAACAATTTGTTTTGTCTGTACAGCGCACAAGAAACAACACTTGTCATAGTATCCCAACACATATGACAATAATAAGTCAAATATCTGGGAGGGAGCATATTCTGCGTATTACTGTGAACTACATGCAGAAAGAAATTTTCCTAGAAGGAGGAAGATAAATAAAGAAATAAAATCCCGATATTAATATAAAGTTGGTTAAGGGATGGAAAGGAAAGAGAGGGGCTATTTCGCAAGTCTCTCCATGTCTGGGTTACAGAAATAGCAACAGATCAAAATGAACATAATTTCCACAGAGGATCTAGACAATCTGAGTGCCACATCCCATTAAATTTTAAACTATAACTAGCATCACAAAAATTATTTTTTAAATATGGTGCCAATTATAAAGCAGATGCAAGAGGAGGTGTACAATTAACTGAATATTATGCTGTTGGACTGTTCTAACACAGAAGAACTGCAGGAGAAAGGAGGACTCAAAGGCAGCTGTCACCTCAGGTTTATTTGCACCATACCACTTGTCCGTCATGGAAAAATATATGGAGAGAAACACCTTTGACCACAAGTCCATCAAGCTGTGGTCTGCACAGAATGTCCTAGAGACCCTATAGGAAAAGGAGATGGTGGATCCTGTTGGATGGTTTCCTGAGCAGACTGTCAAAATAATTTGGCAGAATGCCTCATCACCAGAACTTTCAAATAAGTGCCAAGACATAGCTTAGTTGGTGGTGAGAAAGGTCCTCACCATCAGATCGTTCCTATACAAGTGGAGTCCCACCCTACCTGAACATTGCCTTTCAGGAGACCCTGGGGAGGAAGAGACTATTGTCCAGCCTCTTTTGGAATGTAACTTTGAAAGAAGGTCTGGAGAGAGTTGAGGTGGTTTTTGTTAAGGTTCATCCCAAGTAGATTCTGTGCTCTACAGGCTGTTCCCAGGGACGCAATCCCGAGACAACATCAGCTGATGCCGGAGGATCATAAACACAGTGAAAGATGCTCTTTAATCAGTCTGAAACATGTTGGCCTTCCAGTGCAAGGAGTTGTTCCCAACTGAGTGCTGAAGACTCCAAAGCCATGTGCTGAGGGACACACTAAAGCTTTGGGTAGCCACTGCACTCTGTAAGATTTTTCAGTCACAGTGAACTGAGGGAAGCAGAATTCCTCCAGCCAAATGACTCCCTGAATATATATACAAATGAATATTTCATGTATCTTAAATGTATTAAAGCACTTCAGAGTGCAACTTGTTCTATGCAATCTACTTTTAAATACCTTTGTACCATTTATAAGGGCCATTCTGGAATGTCTACAATGTTTCTTTGACTGTATTGAAGCACCACAAAGTGCAATGAGATGCATGCAAGGATCTGAATATTATTGCATTTTGCGTGATGGCCATTTTGGAATGGTTGTAATGTTCTTTCAGATATTTTATGAAAATATGTTTTTTGCAAAAGAGCAACAATTTAGGTGCGAGGTACTTTTGGTGTTGGAGTACGTGGCATAGATCTGGCTCGCTGCTCACTTCTGTGCTGTGGCAATCACTTCATCTGCGGGTTAAAAATGGACCGCATTTGAAGGAACATGACGTACAAACTCTACAAAAAGGGAGAAAACACACCAAGATCATTCTAATCCTGAGGGCCAACTTGTGAGTGGCCGCATCAAGCTGTGTCTAGGTCCTCAGTACACAAAACACTAAGTGTGGAATTTTACCCCTAGCTCACCCCACCTATCAATGAGCGGAGCAAGTCGGTAAAATCATGTGGGAGCCGAGAAATCAATAAAATGCCTGATTTCTCATCTCTCACAATGAACTAAAGACCTGTCAGTCTGATGCAAGTAATAAGGAAAATGCCGGATTATAAAGGATGTGATAACTGGACATTTAGAAAATAATGGTAGAATATTCAAGGGAAAAAAACAATGAATTTCTAGATATTAAAGACATCCAGGGATAAAGGGAAATTGCTGGAAAATGGCATTGAGATAGAAGATCAACTATGTCTAGCTGAATGTAAGAACAGGCTCCAAACAAGAATGGCCTATTCCTATTTCCTAAACATCATAGTTTTTTTAAATACAAGATTTACCCAAGAAGAACTTTTGCATATGAATACTTCTTTCAAAGACAGAGGCATGGGCATAACAATGCAAATAGAGCATTGTTAACTGGTAACTCAAAGTCACAAAAGACCTTACTCTGTCGTTTTAGCTTTTGCTGGAGTCTTCTCAACTTGTTTTTATTTTTGCCATAAGTGCCAGATTTAATTTTCTTAGGCTTCACAAATGTCTTAAGACCTGGACCAGCTCGTGCATCAACCACCTGAAATGGGAACAAAAAAATCTTCGTTTTCTTCTCAAATGTCTCAATTGCAGGTATTAAATAAATTGATTAGGTTGCTGTTTCAAATAGGTGAAATAAAAAATAAGTAAATCTTTCCAATTAAATGCCAGTGTTAACCACAGAAATATTTAGATTACACTTTACTAATGATATGGAGATATACTAAGCTGTCTTGCTATTTGCTTTTATATTGCAATGCGTATAACAACACACCCAAATCACTGGGTCACAGGACATAAGCATCAAAATCAATGCATTCACACAGCATCACAGTATTACTGAATGATTGCTCTCCTGTAATTTATAGTCACATGATTTTTTTTGATCCAGTTTTCTTCAACGAAATGAATTAGGAACGCTATTTCATTAAGTCATCCAATTCCTGGTGGATCTTTGAGCACAAAGCATAATGAATTCCACTATAAATAAGAGGCCGATTCAAATCCAAATGCTCTAACCAGGATATTTACCATAAAAACCACTAATATACAAATGCAGGGTAAAACACGTGACAGTTTATTGCATGAAATTTTCTCCACAATTAAATTTCTACCAATGAATTAAATTTGATTAAAAAATGTAGATAACCAAAAAGAAAATCTTCTGTTTGGCCTAAAGGCATTTTACAAGTCACAATGATGACTTCATGTAAGTACATGGGCACTTGAAAATACAAGGGTTCTTATAGCTATTTGATAGGAGCAGTCCAATTAGACACAACATTGTTGTGTCTAATTGGTTCACACTTACATGACTCCAGTTCTTTTTCGATCCTGCAGGAAGTTTCTTCCATCTCTTCACCAGCAGAACACATGCATTACAGATATCACCTGCACGTGACTCTATCAAACTGTATAAAGGCAAAGAAACAAACTTCGACTTGCACACTTACTGACAACTTTTAAAAACCACATTATATTTTAAATAAGGGGATCACCTTAATTTAGTGTTTTTTATTTAAGAACTATTAATTGAATAAAGTAAATGAGAATTAGAGTAAATGTATCTTTAAAAAAATGGACTTCAACACCTGTTCCATCTATAATGATCAATCACTCCTGCAGCATCCTCAACACACATTCTAAAATTTTACTGTTGAAATGTTGCAAATTGATCAGTTATTTTAATTCTTTAACAGCTCTTTGAAATTTCACATCAAAACATATTTTTTAACACATTTGAACCCACATAAAAAAATCCCCAGTTAGATGTTATCTAACAGTACAGACTCCTGCTATGAGGAAACAATCAAATCCCAAGCATAAGTTGACAGTTAAGAGTGGTAAGCTGAAATAAAAAATCCTGATTGAAGTTCCAATTTCATCATCATATCTGAAAGTTCCTGAATTCTGACTCTCTCTACTCTGAGACCCATCAATACCCACTAGGAGTGGATTTCTGTTGCCAGCCATCCCTTAATTTAGCTGTCAGCAGCAGCATTACAATGGCCCCAGGTCAAAACAGGTTTTCCCTCAAGTCTTCTGAAGCAGCCACTTGTTTGAGAATGGTGAGGTATCATTTCTGATTTCACATTGAAATTAATCTCTTAAGTGGAACAATCAGTTCTCAGACACGTTACAACCCTCTACTTCTTCACTAAATTTGTATTGACGATTGTTCATGTTTAGCAGAGCGGATTCGGCGATTTGTGTTCTGCATGTGCTGTTTGATGGCTTTGGTCAGATTTCTGTATTTCATCTGAATAATAACTGTTAATAGCTCGATTAACACGTTTTCGATTATGAATGGCTCACTCATTGAAACCCTAATATCATAGATGTGAATAAATTAGACAGGAGAATGCATTGACCTTCACGAACAAAACCCACGACGTTTTATTTGCACAACGACAATAAGGAAGTGGGACTCGCTCACTAAAGCGCTTCCGCATCTGGCAACTAAATGAACGTGGGTGATCGAGAAGGAGACGAAAAAGAAACAGCGATCATCTCTTACCCAAAACAAAGTTTAAAGCATTCCTCATATCGCCTGCTGTCAGTGAAGCGAGAGCTGGAAGATTTGGTCTTGCAAATACAACAGCCTTCCAAACTCCGGTAGATTTTAGATTTATGGAAACCGAACATCGTCTTTCGTTGTCTGTCAAAATCTGCGCTCTATTTAAATAAAACAAAGTCAACCATTGATTCGGCTTCTCATAAAGCTCCAGCTGCAATTATGACAACTCTCCCATTATCTGTATAGACGTTTAGTGGTCCCAAGTTTTACTACAGATTTTTAGACAATGGGTTTGGCATAATTATTCGTGATTTCAGGACAGGTTCACATGACTTAGCAGCAGTCAGAGGCAGGAGGTTTTAGCCAATGGCCCCCACTCCAGATGCTGAGCGACCAGAGGATTTCTCGACACTTATATTTTGTTAAAAAAATCACCGCAATCAGAAAAGATACAGCTCAGTTCTTCCCAACACACCAACCAGAGACATGACATGCACCGTGAAATCTGACCTATTTTTAAAAAACACATGTGTCCTGATAGCAACAGCCAGACACAACAAAACAGCCGACAACTCGACCACAAAAGCGTTTTATTTAATCCCAGCTGAAATGTGCCAGACCGGAACTAAAATTATCTTTCATTCCGAGCGACTTTACCGACAATAACAATCACCGTTATCCAACAATGGTGATAGCAAGCAGAATGTCTGGGATCAGAGCTGATCCTGTGCCATCGCGTTACTCGCCTCAATGCAGTCAGAACAAGGGCCACACACACGTTAGCGTTACTCACTCTCCATTAAGCGTGGCGTGCTCTTCCCTCCCTGAAAAATCACCCAGAAACGATATTTTTTGAAAACCAGTTTGCACAATCCGATTACATTAATATCTAGGGGAGTGGGGGGAGGATATGCATAGAATCATGTGTTTTTGTACCTGTTGTCTCGGACCATTAAACAGCACCAACACGTTGCGGTGAACGGATTCTAAACAATAAACTTCAGAGTGGAGCCAGCACACAGCGACCTGGCATAGAGCGGACAGAAGCCGCTGGAGCTGAACTTTAGTTGTGCCGTTGGATGGATGTCCGCCACAATGTAACGCGTGCGGATATCCGAGAGTCTACAACGCAACAGCCTACAAACTGAAAGTTGTGGCGTTCACTGTAGACACATTGTAGACTTGCTGTGAAATAGCAGCGTTTCCCGTGGCCCGGCTCCCCTCCCCCTCAGTCAGCGGGTCAACGCCATCACTGCGGAGACCACTCGGCACTCCTCAATCTTTTTGTTTTTTTTTTAAAAAAAACTAATGCATCGCCCGCGACAACTCTGTAAACCTACTCTCTCACATTCACTCCCCCCCAAACATTACAGTTGAAAAAGAAACATACTTGCAATTTCTGATTTACCCTCTCGCTGTCACTGCTTTGTATCCAAGACACTGCAGTGCAGTGACCCACAAAAATGGGAGGTACTCCCTGAGACAGTATCACAGCAGAATTACAGAGAGGAATGCAGTAAGAAAGAGAACTCAGACCCATGATATGACATTCCTGAACAATATGTTTGAGCTTCCTAGGTGGACGTGGCTTCAGAAGAGAGAAAGATAAAAAGCAAGCCAACCACACGCGATGCTATTGTGTCTCAATGTAAACACCTCCCCCCCTCCCTCCGGCCTCAGACAAACACACACTTACCTGTATTTGAAATTAACACAAATGCAGAGGTAGCATTGCACAACTCCAGAATACTCCGGCACAGTTTCTAATTTTAACTGCAGCATTACCTTTCCCAAAAGGCAAACTTTTAAAGATTTGAAAACAAAGCAGTGAGTGTACTCACCAAACAAACAGAACTTCAGCCTGGCTGTTATCTCTGTGCTGGGATGAGCATGCTTACTACTCTTCCAGCACAGAACTGGAATTTATCATAATATTTACATATCAAAGTGCTGATTATCATAAGGCGCCTAACCCCAAATAAGGACATGGCTCTTCCCCCCACCCCGCACCCCGGGGCCCTAGGCTCCGAAATGTAGCATGTTGGGATTTGCAGTCTGTTTTAGGTGAGATTCCTGTGATGTAAATACAAAGCGCGCCAAATGTGCAAACTCCAAATCCCAGCCATGCCAGGGGGAAAAAAGTCACCCAGCAAAATGCCACTGCCTGAATTGGCGGGAATGGTGATAATCTCTTTATTCGGCGGTTGATAAAACTGATTTTTGTTTCCATGTAGCCAAAGCAAGATGTTAGATTGCGGGGCAGCTTGTCTGTAATGTGAATGTCTCCTTACCATCTACTTGCTCACAATTTGCTTTCCATGCCCGTGACCCCGACGTAAATGCACGCAAGCTACGTGCACGTTTAAAGGTAGACTTGTGGAAAAGATCACATCCCTGTAAATCTGGGAGCCAACACGAGGCAGAGCCGACTGTATTTGAATTGGAGTGGAATCATTTGCCAACGTTGATCTTGTGTATCTGCACAGCACTGTGGATGCGCTGTGATATGGCAGTGATTTATTTTGATGTAAAGATGCCGGCGTTGGATTGGGGTGGTAAGAACTCAGTAAGAATTTAGCAACACCAATTTTTAATCCAACCGATTTATTTGATAGTAAAATTGCGAGCTTTCAACACTCGTGTCTTCCTCAGGCAAATGCAGTGTTCTGGTCTGCAATAGCACACATCAGCACAGACAATCTCTGATGCTGTGCTGATGTGTGCTATTGCAGACCAGAACACTGCATTTGCCTGAGGAAGACACAGAGTGTTGAAAGCTCGCAATTTTACTATCAAATAAATCGGTTGGATTAAAAATTGGTGTTGCTAAATTCTTACTGAGTGATTTATTATCCATGGGGAGATTTCTCTCTGTTCTATCCTGTATTATGGTGCAGGCATTGCAAAACAAAAGGAAATAGTTGCTGGTTGAAAATGCAACACCAAAACCTACAGTGTAAACAGTTTTTTTAAAAAACTGCTTTTTAAAAGTTAACAGTCTGAACGATTGCGAAGTTTTGTTTCGTGGACACATTTAAAAAATAACACAGCCATTCATTTTCCTTCAGCAGATGTGCGGAAAAATTGAATGCAGATCAAATCATAGGGTAAATTACGATGTTTTGCAAGACTTTCTGCACAAAACGGCAATATAATAGCTGATAGACCACCAGCGAGGGAAGACATTATTACTTCTCTTTTTCCACTGTAAAACTATAGTAAGAACGAATAAGGATTGCCGACCTCTGTAAACATTTTGTGTTTCCTCTATGGAGCACTCTTTGCACACACTGGGGTGTTTCAGGCATTCTGTGGAAGATTCGTGAAGAACAATACACTTTCTTAAAAGACTTAAAAGACATAAAATCACTAAATCTAAGTAATCTTCCACCGTATCCTAATGACCCTGTCTGCTTGGTGACTTCAGAAATGTAAGTGTTGATTTGCTCACCATTCAAGGCGCATTAAGGCATAGACAACATTCTAATCGGAATGATGCCAGACATGGAAAACTACTTATGGCATAAGATCATTAGACACCTTCTGCCAGAGCAAATTCTGAAGAATTTTGATAACAATGAACATGGGAAGACAATTTCCACCAATTGGAAATTTTATGATAAGGGATGATGAATTAACATTGTCATAGAGAAGTTAGAAATTTAAAGGTTGTCGAAATCTGGAATGTTTTGCCACAGAGACTGATGGAAGATCATTGAATCTTTTAAGAAAAAAGTGGGTTTATATTTGAAGCAAATGATAGCCCATCAAGCTTCAGCGAAAGAGTGGAGCATAAAAAACATAAGCAGAAATCAAAGCATGCCATGCAGCCCTTCAAGCCTTTACCATACACTAGATCATGGCTGATCTTCTAACTCAATGGTATATTCTTGCACTTTCCCCATTCCCCTTGATGCCTTGAGAGCAAGGTGGCACAGTGGTTAACACTGCTGCTTCACAGTATCAGATACCTAGGTTCAATTCCAGCTTTGGGTCACTGTCAGTATGGAGTGTGCATGTCCTCCCCATGTCTATGTGGGTTTCCTCCAGCTGCTCTGGTTTCCTCCACAGTCCAAAAATGTACAGGTTAGGTGGATTGGCCATGCTAAATTGTCCCTCAGTATCCCAAGGTATGTAGGTTAGGGGGATTAGCAGGATAGGTGTCTTAGGTTACAGGGATAGGGTGTGGGGGTACTAAGATGTTCTGTCAAAGACTCAATGGGCCAAATGGCCTCATTCTCCACTGTAGGGATTCTGTGATTCTTCTTAAATATATTCAATGGCTTGACCTCCACAGCCTTCTGTAGTTGAGAGTTCCATAGCTCCACTACTCCCTGAGTGAAGATGTTTCTCCTCATCTGTGTTAAATGGTCTATCCCATATCCTGAAACTATGACCCATTATTCTAGACCCACCATCAGGGAAAACAACATCGCTGCAACCAGCCTGTTAGAATTTTATATGTTACAATTAGATGCCCTTTCATCCTTGTAAATTCCCATGAATACATGGCCCATTTAAATCTAAAATCTTCACCTGACAATCCTGGCATCCCAGGAATCAGTCTGGTGAACATTAACGGCACTTCCTCTATGACCAGTATATCCTTCCTTAGTACCGAGACAAAAACTGCTCACAATATTCCAGGTGTGGTCTCACCAATGCCCTGTACAGATACAGTGAAATATCCTTGTTCATGTATTCCAGATCTCTTGCAATGAAGGGCAACATATCATTTGCTTTCCTAACTGCTTGCTGTACTTGCGAGTTTGTTTTCAGGGGTTGGTATATAAGGTCTTATCAACAAACTTAGAAATATTTTTTGTTCCATCATCCAAATCATTGATGCATATGGTGAATAGTCTACATTGTTTAGTGAGCTGTGCTGTAAACTGCAATGGTTAAAGCGCTTTGGAACATGCTGCATGGAAATTGTTATTGTTAGTTCTAGTTACTTCCGATCCCTTCACGTAAAATATCTTTATAATCTTCTGAAAATGTATCAAAATGCTGATTTTTGAATTGAGTACACGTATCATTAAAATCATGATACTATTATTTATATTAAAGCTCTTGGCAGAAATGAAAAGCAACATTTCAGAAAAAGTATAATATAGGGTTAAATACCAATGCCCAGAAGTGTAGGATTTGTGCCAATGTGTTTGAAGCTCTGCTCAGGAGCACAATAAAGAGCCAAACCCAAAGAGTTTCCAGGGCCTATCTATTTGTATATTTATTGTACGATTTTCAGCACAAATCCCATGTAAAACAGAAGTAATGTACTGAGGGTGCTTGTACATTCAAATGCAATCTTTAGAAGGCCAGTCTGGTAGAAGAACGCAGTAACTTGCATCTTCAGATGTGAAAATAGGAGATATGATCAGTAAGTTTTCAGGTCATAGAATTCCTACCGTGCAGAAAAAGGTTATTTGGCCCATTGAGACTGCACTGACTCTGTAACAGAGTATCATACCCAGGCCCTATTGCTGTAACCTCAAATATTTACCCCACTAATCCCCCAGGACATTAAGGGCAATTTAGCATGGCCAGTCAACCTAGCCTGCACATCTTTGGACTCAGGAAGCTGGAGCACCCAGAGGGAACCCACACAGAGACAGGGAGAACATGCGAACTCCACACAAGCATGGTCAGAATTGAACCTGGTACTGTGAGACAGCAGTACTAACTACTGTGCCAATGTTCTGCCCTCATCACACAATTGGTGGTGTGGTAAATAGCAAGGAAAAAATTCTTAGATTATTGGACAATATAGTTGGACACAACAGTGGCGAATGGAATTTATGCTCTGACAAGTATCAGGTGATGCATTTTGGAAGAACAAAGAAGACAAGAGAATATACGATGAACAGTAGGATGCTCGGAAGTAGAACGGACCAGAGGGACTCTGCAGGCAGAATGACAGATAGACATGGGATACTTGCCTTTTTTAGTCAAGAATACAAGAACAGGGAGGTTATGATGGAGCTGTGTAAAATGCTCATTAGCCCACAGCTATTTATTGTGTGTAGTTCTGGTCACCACATTATAAGAAGGATATAATTGCACAAGAAAACATGCAAAGGAGATTCACCACCATATGGCAATGAGGACAGGCTTATTAGAATGAAGTTGTCTTCCCAAGGGCAGAGAAAGGTGAAGATGGACCTAACTGAGGTGTACAAAATTATGAGGGACATAGATAGAGTTATGGTTCAGGTCGGCAACTCCAAAGTATGTGACGAAGCCCACGTGAATTATAAGTTTTGCATCTTGAATTTGGCTAGGATAAGCATGATATATTTCACTTCAGATAGGATTCAAATGTCCCACTGGGGAGCTTTTATCAAACAAAGCTTATTTTAAGAATATAGTTAACATGCATGGAAAGAAAATTAGCAAACATTTTTATCAATTACAAACAAAAACAAAACAATTATGATAATGTACAACCCTTAATATATCTAAGGTGTTCCAATCAAACCAAAATCTGCCATAGACAAAACCCTTTAAACAAGTTCAACACAGCAAAGTCTAATGCTCACGTGATACTGGAATTACGTCCCTTGATTGGAGAATTGAAACCTCTCAGTCTTGTAAGTTCTAGTAGTCCTTTTGATACACCTAGAACAATTTGAAGTCAGAACGGCATCCCAGAACCCCAGATAGATTCTAGTCAAGCCACCAACAGCAGATTTTTCTACTTCAGAAAAGTTTTCAGCTAGCCTGCAGAATTTCCAAAACCAGGGAGAGAGAAATACTTCTTTTCAACCTATTGTCCCTTCTAAAACTCAACTCTAACTACAGCCAAACAGAGAATTGAAACCTTAAACTCATTTAAAAAAAACTGTCCAAAAACACACGACCATCCTCCAAACAATTGAGGATCATAACATCTCAATAAAAATAAACAAATCCCACACCCCCTGCCCACTTAAGCATCAGTAAAAGGACACTTCCAGACAAACCAGCAAAAATTACATCAGTTAAGGCTGGGAGCTAAGAAAACACTGAGGCTGTGAGAGCTTCAGAAATCATGATTTTGAAAGAACTTTCTTAAAGACACATTAACATCACTATTGGGTAGATAAAAAAGAACATTTCCCCGTAGTAGAGGAGTCAATAACCAGGGGCATAGACTTAAGGAAAGAAGCAGGAGATTTAGAGGGGATTTGAGGAAAAACCTTTTCACCTAGAGGCTGGTGGGAATCTGCAAGTCACTACCTGAAAGGATGGCAGAGGCAGGAACCTTCACACATCAAAGAAGCATTTAGATGTACACTTGAAATGCCATTGCATACAAGGCCACGGACCAAGTGCTGGAAAATGGAATTAGAATAGTAAGATACTTGATGGCCACACAGACACAATGGGCTGAATGGTTTCCTTTTGTGCTGTAGATCAGTTTCCAACCACATATCTGCACCATTACCAAGACAGCCTATTGCAACCTCGTAAACATCGCTTGATTTCACCCCTGCCTTAGCTCATCTACTGCTATTGGACCTAGTTGCTCAAGCTGTTGGCCACTTGGCTATATTCATCTGGGAATAGCAAAATATAATGCGAGAGCGCAACAATTAGTCCGATAGCGAGGCATAACTTGTTTTATGGAAGAAATGATTTCTAACTGCCTGACTTGTGCCATAAATAGCCAAAAAAAGAAAGAACCACTATTATCTTCTACTTTTCCGTCAAAGCCCTGAGAGTATCTGGGAATGGACTTACTGGAATTTTTCCTGATTGTCATTGATTACTACCTATGATGGATTGAAATAAATAGTTGCATATTGTAAAGCAGAAGCAATTATCTCTGAAGAGAATTTATGCAAAACATGCCATGCCAGACTTCACAGGAGTGCCTGATAGTGAGCTGTGATTTGTTAATGTATATTCCAAAATTTTGCAGATGAATAAGACTTTGTTCAAGCAATCAGTTCACTTCTTTATCTGTAAGTGAATGGAAAAGCTGAGAGAGCAGTACAAACCCTTAAAGATTTATTAAAGAAATATAAAGGCCTTAATCTAACTTTTCTAAGCTATTGAACCATTTCAAGATGGCTTCTCACTGGAGTTAGTAATTGATAGGGGATTGGGAACACAGCTTTGATCTCAAGCACAAAAACTCAAACCCAAATCAGCATGAACAACCCACAAGAGGGTGAAATAGTACAAGGAATAACAGTGAAGCAACATGGTTCAGGACTTTAATCACAGGCATAGAGTACAGACATTACAATGTTGAAGCTTCAGGAGACAGTATGAGTTTGGGAGCAACATAAGGAAAGCACAAATCATTAAAAAAAACTTGACAGACCAGGATACAATAAGAGAAAACAACACCTTAATATTGGAGAGTAGGTCAACAGAAACTCAGATCCTGAGGAGAACAACTTGCTACAAGCTCTACAGCCATCCAGGAGAAAGTCAGTCACATCAACAGAAGGGAAGGTAGGGAATATCCTTCACCTCAAAAGAAGATCAAAGAAATCAGTTAAGGCACCTGAAACTAAGCCTATGAGATCTGAGATTCTGGGTGGGGGATATCGGAGGATCTAAGTATCATGGGGATAAAGACTTGTGGGAAGATTTGAATAAAGGTCTAACATCGGAAGCATACATGATGTTGATATAATAACAATATCAGATCACATGACTGAGAGGTATGGGAGATCTGGAAGGATGAGTGGTTCAAATCTCTTGTAGAAGTCCAAATGTGTAAATGTTTGTGAATAAAGACTAATGGGTTTGAGAAACTATAGACTCAAGCCGCATATACTGGGAGAATAGATAATCCCCAAAATTCCCATCTAACCCCAAGCCACTCACCAAAAATTAAGATACTCCTCATCCTATGTTTTTGTTACATGTTCTAATATGTCCTTCATTATGTGATGAAAGTGTGGAAATGATATGTGTATATACTGTGGCTAGAATTTTCTGACAATGACTACCAACAGGATTTCCTGTCCTGCTGCAGTGAACAGGTTTATCACCAAAATTTTCTGACCTCGCTGCAGTGGGAGCATGATGTGAACTGACAATAAACGTTGTGTGTTTTTGTCATGTTTCAGGCGAATGTTTTAAAGTTCAGCTTTTTTCTTACAGGTAGTCAGTATGTCTGGCAGGAATACAGTTCAAATGCTGGGGAAGCAGGATGATTACTCATTTCAATCTTGCAAGTGGTTATGTTAAATAGAGATAATGGACTTTTGTTTACTTGAGTTTGCCTGGGATTTCAGAGTAGAGGATTGATAGGGTCATGTGATGTTGTGGTTTATGTGCAGTCTTGGATCAATAGCAGAAAAAGAAATAGGCTTTTGCAGAAAGGAGTTGGAATTTGGCTGTTCTGGTTAAATTTAGAAGAAATTTGCAGGCTTCTTAAAGTTCTGTATCTCTATGAAAACTCTAAGGCTGTCTTCACTCATTACAACAAGTATATTTGAGGTTGTTAACTGCATTTAAAGTGGGGATTAGGTCTGTAGGAGGAATGTTGCTTGTATGGAACTGAAATAATGATAAGTTAGAAATTAGAGTTGTTGGTTTTCATGTTTAAAGATTGTGTAACTGTTGAGAGTTAAGCTGCTTCAGTTATACTTAAACTGTGTTATGAATAAAGTTTGTTTTGATAAAAAATCTTTAATTTGTCAGTGGAATTACTCCTGGAGTGAAGCATCCTTTCCCACATTTATGTCAAAATAGAATAATTGTTGATGTCCACTCTGGTTTCATGCTATACCATTGGGTTCTGGTCCAGGATTCTAACAAATGCTCAATATCAAATGTTAATTGTTACCATTCCTGTAAAGCTCCTTGGAATATTTTATAATGAAAGATTTTGAATTAGTTAGAAAACAGGTAGAAGAGCACTTAAAACAAGAACCACAGGCTTGCAGTCGGGTGAACAGTGATTAATGGCAAGCGTAAAGATCACTGAAAATTATGAGCAGGATTCTCTGCACAATCGCCAAGTATTTCATGGCAACGGGAACAGTCCATCATTAACTAGCAGCGGAATCTACTGTTCTTGACATTGATAATGGGGTTTCCTGTTGAATGCATCTCTTGCCACTGAGAAACCTGCAGCAGGTGTGTACTGATAGAAGAACCAGAAGATCCCACCATTGTGAATGGATAGAAGTTCTGGATTTTTCTTTTCAAAATCATTTTGTACCACATTTGGAGCATATTTTGATGACCAGCCAATATGTTTTGTCTGAAAATCCTATGCTTGTGTTTTGGTTCAGCATAGTGCTGAAGTTGTAGAAGGATTGGGACTGGTGTTGGGAAGTACTGTTAGTGCAGGGCAATTGTAATTTTACAAGTGAAATGAGCAGGCAGCATAGGTGGGCCTTGTTGATTCTCAATGTCTTTCTCTTGTGACTGCTCCTCCACTACAATGTCTTTCTGCATGGCTTGATGGATTCAGTCATCTGCACAGTTGTCAGCAGACATAACACAGTTGAGTTAGGGTACAAAATTGCAGATCACTTTAAGATACTTTAAGGGAAGTACTGCATCTGTGCCCAGGTTTCTGAAAGGTTGCCTTAGCCAAGTTTGGAGAGGATTAGCTTTATCCCTAAACACGCAGCCTCTGACCCAATGATCAGGGTGAAAGAAAATGGGCTTTTGTGGATGAAGATACCATAGCAGCGATCAGAAATCTGGCATAAACTTGCATGATGCTCCGCATGTTTTTGCACAAAAATTGATCCTAGCATTAGAATGTAGGCCTTAATTGTCTTCTGTATCACTAACTTTATGCTCCATGTGTATCTTTAAGTTATCAATGATTACTGGCAGGTCTGTTCCCTGATTTGTTAGATTTAATAGGTAATGTTACATATTTATAGTTTCCACATTGAAGAATATCAACCTGCAGTCTATTGATTTAGCCTGACTTGCAATCCTCTGTGTATAATTGCAAGTCATCTGTGAATTTACAAATTGGATAAATAACCATCCAAACCACTGATGAGGTTGATGTACAACAATGCACAACAGAGCCTTGTTGATTGTCATACGTGGCCAAGCTCCATTCAGATGTATCCTCATTAATGACAACACTCTTGTCTATAAAATTTAAAATAATTACCTATTCTGCATTCTTTTTACAAATCATTTTCATAATGTTGTAAAATTTCATTTCCATGTAGCATTTAATCAAAGGCCTTTTGGAATCAAGATATATACTATAAACAGGACAATCATTGTCACTATTCTGGTCACACTCTCAAAGAACTTGAATAGTTTAATGAAGCAACAATGTTTCCTGAAACCATGAATAGAATCCTAAAAAAGACATCAAATTCTCTAAATGATTATAAATCACACATTGTATAATATGTTTCAGCAGCTTTGCTATAAGTAATGTCATTGTAATAGGGCTATAATTCCTAGCCTTTGATTGTATTTCTCCTTTTAAATAATGAGATCACATTTACCACCATGGAAATCAGCCTAGGCCTTCCTAAGCTATTGAATATGTGAACGGAAGAATCACATAAAACATGCCCTTCATTCTCTTTAGTTTCAGTGCAAGACTATGGAACTGATTCACAGTCAAAAGTCCTACCTTTCAGATAAAATGTTAAAGTGAGATGCCATCTTTCCCCTCAGGTGAACATAAAAGATCCCACGCTACAGTTCACTCAAAAAGCAGCTAAAATAGGTGATCTGGCCACTTATTTCATAGTTGGTTGTGGGAGTTTGGCCTGTGCAAATTGTCTGATGTATATTCCATATTTCAGCAGTGACTACACATCTTCTTCACATGACACTAAATCAAAAATAATGGAAATATAAAGAAGCAGTTAACATTTCAGGTAATTGGCTTTTGTCAGGGAAAACTGTAATGGAGATTGGGGGAATGGTGAGAAAGGTTGGAGTTGTCATGATATTTTCATCTTGTGCCCAATCCACTTACTTTCAGCCTCAGCTTTGCACAAGTAAAGAAACAAAAAATGTGGCTAGAAATTTAAAGGGGTGATGCAGAATAAAAGAGCTGGGTCAGTGTGAATTTCATCCCAGTGCTCCAGTTTCTTCCCATAGTCTGAAAGACATGCTGGTTAGCTGCATTGCCATACTAAGTTCTCTCTCAGTGTACCTGAAGAGGTGCCAGAGTGTGGTGACTAGGGGATTTTCATAGTGACTTCATTGCAGTGTTAATGTAAGCCTGCTTGTGACACTAATAAATAAAGTTAAAACTTAAACTTACCACCTGGAAATAAAACAAAAAGGAAGCAGAGATTATGATATTAAATTGTTGAACTTGATGCTTTTCCTAAAGGCAGAAAAGTATCTAATTAAAACATGAACTGCTGTTCCTTAAGCTTATGTTCAGCTTCCTTAGAACAGTTTAGGAGGCTGAGAACAGAAAGATCAAATTGCAAGTGAAAAAAATGATTGAAATGAAGTTTGGGCTCATGATAACAAACCAAATGGAAGTGTTCCCCAAAGTAGTCACCCAATCTTTTCCCATGTGATTTTACTTGATTTATTATTATCACATGTATTAGTGTGTAATGAAATGTATTGTTTCTTGCAAGCTATACAGAGAAAACATACTGTTCATAGAGAATGTAATGTTACAGTCAATCTGCATTTGATCTCCCAAAATAGAGTAGCAAAAGTAGTAAAAAACATGAGAAGCAAAAACAGTATGCTAAATTTACAAAGTTGAACAAAATCAATCTTTCATCAGGAAGGAATGTTTGGGTACAGAGACATTGAGAAAGTTGGAAATAAAATGGCGGGTGTCATGTCTCCTGTGCTTACATGGGCAGAGATGATGTGAGAGGGGTGGGGTGCTGGGTGATTATGGAGTGGACCGAGGAATCAAGAAGGGAACAATCCCTTCAAAAGACAGACATAGGAGAAGTGGGAAAGATGCATTTGTTGTTGCATATGCTGGAAGCAGATATCCTGCTAATTATAACCTCAAATAACTATAACAGATTTGTCAAACATAATGTCCCTTTTACAAACTTTGCCTGATCATCTTTATAATTTTCTAAGTGCCCTGTTACTACATCCCTAATAACAGATTCTGGTATTTGTGCCACGATTGACATCAGACTAACCAGCCTATACTTCTTGGTTTTCTCTGTCCCTCCTTTCTTGAATAGCAGGCTTACTTTTGCTGCTTTTCAATCCACAGGAACCGTTTTAGAATGTAGAGAATCCTGAAAGATCGGAATCAATACCATCCATCATTTAAAACCTTAGGATGCAAGCCATTGGTCCAGAACATTTGTTGGCCTTTAGTCCCATTAATTTCTCCAAAACTGTTTCTTTACTCATAATGGGTAGGATTTTCCAGCTGTGCTCACCCCAAGGCCATAAATGCCCACCCAAATCAATGGACCTTTGTATAGTCTGCCAAATCTTCTGTCCCATTTACTACGATTCCCGTGGCAGGCAGGATGGGAAAATTCCACTCAATAATTTCTTGAAGTTCCTCATTCTAATAGGAAACTTGGTTCCCTATTATTTCCAATTTGTAACAACATCTCTTCAATTATCAGGAGAGATATGAAGTATTTGTTTAATACCCCTGCTACTTCCTTATTCATAGAACATAGAACATTACAGCACAGAATAGGCCCTTCGGCCTTCGATGTTGCACCGACCAATATAAAAAGCAATGCCCCTCCAAACTAAACCATTCCCTTCTCTCCATATACTTATCAACTAACCTCTTAAACGCCACCAAACTTGGTGCATCTACAACTGCTGTAGGCAGGGCATTCCACTCCCGAACCACCCTTTGGGTAAAAAACCTACCTCTGATATCCGTCCTATAACTATCACCCCTTAATTTAAAGCTGTGTCCCCTCGTGCTAGCTTTCTCCATCCTAGGAAAAAGGCTATCACTGTCCACCCTATCTAAACCTCTAATCATCTTATATGTTTCGATTAGGTCCCCTCTTAGCCGCCTCCTTTCTAACGAAAACAACCTCAAATCCCTCAGCCTCTCTTCATAAGACCTGCCCTCCATACCAGGCAACATCCTGGTAAACCTCCTCTGTACCCTCTCCAATGCCTCCACATCTTTCTTATAATGTGGGGACCAGAACTGCACACAATACTCCAAGTGCGGCCGCACTAGAGTTTTGTACAGTTGCAACATGACGTTGCGGCTCCGAAATTCAATCCCCCTACCAATAAAAGCTAAGACTCCATATGCCTTCTTAACAACCTTATCGACTTGACTGCCTACTTTCAGGGATCTATGCACAAATACACCAAGATCCCTCTGTTCATCAACACTATTAAGAATCCTACCATTAGCCCTATACTCTACACATTTATTATTCCTGCCAAAGTGCATTACCTCACACTTTTCCACATTAAACTCCATTTGCCACCTCTCGGCCCAGCTCTGCAACTTGTCCAAGTCTCTTGGACATTGTAATTGCATTGTAATTGTAATTCCCCATTACAATTTCTCCGTCTATGTTTTTAAAGCTCCCACATTTACTTCTGCTAATTTCCACCCTTTCACATACCCATAAAAACTTTTACAATCTATTTTTATTCTCTTGCCAGTTTACTCTCATATTCTATTTTCTCTTTCTTTATAAATTTCTTGATGATCCTGTGCAGAATTCTAAAATCCTCCCAGCACTCAAGGTTTTACTCTATTCTTTTTGGCAACATTATAAGACTCTTCTTATTGTCCAGTACTTTCTTCAATTGTTCTTGTTAACCATGATTGGATCACCTTCTTTGTGGAGTTTTTATAAAAGATATGCAGATTAATTGAGTTATGAATTTAGTTTAAAAATGTTTGTCCAGAATTTGAGGAAACTTACTACGGTCCAAATTAATTGTGTAGGACACCTCCCCAAAACAAAAAGTGGAAACATGTACTTGCTGACAATCATGGATGTATCTACGAGATTCCCAGAAGCCAAATCATTCAGGAACATTACAGCAAAAGAATTGTAGAGAAGTTGATCCAATTCCTTATCAGATATGATTTACCGAAAGAAATACTGTTAGACCAGTGTTCAAATTTCAAATCATTGCTGTTTGGGGAAGTCATGAAAACTCTGGGAACAAAGCAGTTTAAATTATCAGCTTATCATCTGGAATCACAAAGGGGCATTATGGAGATAGCATCAGACTTCAAAGACTATGATAAGGCAAATAGTCAGCAGGATTACCTATAAGACTAGGATAGAGGAATTCCATTCTTATGATTTACCATTAGAATGTACCAAATGACTGAATGAAGTTTAATCCTTTTGAACTGGTATATGGTTATGAAGTGAGAGGACCACTCAAACTAATTCAGGAGAAGTTAGTGAGTAAGAATTCAGAAGTCACACTTTTGAGCTATGTATCAAAATTCAAGGAAAGATTAAATAGAGCACATGAATTAGCGAGAGAGCATTTAAAATATAGCAGGCGATGAGAACAGAAGCTGATAGGAAAGTAGCGAATTGGAGCTTTGTAGCTGAGGGGAAAATGTTGATTTTGTTGGTAATATTGGGTAAACCACTAAAAGCCTGGATTAGCAGGCAAGAAACTAACTGAATTATCTGGTAAGAACTCCAGACAGCAGAAAAACCCAGAGATTGTCACATAAATATGTTCAAGAAGTACTTCCATAGGGAGGATAATCAAAAACAAATATTAGTAGTGATAAATCAGGGAAAGTGTGGAAAATTCTAATGCACCAGCAACTCACCAGAGACTGATAAATAAGATTATTCCTGAACTCTGTTACTATACTGTGTATGTTGATGATTTGCTGAAATTCAAAGTTGGAAGGAGTACTTACAGGATCTAAAACAACTGTTCAATTGCCTACAAAAAGCTACTTTGATGGTGGACTTGGCTAAAAGTGAATTTGCAAAAGTCTAAGTCACATATTTAGGCCCTACTGTTGGACATGGTCAGATAGCCCCATACAAAACTAAAGGCAATTAATAAATTCTCAGTGCCTTCAACCAAAAGAGAATTTTTACAATTTCTGGGCAAGAGTGGATTCTACCTAAATTTATATGAAATTTAGCAATGTGGTTGTTCCAGTAACTGAATTCTTAAAAAACACAAGAAATTCAACTGGACATCAGAGTGCCAAAATGCATTCAAAAATCTAATAACTGTGTTGACAGCTGTGCCAGTTTTAGCAATACCAAGTCATGCAAACCAGTTTAAGCTGGCTATTGATGCAAGTGATATTGGTATTGGTGCTGTATTATGACAAGGAGATTATGCAGATATCAAATAACATGCAGGATATTTTCCTAAAAAGCTAAATATTCATCAACAGAAATACTCTACAGTTGAGAAGGAAACATTGAATTGGGTATGGGCACTTCAACATTTGAAATTTATGTTGCCAACAATTTATCAGAAAGCTCCATTTACATGGACCGTAGCTCCTTATGATATTTGGAAAACTTTCAAGATCATAATGCCAAACTGTTTCAATAGAGTCTGTTATTACAGCTGTTTAAATTAAAATTATATGTGTGGTTGGAAGAGAAAACATTATTCCAGATGCATTATCAAGAGTTTAAAGTGTAAAGAAGATTGAACATTCGAAATCTGAGGGAAAAGAATTGCCATAGAACAGAGACATAGAACATAGAACAGTACAGCATAGTACAGGTCCTTCAGCCCTCGATGTTGTACTGAGCTATGTCTGAAACTAAGAACAAGCTGTCTCACTCTCTATCATTCTGGTGTGCTCCATGTGCCTATCTAATAACCTCTTGCAAGTTCCTAAAGTGTTTGACTCCACTATCACAGCAGACAATCCATTCCACAGCCCAACCACTCTGAGTAAAGAACCTACCCACTGGAGCAACTACATTGCTAAATTTCATATAAATTTGAGGTACAATCCACTTATGCCCAGAAATTGTAAAAATTCTCTTTTTGTTGAAGGCACCAAGGATTTATTAGGACATCCCTCCTATATCTCCTATCATGAACCTTATAGTTATGCCCCCTTGTAACAGCTACATCCACTTGAGGAAATAGTCTCTGAACGTCCACTCTATGTGTCCCTCTCACCATCTTATAAACCTCTATTAAGTCACCTCTCATCCTCCTCTGCTCTAAAGAGAAAAGCCCTAGTTCCCTCAACCTTTCCTCATTAAACCTACCCTCCAAACCAGGCAGCATCCTGGTAAATCTCCTCTACACTCTTGCCAATGCTTCCACATCCTTCTTATAGTGAGATGACCAGACATACACAATATTCCAAATGGGGCCTCACCAAGGTCCTGTACAGTTGCAGCATAACCCCACGGTTCTTAAACTCAAACCCCCTGTTAATAATGCAAATACACTATAGGCCTTCTTCATGGCTCTATCCACTTCAGTGGCAACCTTCAGAGATCTGTGGATACAAATTCCAAGATCTCTCTGTTCGTCCACATTCCTCAGACCCTGCCGTTGACCCTGTAATCTGCGTTCAAATTTGGCCTACCAAAATGAATCACCTTGCACTTATCAGGGTTAAGCTCCATCTGCCAATTTTTGGCCCAGCTCTGCATCCTATCAATGTCTCTTTGCAGTCTACTACAGCCCTTCACCTCATCCACTGCTCCACCAATCTTGATGTCATGAGCAAATTTACTGACCCATCCTTCAGCCCCTCCTTCAAGTCATTGATAAAAATTACAAAGTGCAGAGGACCCAGCACTGATTGTTGTGATACACCACTGGTAACTAGTCTGAAAATCTTCCATCCACCACCACCCTCTGTCTCCACATGAGATGTGGAGTTGCCAGTGTTGGACTGGGGTAAACACAGTAAGAAATCTGACAACACCAGGTTTAAGTCCAACCAATTCAACCAGGATCTTGGGTTCCTATCCTATGAACCCAAGATCCTGGTTGAATTGGTTGGACTTAAACCTGGTGTTGTCAGAATTCTTTCTAACAGATAGCCAGTTATTTATCCAATCGGTCAAATTTCCCTCAACCCCACACCTCCTTACTTTCTTCGCAGGGAACCTTATCAAATGCCTAACTGAAATCCATGCTTACAACATCAACTGCTCTCCCTTCATCTACATAGTTAGTTACCTCCTCACGGATCTCTGCTGACTGTCCTGAATTAATCTGCATCTTTCCAAATGATCATAAATTCTATCCCTCAGGACCCTCTCCACTAACTTACCTATCACCAAAGTAAGACTAACCGGCCTATAATTATAGGGTCATTCCTATTTCCTTTCTCAAACAGAGGAACAATATTTGCCACTCTCCAGTCTTCTAGCACTATTCCGGTGAACAGTGAGGACCCAAAGATTAAAGCCAAAGGCTCTGCAATCTCCACAAATTGCAAAAAATCCTAGGACATATCCCATCTGGCCCAAGGGACTCATCGACCCTCAGATTTTTCAAAATTATTAACACATCTTCCCTCAGAATATCTACCTCCTCTAGCCTATCAGCCTGTATCACACTAATACTCAAAAATGTGGTCCCTCTCTTTGGTGAACACTGAAGAAGAGTGTTCATTCATCATCTCTCCTATCTCTTCTGACTCCATGTAAAAGTTCCCACTACTATCTTTGACTGGCCCAACCTCACCCTGGTCATTCTTTTATTTCTCACATAAGAGTAAAAAGCCTTGGAGTTTTCCTTTATCCGACATGTCAAGGACTTCTCATGCCCCTTCCAAGATCTCTTAAGCCCTTTCTTGAGCTCATTCCTTGCTATCTTGTAACTTTCAAGCAACCCAACTGAACTTTGTTTTCTCATCCTTACATATGCTTCCTTTTTAGCCATGGACTCTAGTTTTTTACTGAAGTTTTGGGTAGTCTCATGCATCTTATAATTAATAGTAAATAAGTAGACAGTAATATGAAAAGGTTGAAAAATGGAACTGTCATTTTGAATTATGATAGTTCACTTTTTTAGAAAAAGAGGGGGAGGTATCAGGAAAACCCAAGAAATTGTAATATTCTTGTCATATTTTGTAAACAGTTGGGAATATGTGAACGGTAATTAAAACAAGAGTGTCACTGTGAAAATCTACGCTGTGGGTTTGATATGATAATGAGTCCAGAAATATTTCAAATTAATGTTTGCTGAAGGTAATTTAGTTTATAGAACAGGAGTAGATTTGAATAGGTTACTGTGGTTCAAAGGAGAAGATGTGCAAGGGTGTGCAAGGGGTAAAAAAATGTGCTATAGGTAAAACATGGATTGAGTGAGTTTACTTTCCTTTTAAATTCTAAAAGCTGGATGTAAAGAAATAAAGCGGGAGTGAGGCAATAAAGAGAGCAAATGGAAAGAATATATATAAGGAGGTACTGAAACCTATGGGGAAAGCTGTTTCTGATTTCAGCAGGAAAAGCTGGTCAACGGCCAGCAAGCAAGGTGAATGCATCATATCCAAGCACCTGGTCAAAGTGAGGTTGTAGAATCATTATAGAACCATAGAAATCCCAGAAAGAGGCCATCTGGCCCCATCCAGTCTGCATCAACCACACAATCCCACCTGGGCCCTACTCCCATATCACTACACATTTACCCACTAATCCCTCTAACCTACGCATCTCAGGACACTAAGGGGCAATTTTTTAGCATGGCAATCAATCTAACCCGCACATCTTTGGACTGTGGGAGGAAACCGGAGCACCTAGAGGAAATCCACGCAGACACAAGGAGAATGTGCAAACTCCAATGGACCCAAGCTGGGAATCGAACTCAGGTCCCTGGAGCTGTGAAGCAGCAATGCTACTGTGCTCGTCCTACAATCATAGAATCTCTACAATGTGTAAGGAAGCCATTTGACTTATCAAGCCTGCACCATCAACTATCCCAGCCAGGCCCTATCATTGTAACCTTGTGCATTTACTCTGCTAGTCCCCCTGACACTTATGGGCATTTTAGCATGGCCAATAAACCTAACTATACCAGTTGGGAAGAAACCAGAGCACCTGGAAGAAATCCATGCAGATACAGAGAGAACATGCAAACTTTGCATGGACAGTGATCCAAGGCCAAAATCGAAAACAGATCCCTGGCGCTGGAAGGCACCAATGCCAATCATTGTATCTTCATAGTCATGGCATAGAAGTCAATTATATTAAATCCAGGGATATGGGGGATGGGGTGGGGTGACAGGTTGGTTGGTGGGAGGATAAGGGGTGTAACCTTGATAGGCAACTTTGCTGGTCTTCATTTCAGGGGTGAGTACTTACAGACATGTGAAAAAAATCCATGAACCCACATTCATTGATGAGTCATTGACAGAAATGGATCCTTTGGGGACTAGTGACTGTCCCCAAAATCTACTCCTTCTGTTTCTCATTGATATGGCAGAGAGAACATTAAGAAAATGTATAATCACTTACAGGCAGCAGAGGAGTAGTAGATTGCAATGGAGCCAGCTGGCTCACCAAAGGAATGAGTGAAACCCTCAAGACCAAGGATCAGAATGAACTCCTCGAAATACAGACTATGAGGCCCAGAGTCTTGCCAGGGCACTTCACAAGACCCAGGATCTATAGAACTCAAATGTCTTATCTGCAGATGAGCAAGAACAAGTGTCATTGATGGTTCTGTTTGATCAAGGATCTGGTGACTCAAAATTTGCCACATTCTCTAGGAATTAGTGCCATGGGGACGATGTGAGGGCATCTATTGCCAATCAGTGTGAAAGCAACTGCCACAGTGAATCTCTACGCCAGCGGCTCCTTCTGAGGTTTCCGAGACCTTTATGGGATCTTTCAAATGTCTTTGCACAAATGTAAACATGAGATCACATTTTGCCTAGGCCCACAGTTGCGTTAACTTCAACAGATACCAAACAAGCCAGAACACCAGAGCACTTGGCTTTGCTGGGATTTCTGGATTCCCACAAGTGCAATATGGAATCAACTGCATTTATGGTTATAAAGCTTTCTGACAATAGGTGTTCTAATATATAAAATGGAAAAATTAACACTTGCTCGATATACAACTGATCTGTAACCATAAAGAACTTAGCGTATAGGTATACCCAGGAAACACCCACAACTCATGCATCTTAAATAGATCACAGATCCTGGACACCTTTGAGTGACCATACAAGAACTGGGTCCTTGGTGACAAAAGGATACCCATCAAAGTTGTAGCTGATAATGCCAGTGCAGCAGCCTTAGATTCCTATAAAGAAGTCATTCTCTTCACTGAGCATTTCCAGTTTATATAAGATCATAAGAAATAAGAACAGGAGTAGACTATTTGGCCCCTTGAACCTGCTCCACTATTCATGGCAGAGTCAACATTTTTCATGTCCACTTTCCTGCCCTTTTCTCATAACCTTAATGAACAAAAATCTCAGCTTTAAATATATACAAGGCTCTGCCCCACAGATCTCTACAGCAAGGAGTTCCAAAGACTCTCAATCCTCAGAAAAGAAATTCCTCCTCATCTCAGTCTTAAATTGGCACCCTTTTAATCTGAGATTATGTCCTCTGGCCTTAGACTCGCCATGAGAGGAACCTCCTCTCAGCCCCTTAAGAATCTTATATGTTTCAATGAGATTACCTCTCATTCTTCTAAATTCCAATGAGTAAAGTTCCAATTTGTTTCACTTTTCCTCACAAGACAATCCTTCCATACCGAGAATCATCTTGATGAACTTTCTCTGAACTGCATCCAATGGAATAACATCTTTCCTTTAATGAGGGGACCAAAACTGCTCACTGTACTCTAGATGTGGTCTCACCAGTATTTTGTACAGTTGTAGCGAGAATTCCCTATTATTATACTCCAACTCCCCTTTGAAATAAGGGCCAACATTCCATTAACCTTTTTCCTGATTACCTGCCACACCTGTGTGCTAGCTTTCTGTGCTTTGTGCACAAGTACCCCAGTCCCTTGTGCTTTCTGCAGTTTTTCTCCATTTATGTAATATTGTTCTTTTGTTCTCCTTTTAAAATGAACAATTTTAAAATTGCAATTTTCCACATTGTACTCAATTTGCCAACTTCTTGCCAAATATTTATCAATATCTCTTTGTAAACTTTGTATCCCTCTCGCAACTTGCCTTTCTACCTATTGGCTACTGTACATTCCATTGCAAGATTCCACAGCATATGGGTTTCCTTATGAAATACTGCCCTACTTTCCATGTTCCTAACTTACCAAATCCATCTTACCTAATCCTTGAAAATATGGGCTGCAGAGTCTAAACAAGCTACGTATAAACAAGAATTACAAATTCAATTTAAATCGTGTCCAGACAGCAAAGTAAAGAATTGGGAAGAAAAGATGGGATTCAGAGAATTAGAGATATGTAAAAGAGAAAGACAGGAAAAGTTTTTTTAAAAATTGTAAATCCCCAATACAAATTAAATTCTCAAGGAATATGACTTTATTATTTTAAAATTACAGGTCAGAGAGATTGTTTGGCAATACTTATCATTAATCACACTGTCAAAAGCAGTGGGTAAGTACTGCAACTTCAAGCCCTTTTATTGATCACAGTGCACTTGAGGCCCTCAGCAAGGTATCATGATTGTGTACCCATTGGAGGAACAGGGTAATTCAGATTGCAATTTCTAGACTTCTACATTTAAATGCATACATGCGTACTCTGAACATTGCTGCTCTTTATATTTCATAATAATGGAGAGTATTGATGGCCTCAATGTGAAGTCTGGGCCATTATCTTTGCTTCTTTCTATTTTAACAGCCAATAAGAAAGCATGCAAGACTTCAGGTTCATGGTCCATCTTGGTTTTATTCTGAGGTCACACGTCTTTCCTAGCCTGCTTTGAGGAGGTGCTGCTAAACTTCCAATAAATTTAAACAATAGCATATAGTTAGAAACACGTGAGGAGGGATGAACTGACTCCCTCTTTTTCTACTCCATGGTTGGTTCTAACAGAATTTAAGGAGAATGGGATATTGTCAATTCAGTATGTATTTGACTAAAAAAAATAAGCTAGACAGACATTCTTGAATTGTGCACATAAGGGGTTTGTTTTATTATATTAAAACTTATTCAGGTAAAAGTATTAAAATATACAAATATGTCATAATAACAAGCACAAACAAACAGCCAAACCCCAAGCATGCAGAGAAGAGTACAACCTTACACAGAATAACAGAAATTAAGCTTGGTCAAGTAAGAGGTAGATAATAAAAGCAAAGCTGTTATATATTTAAAAGGGTTGCAAGTTGTTTTAGTAACTGATTATATGATTTGATAGTGATGTCATTAGGGTGTTGCAGGCTGGTGTTTTACTTTCAGTTTGTATTCTGAGCCGAGAACATCCATTTCAATAAATGGATGTTTTTGTGTGTTAGTTTGAATATACGTGTGCAAACCACATTCTTTTTGTTATAACTCACAACTCTTAACATAGTTAAGGACATTACACAAAAAGAAAACTGGCAACAAGGATGGGACTTTTGTTTCACTGAGAACATCTGACAAAATATCCTAAGCAGAAGAAAAATTGTGAATCCCCACATTTTGAAAATTAGAAGGCTGGAGAGAAGCAACATTAGGATTAAAGATTAAAGTGATAGGACAGGAAAACAGAAAAGAAAAGGCACTCCATGCAATCTTAAAAGGTTTTTTTTCTGATCAAAGAGAATGAAATTCCAGGCAGTATCTGAAAACTGAGTCCAGACTCTGGTTCTTCACTGAAATAGTTGATTTTCAGTCATGGATGATAGATTCTCTTTTCATCTAGAATCACTGCAGTAAAAATCCAATGGCTTTTTAATAGAGTATCTAGATGTAGACTTTTCTCAGCAAAACAAATTGCAGACTGAGATGAAAAGTTGTTGAGTCAGAAGGAGACCCCTGCTCCTTCTGGCAGCCTGATTCCAATTCCAGCATTCACACAAAAAATTGTATCACATGTTGGTTGTGCATTTCAAAGAGCATTGAGCACTAGCTCATACCTTGTATAGCTACCTTTTAGCCATCATTTCATAGCCAAGGCAATTATTTTTAATGTTCTAACTACTGAAGTGCTGGTTTAGACTGCTGCTTTGGAGTTATCTGAATGAAGGAGTTTTAAGGGTTAATTTAATAGTTTATTTCTATCTTCAGTTTAGTCTTTAATTTAGCAATTAACTAAAAGTTTTATCGGGGGTTGGGAGAAGTTTAGGTTTCATCCAGTTTTAAATTGTAGGTTTACATGTTCTGTTTGAAGCTGCAGCTAGTTAATTAGATAACTGAATTAAACTGGTTTTCAGAAGCATAAAAATAGTCCTTCTTCAGTGCTACCTTGTTTGCACTAGGCTGCATTAGAGGGCTTAAGTTGGAGTTTAAGCTACGTTAGAGTACTTAAGTTGGAGTTTGGTGAGTGAGAGAGTTTGGTGAAGAGGGGAAGGAGATGCTCCTTATTTTAAATCTTTTTTCAGTCTCCAGTAACTGGCTCTACTTTTTTTTAATAGGGGAGAAAGCTAATTGGAGCATTTTCCTGTCTCGCCCACCACAGAAATCATAGCAAATAGGGAGTGGACCATACAAAGATCTGTTGACCTTGGTGGGATTTTCTGGTTTTGGGGCTAGGGTAGTCGGAAAATCCCGCCCCAGGTATTGAAAAGCTGCACAGAGAGGGATGATTTTTAAAAGCATTCAATAGTGATATCACAGGCAAAACTTGAGCCACTGCAAGAGGAACAGTGCAGCCTTTGTAAGTAGATATGGTATTTCTACTGTCCAGTCTTTAAAGTAAAAAATGGTCTTTAGCTTATACTAAGTAGTGTTTAAAGTATAAGAAATAAAGTCCCAGGTATATGTTTAGTATTCTTTAAACTAGATGAAGTAAAGGGAGTAATTTAAAGATACATCATAGTTAGGATATGGACTGCATCAGTGTCTGAGGAGTCATGAATAGGACTGAACATTGTACAGTCATCAGTGGACATTCCCGCTTCTGACCTTCTGATGGAAGGAAAGTCATTGATGAAGCAGTTGAAAATGGTTGGGCCTGGAATACAAGTCTGAGGACTCCTGCAGTGATGTCCTGGAGCTGAGATGATTGACTTCCAACACAACAACCATCTTTTGTCCCAGATGTGACTCCAACCAATGGAGGGTTTGGCACCTGATTCCCATTGACTCCAATTTTGCTAAGGCTCCTTGATGCCACACTTAGTCAAATGCTGCATTGATGTCAAAGGCAGTCACTCTCACCATATCTCTGGCATTCAGCTCTTTTGTCTATGTTTGAACCAAAGCTGTAATGAGGTTAGAAACTGAGCGACCCTAGCGGGATCCAAATGGCATGTCTATTAACAGGTTATTGCTGAGTAGCTGTCACTTTGTAACACTATTGATGTTCCATCACTTTACTGACAATTTAGAATAGACTGATGGGGTGGTAACTGGCCAGATGAAGTTTCCTGTGTACAGGACATATATGGGCAATTTTCCACATTGCTGTATCGATACCAGTGGTGTAGCTGTACTGGAACAACTTTGCTAGGTGTGCTGCACATTCTGGAGTGCAAGTTCTCAGTATTATTGCCAGATATTGTCAGGGCCTATTGCACTTTTAGTATGCAGTGCCTTCAGCCATTTCTTAAGTTCACATGGAGTGAATTGAATTGGCTGAAGGCTGACATCTGTGATGCTGGAGCCATTCAGAGGAGGCTGGGATGGATCATTCATTCAGCACTTCTGGCTGAAGATTGTTGCAAATGCTTCAACCTTAACTTTTGCATTGTTGTGCTGGGCTCCTCCATGATTGAGGATAGGAATATTTGTAAAGTCTTCTCCTCCAGTGAGTTGATTAATTGTCCACCATCATTCATGACTAGTTGTGGCAAGACTGCAGAGCTTAGATCTGATCCATTGATTGAGGAATTGCTTAGCTCTGTCCATAATTTACAACTTTGCCGTTTGGCACGTTTGTAGTCCTACGTTGTAGCTTCACCAGATTGACACCTCATTTTTAAATATGCCTCGTGTTTTTCCTGGCATGCTCTCTTGCATTCTTCATTGAACTAGGTTTGATTCCATAACTTGGTGGTAATGGTAGGGATATACTGGGGGAATGAGATTACAGATTGTGGTCAAGTCCACTTCTGTTGCTGCTGACAGACACAATGCCTCATGAATGTCCAGTTTTGAGTTGCTATGTCTTATCAAAGTCTATCCTGGTTGGTGATAGTGCCACAAAACACAATGGAAGGCATCCTTAACATGAAGGCAGGACTGTCTCAACAAGGATTATGTATTTGTTACTATCAATACAGTTATGGACAGGTGCACCATTGCAGGCAAGTTGGTGAGAATCAGGTCAAGTATGTTTTCCCTCTCGTTGGTTCCCTCATCACCTGCCACATACCCAGTCTAACAGTTATGTCTTTAGGACCTATCCAGCCTGGTCTACTCAGTCACACTTGGTATTGGACACTGAAGTTTCCCAAAGCATGTTCTATACTCTTGTCATCCACAGTATTTCCTTCAAATGTCATTCAACATGGAGGAGCATTGATTCGTCAGCTGGGAGTAGGGGGTGGGGAAGTATGTGGTAATCAGCAGGATGTTTTTCAATCAGCAAAAATTAATTTTTTTTTAAAATCAGCAGGGTCTTTTTCTGCATGGAGGTTGGTCACCAGTGGAGTGCCCCGAGGATCTGTTTTGGGATCCTTGCTGTTTATAATTTTAATAAATGTCCTGAACAAGGAAGTGGGGGGATGGGTTGGTAAGTTTGCTGATGACATGAAAGTTAGTGTTGTATGTAGTTTGGAGGGATGTCAGAGGTTGCAGCCTGACATAGATAGAATGCAAGGCTGGGCGGAGAAGTGGCAAATGGACTTCAACCCAGATAACTGTGTAGTGGTTCATTTTGGCAGGTCAAATGGGATGAAGGAGTATAGTATTAGGGCTAAGTCTCTTAGCAGCGTAGAGGATCAGAAGGACCTTGGTATCTGGGTCCATAAGACTCTTAAATCAGCTTCGCAGGTAAAGGATGTAGTTAAGAAGGCGTACGATGTACTGGCTTTCATCAATCAAGAGATTGAATTTAGGAGTCAGGAGATAGTGTTGCAGCTTTTTAAGACCCTAGTCAGATCTCTCTTGGAATACTGTGCTCAGTTCTGGTCATCTCATTACAGGAAGGATGTGGAAGCTATTGAAAGTCTGCAGAGATTTACAAGGATGTTGCCTGGATTGGGTGGCATGCCTTACGAGCATCGGTTGAGAGAGCTCAGTCTTTTCTCCTAGAAAGACAAAGGATGAGAGGTGACCTGATAGAAGTGAATAAGATGTTGAGAGGTATTGATCGGGTGGATTCTCAGAGGCTTTTTCCCAAGGGCTGGAATGGTTGCTATGAGAGGACACAGGTTTAAGGTGCTGGGGAGTAAGTACAGAGGAGATATCACGAGTAAGTTTTTCACTCAGAAGACGGTGGGTGAGTGGAATTGGCTGCTGTTGGTGGTGGAGGCAAATTCGATAGGGCCTTTCAAGAGATTTCTGGATGAGTACATGGAACTTAATAAAATTGAAGGTTATAAGAAAGCTTAGTAGGTGTGGATATCATTGGCGCAGCTTGTGGGCCGAAGAGTATGTTTGTGCTGTAGTTTTTCTATGTTCTATGTTTCCTTGCCTATTTTTAATCTGGTGCCATGACACTTCATAGGGTCCAGAGTTGATGTTTAGAGGTGAGTTTAAAGTAGAGTGGCAGGGCGATGGAAAACCTGAGCATGGAGGCTTTTTATTTCCCTCTGACAAGAGAGGGAAATAAAGATAATAATGCAAATAATAAAAGTAATAAGCAAAGTGAAAGGCAGAGGAAACATGGGCTACAGCAATAGGGCCAGAGTACAAAAATTGATGTGTAAAAATGATCGAGAGTAGACTGACGGGATTGGATTTGTTTTACAATTTGTGGATAGGGCATATCTGGACAATTTTCTACTTTGTTGGGTGAAAACCAATGTTATAGCTGTACTGGAACAGCCTGGCTAGGGGTATTGCAAGTTCTGGAGCATGTTTTACAAAGAACAAAGAACAGAAAGCACAGGATCAGGCCCTCTAAGCCTGCTCCGCTCATGCGCCCAACTAAACCATTCATTTGTATCCCTCTATTCACAGTCTGTTCATGTGGCTATCTAGATAGTCTTAAATGATCCCAGTGTGTTCATCTTAACCACCTTGCTTGGCAGTGTAAAATACCTCCCCCTGGCAGTACTTTTCAGTACTAATGCCAGAATATTGTCAGCACCCATACTCTTTGCAGTGTTCAGTGCCTTCAGCCATTTCTTGATATCACGTAGAGGGAATCAAATGGCTGTTTACAGATGGGGGATGCTGGAGGCATTACAGACATATTAAAATATAATGTAAAATGCATGTTTTTCCTTTTCTTTACCAGTTATATGAAACATCAGAAATAAGAGAGATGTTCATTTAATTGAATATGCAACTTCAAAAACACTGGCTCTTGAATCTTTCGGTAAGGAATTGCATAGTGATTACAGGTAGAACTGAGATCAAACTATAAATGGATAGAACAAGTGCTGAAGTAAATACTCAAAATAAAAGTAGAAACTTTGATCATGTGCAGCAACCTATATGCTCAGGTGATGCCAGGAGCCTGTGTCTGTCCAAGGGTTGGCTGGATTGAGCATATTTATTTTGCAAATTGCTAAGTCCATCAGTGAGATAACTATAATGTTAAATTTGACAATTTATTGGTACAAGTTTGTGGCCAATTTATGTTTATTCATCCAGTTATAAGCAAAGTGATTATGAGACCCATTTTGTGTATTGTTAGTGGATGATGATCATAATACTTGAAAACAAAAATTGGAATGGGGATGTTCTACATTAAAGGCAAAATATAAATGCAAGCTGTAAGACACAGAGATGGTCAGAAGATAATTATCAAACATTTACAGTTTATTTATAAAGACAGTCTGAAGTACGACACCATTAGGCCATATATATCATACTGATCTAGATTTTATTTACAGATTACGAGGCAGTTAAACAGAGATAAACAACTATTCCTTCTATAAACCCAATCCCCCAAACATTTGTTAGTCATTATCTAGTCACAGGAGCAAATTCATCATGTAAAAATATACAATACACTTATAAATACAGACTTATCACTATGAACATGTCTTCATTATTAATACAATTTAAATACACTGTACACCATTATCAGTTAGTAATGATATACATTTACACTCACTTGTTTTAAATGTAATTCTTTTCAGCTGCCTCCACTCAAGGAACACAAGGAGAAAGGATCATTAATTTTTTTTAAATTTAACTGGCAGTAGTTTCATGTAAATAACTCAACAGCAGTAAACTCTAAGGAAAAAATATATACATTGCATTATATTTTGCTCCATGTCAAAATATATTTAAAATATTCACAATGCAATTCATCTATCGTATATAAGGGAGACACAGTATTTGTGAACAATTAGATTTTTTATACTAACTGCTGGAATACTGTGCAACATATTTAAAAGCATTCTTCATCAGAATATTAATCACTAAGGAACTTTTGTCAGGAAAACACAAAATGTTAACACAACTTTCCAAAATTAAAATGTAAACCTAATTTAAATTCTGCCAATGAAGATGTTATCTGTTCTGTATAGGCATCATGTAAGTTAATACAATAATACAACCATTTAGAATCAAATGAAAGTTATACTGTGGCAGTTAATGTGAGAACGTTATAAATGTAATTTATGTAACACTTGTTAGCTCTTATATAGTAATAACTATTAATACACTCTATAAATGATAAATGTATTCCCTTTTCTCTCCTCGTCCTGAAGTGCCAACTCAGATTAGAACATTGTCACGAGGGTAAGGTATTTCCTCCACACTTGACCGAAGACAAGTTATTTAAATGTTAGAGCATCACAGCTAAAATCAGTCCAGTTGTCACCCAACAGTCACAACAGGGAATCATTGGATGACTTGATCCCATTTCCCAATTACTTAATCTAGGAACATTGTCAAATGAAACATGCCATTACCATTCCCTTTAACATTGAATTAAACTGCTCTATCACCTTTTCCAGGCCAGGTATGTCAAAGCCATTCTCAAATCCTAGAATTCACCAAAGCTATCCTCATTATTAACACTGGATATTTTACAATGGAATTTTGTTGCAGAAGTTTGGCCCTGAAACAGGTATTTTTATTTAAGTAGTTCATATTGCATTAAAGGTGGACACTTTAGAATTGTACCTAATCATTTCCCTACTGTACATTGCATCTGTTAATTTTATATCACCACCAAAATCACAGAACAAGTTAGATGGAGCTTCCTGCTTCCTTGCACTGGCATTGGCCCTATTTAAACTCCTATATTTCTTCCACCTTCTCCAAATATACTATATTACAAACTAACTGGCTCAGCATCAGCCTTAGTTAGCTGGCCTCAACTGGGTTCCAATAGGAGTATGGGATTATTGAATTAGAATCATAGAATCCCTATAAATGCAGAAGGAGACCATTCAGCCCATCAAGTCTGCATCAACCCTCCAACAGAACATCTAATCCAGGCTCCATCTCTGTAACTCCAAGTATATTTACCCCACTTATCCCTCTAACCAACATATTCTGAACACTAAGGGGCTCGTTAGCATGGCCAATCCACCTAACCTGCACATCTCTGGACTGTGGGAGGAAACCGGAGCATCCAGAGGAAACCTTCACAGACACAAGGAGAACGCCACAACTGATCTGGTCCCTGTGAGCAATGTAACCACTCTGCCACCAGGCCACCTGGAGGATTAGAGGAAGGGAGATATCTGCATTCAATGTTGAGATTCACATTACAATAATGGATCATTTTAAGAGGTTTCAGAATATTTGGAACCTGAAATCAAAAGTCAAAATGCAGTCAAAATCTTTTGAGGGAAGAGAATTGATGAGGAGGAGAAACAAAGTGAAATAACTTTGAAAATGTAACTAAATGACAGCTGAGTAGAAGTTTCATACAGATAGACATAGAATTATGTCACATCATGGGCTGGATTTTACATTCTCCTGACTCACCCATACCCTGCCCAATGCATTTATAGGCAAGGTCTTATAAAACAGATGGCCTGTCCATCACCTTTGTGCTCATACCTGGCCTGTCTCCCATATTGCAGTGGACAGGAATGGTGTCAAGCAGCTTGTTTGTCCTTGGGCCAACTGAGACCCTTATTCCACTTCCACCACTATATTACATGTGATAGAAGAAGGCGGAGATAAGGTGGGCAACATAACAGCTTTTGCTACATGTCCAGAGACCATCAGAAACACTCATATCATCAATATTATATTCCACTTTTAGGTTTCACACCCTCCCCAGTCTGTAAAACTCAGCCACTACCTCCTCCCAACTCACTGCTGGGTCTGCCAGGCAGGCCTGTCTAAAATTCCCTGATATATTTGGGATCCATGGCACTTCTTTGCAGACTGCCTTTAAGTGGCCACTTCTTGATTTTATTGTTGCAAAGACTAAAGAGCTGCCATCCAATCAGACTGGCTGGCAACTCTGTAGGGCAGGATTTCCTTTCAGATTTGGTTGGAACTCTCACTCTGAAATTATTAAGGCCGTCTCCAGCATAATGTTGCTCTGGGGCAGTCAGTTTTCAGATGGACAGGTTGATGATGGACTTTTTGGTTGGGCGACATAGGGAAATGCCCCTTCCCCTACCCCATAAAATCCTATCTCTTGTTTATCAGGAGAGCAGTTTCCTGTACATTATGTCATTTACTCATTCATGCGTGCTCTACCCAAAGTCAGGTCCTTAGTTCGTTATCTGCTGATGCATCAGCCTGAGCCATCATGTCATTTTATAACCTATTTAAAGACACCTAAACACATCCAAATATACCCACTGTAGCTTTTGAACTATTTAAGTCTGATTCATTAAACTGTTAATTTGGATTTTCAAATCTCTAAATCCAAACTTCCTTTTCCAGTTGTTGAAACATGGGCCCAGGAATAAACTTGATCATTGATTCTACTGGGAAAGAGGAATTTTATATTATAAATACCAAGAGTCAGTTCATGGCTATCAATTTTTCAGAAATGGAGCTAGACAAGAAGTACTACAAAGATAGCTCTTGTGTGTTCCAGTAACAAAATTCAATAGAAGGACTTTTACTATCAATCTCAGGCTATAAAATATATGTTTTATAAATCTGAGATTTTGAAGGGAGGGGTTTGGCAGAGATAAGGAAAGAAAAGGAATTAGTAAAGTTGTCATTGTAAGTACCAAATTATCAAGAATTCTGATTGAATTCACTAATCAGCACAGCGATGTTACTTTGAGCTGGATGTTCCATTTGGATCTGATGGGAATGCATTCAATAAATATAGATGCCTCATTCTGCTTTTGATGGAAGAACCAATGTTCAAAAGTATGCATTTTGACACAGGAAAACATAACAGACCTCTGTAATTGAAGGCAATAATATAATCCAAAATTACATTATGATGTCTTGATGAGAATCAAACTGCATTTCATTAAGCTCAGAACTGACAAATCCCCAGGATTTGATGGCCCTCATCCTAGGGTCTTAAAATATTGTGACTGTGGAGATATTAGATGCATTATTTGTAATTTTCAAAATTCCGTAGGTTAGAAAGTAGTAGATACAATTCTGCCATTAAGAGGGAAACAGAAAGCAGGAAACTATAGGCCAGTTTGCTTAACATCCGTCATAGGGAAAATGATAGAATTTATTATTGAGGGCACCTAGAAAATATTAATGCAATCAGGCAGAGACAATATGGTTTTGTGAAAGGGAAAGAGTGTTTGACTATTTAAGAGTTCTAAGGAAATGACAAGCAATGCGTGTAAAGGTGAATATTAAGATGTGATGTATTTGGATTTCCAAAAGGCATTTGATAAAGGTGCACATCAAATGTTACTACACAAAATAAGAGCTCATAGTGTAGAACTCGTGGTCATATATTACATCAATAAAGGATTGGTTAGCTAACAGGAAACAAAGCAAATGCGTCATTTTCAAGTTGACAAGCTGTAACTAGTGGAATGCCACAGGAATCAGTGCTGAGGCCTTAACTGTTTACAATTTATATCAATGACTTGGATGAAGAGATGAAACGTATGATTGTTAAATTTGCGGATGGCACAGATAAGTAGGAAAGTAGGTTGTGAAGATGAGATAAGTCTGTAAAGGAATATAAGTGAGTGGATGGAGTACAAATGTGGGGAAATGAGAACTTGTCCATTTTGACAGGAAGAGTAGAAAAGCAATATATTATTTAAATTGAAAGAGACTGCCAATTGTGGTAGAGAGGGATATTGGTGTCCTGGTACATGAAGCACAAATGTTCCCTTGCAAGTACAGCAAATGATTAGGAAGGCAAATGAAATATTGGCATTCATTGCAAAGGGAATCAAGTATAAAAGCAGCAATACTTTATTACAGTTGTGCAGGCGAGACCATATGTACAATACTGTGTACAGTTTTGGTTTCCTTCTTTAAGGATGTATTTGCACTAGAAACAGTTTTGTGAAGGTTCACTCAATTGATTCCTAGGATATAAGGGTCATCTTAAGAGGTTAGGTTGGGGCTATGTTCAATGGAATTTAGGAGAGCTGATCTTTTTAAACCGTAGAATATCCCGAAGAGACTTGATAGGTTGGATGCCAAGAGAATATCATCCCTTTTGACAAATATCAGCACTAGGGGACACAGCCTAAAAATAAAAAAGTGTCCCCCATTTATTACAAGAGATTATTTTCTCTAAGGATTATCAATACGTGAAATTCTCCTCTCAATGGAGACAGGATCATTGAATATTTTGAAGGCTAAGTTAGATAGTCTTGGTTAACAAGAAAATCAAAGATTATCAACAAAAAAGTAGAGTTGATGTCACAATCAGATCAGACATGATCTTATCAAAAGGTACAGCAGGCTTGAGCAGCTGTTCCTAATGCCTATCTTTGTATGCTTGCACAAATTTTATTATTTATACCATTTGAAATGTGAGGTGGGATTTTCTAGCCACGCTCACCTCAAGACCGGAAAATCCCACCCAAGGTTAACCACATTTGCATGGTCCATGTCCTGCCTGCTACAATTCCTGTGGCAGGCGAGATGGAAAAATTCCACCCATATTTTAAAAGAAAATAAAAGAAATAAAATCAAGGCATTAATTGAAATGAAACATCATTGAATATTTAAAAAAACACTATAGAAGTCAGTGTTCTCTCTTGTTATACTTCAAATATAATATTCCTTAATATTATTTAATATCTATGTTTTTGTATAAATACAACTCAACAATCTCTCCTTTCTCATTTTACTTCAATTTGTAAAAGGTCACTGCCCTGTAATAAAATGTCCAACCAAAATGATTTGCTACACCTTTGAATTGAATGTTGCTTTTCTATTAATTCAATACAACAGTACTCCAAAGTGTAGCATGGTAGAGACTGAATTGCATCCTGCTCTGTCTTTAGTTAGTGTATTTTCACACTAAAGCATTGGCTGACATTTTCCCACCCTGCTCCAGCTAGCTGCAATCTTCCAGGGCAATTTTTCTGACATAATCAGCCTCGCACCAGGGAACAGATTTAAATATGTTTATCCCCATTTGAATCTGTTTGGTGAGCCTAGGATCGCCAAATGAAGGTTCCAACCAGCCGGGATCATAGATTGTCCTCAGTAATCAGGGCCAGGCATGGTGGCTTCTTTGGTGATACTGGAGGCCATCAAGGTCCCACGAGGTTGGAGCATGGGGGCAGTACCAGCCTGGTACCCTGACACTGCTCACCAGGTATCTTGGCACAGCCAGTCTGGCACTCTGCCAGTGCCAAAGGAGAAGGGCCTGTGGGGGAGGAGCATTGGGCAGCGAGGCCAGATGGGGGCAGAGTCAGAATGGCGGGGATGGTAGGATTGGATGGGAGGGGAGGGAAGGGAAGGGAAAGAGGGAAACCCAATATCGGGGTAAGTTGGGACTGATGTGGGGCTGGTCATCAGAGGTTGGGGCTGATGATCAGTGTGAGGAGGGGGGTGCGGAGGTTAGAGCCAGTGATTGGGAGGCCAGCAATTTCAAGATAGGGAGTGGGGGAGGGGAGGGCATGTCAAAATGGCCTCCTGAGCAGCCTGCTGCCAGCCTCTCATGGGATTAGATCCCCCTCCCGATTGGCATGAATTGTCTGATGGCCTCTGTGTTGTAAGAAGTCTCATAACACCAGGTTAAAGTCCAACCAGTTTATTTGATAGTAATTCCACAAGCTTTCGGAAATGGTGTTCCTTTGTCAGATGTGTGGAAGGTTCTGATCGGAGAAGGAACTTGTGTTGTAAACGTCTTACTGTGTTTACTCCAGTCCAACGCCAGCATCTCTACATCATGGCTTTTGTGTTGTACAGAGCACTATAAATTCATTTAACTAAGCACGGGGGGGATAATTTAAATATGTATATCCCCATTTGAATCTGTTTGGTGAGCCTTGGACACAATTGCCCAGGCTCACTTACATTTCTGACTTTGCCAGTGAAGGTTCCAACCAGCTGGGATCATAGATGGTCCTCAGCAATCAGGACTAGGCATGATGGTCTCGTTGGAGGGAAAAAGGGAGGTTGGGCACTCGATATTTTTTGGGAAAATTATATCCAATAGATTTGATTTTTTAGCCTAAGGCTGGAATTTTACCACCGAGCCCACTATGAAATTGGAGCAGGTGAGGAGTGCACTATGGGAAGTTCATTGACTTTGGCCGGGTTTCAGGACTAGCGAGGCCATAAAATCCCGTGCTTGGTGTCACTTCAAATAGGCAAATCAACAAATTGTTCAAATATTTGATTGATGATATCCTGCACACAACATGAAAGAATTAAGTCAAAAGTGACATAATGATTCTGACTTCCAAAATCATTCATAACTCGTATTGCGTTCTACAGTTCAGGACATGCAGAGTACACATTTCAAACCAATATCCACGTACAAAATAACATGTAATATAGAATAAACAACTGGATTACAGTTGAGTTTGTACAACACTGTATAAATTATGAGTTGTTAAAATACACCCTTGAAAACAACAGCAATATTCCCCATGGTCACAACATGTCAATGTTTTTACAATGACACATCTCTTTCACATCATGTTCATCATAGTATATTTAATTAGTATAATTAATGAAATAATTTAAAAGATTTTTAATAAAGTAACAATATACTGTTGTTGGTATCATGTTAAAAAATATATTAATGATATGTGGACTTCTATTACTCCTGATAATACTTACAAAATGAAGTTAAAATGAGTACTCATGTATGCTGCTACAATTTAAATTTTTTGGAATGTAGTTGTTTAAAATAATCCTCTTTTAATTTTCCTTTAGGGTGGTGGGGGTATGGAATGTGCTGCCAAGTAAAGTGGTGGAGGCAGGTACTCTGGAGTTATTTAAGAAATACTTAGATGGGCACATGAACAGAATGGGAATGGAGGGGTATAGAAAACTGATTTAAAATAGGGATCATGAGCCTTGGGAGTCCCTGGGAAGTGTGTAAATAGATGATGATATTGATGTACTTGTTTTTATCCTACAGGTGCTTTGGTCCACCTTGTTGTCTAACGAGGGGCATACACGCGATGGGTCGTGAGAGGGCTGCTCTTGGATTTTTTTCGAGAGTATCCTAGTGCTTCACGTCGTTAGTGTACGCTTGACCTGGACCATTTGATGGGCAACACGACAGCTCAGTGACTATCGCTGTGCTGTGCAGATACATGGATTTGGGCCTGTGTCTGTGGGAGTTTGCGCATTCTCTCTGTGCTTGCGTGGGTTTTCTCCGGGTGCTCCGGTTTCCTCCCACATCCCAAAGATGTGCTCTTAGGCTAATTGGCAAAACAAATTCTCCCTAAATTGTCTCAAATTTGGTTTTTCATCCATAGATCTATAAACATGGACAGGGATCGCGGGTAGAGATGGGAACATCGGGGTGGCGGCGCGGGCTCGTTGGGCCGAAGGGCCTGTTTCCCGTGCTGTTTTGTTCTTTGTTCTTTATAACCCCATTCTGTAACTGCAATCTAATAATTTTTTGTCTAAACTTTTCTGATTTGTCAGTTGGGTAATTTGGTTGTTGAAGTCTAACACATAAGGAGGTGAGGAAGATTGGAGTGCATGGTCCACCTGTACTTGCCAATGGTTGGTAACAGCAACAGTAGTGGCACAGGAGTAGGATCTGAGTGAATGTGAGCCCAACACGGCCACTCTGGCTGAAGGGAGGTGGGTGGAGGGATGAGAAAATGATAAAGGACTCTATGTTGCATAAGGTGATAGAGCGTGCAACTTATTGCTGGCCTATGTTGCGATATGATAACCTTTAAAGGAAAACTGCTGTCAATCATTACCACCTTAGCAGAATATAATGTAATTGTGCCATGACTTAAGTAGCAGGATTAGGAGTACGTGTCTGTATAGTAGTCTCCTAGTTAAGTCTCTGTATATGATTTTATTTTCAAACCAAAAACCTACATTATTGTTTTACTAATCCATCTGTATGACTGACATGTTTACGTTGAAAAGAAGAATGCAACAGCCTGCTACAAAAGATTCTCCCTACCAGAGGCCACACTTTTCAGCACACAAAGTTAAAGTTTTGAGACATCATGACACTCAGGGTCATCTAATCTCTTTCCAAGAATGCACACTGTCTCAGGAAATGCTGCTAGAAGCACAGATATTTCCTCTTGCTGTTCCAAAAGTTTGTGGATAATGATCCACATTCTGCTTACCGGAGATTGAAGTGCAAAAGCCAAGCTATTTCTATTGCCATATAGACCAAGGGATGTATCTGGACTAGTAAAAGGAATGCATAAGTCATGTGACTGTGCATCTTCATAATGCTTGATCTCCCTTGAGAGCACCTCAGCCTGGTCCTTTATTAGGTTTCTCCACTATCCTTGTGGGAGATCAGAAAATAAATTAATGCTGATGTTGAGAGGGGATATAAACTTAACATTGTGAATATCATGACATTTCAGTGTATCCAAAGAAAATGAATGTCTGTTCAGTGCCAAGTACCAATACATATCTATTGCTGTAAGCATTTTCATCTGACATCTAGGCCAAATTTTTCTGGTCATCCTCACTGGGGATCTCCCTATCACCATCATGGGTTGCCCAGTCGAAGAGGATGCAGACAATGGGAAAACCCATTGGTAGTGGTGGGGCAATGGTGGGCCACCTCTGTTGCCACAAACATCTGTCGAGGGAGTGGAAGCCATAAACATCTGTTGAGGGAGTGGAAATTCTCACTCCTCATGCGTGTGCCATTTCACCGATCGATCTTCAGAATGTCTTCCAATGGTCAGCATAATTTTTAGCACACAGAGGATTATTTAGCAAATGTTGTCCAATTGTAGAATCAGATCTAATGTTGGACACTTTCTGCATAATATAACAATATTATAATTGCAACATAATATTTGGTGTTCAAAAAAATATAATGAATGCTATTTGAAGTTCATGGTTTACTGAACACTAAAACTGCTGATAAAAGTTAAAAACTTCCATACAACTCAATCATAATGGTTAATCTCTTTCAGTTCTGTTACAGTTTGAAATGTAATTGTTGTGTGGAAACTCACTTTCAATATCCCCCACAAGGAACAATGGCAGAATTCACTAGTAGCAACTTTGCTCTCCAACAATTTTAGTATCAGACTTCTAAAATAAAACAAAGCAAGGAAAGAGAGAGAGAGAGAGAGAGAGAGCAAGCGAGGAAAGTGTTTCTATTCAGCCTATCAATACAGATAGCTGGACCTTGCTTTTCTTCATGAATATCTGCAACTCCCAGTAAGTTAAACAGCACTTGCTTGTCATCGATTCCCAGCCAGTACCAATACCTGGACACAGCACCCTTCCAATTCCACACCATCATGTCTGCTTAAGAATCCAAAAGGTGGATGCTGCACTGCTCCTTCCCACTATTTGTTAGTTGATAAATGATTTTTGAAGCAGCAAGAAAGGCTACATCATTACAAATGGCTAATGGGCCATTTTGCTATCTTGTGTATAAAACCGGAGGTTAACCTATATTTATTTCACTTTTAAACAATGTTTAAAAGTATGACAGGGAAGCATTCTGGATAGTAATTGGGACTGTGTTCAGGAGACAATACAGAGGTCAGACACTGTGCAAAATAAAAAAATTTCACAAGAACGTTGGGGAGACGTTGCAGACCAGTTTATATAAACATTATTTGTAAGTGGATAAATTGATGAGAACATTGCCATCTTAATCTAAATTATAACTAGGATTATTTCTACAGCAAAGGAGATCTGAAATTTTTTGAATAAACATTCATTGTAACCTTATTTTTCACCACGTGGACAGAGCACCAATAATCTTTGCAGTACAATTTTACATTGATTATGAAGAAAAGGTAAATCTAAATATGTGGGTAAAGGGATACCTAAAACTACAAAGAAAAGCATTTATCATGTCCTTAAATACTAAAATATAACCAAAAACTTTGAATATAAAGATGATAACACATTGGGTGGAATTTCCTCCTTTGTTCCCTAGACTACAGATTACATAGTAATAGGTTGTAGCAGTCAATGCACTGAACATCAGTACTCATGCATGCACACACAAAAATTGAGTAGTCAATATACAATCCTTTGCAATTCATTGTAGGATGAATTAGTCTATGCCATTAGCATGAATTGGCAGCTGATTTTTATCCATGGCTATTTTAATTTTCCATTAATATGGAAAATATTGACAAGATTTTTAATTTCAAACCAAGTGAAAACAATAGCAAGAAACATGTCTCTGAAAATTATCTGAAATATTGTTCTGTGAACTTCAATGAAAAAAAAAGATTGCGCAAAGTTAAAAAAACGAATGCCAATATGGTACATGCCCATCATGATAATGACACAAACCAATTACACATTCGTTATTCTTGAACTTCCAAATAAGCAAATCCTCTTCAAAGATAGTATTTCCCATAGAGACTTCATAGGAACAAATATCAAAGGAACATGTTTAACTATGGGCAATCAAATCTCAACTTTATGTTATAGAAAACAAATGAAAAGCAATTAAGAAGGATGAGGAAAAATTGATTTTTTTTATCAAAAGGAAATACAAATAAGTGTATTTTCTTAGAGCAATATCAGTCTCTTAGCTTTAACCCTCAACATTTGAAAAAATACTACATATTCTCCAATTAAATTTACAAGAATACTGTTTATGTGTATGTTCGTATATTATATATGTTACACACACAGACAGATATTCTTACAAACATATGTATATATGTACATTTTTTAAAGCAGCTACAAAGTAAATGCTGTGCACAATTCAGTGCACTGACTATATGTACACTTCTTAAAAATTCAGACACTATTTGAACTGCAAGTTAACAGTGCAAGTATTGGCCATCTGCAGAAAAATAAAACAAACTTAATACTTTTTACTTCTTTAGAAAAACAAGTTTGAAACAAGCATCGTTCTTGAAAAGGCTGCGCATTACCATACAACCAAGCAAACTTACCAACACAGTTGACAATAAACATTAGAAACTGGAGTGTATGCACATTCTTTCAAACCTTTGAATAGCCAGGAGTGATCTCAGGTAAAGGTTCAAAAAGGCTCACTGCACATACTATATGGCAAATAGTTCCTGCAACTTCAAAATAAGTTGCTGAATTCCAATATTGCATTCATTTTTAATTTCAAAATTTGCATCATGTATGCACCATTTCTACACTCTTCTGATGGATGCTGGTGATTGGCTTTAAATATCAATTCCTTTGACCAGTGATGTCTCGAGCGTGATATTAAATTCCTGCAAGGTTTGCAGTACGCGAATTAAGGAGTTAACTAGGGTGTGGTCTTTAATTAGAGCTATGTCTTCATACATCTGAGCAATGATGGGGCAGTCAGCAAGCAGCGCAATCCAGTGATGCAAGAGATGATCTCTGTCAAGTTAAAAAAGACAAAGATGGTTCAATCCATTTAATCAATTGTCAGAATGAGGTGAAACTGCAAAAAGCAAAGTACAGTATTGTGATTTTAAAGGATCAGATTAGCACAAGTAGAAATGAAAAGGACACATTCAGTGTGACTGAGATGCAAATATTTATCAAATATACAAGTACAAAATTAAGTGACGTATGTGCATTTGATCAGCCAGAGAGATAAATATAAGATTGGTATGGCATTGCATTTAATTTCATGATATGTTTTGAATATTCTTTGTGAAGTATTTAAAAGGAATCTAAACATTTTATAGGCCTTTTATTCTCCAATTGGTACAACAGGTCTTGGAGACAACTAGTGGAGCAACTCTGTTATCAAAACAAAGCAGTCAGTGTCAGAGACAACAGGCACCTTGCTAGAAATTTCCTCTCCCAAAATAAGGTTTCTTTGCGTCATTTTCTTTTTTATAAGAACAAAGTGCAAAAAATTCCCAAAGCTTGCTACTTCGGGGTTGTGCACAAATAATGTAAATAAATTCAAAAATTGCTCAATAAGATTTAAAGAAAAAAAATCCGGTAACAATATTGCACACAGGAGTGTGGTATGCTCACATTAAACATTTCATAGAATCAAAGAAATCCAACAGCGCATCGAGTCTACATTGACTTGCTGAAGAGCATCCCACCCAGACCCACCCCTCCACCTGATCTCTGCAATCTAGCACATCCACCATAGCTAATCCATCTAATCTTCACACTGGGGCAATTAAACCCTAGCTAATCCGTCTAATCGGCACATCTTTGGACTATGGGAGGAAACTGGAGCACCTGAAGGAAACCCACACAGATACGGGCAGAATAAGCAAACTTCGCATAAATAATAACCCAAGGTCAGAATTCAACCAGGGTTCCTGGAGCTGTGCATCAGTAGTACTAACCACTGTGCCACCATTCTGCACTTTGTATATGAATTTAATTTTCTAGGAATTTCTATTTAAGTAACATTTGTTGTTGGATCAGTAGCAACTCCTGCAAATCTATATGTTTAAGCAATTTAAGCATCGTTGTCTGTATATCCTTCATTGTCCCAGCTCTGCGTTATTTGAAATTATCCATCTGATTATAGTCAAAGGGGTAACTTTTCCATTTTTTCTTCTAAGTGCTGGGTCAGGCAAGAAAAGTGACAATGAGCATGCGAATCGCACAACTGGCTTTCCTCTCCATGCTCTCCAGCATCTAGAAAAGAAAAATGCTGGAGATGGGTACTATGTCATCACGCTTTAAATGGGTGCCCGGATCTCCAGTACTCAAAACATAGACTCTCTCCCCACATATATATGGTATGCTCTCCTGCGCACAGACAGGGAAACATTCTCCCCATGTGCACAGGGGTAGGCCCCCACCCCACCATGATAAATCACCTTTCTGAAAGAAGCTCTCACAGCACTGACTTTTGGTACTGTCCCCAGCATTGGGTGGGGCAGTGCCAGAGCCAAGACACTGCTAAAGCTTGTCACTCTTGCCCTGGGGCTTTACTTACCTGCACATCCATGGTGTAGTCTCCTTGCCAGGTTCCCATTGATCCAGACCTGTTGGAAATCTTGTCGATACTGGGAAACCCAATGAGGAGGAACAAGTCAGACGGAAAGTCTGCTAATGATATTTAATTGTTTTTAAAGTACGTTCCTGGATGGGAATTTCACAATGAGAGGCAAGGATGATCTCCTTAGTAAGAATCATGCTTTTCTCCCCTTGCAGGATTTTGGACTCGTCATTTGTCACACACAAAACCTCCTGGCTAAAGTATCTCTAGCAATGCTTCCTTTTCTATCTCACAATATTGCTTCTGGAGTTCCCAAAGCACCACCCTCATTTCCCTCACGTTCTGTAACTTTCTCTCATTGATATTCTCTAGATGAGAGTCAACTTCCATGTGTGTTTTTGATGCATGCCGCTTACTGTAGTTTTCTCTCTCTGCCACTTCATTCAAAGCCTTATTTGTTTCTTTGCAGTCAGATTACTGATCTGGCATGAAGGATGGGAATCTTCGGCCAAGCTTGCCCCAAAACTGGAAAATTCTACCCGTGGTCTGCCCCTCACCTGCTCCAATAAGTCTCAACTTCCTCCAACTGAGCAATATATGAAAATCAAACTTATTGGCCAGAATTCTCTGGCCATTCAATGAAATTCGTCAGTCCCACTAGCAGCGCATCCCTGCCCATGTGTGTTATGATGGCATAGGACAAGATCAAGGAGAAATCCCACTGACAGTGGCGGGACCAGAGAATCCCACCACTACTGAGCATCATACTGCCAGTAAATCTCGTCCATTATTTTCAAACTCAAAAAAGTATATAAATTACCCAGTTTAAAACAACTATACAAGGTTATGTCGGTTTAAGTAATAATTTGTTTTCTCCTGTACAGAAAATTAAAGCAATTTTATTACCTTGCTCCTAGACACACCAGAAGTTGAAATTTCCCATCCTTTCCAATATTCCTGGGGGCACCGTTTATAGCAGCAACAAACTTACAAAAGTTTTTGGCCCTTGTTTGCCAGTTCTCTTCCTGGGTAAGTTCTGTGCGTTCCAAGCTCTCAAAGTACACATAGGCTTTTTCTGAAGAAGATAAAATACAAATCACACAATCTTGGTTACGTGTTATTATTACACAAATAAACTGTCCCCTAGTCCATAGCCATAAACAATGGGCTGTATTTTGCCATCCTGATATGGAGCAAACATTTTTCAGGCACTCCAAAATGGAGAAGATGGGGACTTTAAATTTAAGTCAACTTCCTGTCAATTCTCATTTGGATCAATTTGTAAATTGTGGTGCATAGTAACCCAACATGCACTCAAAGTGTCATTTGGTTCAGTCATTTGGTTCAATTTTGAATGTCTGTGAGATTAATCTGGGGTGGTACAGTGGCACTGCGATTGGTGTTGCTGCCTCACAGCTCTAGGGACCTGGGTTCGATTCCTGGCTTGGGACACTGTGTGCAGAGTTTGCACATTCTCCCTGTGTCTGTGTGGGTTTCCTTCCACAAAGATATGCGGGTTAGGTTGATTGGCCATGCTAAATTGCCTCTTCATGTCCTGGTATGCATAAATTAGAGGGATTGGCAGAGTAAATATGCAGAGTGACAGGAATAGGGCTTGGGTGGGATTGTTGCTGGTGCAAACTCAATGGGCCAAATGGCCTCCTTCTGCACTGTAGCGTTGTATGATTCTACGATATCTTCAGCAAGACAGGTAGGTTCCTAAAACCTGTGTGAAACCTGTAAGCTCGTGAACTTTGGGGGCAGTCAGTTATGAAATGGGGAATCATTGTCAGATAAGGTCTTACCAACTCTCAAATGTCATAATAAAATGCTGTACAAAATGTTTTTAAAAGTGATTGATCATAAGGTTACATCTTTAAAACATAAATGATTATTAAATTGGCCATTATTGTACAAGTATTCACATGCATCAAAGGACTCTTTCCAGTCGATGAAGTGCTCTTTTGCAGTCAACAGTATTAAAAATCTTAGTGTGTAACCTGGACATTGTTTTTATTTCTAAATCCAGACATTTGTTGCCTCCTTAAAATAGCTGAACAGATGTCTGATTTCTTTGATTGAAAGTTGAGCCTCTGAGAAAATGAGCAAATGGCAATTTCCTCATGCAGCTTCAGAGACACTAGGTACTGAACTCTCAAGGACTTTTTTGTCCCATTATTAATGCTTTGCTGAGCTTCACAAATAGGTTTAGCTTTGCAGGGGTTGTTTACACAGCTGTGGAGGGGATAACAAACTTAGTGAGTTTCTGAGTAGTTAATAGAATCAAAGTTCTTTGCAGAAGTCTTTAAATGGCAACTAGTTTTGACAGACTTATGAGCAAGTAGAGTTTGTTTGGTGTATATTTAATTCCTACCAGGAATTTATATATATTCCTACCAGGAACTATATTTAGTTCCTACCAAGAGCATTTTTTCAGCTGAAGTTTGAATGTCTGTTTTCTTTTAAATTCATTGGTATTTCAAAAGCTTCCTGAACTTACTATAGGGCTCATGAGTTGTGTCCCTGTGGATACTATATGAGTGTGTATGGAGGATGGATGTGTGTTGTAGAAGGGAACATGGAAATATGGAAAATATGAGGTTGTTTGGAGAGGGCAGGGATATATACAGGAAGCATGCAAGTGGCTTTGGACTAGGGTTCTGAACTGTCATCCACAGAATTGAGCCAATGTTTCAGTGAACGGAGATGGTCTCTTAACCTGCTGGCCTCAGCCTCCACCCACCTCCATTCCCATATTGGGAGGTAGCAGTCTGACTTCTAACTTCCCGTGCTGAAAATTACACGTGTGCACATATTCATTCGTAGCTTGAAAACATAATGTTAGGTAATGGCCCAACCATCCCAAGCCAATGATGAATATCCAGCCTAATATTAATGTCTAATTTGAATTGTTTTAATTCATCCTGCTAAAGAGAGTTTAAATATTTTAAAATACTAGCTCAGTGGCTAAGCAACTGGGTTTTCATGCATAAAATTACACTTCTCCAGCTAAAACTGAAACAAATTGCATCAACCAATGAGACCAAGCATAAGAATGTGAAATGGCATGGAATTCCATGCCATTAATAGAATTAATCCAACTGACAAATGCCTCTCTCTGAAAAATTACTGAAGTATAATTCCACGACTAATTGTTACCAGAACATACTCTTCCATTTAGTCTCATGTAACATTATGAATAAAATTATAATATGTTACTAAAAAACTACAAGTCTCATATTTACCCATAAAGTCCCAAATGAAAATGCTTTTGAAGAGTCGAGGGGACTTGAATCCATGATGGAACACCTGTTCTAAAGCCGACACAAGTCCATTTTCTCCACACAGCAGTAACATAAGACTTCCCCTCTATATTGTAAAATAAAATATGTTGTAGCATATTTTTTAAGGACTTACATTGAGATCAATGCACTAACTTAAGTGATGAATTATAGAAAATAAATAACATTTGTGACCTATAAATGAGATTGGGCAGAATTCTTATTGAGCTGACCTGCAGGAAGCAGGTTGGTCAGGTGAAGTTAGAGGTGGGGATGTACGTCTCCTTCAGAATTCCCTCTTGTACTATGGAATTTTAATTGATGTGAAAAAGTCAGTGCGGTTGAGGTCCAGGACACATGGGAAACCCCATAGCCGCAAAAGCTTCTTAGATAGGTACCTAGTTCCAGGAAGCAGATGTGAAGGCACTTGCTTCATGAATCCACCACAATTTTGCCTTGAGGAAACTACCAGAATACTGGAAATGTGTGAACCCCAGTATATAACAGTTAAATTTCAAAGGTAGAATAACAATAAAACACATGATCTTATTACCGTTTTTAAAATTCAAACTTGCCTCCTTGGATGCTGTTTACCCGTACACTTTGTGGCTTCAGTTGCCAAAAAAGGACAGGTTGAGGTCGGATTTAGGTAGGAAATAGATTTCTGAGATATTGTGCATCCTCCTCCCTTCCCACCCAAACCCATCTTTTTTCAAGTTAAAATTGGAATTCTAAAATCCTGCACAGAAGCAGACTATTATCCCCTCAAGTTTATACTGGCTCTCTGCTCGGCCATTCCACTTTACGCAATTCTCTTTGAAAGCCACAATTAAATCTGCTGCCACCAAAGTCTCAAGCAGTGCATTCCAGACCCGAACCACCTCATAGCGCCAAGGACCCAGATTCAATTCCAGCCTTGGGTAACTATTGGAGTGGGTTTCCGGTTTCCACCGCAGTCCAATGATGTGCAGATTAAGTAGACTGGTTATGCTAAATTGCCCCTTCGTGTCCCAGGATGTGTGGGTTTAGGGGAATTCGTGGGATAAATATATGGAGTTACAGTGATAGAACTTGGGTAGGATGCTCTGTAGAAGAGGCCGATGTAGCTCAATAAGCTGAATAGCCTCTTTCTGCACTTTAGGGATTCTATGATTCTCTGAAAATTATTTTCTCATGTTGCTTTTGTTCTCTTGCCAATCACCTTTAACCTGTACATCTTAATTCTCAATTCCCCCACCAAAGAGAAGTTTCTCCTTATCTATATAGTTGAGACCACTCATGAATATAAACAACTCTATTAAATCTCCTCTCAACTTTGTCTTCGCCAAAGAGAACAGCCACAGATTCTCCAAGCAACTCTCTCTGCTATATCATCAAGAAAAGTTATCAAGAAATCATCAAGAAAAGATTTGCCATGAATAAATCCATGCTGACTTTTCTTAATTAATACACCGTTGTTCAAGTGACTAAATGTCTAGATTGTCGATTCCTACCAAAGTTAAACTGATAGGCCCATACCTGTTTTATTTGAAAAAGGGTGTAACATTTGCAATTCCCCATTTTTTGCACTACCTTCAATTTCCATCCTCACTTCCCTCAGCATCTTCTGGTGTAAAAAATGCTTTGACAAAGGGTCACCTAGACTCAAAATGTCAGCTCTTTTTTCTCTTTACAGATGCTGCCAGACCTGTTGAGATTTTCTAGCGTTTTCTGTTTTGGATCTAGTTCTGGTGACTTACTTATCTTTTTTTACTGTTAGCCCATCCAATGTCTCAATTACCTTCCTTTCACTGTGACTTTTGCAGCATCTCTTTCCTTGGCAAAGATAGGTGCAAACCACTCATTTGGTACCTTAGCCAAATCTTCTGCCTCTTGGACAGATTCCTTTTTGGTTCCTAATCAGTCTCACTCCTCCTCTTACAATCCTTTCATTAGTTATATATCCATGAAAGATTTCTGAATTCCCTTTTATGTTAGCTGCTAGTTTCTTCTTATACTCTCTTTTTATTATTCTCATTTCCTTTCTCATTTCCCTTCTATAATCAGCCTGACTCTATATTAACTTGACAGATGTCATATGCTCCCTTTATGCTGTTTCATTTTACTTTCCATCTCTTTTATCATCCCAGGAGCTCTGGTTTTGCTTGCAATATCTTTCCCATTGTAGGAATATACCATATCCAAAGTTCTCTTTAAATTATTATGTCTGACAATCAATCCTTCATACCTATTTACCTGGGATACGTCTGCTCTGAACTCTTTGAAATTGGGCCTCCTCCAATTAAATTATTCTTACTTCAGATTGTTCCTGGTCTTTTCCCACAATTGATCTCAGCCTCTAACACAATTCCTTCACTCTCACTTGATTCACTTGCCCCACTTCATTCCCTGAAGCAAATCCAGCAATAATTCTTATTGGTTAGAAATATAATGTTCAAGAAAATTCTCCTGAACACATTTCAGAAACTCCTCTTCCTCTCTGCCTGTTACACAATTACTATCAGTCTATGGAACATTAGGGAAATGGAAGTCCGCTGTTATCACCATGCTATAGCGCTTATATCTCTGAGTCGTTTCTCTGCAAATTTGTTCCTATATATCTTTCCCTCTTACTGCCTCCATTATGTTACCAATTGTGGGAAGATTTGGGATATGCATGCTCTAATGCATCAAATGGGATTTCCCATAACACAAGTGTCAAGTAGAATATACTTTGTGTGGTACAAAAGTTTTAAGAATGTGTTGCAGTTAAGCCATGTGCATCAATCTTAAAAATGGTCAATTAGCTCAAAAGAAATTAAACAATGCGATCATATGAGGTAATCCATTTTGGTAGAAAAAATAGGCATGCAGAGTATTTCCCAAATAGTAAGAAATTAGAAAGAGTAGCTGTACAGGGGACCTAGGTATCCTTGTTCACAAGTCACTGAAGGCTAGCATGCAGGTGCAGCAAACTATTAGGAAGCCTTTATTGCAAGAGGATTTGAATACAGGAATAGCGAAGTCTTGATTCAATTGTATAGAAGCTTGGTTAGTCCACACCTGGAGTACTGTGTGCAGTTTTGATCCCCTTATCTCAGAAAAGATATTATTGCCATAGAGGGAATGCAACAAAGATTCACAGAGATAGCACGACTATCTCATGAAGAAAGATTGGACAAACTGGGCCTGTATTCTCCAGAGTTTTGAAGAATGACAGGTGATTACATTGAAAACTATAAAAGACTTAAAGAGCAGCATGATGGCACAGTGGTCAGCACTGCTGCCTCACAATACGAGAGACTGAGGTTTGATTCAGACTCTGGGTGATTGTGTGGAATTGGACCTGGTAAGATGCTCTGCAGGAGAGTCGATGAAGACTCAATGGGCCGAATGGCCTCTTTCTGTTCTGTAAGGATTCTATGGAATAGAGGAGTTTATTCCTTGGTCTAGAGCCAGAGGCACAATATCAAAATAAAAGGGGTGCCACTTAGGATAAAATGAGGAGAAATCTTTTTACACAAGATGTTGTGAATCCTTGGAATTCTTTAATCCAGAGGGCTGTGGAAGCTCAGTCACTGTGTATATTTAAAGCAGAGATTGATAGATTTTTGATTAACAATAATATAAAGGGTTGTGGGTACAAAAGGCATTCAAATGTCCAATCAGCCATGATCGTATTAATGAAGCAGACTCATCGGGCTAAATGATCTACTCCTGTTCTTATGTTGTTAAGTATCTCAAAATCATAATCAGTAAAGCTGTCGATTTAAACAGTGCTATATTGTGAAAACTTTGCATGTGAAAATGGTGAAAATTCATAATCAAATATTTGCCCCAGTTTGCCACCTTAAGGCGAATGTAATGCATGTGAAATGAATTATCTGCAAGAATGAGCTGCTTTTGAAGTAAAATTTCAATATGGTGATTTGCCCAAATGGGCAGTATCAAGCTTCCATTATTCCATAAGTAACAACTTTCATTTAATTATTTAAATACCAGTTTTTTTTTACCTCCTTTTCAGGCTTATGAAAATGTTTGACGATCCCATTAATAGCTTCACCAACAGATTCTTGTATCTGGCCAGTATTTAGTTCTGCAACAATAAAATAATCCCTTCAGAATATGTTCTACTCATTTTCTGTTAAATTTTCAGATGTGATCTGATGAGTACAGTGTATTAAGATGATTAGCTATGAAATAGAGACAAATTTAATAAATGAAAAGACACCAGAGTAATAAGGTTTGCAGCCCTACAAATATGATCATTTGTTGCTCAGAAAGTAATCAGTTCATATTGTCAAGTCAAAAGAATAAACAGGAGATAATCCAGGGCCTCTGCAAAGCTACATGTATGAGATTGATCAGAACTGTGAAACAGTTTATCTTAACTCTATGATTCCTGCCCAGACATAGATATACTACCATTAACCAGATCTACTACCTTCAACATCCACTCCCTCTATTACTAATGCATAGTGGTAGCAATGCCTACCACTTACAAGATTCATTGTAGCAACTCACCAGTGCTCATTGAACAGTGCCTTCCAAACCTGCAACCTTAACCACCTGGAAAGACAAGGACAGCAAATGCAAACAAACACTACCACCTGTAAGCTCCCCACCAAGCCGCACATATTCCTGACTTGAAACTAAAATCGCTATTCTTGTCGGTTGATCAAAATACTGAAATTCCCTTCCTAACAGCACTGTCGATATACTTAAACCACATGGATAGCAGCAGCTCAAGAAACTGGGAGGGCAATTAGGGTTTGGCTAAATCAGCACTTTTATTGCCCAATGGCATCCACACACTATGGAAGAACAAAAGTTAATACATTCTAGAATACCCAAATATTGTGTTTCTAAGGATTCCACTCCATTATAATGCACAGTAGATTTCATAGTACTCATGGCAGTACGCAGATTTTGCATTATGGAGATTTTAAAAAAATGTTTTCCACCCAAACTTTTAATAGTACTAATAGTGTTTGCTGCTAAAACACATACCTAGTTGAGGAATAAAAAATATTTTTCCTTTTGTTATGGTTTAATTCCCTATTTTACCTATTACAAATCCTGTCTTTACTCACTTTGTCTAGTGGTAGGAGTTATATTGACAAATCTTCTGATCATACTTGGAGATTGTTGCATTGGGGGTGTCCGACAGTGACGCTCATCAGTTTCTTGAATGGATGATGCAAGTTCTCCAACCAGGATCCTTTCCAGGCTACCATCATCCACCCCCTTTCCCAACCACCTACCACATGGGAACCTGGCAACAGAATAAACAAAATTGGATCCATTTGTAGAGCTGACAAATAAATATACACCTCTTGAAGGCATTTTTTTTTTCATCAATGGCAGCAGTTCATAATTAGCTGACTTATCTGGCTGTTCTTTATATCAATATCATTAATAAACTATTCATGCAGAGGAACTTAGTTCAATACAGCCTTATCTTACATGATGTCTACCCATGCCCTTCCAACATGCATCATGGAATAGTTATTGGAGTAGGAACTCTGGCCTACAATAGTTTTATCAACTGAGTTATCAGGTGAATCCTAGTTCAACTATTTGATATAAAACACCATTTAAAGTTATATTATCCCAGGCAGAAATTATATTGTAAGATTTTTTATCACCTTTCTTATACTACAAAAGATTATGAATAGTTGCTTAATAAAGGCTCTCTCTCCTCTTACCCAACTATCCATACCTCCCTATAGCAAGCAATCCGCAAAAGCTATGCGTTCCCAGTTCTGCAAACCCTTATTTTGTCCTGAGCACAGTAATACTTCAATGCATTTACATATAAAGAGTAATTTTTATTTTGGGCCTCATGAATTTCTGATTTATAGCTGAGACTGGAATATTACTTATATCCTCTATAGTGAAGACAGATGCAAAACATCTGTTCAATTCATCTGCCAATTCCTTATTTTCAATTTTCCAGACTCACTTTCTACGAAACCAATGCTCACACTGTTAACATTTTTCTTTTTAAAAGATTGATAAACACTTACTATCTGTTTTTATATTTTTGGCTAGCTCTTTCGTACTCAAAACTTCTCCCCATATCAATCTTTGAGTCATCTTTTACTGTTCTATGTATGTTGTCCAATCTTCTGACCTGGCATCGGTCTTTGCACAATTATATGCTTCATCTTTAAATCTGATACTACCTTTCATCTTACTGGTGAGGTCATCTCTTGGATGTTTTCATCCTCACAGAAATGTATTTATTCCGTGCAAGCTGAAATAGCCCCTTAAATAGCCCACTGCATCTCTAGTCACCGTTCCTTTAACCTGATTTGAAAATTCATTTTATCTAGCTCTGCTTTCATGCCCTCATAATTGTCCTTATTTAAGTTTAAAATTGGTAAACATAGACTCACACCCACTCCTCTTTCCCTCAAACTGACTGTAGAATTTGATCAAATTATGGTGGTTACTAGTTAGTATCACCTTTCCTGTGAGATAATTAATTACTCCCATCTTGTTGTACAATGCAGGTCTAGTATAGCCTGTTCTCTCATTAGAGCATGCTGTTCTAAGAAAGTATCCCAGAAATACTCAAACATCTCATCTAGTAGAATTTGGAACCCACAACCAACTGACTCAGAGGGATGAATCCATTCAGATAAGCCATCACTAACACAAATGAAGTTGCCAATGAGAACAGTTGCACTGAGATTGAAAACATTCTAAACTTAATTGATCTACAATTGATATTGAAAAATATAACAAATGTTATCCAAAAAGGGTGGGGCTATAGAGGGCAAAAACATCCTTCTTTGCATGCTCTTACTGTGTATTTCTGGCTCACTTTATTTCTGTTCTATGTTATGTACCTCTGGTGTGCATTTATATTTGCACATCCAATCATTTGTCAATCAATAATACCATTATGCTATGACTCTCACTATCATTCTTATCACATGGGAATTCACCACAAAAACTTCAAATCTGAAATGCAATTTGCAAACATAAAGAACAGAATGCAAGTTTTTGTCAAATCCTTTTTGGCGAGTAGAAATCAGGTTAATGAAGTACTAACATCACTACCAGATGTCTCTAGAAGTGTTTGACTTCATGTCATTTATAAAATAACCAGCAACAATTAGAAGTAAAAAAAAAAATTTCACTTTTGATAGTTTAAATCAAGATCTTAAAATTTTGGTTTTGCTTCCATGAATATAGTATTATAATGATTCTAATGTGTAATATGGATTGTGTTGTCATTATTGCTGAACAGCCGTAAACAATTTGAACCTGAACTGTTACTATTAGTGATCAAAAGCTTGCATGAATTGCTCTTAAAATGCAGCTAACTGGATCATTCAATACCAATAAGAGGAGGATGTAACAGTTGGAAAATACAGAAATTTTAATCTTTCCAAATATTCACCGTCACAAACACATAAAACATGCCTAGTCTCTTAAATTCATCATGGAGATAAAAAGCAGAAGCTGTAAAGAGCACAATGGTTGGGAGTATGAGCAAGTCAAATTATTGCTCCAGGAATTACAGTTTAGAATATTATATTGTGTTGATATTCTGCAGTTTTGTTTTCAATTTTCTCTCAATAACAAGGGAAATTCTGGCAATGACTTTGTCCTCTTGCTTGACTGCCAAAAGGATGTAGGGCAAGTAGAGTCCGGAATACAGCAAATTGTGTTTGGTATGCTGACTTGGATGGACAAGAAGCAGTGTGCTCTTACTTACTTCTACAGTTTTAGTTTTAAAAGAAGTTCCCTGAAACCTCCCCACTTAAGATTTAGAACAACTTACTTGTATGTGTGGCCAGTTATCTCATTCCTAACAACAACACAGTCCACCAGCCATTTAGCATACAACCCTGAGTTATCATGGCCAATCAGCACTGTTGTAAGTTTTCCCAAGTTCTGACACTAGAGAAATGAAAAAAAAAACAAGGATATATGAAAAGAGTTTATTGTTATGACAGAACAAAATACAACTCACTTTGGCAATAACAAAAAAGATTTCACAAAAAATTTATGGATTTCTCCCAATATCTTTGAGTCTTGTCTTAACTGTAAGAGCTAAATTCAAATCACAAATTTAAAAAATTAAGAAACAAATTGAAGCTTAAATTTATGGGTTGATTTTAATTGAACCCACTGGAGCAGGCTAGGTAGCAGGTAGACCTGTTTTATCGCAGGGGGTGGAGTGCACAACCCATTCCTACCAGCAGGAAGCCTGACCCTCATTAAGTCAGTAGCAAGAAGGGGCTGATGTGGGGAACCTAACTGCCGGCTCATTTAGGCTTGTTACTGAGTCACTTAAAGGTCATCACCCCTGAGCCCACCAGGATTTTGTAGTCACTTAGGGATTCATCCCAAATCAAAATAGTTTCCAGTGCCTACTGAAGGCTTCCCAATAAACACTGGTCTACCAGCAGCCTTCTGCTGGGGCAGGGTGGGGCGGGGCGGTGTGTGTGAAATTTAACCACCCTGCAAGTCCTTATTTCAAAATGAATTAGAGCCTGATTCAGCAACCTGCCTTGGACACAGAGGGTAGGATTTTCCTGCTGCACTCATACCAAAATCAGAAAATCCCACCAAAGGTCAACAGACCTTTTCATGATCTGCTCTTTGTCTACTACAACTTGCATGGTGGGTGGAATGAGAAAATTCACTCCAAAGTGTCTGCTGATACCCACCCCTCTCCCCTTTCATCTAACACCTTTGCCCCTCCTCTCCCCTCCCTTGAAAACACACTTTTCCTCATCTATGATTGGGTTCTTTTTGGATTCAAGACCTCTGATGGGTGCATTATCAACTGCATCTTTGCTCCCAGTGGTGATGATGGCCAATGAGGAGCTGCAGGCCTCTGATTGGTCAGCAGCTCTTCTGTGGTGGGATTTTCACCATTAGGATCCTAAATCTTGGGGAAGATCCAAGGCTGAGTATTTAAATATTTAATTTGGTCAGGCTTCTTTCATTTAAATCACATTCTCCAACTGGTGAATGGAACCCATGTCAGAAACTCCAAATACAGACCCTTATTGCAGTGAACCAATCTACTTCATTCTCATACTCCATGTGAGATTAGTTACAAAGACAGAAAGGCTAAGAAATGGGTCATCCACCTATCCTTTGGAAAATAGTATGGGCTTCAACAAGTCAAGCAGATGGGAGAAACAAAAAATACATTTGCTGAACATTTTCCACATTTTACAATAAAATCTGAACAAAATAAGATCTGAATAACATCCAAGCTTGGGCAGATCAGTCATAATATTTGCACTATGCAAGCAGTAGGCAATAGCTTTCTTCAATATGAGAGAGCCTAAATCCAATGACAGTCAATGAAATAACCATTGCTGAGTTCCCCACCAACATCGAGGAAGAATCATACTTGATCAGAAACACAACTGGACCAGTCACTAAAATGTTATGACTATAGCACAAATCAGATATCCTCCAATGATTCACCATCTCAAAGTCCCTTCACTGTCTATACGTCACAAATTTGATGGGAGGGTGGAGGAGCAAGTGAGGTGATAGAATGCTCTCCACTTGTTATTATGCATAAGCCAGAACAACAGGATAAGCTTGATACCAATCAAAACAAAGTAGTTTACTTGATCAGCAGTCCATTCATCATCTTAACATTCACAAACAGTTAGATGTGGCTGCAATAGACACGATTTAAAGTTTGTACTGCACAAACTTGCCAAAGTTTCCCATGTAGCATGCTGACTCAGAATCTCTACAGAGCAGAAGCAAGTCATTCAGCCCATCAGGTCTGCACTAACACTTCAGCAGACCTGATAGGGCATAAGTAAGATAGATGCCCTATCCCCGTAATTCAAGTATTTATCCCATTAATTCCCCTAATCTACATATTTTGAGATACTAAAGGACAATTTAGGGATAATTTAAACTTATATTGCTGTTCCCTCATTGTTGCTATGTCAAAATCCTAGCACATCCTAACTAATAGGATTATGGGAAAACTTTCACCCCACATTGACTGCACCTGTTCAAGTAGAACGCTCACCACGTCCTTCAAGGGAAATAATAGGAATCAGCAAATAAATGGCAATATAGTGAGTGATGCCAAGGATGAATATAAAAACCTCAATTATGTAGTTGTATCGTAAAATAATTAGTTGTTGAAAATCAAACCGTGACCTATTGAGGTTTGGCTTTCTTCAAAATGAGTCAAAGTTTTAATGTTTTTTTCATTTGGATTATACAGAATTTAAGACCCAAGCAAAACAGAACAGATTAAAAACAGGAGGAAAATGTAAACTTTGAATCCTAATTCCTACAGAACAATCAATGACATTCTCACACACCTCTTTAAGATTAGTTGCAAAGATAAATAAACTGTGAAATTAATCATCCAATTCCCTTTCAGCTGGGAAATAGTATGTGGCATGGTAAAAAAAATTAAAATGGGACCGATAAATAAGACAATTTCTGAACATGTTGGCTGGAATTTTACTGTCCCATCCACCATGGGAATCAGAGCAGCGTGAAGCGGACAATAGAAAGGTCCAATAACCTCGGGCAGGACTTTATGGTTTCCGGATGAATGAAGCTGTAAAATCCCACCCAATGTGTCTCACAACCAAAAAAAACCAAAATTTTCAATAAATAATAAGTTACAATTTTATAGTGAAAAAGTCAAATCAACATACAGTTATATCTTTTACTAACCTCAAATGTCATTTCAAGGATACTTTTAGGTATTTGTAAGATGCCCGTCTCTCCCAGTTCTCCTGATATGCAGATCCATGGGTTAGCTGTAAACATGGAGCCACCTAACTTTTTACTAGGAATGACCAGCACGTGGTACGGAATCACTGTCAATATAAAATACATAATTTATGTAAAACATACTGCATGTAACACTCATTAATATAGTACAGTGAACAGAAATCTTCTATGTTACCTTATTGATCAGTAATAATCTTAAGTTTGCTGACAACATAGCAGAAGGTTTAATGTCACTTGTTGGTACTAAGTGTATAAATCATCCATCAACTTGTGGCAAGGAAGATATAGCCTATGAATTACAAATTGCTACAGGTTCCTGGACAATTTGCACTGCTCTGTTGTTGACCTCAAAAAAAATAGCAGCTCATGTCAGTATCTCAGCGGGTTTCAAGAAGTTATGTATTATTAAGAATTAAATTCACTGTTAATGAAGGTACCTTGTTAATGAGATTATGCTCCTGCATAGCCAATCAACTATTCCACTCCAGAAACAATTTAAATTCTGGAGTCTCATTCTTACAGGCACTGCATTGTTGTTAGAAGTTTTTTTTTAAGACATAAATTTTAAAAGGTTCTCTTCTTCCTTTGTGCTTTTTACTCGCTCGCTCTCTCTCTCAACTTTATTTCCCTCTACCTCTCTTTCTGGACCTAATCTGACTCTAATTTACCAAATCTATTAATTTCCATTGATGAATTCCATTGATGAAGGAGATAAATTGTTGATCATGTTATTTATCATGGTCCCAGATGTTCTTTTGCTGTTTCTACCAGCTTGCTAATGTCAGTTTATGCTTCCAGTGATTTGCAAGATGAAAAACATTTCTGTGGAAGGTGGGAATAAAATTCTAACACCATGAGATACCCCACTCCTGTAAATTCAGGGTCAATTATTATTGCATAGCCTGAGTTTTTTAAACATTTTATCTTAATAGCTTCAATATATTTGTAATGCTTTCATAATCATACCAGAGATTTTGTATCTCATGCATTCTACTTTTACTTTTAGCATTTCTTCGAAAGCATATTTAAAAAAATATTCTTAGAGAAAAGATTTAGTGTGCAACATACCTGAAAAAGATAGAAAACATAATTATCATATAGTTAAAAATTCCTGTTTTGACGAAAGGCAATCTAAAAGGTTAGTTTCGTTCTTTTTCCATAGATGTTGCTAGTGTCACTAAGTATTTTCAGTATTTTTTGTTTTATTGACGAAAGAAAGAATTTTGTTTCCAAATGGTTTAGTAGATATGCAGTGGGCATTCAAAATCTATTGCTTTTGCTGATTAAATAGCACATTACCATCATTTGTTTTCCTTTCTTTATTCTTTTATGGGATGTGGTCACTACTGGCAAAGCCTGCATTTATTGTCCATCTCTAATTGCCCATGAACTGATCATTTGAGAGGACAGTTAAAAGTCAACTATGTTGACGTGGGTTTGGAGTAACTTGTAGGCCAGACTGGGTAAGGATGATATATTTCCTTCCCTAAAAGAAATTAAGATACAAGATGAATTTTTACAATAATCAACAATAGTTTTATGGTCACCATTATTGAGACTAACTTTCACAGAATTCCTACAGTGCAGAAGGAGGCCATTTGGCCCAGCAAGCTTGCATCAATAACAATCCCACCCAGGTCTTATCCCTGTAACCTCACATATATACCCTGCTAATCTGCTGACACTAAGGGGCAATTTAGCATGGCCAATCCACCTAAACCACAAATCTTTGGAGTGTGGGAGGAAACTGGAGCACTCAGAGCAAACCCAAGCAAACATAGGGAGAATATGCAAATTCCATACAGAGAGTAACCCAAGGCCAGAATTGAACCCGGGTCCCTGATGCTGTGAGGCAGCAATGCTAACTACTCTGCCACCAAATCCAGTTTTATCCAAATTTAATACATCAAATCAAAACTAAAATACCTTCAATAAAACTACTTTATAAAAAATAGCACTTTTCACAATTCCACAACATCTCAAAGCACTTTACACCTTCGCTGGTTTAGTGTTTAATCCAAACTACAATACCTCACCCACTACTGCATAAGAATGTTGGCCTCGGCTGAAGTCCTGGTGCAAGGCTTGAACCCACAACTTCTAATTCAGAGGTGAGAGTACTGTCAACTGAGCCACAGTTAACACTAAGCACACTCTTTAAGCCACTGTTTGCCACTTAAGCACTTAACAAGTCATTTTATTTCTTTATGCTCATTAATTTTCACCTCATTATTTCTGTTACCTTTTTCAGCCCTGCAACCCTTAGATAAATCAGAATTCTTGATTTCAAATGCATCTTCTCACTGCATTTGCTTCACTGTTAACTGCCAAGATTTCAGTGGTCTGGGCCCTAAATTCTGGAATTCATGTCTAAACCTGCAAGTCCCTCCAATTCTCTTTCATCCTTCAAAATTCATTTTAAATCCATCTATTTGACAAACTTTTAGCCTCCTTCCCTAATATATTGAGTGTTAATTTTTTGTCTGATTATGATTCTCTGAAAGGCTATGGAATAGTTTTCCACATTAAAGCTACTTGTATATAATATGTGTGGATATGATTTCCCTCACACTTACATTCATTCTGATTTTAATTCAATGTTGTCTTCCAATTTTGAGCAAGAGTCATCACCCAAAACATCAACCAGTTTTCTTCCTCACCAATGCTGTCTGACCAACTGAATGTTTTCAGCATTTCTACTTTTGTTTATATGATGATTCTTTTTCTTCTAATGTAAAATTAAAGTGAGTTCTTAGACTATCAATTTATAGGGTTGATTTGTAAATATCTGTGATTTTAATATTTCAGGGTTTCTTTTATAGATAATTAGTATTGAACGAAAGGTTAGTTCTGTCGTTGAACAAAGATTTTTGTTAAGTAGAACAGACTTCATTGTGGAAATTCTAGGTACAACATGGTACAATACAAATGGTTTTAGTAAGTGATTATAAATCTACATTTCAATGTAATTTATATGAAGTATTTGTCAAAATTCAATAAAGATGACTTTTTCCCTCTAAATATAAACGACTTTCTTCGCCCACAAACATGAAGCATTGTATTTTGTTTAAAAATTGCAGATCTGACAAGCTGAATAGATTTAGAAATATCAAAATGATGCACTAGCTACATTAGCACTTCCCAAAAATTTTCCTGATGTGACCCTAATGCCTCAGACTTGGTGAGACTCCAAAGTGAAAATTTTGGGGATAAGAGGGCTATTGAGCAGGGGAGGAGAGGGGAGTATTTGAGTTGAAGAGGGACGCTGGTTCTTGACTAGCGGGGTGAGGGGAACAGAAGTTGAGCGTCAGAGCTATTGATGAAAAGACAATTTTCCTCCAAACAAATCAACATCTACCTTTTTTTGGCCTTTTTTTTGCAGCAATCAGATCTCAGAACAGTTTATTACGTTACATTCAACAACAAAAAAATGCAAGGATTTGAAGGGGCTTCATCATAGTCAATCTGCATTCCATGGCAGCCATTGCTGCCTTGGAAAATGCAACCTCAAAATCTCATCTTGCAATCACACAGAGGGTCATGACCCACAGTTTGGGAAGTTGAGTTATATAATCATGTTTTATCAATCCCAAACTTAAAGTACATCAAGTAAATAAATTACAAATAAGTGTACTGACAGAAAAATGCAAATATTTTCTACAGTTGTAATAGTATTAAGTCCAAAAGGTTCCAATTTACGTATCAGTCATTCTTGGCACATTAACAAGTACTTACTGATCGTTGTAAAGACATTAGTAAAGCAGAAGTAATCCACTGCATTGAATGAAAGAAGGTGATAAAGGAATTGTTCCTTCTCATCATCACAGCGAAGGAAGGCATAGCGTTTATATAGTTTTCTGAAATTAAAATGAGAAGTTACATTCTAGCAAGACTATCTTCTTTTGAAGAAATAGAAGAAATAGGGAGACTGTTTAAGTTTTTAACAGTGTGTTAGGATGTATCCACATAAACTAAGTCAAACAAAATATTAGTCAATATGAAACATAATTTTCCTAATAAGGATATATCCAACTACAGTACTGCACATGAAGATACTGATTTTTGGTATTTGTACCTGGAAGGAGAGGTAATACGAAAGTGTCCCCAGCACAGTAATTTTGAAATGGAAACAGCACATCCAAATTAAGTATCAAGTATAAATCTAAAACTCTTTAAAATTTTAAGTTGAGATAATTGGTTAGTAATTATGCTACAAAGATAAATAAAAACATATGGCTGAAAAGGACCTTAAGGCTGAAAAAAAGCAATAATGATAGATGATTCGTATTTAGGGGACCAAGCAGGCACTGCTGATCGCAGACATGAAACGAAGATAGTAGGTTACCTCCATAATACGAAGGTAAAGAAGGTCACTGAACAGCTTTGGAACACCATGAGGGGTGAACAGCAGTTGGAGCCGATAATGATACTAATAACATAGGCAAAAGGCGAGATGTGGTCCTGCAATCAGAACTTAGGGAGCTATGTAGGAAACTAACATGACCTCAAATGTATCATGCACTAGTGAGTTTAGAAGCTGGAAGATACATCAGATGAATGAATGGCTGGAGAAATGGTGTAGGTGGGATGGTGGAAGATTATTGGGGTAAGTTCTAGGGGAGATGGGACATGTAGAGCCCAGGAATGTTCCAAGGAATGTGATGACTAGGGGAATTTCACAGTAACTTTATTGCAGTGTTAATGTAAGTCTTACTTGTGACAATAATAAATAAACTTTTAACCCAAACAAAACCAGAATCAAATTTCCTTGCAGGATAATTTATTATTATTTTTGGGGAGGATTTAAACTAGTTTGGCAGGAGTGTGGAAACCAGGAGGTAACACAGAGAGGGAAACGAAGGTGCCAAGAATATCGGCTACACAGACATTCTTTATTAATTGGTCATAAAATAACTGGACTGTTTCTCCCTGGTTTGCATATGTTTTCTCACATTACACCAAATTGAAAATATACATCACTAAGAACGTTGTTCCAAGTTACCCTTATGGGTTTTGGGATCCCATGCATTTAACATGAGCAAGGTTCTCAACAAAAATACAGTCAAGATATATTCCCGCGAAGAGAAAACGAAGGGCAAAGGAAGAGCTCCCGAGAATGATAAAAGAGACAAAGACAAGATAAAACAGAAAAAAGTGTGCTATGACAGAGATCATTGGGAAATAGAATTGTGAACTAGGCCAAATATGGAAGGTTCAGGGGGAATTCTCTCTTCATATTCTCTCTTTACTTCTCTTATTTAATAGTGGTTAACATAAAAGATAATTCAAAATCTTTTACAGGTCTATAGATAGTAAAAAGGTGGCAAGAGAAGTAGTAGCACTATTTAGGAATCTAAAAAGGCGATTTATGCATGGAGGGAGAGGGTATGGCTGAGTTATTAAATTAATGCTTTGCATCTGTCTTTACTAAGGAAGAAAATGCTGCTGTAGGTCATGCTGAAAGAGGAGGTAATGCACACTCTGGATGGGTTTTAAAATTGATATGGTGATGGTATTGGATAGGCTTTTTGTACCATAAATTGGTATGGCACCAGGGCAAAAAGAGATCATTCCTGAAGAGAGCATGGAAAATACGGAGACGTACATCATAATTTTCCAATCTCCCTTATTCTCAGACGTGGTGTTAGAAGACTGTAAATTTTCAAATGTTACACTATTGTTCAAAGAAGGGTGTCATGACAAGCCCAGCAACTACAAGCCAGTTGGTTTAACTTCATTGGTAGTGAAGCTTCCTGAAGTTTTTTTAATGAGTAAACAGAGAGTATTGGTGAGGGTAATGCTGTTGGTATGGTACACATGCACTTCCAAAACAAATTTGATAGAGAGCCAAATAACAGATTTCTGAGCTCATGGAATAAAATGGACAGTAGCAACGTGAATACTGTTGTAAGATACTGGACATAGTTTAGTAGCTCCTAAGATATTTGTAGTCTTAGGTCGTTCAAAGTAAGTATTTATTAACCATTCAAAAGTAAATACATAGATACAATAAAAGACCAAGCTAGAAGCTGTTTCCATGTTTGCTTCTACACATGGCTTTGTCCAATATGACATTGATTCCCAATGGGGACCATGTATCTTCTTACATCACTGCATTAGTGGTGCTGTATTCTGTCTCACAATAACCATTTATATGCCAGACTGTTACACTACACTTTCCCCAAAGCTTTTTCCAACATATTTACAAGTTATCCCAGTTTACCTCATGTACATCGTTACCATCACCCTATGTCTTCCCTTCTCCTTTAGTCTGAGTTCATAGAGTTCAGGTAGTTTGGAGGCATTGTAAGCCTTTCATATCTTGTTCTCACTATTTTCAGAGAAGTGATCAGTTCTGTTGCTGCAAATAAACTTTGTTGAATTTTGTTCAGGTTGCTCTGGCATCACAATGTCTTTTCATCTTATTCCATCCATAGACATTGAATTTTGTTGATTCTCCAATTGTAGTGATAGATGGCAGTTGGTTTATCCTGCTGCTTAGGGGCAGGCAAACTTTGGGTTCTTCTCTATTGTGTTCCTTTTATATTCTTCCTTTGTATGGCATGACAAGATGCATGCTAGGATAGAGGATGGTTGTTCCCATGTGGGAATGCTACTTAGATCACCTTTATGTTCGATTGTATGGTGTGCTATTGCCAATGAATGGCTGCTATCCAGTTCCAGTAACATCAATGGCACTGTCATGCCAGCTGGGGATTGCAACGTGTGCTCTGTGATCTCAGAGTTTCTCTCTTCAACTGGTGTAGGAGCCTGGTTCCTTTCTTAACTGTCATCTATTCAAGGTATTGTGGTAACCATCTGATTGATTAACTGATCTGATCAATAAGAGGCTTCTGGCACCTATCTAGCAATTGCACAAATCTGCTCTGCAAAGGGAAAAGAAAATTCAAAGATGAAATCCCAGCTGAGAGAATTTTTCTTGTTGGAACTCTTAGGAACTTGCAGTCCTGTATAATTTATGGCAGTGATCGTCTTGAAATATTCTGCAATTTTGAGGAGGTTCAGGGTCTTACAGGCATTTCTCCTCAAGACAGGAGACTGGTTACGAATGACATCAACTCTAAAATTTGTTTGCCACCATATCTTAATGTTTCCAGAATCATGCCAATGACTGGAAGTTAGATTCCTCCAGGTCTATGCCTGTTGTTTGTAGCATTAACCATGGAGCTTTGTCCGATAGGACGCCAAATCTGGCTCCGGTGTCCAATTTAAAGGTTGTAAGATGGTCATTAACCAAAATGTCTGTGTTCCAGAACTAAAATCTTCACCCAAGAAGCCTGATCACGAGTCCTCCTTGGTGTGCTACTTTGATCTCATGTACCCTAAAGGGATCTTATGTGTTTTTTAATGTTTTGGTTTTGAACAACTTTCCCATGCATCCTATTCGGTCACATTGAATGCACGGACTGAAATTGCTGGGCAATTGGAATGCTTCACTTCACAATGCTGCTAAAGTCACTCTACTGATTGCTTAAGTTATTGCTTCAATAGGCCTCAACTGGTATACTGCATTCAGTTCTGGGCATCTCATTTTAGGAAGGATGAAAAAGAATTAGAGAGAGTTGAAACAGAATCATGAGAATGATTCCAGATATGAGGATCTTTAGTTATGTAGGAAGATTGAAAAAGTTGAGTTTAAAGTTTATTTATTTATTAGTCACAAGTAGGGTTATATTAACATTTGTCCCCTTGTTGCCACACTCTGGTGTCTATTCGGGTATAGGGAGAATTTAGCATGGCCAATACACTTAACCTGCATGTCTTTTGGACTGTGGGAGGAAACTGGAGCATCTGGAAGAAACCCATACTGACCTGAGAAGAACATGCAAACTCCACACAGACAGTGACCCAAGCTGGGAATCAAACCTAGGTGGTAAGAGGTTGGTACACTTGGAGAAGAGGAAGTTAAGAAGAAATTTAATAGCAGTTTTCAAAATCATGAGGGATCTGGACACTGTTCTCATTGTTAGAAGGGTCAAGAAGAGGGCACATATTTAAGGTGATTCGAAAAAAAAATTATGATGACATGAGGAAAAACTTTTCCTTAAAATGAACAGTTAGGGTCTGGTCTGCACTACTTGAAAGTGTGGAGGAAGCAGGGTCAGATGTGTATTTCAAAAAAAATTGGGTCACTATCTGAAAAAGAAAAAGTTACATGACTATGGAGAAAACACAGTGCAGTGGCATTAGGCCAGCACAGACATGATAGGCTGAATGGCCACCTTCACCCTGTAACTATTCTATGGAAATATAAGAGAAATGCACAATGAACTTTTTTGTATGAATTGTCCTCAGCCAGGTAGATAGAGAAATCCAAAGTAACAATAAAAAGATAAGCCTTCTATGTCAACAGTACATGGAATCGTGCATAATTTTGTTTTGTTTGTTTACAGCATGTAGATGATACAAGCAAAGCCACATTTCTCTGCATCAAATTTACCAATGGGAAGTGGTGTTAGGTTTTCTCCTGAACTGCTGCAATTCTTACACAGTTATTTCTCTAAAATGGTTTTGTAAGGGACACAAGGATTTATACCCAGTGACAAACAAGTACAGAATGCCATAGTGACCCAGTGGTTAACACTGCTGCCTCAAAGCATCAGGGATCCAGAGTCAATTCTGGCCTTAGGTGACTGTGTGGAGTTTGCACATTCTCCCTGTGTCCGCGTGGGTTTCCTCCAATGCTCCGGTTTCCTCTACAGTCCAAAGACATGTGGGTTGATTGGCCATGGTAAATTGCTCTTGATTGTCAGGGGGATTAGCAGGGTAAATATATGGGGTTATGGGGATAGGGCCTGGACGGGATTGTTGTTGCTGCAGGCTCAATGGGCTGAATGGCCTCCTTCTGCACTGTATGTTTTCTATAAGAACATTATCTGGATTGTATACTTTAAAATAAAGGAATTCCCATTCAAAAAGTAATTTTAAAGGTTGAATTGTCTTTAGCATCATAACCATGTAATGCAAAACAATTTCTATTAATCCAGGGATCTTACAATGAATAACACTGCTATAGTATGCACACTGCAATTATCCATATAACACAATTGTACAATAGTTATATATCTATTAAAGTAGAACCAAGGTTTCAGAAACAGGGTTCATTTCAAAGGTGGCATAGAGTGGCAATTCTTTGGACAAACTGGAATTTACATTATCCATGTGCAACATCTCATTTTAAAAGGTCTATCAAAGAGAGAAGTCAAAGACTTCTAAAAAGAGCACCACTGGCTGACAACAGGTAAGGATACAGCTCACCATAATTGCTTGATTTTTTTGTTATTGTTAAGCATTTTACAGTTTCAGTCTTGCTAAGTGTCTTACTTCCATATATTTCATCTGTAAACCAGTCAAACCAAGCAGTTTTGTATTTAGCACTGCTCTGGCAATGTGTTACCATATATAGTTCAGTAAATCATTTACAGCAATTAGGAGTTAATTGCTAAATCTGCATGTGCTAACCATATATATTAAATAAGGACGTGGGTTTCAGTTTATAAGTAACTCCTGTGTGCTTAAGGTCGAGCTTTGAACACATGAACAAATATTAGGAAAAAGCTCCAATTATATTAAATGTCTATGTCTAAATTCGCAAATAACAAACAGTAATTGGAAATAACACCAGATTACTGTCTATAACCTTGTTCTTTCCATCATTGTCTTTGGAGAGAAAGAAAAAATGGCAGGGGAAAAATATAGGCAAGAAACTGCTCTAAACCAAAAGTATTCAAAGGAAAAGTATCACTCCATAGCTCAGCCACCATCATTTGTACAATCTGCTGTTTAGTGTTTTGCTAGTAAAGTCAGGAAGGTACCAAGCAATGTATGTTTGAAATTCACTTTGTTTTCTACAATAGATACATTTTATGCGCATTCCGATAGAATTTTTCTTTTCAGAAGTCACAAAACTAACAAGGCAGACATGACCAGTTATTTTCAATCTCTGCACACCATGAATAAATAAAATGGAACAGCTTGCATCATGGATTATTCAAATATAATGAAAGTCAAACAGGCTGATCCATTTTAAATTACAGCCACTGTAGTTTATGTAACATAGAAATCAGCATGTATTTGTTTTTGCATGTTTGATGATTTTTTTTGAGTCACAGTCAAAGTAAAGACAAGAAAAACAGGGGAAAGAAGGTATATTAACAATTATTAAATGGTGATGAAAGCGAATGCCATTGTGGGAAAATAATCACACTGACTGCAGCAATACAAGATGTCTCACCATCACATTTTGAAGGCAACTAGGGATCCATAATAAATAATGGTCAGTATTGCCCACATCCCAAGAACAGCTATATTTTTAAAAAGCCGTAGTTTCAAAATATAACACTGTCAGCCTAAACATAAAATCGGAAATCTGAAAATAATCAAAAAATATTCCAACCAAAGAAAATTGTTTCACGTTTTTAAGTTTTACAAAAACTGCAATATTTTTAACATTAATCAAACGATAACATGATATTAAGTAAATGTTTAGATAAACAAAGATAATTTTGGCAACTTACAGAAACAAATAACAAAAGCTTCTGAAACTCTACTTTCAAACAATGAAAAATTATAACTATTTCAGATTACTATGAAGTAATGAGTACTAAAAAAGCTCCAGAAAAATAATTATTGATGAACAGGTGTTATGGATAGGCTGAATTACTGAGACAGCCTGTCAATTTGAAATAAATACATGCTCCATTTTCATCACATTTTGAAAGATTTTACTGCCTTCTCCAATATTTCTTTGTTGTGCATTTGATAAAAATACTTATGTTTCTAAGTATCAGCTTGATTCATTATTAATACTGTCAACTAAGTGATAGAGTTCTGGATTCAAGTCCCGAACACTTCAGTATATATAAAGTGCTACACTGTTGAAGGAGTGATTTTTTTTATAGAAGCATGGGGAAAATTACAGAATAAATAAGAATACGATATACTGAAATATTCGGGACTTGTCACTTAAATGAGAGTATTAATAATGAGCCAAGCTGATACTTAGAAATATAAGTATTTTTATCAAATGCATGACAAAGAAATGTGGACATTTGCAGCTCCTTGAGGATCGTGTTAAGGAGCTGGAGCTGGAATTAGAGGAACTCAGGGTAATTCAAGAGGTTGAGGAGGATATAGGCAGGAGTAACAAAGAGATTGTAACTCCTAAAAGTGATAATTGGGTAACTAATAGGAGGAGGGGTAAGAAGCAATCGGGGAGACAATCCCCTGGGGCTGTTCCCCTCCAAAATAAATTTTCTGTCTTGGAGGCTATAGTTGAGGAAGAATCAACTGGAGCTGACCAAAGGGAGCAGGTCTCTGGGGGTGAGCCTGCTGAGAATGCTCAGGTGGGTGGGGGGAATAAGAGATTAGGCCTAGTTATAGGAGACTCCATAGTTAGAGGGACAGATAGGAGGGTAAATAGTAATAAACGGGACTCAGGGCTGGTGTGTTGCCTCCCAGGGGCTGGGGTCCAGGATGTCGCAGATTGGGTTTTTAAGATTCTTAAGGGTGAGGGGAGTCAGCCCCAAGTCATAGTTCATGTGGGGACACATGATGTAGGTAGGACAAGGGAAGGGGATATTAAACAGAAATTTATGGAGTTAGGGTGGAAGCTTAGGTCCATAACAGGCAGAGTGGTTATCTCTGGACTCTTGCCTGTGCCAAGGGATAGTTTAGAGAAGAACAGAGAAAGGGAAAGTTTGAACTCATGGCTGCGTGGATGGTGCAGGAGGGAGGGGTTCAGGTTCCTTAACAATTGGGACTCATTCTGGGATAGGTGGGACCTCTTCAAGAGAGATGGTCTACACCTGAACCAGAGGGGGACTAATATCTTGGGGGGAAAATTTGCTAAGGCTATGATGGGGGCTTTAAACTGATTCGGGGGGGGGGTGGGATCCTAAGTAGTTGGGGTGCTGAGAGGGATGAGAGTAAGGGGGTTATAGAAGAGAGTTGTAAAACACAGCGGCGTACGGGTGGGGTGGGGCATGGTTTGAAATGCGTATACTTTAATGCAAGGAGTATTCGCAATAAGGGGGAGGAACTTGCAGCTTGGACCAGTACCTGGAACTTCGATGTTGTGGCCATTTCAGAGACTTGGGAAGAGCAGGGACAGGAATGGATGTTGCAGGTTCCGGGGTACAAATGCTTTAGTCGGAGTAGAGAAGGAGGTAGAAGGGGGGGAGGAGTGGCATTATTGGTCAAAGACTGTATCACGGTGATAGAAAAGAAGTTTGATGAGGACTTGTCTGTTGAGGTAGTATGGGCTGAGATTAGAAACAGGAGAGGAGAGGTCACCCTGTTGGGAGTCTTTTACAGACCTCCTAATAGTTCTAGAGAGGTTGAGGAAAGGATTGCAAAGTCAATTCTGATTAGGAGTGAAAGTAGTAGGGTAATTGTGATGGGGGACTTTAACTTTGCTAATATTGATTGGAATAGCTATAGCTCTAGCTCGTTAGAGGGGTCAGTTTTCGTACAGAGTGTGCAGGAAGGTTTTTTGACTCAGTATGTAGATAGGCCAACTAGAGGTGAGGCTACATTGGATTTGGTGCTGGGCAATGAGCCAGACCAGGTGTTAGGCTTGGAAGTTAGTGAACATTTTGGTGATAGTGACCACAATTCGGTTACGTTCACCTTAGTGATGGATAGGGATAGGCATGAAGCTGGGGGCAGTAGTTATAGCTGGGGGAAGGGTAATTATGAGGCCATCAGGAGAGAATTAGGGTGCATAGATTGGACTAGGAAACTACAGGGACTGGGAACATCTGGAATGTGGTGCTTATTCAAGGAGCAGCTGCTGCGAGTCCTTGATAAGTATGTCCCTGTCAGCAGGGAGGAAATGGTCGAGTAAGAGAGCCTTGGTGTACGAAAAAAGTTGATTTGCTGGTTAAGAAGAAAAAGGAGGCTTATGTCAGGATGAGGCTTGAAGGCTCAGTTAGTGCAATGGATAGCTATAGATTAGCCAGGAAGGAGCTAAAAAGTGAATTGAGGAGAGCTAAGAGGGGACACGAGAAGATGTTGGCTGATAGGATTAAGGAGAATCCTAAAGCTTTCTTTCGATATGTTAAGAATAGAAGATTGGTTAGGGCAAGATTAGGGCCAGTCATAGACAGCAGTGGGAAGTTGTGCGTGGAGCCTGAAGAGATTGGTGAGGCACTGAATAAATATTTCTCTTCGGTATTCACGCAGAGTGCTGGAAATGTAGCTATGGAGAACACTGAGGTACAGGGTTGCAAATTGGGAAGTATTGTAGTAGATAGGGAGGATGTGCTAGAAATTCTCGAGGGTTTGAAGTTGGATAAGTCCCCTGGGCCGGACGGGATTTACCCTAGGATTCTCTGGGAGGCAAGAGAGGAGATTGCAGAGCCTCTGGCTCTGATCTTCAGGTCCTCGTTGGTTACGGGTATGGTTCCGGAGGACTGGAGGATAGCGAATGTGGTCCCATTGTTTAAGAAGGGGAAGAGAGACCTTCCAGGGAATTATAGGCCAGTGAGTCTTACTTCTGTTGTGGGCAAGGTATTGGAGAGAATTATTAGGGATAGGATTTATAGTTATTTAGAGAGAAATGAATTGATTGGGGATAGTCAGCATGGTTTCGTGAAGGGTAGGTCATGCCTTACTAACCTCATTGAGTTTTTTGAGAAAGTGACCAAAGAGGTGGATGGGGGTAAGGCGGTTGATGTAGTATATATGGACTTTAGTAAGGCGTTTGATAAGGTGGCCCATGGAAGACTTCTACAGAAAATGCAGATGTGTGGAATAGAGGGTGATTTAGCTAATTGGATTAGGAATTGGCTGGCAGATAGAAGACAGAGGGTGGTGGTTGATGGGAGATATTCATCGTGGAGTTCGGTGACGAGTGGTGTGCCTCAGGGGTCTGTTTTGGGGCCCCTGCTGTTTGTAATTTTTATAAATGATCTGGATGAGGGTATTGAGGGATGGATCAGTAAATTTGCAGATGACACTAAAGTCGGTGGAGTGGTAGATAGTGAAGAGGGGTGTTATAGTTTACAGAGTGACTTGGACAAGTTGCAGAGCTGGGCCGAGAGGTGGCAAATGGAGTTTAATGTGGAAAAGTGTGAGGTAATGCACTTTGGCAGGAACAATAAATGTGTAGAGTATAGGGCTAATGGTAGGGCTCTTAATAGTGTTGAGGAACAGAAGGATCTTGGTGTATGTGTCAATAGATCCCTGAAAGTAGGCAGTCAAGTGGATAAAGTTGTTAAGAAGGCATATGGAGTCTTAGCTTTTATTGGTAGGGGGATTGAATTTAGGAGCCGCAGCATCATGTTGCAACTGTACAAAACTCTAGTGCGGCCGCACTTGGAGTATTGTGTGCAGTTCTGGTCCCCACATTATAAGAAAGATGTGGAGGCATTGGAGAGGGTACAGAGGAGGTTTACCAGGATGTTGCCTGGTATGGAGGGCAGGTCCTATGAAGAGAGGTTGAAGGATTTGAGGTTGTTTTCGTTAGAAAGGAGGCGGCTAAGAGGGGATCTTATTGAAGCATATAAGATGATTAGAGGTTTAGATAGGGTGGACAGTGATAGCCTTTTTCCTAGGATGGAGAAAGCTAGCACGAGGGGACACAGCTTTAAATTAAGGGGTATGAGTTATAGGACGGATATCAGAGGTAGGTTCTTTACTCAAAGAGTGATTAGGGAGTGGAATGCCCTGCCTGCAGCTGTTGTAGATGCGCCAAGTTTGGTGGCGTTTAAGAGGTTAATTGATAAGTATATGGAAGAGAAGGGAATGGTTTAGTTTGGAGGGGCATTGCTTTTTATTTTGGTCGGCACAACATCGAAGGCCGAAGGGCCTGTTCTGTGCTGTAATGTTCTATGTTCTATGTTCTATGAAATACTGGAGAAGGCAGTAAGATCTTTTAAAATGTGATGAAATTGGAGCATGTACTTACTTAAAATTAAAAAGTAAACCATTCAGCCCATCATGCCTTTGCTAATTATAAACAGCTATCTTCAGAACTTCATTTTCCAATTGTGAGATTTTTTATATTCATTCAAGGGATGTGGGTGTTGCTGACTAGGCCAGCTCTCGTTATTTATTCCTAGTTGCCCTCAAGAAATGTTGGAGATGACTGCTTTCTTACACCACATGGACTGCAATGGTTCAAGTAAAGTGCTTTTAGGAAGGGAGTTCCAAGAGTTTGACCCAGCAACAGTTCCAAGGCAGGATGGTGAGTGACTTAGAATCGTAAAATCCTTGAAGTACAGAAGGCGGCCATCTGGCCCATTCAGTTTATGTTGACTGCGAACCTACCCAAGCCCTTTTCCCATAACCTCACACATTTACCCTGCTTATCCCCCTGACACTACTGCCAATTTAGCATGGTCAATCAAACTAACCCGCATATCTTTGGATGTTAGACTTGGACAGGAATTTCTAGGTGGCAGTGTTCCTATGCATTTTCTACTCTTATTCCTTTGGATGATAGTAGTTGTGGGTGTTGAAGGTAGAGCCTAAAAAGCCTTGGTGAGTTCCTGCAGTGCATCCTGCAAATGGTACACACAGCTGCTACTGTACTTTGGTGGCGGAGGCAGTGAATGTTTGCAGCAGGAATGCCAATCAAGTGGGCTCCTTTGTCTGAATGGTATCAAGCTTCATGAGTGTTATTGCCGCTGCACTTATCAACTCTATGGCAGAGTATTCCATCACATTCTTTACTTGTGCCAGGTGGATTGAGAGCAGGCTTTGGGGAGTCAGGGGGTGAATTACACACTGCAGGATTCCTAACCTTTGATCTACTCTTCTAGCCACAGTATGTATATGCCTGGTTCAGTTCAGTTTCTAGTGAATGGGAATCCCAGGATGTTGATAGTGGGGGACTCTGTGATGTTAATACCATTGAATATAAAGAGGCGATGGTTAGATTCTCTCATTTTGATCATAGAACAGTACAGCACACTACAGGCCCTTTGGCCCTTGATGTGCCAAGTTATGTTCGAAACCCAGACCAAGCTATCCCACTCCCCATCATTTTGGTGTGCTCCGTGTGCCTATCCAATAACCACTTGAAAGTTCCTAAAGTGTCCAACTCCAGTATCAAAGCAGACAATCCATTCCACAGCCCAACCACTCAAAGAACCTACCTCAGACATCCTCCTATATCTCCCACCATGAACTTATAGTTATGCCCCCTAGTAACAGCTACATTCACCCAAGGAAATAGTCTCTGAATATTCACTCTCTCTATCTATCCCCCTCATTACCTTATAAACCTCTATTAAGTCGCCTCTCATCCTCCTTCGCTCCAAAGAGAAAGGCCCCAGTTCCCTCAACCTTTTCTCACAAGACCTATCCTCCAAACCAGGCAGCATCCTGGTAAATCTCCTCTGCACTCTCTCCAATGTTTCCACATCCTTTTTATAATGAGGTGACCAGAACTGTACACAATATTTCAAATGTTGTCTCACCAAGGTCCTGTACAGATGCAGCATAACCCCACGAATTTTAAACTCTAATTCCCTGTTAATAAATGTTGATACACGATGTCTTTTTTCACGGCTCTATCCCCTTGAGTGGCAACCATCAGAGATCTGTAGATATGAAACCCAAGATCTCCCTGTTCCTTCACATTCCTGAGAACCCTGCCATTAACCCTGTAATCCACATTCAAATTTGTTCTCCCAAAATGAATCACCTTGCACTTATCACGGTTAAACTCCATCTGTCATTTTTCAGCCTAGCTTTGCATCCTATCAATGTCTCTTTGCAGCCTACAACAGCCCTCTATCTCATCCACTACTCCACCAATCTTAGTGTCATCAGCAAATTTACTGACCCACCCTTCAGCACCCTCCTCCAAGCCACTGATAAAAATCACAAATAGCACTGATCCTCGTAATACACCACTGGTAACTGGTCTCCAGTCTGAAAATTTTCCATCCACCACTATCCTCTGTCTTCTATGAGATAGCCAGTTACTTATCCAATTGGCTGAAGTTCCCTCTATCCCACACTTCCTTACTTTTTTTGTGAGCCAACCATGGGGAATCTTATCAAACGCCTTACTAAAATCCATGTACACGACATTAACTGCTCTACCTTCATCTACACACTTAGTTACCTCCCTCAAAGAATTCAATCAAATTTGTGAGGCAAGACTTACCCCCACCATGAACCTGTGTTGGCTAATCTGAATTAAGCTGCCTCTTTTCAAATGGTCATAAATCCTATCCCTCAGGACCATTTTCCATTAATTTACCAACCACCGACGTAAGACTGACTGGCCTATAATTACTAAGGTAATTCCTATTTCCTTTCTTGAACAGAGGAACAACATTCGCCACTCTCCAGTCCTCTTGAAAAATCCCCATGGACAGTGAGGATCCAAAAATCAAAGCCAAAGGTTCTGCAATCTCCTCCCTTGCCTCCCAAAGAATTCTAGGATATATCCCATCTGGCCCAGGAGACTTATCGATCTCAGGTTTTTCAAAATTGCTAATACATCTTCTCTCAGAACATCTATCTCCTCTAGACTATCAGCCTGTATCACACTCTCATTCTCAAAAACATGGCCCCTCTCCTTCGTGAATACTGAAGAAAAGTATTCATTCATCACCTTTCCTATCTTTTCTGACTCGATGCACAAGTTCTCACTACTATCTTTGACCGGCCCTAACCTCACCCTGGTCATTCTTTGATTTCTCACATAAGCGTAAAAAGCCATTTTGAAGACAGTCATTGCCTCACACTTACATGGTACAAATATTACTTGCTACTTGTCAGGCTGAACATTGTCCAGGTCTTGTTGCATTTGTAAATGGACTACTTCAGTATCTGAGGTGTTGCGAATGGTGCTGAACATTGTGCAATCATCAGAGAACATCCCCGATTCTGACCTTATGGTAGAAGAAAGGTCATTGAGCAATCTAGTACAGAAACAGGCCCTTAGGCCTAACTGGTCCACGCTGATTATGGTGCCTTCCCAACTCATCCCAATTGCCCATGTTTGGCCCATATTATGCTAATCCTTTCCCATTCATGTACTTATCGAAATGATTTTTAAATGTTGCTGTTGAGCCTGCCTCAAGCATTTTCTCCAGCAGCTCATTTCATATATGTCATCTTTTGTGTGAAGAAGTTACCCCTCAAATCCCCTTTTAAATCTTTACCCTCTCACCTTGAATTTATGCCTTTTAATTTTCAATTCCTTTATCTGGGAAAAGACTATGTCATTGATGGAGCAGTTAAGATACCCTTGGGAACTACTCTGAGGAATTCCTGTAATGATGTCCTGAACTAAGATAAATGACCTCCAATAATAAAAACCATTTTCCTACGCCCCAGGTATGATTCCAACCAACCAAGAATTTTCCCGATTCCTATTGACTCTAGTTTTGTTAGAGCATATTGGTGCCACACTTGATCAAATGTAGCCTTGACATCAAGGGCAATCACACTCACCTCTGAAATTCAACTCTTTTGTTCATGTCCGAACTAAAGCAGCAATGAGGTTGGGAGCTTAATGGCCTGAAATGTTAGTGAACAGATTATTGCTAAGCAAGTACTGCTTAATTCCACTATTGATGACCCCTTCCATCATTTCATTGATGACTGAGTAGACTGATGGGGGTGCGGGGGCGCAGGCAGGGCGTGATTCACCTATTGGATTTAGATTATTGTACTTAAAGTATTTTTTAAATGAAATAAGAACAAATTTTTACCTTTACTTAACCTTTCAGGCAGCGAGTTCTAGGCCTGACCACCTTCTGTATGAAAACAATTTCTTCTGAATTTGCCTTTGATCCTTTTACCTATGATCAATGCCTCTGGCTGTTGACCTTTCTGCCAAGGGAAGCATGTTCTTCCTATCCATTGCATCTAGATCTCTCAATTTTGTACACCTGTTAAATCATCACTTCTGTTCCAAAGAAAACAACCTCAGGCTATCAATTCTTTTCTCAGCTAAAATTTTCCAGTCCCGAAAGAAAGTGAAAGACAGATATGCATTTATACTGCTTCTTTCAGGAACTCAAGATGTCGCTAAGTGCTTTATAGCAAATGGAAAAGGTCACCGTTGTAATGCAGGAAACATGACAGCAAATTTACACACACCAGCTCCTACAAGTAAAAAACTTACAATGAACAGATAAGTTGTTTTTGTGATATTAACCAAGGGATAAATATCAGGTAGGACTCCAGCGATAACTCCCTTGTTCTTGTTCAAAATAATGCAATGTTAGTATTTATGTCCATCTGGGAGGATTGACGAGGCCTCGGTTTAAGGTTTTATCTGGAAGATGGTACCTCAATAGTGTAGCAATCTCTCAGTACTGCACTGAAAATTAGCCTATATTTTTATGTTCCAGTCCCGGAGTGGAACTTGAACTTAGTCTTTTGACTCAAGAGATGAGTGTGTTACCAACTGAGTCATCAATGAACAGCGACATCCTCACAAAGCTCCTCTGAATCCTCTACTGCAATCACGTTCTCTTTGTAATGAAATAACTGGAATTGAATCTCCAGCTGTGGTTTATTATTATTTTAAAACTTCTAGCACAATCTTCATGCTTGCCCTGGTTAATAAAAGAAGCTGTTCCTTATGCCTTCTTAATCAGCAAATCTCTTCATCCTAATAGCTTTAGATATTTACGGATATGCAATCTATTCTGTTACATTTTTAAGATTTGTTCATTTCTTTGTCTTGATTTTCCTCTCCAATACATCCTTAATGCTTCACCAGACTGAATTCTATTTGCCACTTTTGTCCCCACTCAACCAATCCATTGATATCTTCATACAGTCTAGTTTTCTTCATCACCATTAGCCACACAGCCAACCTTCGTAAGATTTGCAAATTTTTAAATCATGTTTTCCACCTTTAAGTCTGAATCATTGATACATAAATCATCCCACAGAAAGCAAGAGATCTAGCAGTGAGCCCTGCAAAACCCCATTGGAAACAGCCTTCCAAAATCACATAAACACCTGTCAATTAATATTTTTTGTCTCCTGTCGTACAGCAATTTTGGATTCAACTTCTACTTTTCTTAAATCCTATGGACTTTTACTTCCCTGAGTAGTCTACTATTTGGGACCCTGTCCAAAGCCTTGTTAAAATCCATGCTACCTTCACGTGACATTCTTTGTTATCAGCTCAAAAAATTCAAGTCGTTACTGCCAGAAAAGACCTTCCTTCAAATCTGTGCTGACTACACTTGATTAATCTATGCCTTTCTAAGTGATAATCAATAATGTCCCTCAGAAATTTTTCCAATAATTTGCCCACCACCTAGGTTAGATTGATTGTCTTGGTCTATCCTTTTCATCCCTTTTACACAACAGTACAATTTTAACAGTCCTCCAATCCTCAAAGAATCCTCTGATCCTTTAACAAAAGAGGATCATCAACCTCAGCTATTTCTCCTTTATTATTAGATGTACCTAGACATACATTTCACCTGGACCTGGCTATTTTAAAGATGCTAAATTATTTAATATTTCCCCTCTCATTTATCACATCAAATATTTCATATTTTTCCTCTTTAACTTCAACGTCTGTATCGCCTCTTCCTTTGTGAAGACAGATGCAAACCATTCTTTAAGAACTATGGCCTAAGTCTTCTACTCTATATGCAAATTATCTTTAGTGCTCCCAGTAGGCCCTATTCCTTCCTTAGTTGTGTATTTGGTCTTTATAAATTATCAATGTGTTCTCCTTGATTTTATTTGTCAATATTTTTGATGCCCTCTCCTGACTGTCTTAATTTCATTCCCTGCACTTTCATTAGGATTTTAGACTTTCTACAGTACATGTTTTCCTTTTTGCATTATCACACCATGTCAGTTCCTTGATATCCAAGAGACACTAGATTTGGCAATTCAAACCATTTTCTTTCTGGGAATACATCTATTCTGAACTCTTATAATCACTTCTTGGCTACTGACAGATGCAGGTTTAGGCTTCAAGTAGCTGTTTCCTGTCCACTTTTAACAAATCATGTCTTAGCTTAATATAATTGCACCTTTTGACTGTCGAGAATTTTTACTCCTTGTCCTTTTTCATAACTCTTTGCCCTTTTCTGTAATAATGCTAAATTTAATTGAATTATGTTCAATACCTCCAGAATCCTTTCCCACAGATACCCTTTCCACCTTTCTAGCTTCATTTCCTAAAACTAAATTCAGAATTTTCCAATCTCTTGCTGGGCTTGCTATGTACACTAAATGGTATTCATGATCATATTTTAAGAATTCCATACCCTCTATAACTTTTACACAGATTCAATCTCAGTTAATATTTGGTTCATGGAAAACTCTTAGAATGGCACTTTCCACTCCCATCAGTAGTGGAAATTGTGAGTGCAAGGAAGCAGCTTTTGGCAGGAGGTCAAAAATCAGTTACTCAGTTCCCAGAAGTTAGCTTACAATCTTGTTCTCCTGACTTTCATGGCAGCTAATGATAAGTTGAACGTCCCTTGGAGCTTGGAACTCCATGTGCATCATATGAATGCTTATTAAAAGGCCAACACAGAAATCTTGTTCCCCCTCCAAATTAAGCACTTCGTCAGTTGGAATTTAGAACATTCTGTTTGATTAATTTACTTAACTGGCAATCATCTGGCAAGATAGAACTCTCCCTGGACTTTGAGTTCAATAGACGCTGCTTTTGCATTCTTCCAGACTATGCTCAGGTGCCAAGGCTAAAACTGCACCAAGGCTGGAAACAATGCATATGTGAAGAGTGGGGGGTAGGGGGGTTGGTGGGAGGAGAGTGGAAGGATGTGTTAGAAGCTGGGCAGGGAAGGCATGTAAAGGTTAAAAGTGGTGGGGTGGAAGCATGTATCAGAGACTCAGCTGGGTCGGCAGGCAAAGTCTTGAAGGAGGGCTGGAATGATGGAATGGAGGCTGAGCAGCTCTCTCTCTCTCTCTGCCCAATTTGACTAGTTGTTCTGGTTGGGTTCTCTTCTTCTTGCTGGAGGATTTGTTTACTTCAGGATTTATCTGAAGTCACTTTTGGTCATGTGATCACATGATTAATACTTATATTGTCCACACAAAGGA